>OX451738.1:643699288-644899288 GCA_948472305.1 Vicia faba
TCTCTGTCAATTCAAAGATTTGGGATTCACTATTATGCATCAGTCAAAAGTCTAATAGCACGAGGTCCACTATCCAAATTGTCCTGTCAGATCCATGGTATAAATATCTTCGCAAAGGATTTTCAGATACACAATCTCTAATCTTCACTTTATTATCTTTTGAATTCTAAATTGATTTGCGCGTTGGAGTGTGTTGGCTGAAGATTTTGATGATATTATTAGAAGCGAAGCAAATTGGACGTTTCGATTGGAATAAAGCAAGATGTCATGTTTCGAAATGGTAGAAGCAGTGCTTCGAATGAGCATATCAAAGCTTGGAGCTTCGAGTGACAGTTATGAGAATATATTCAAAGAAGTCTCGAAATGTTAACAAGGTTGTGTCCAAGAAATGCGTTCGAAGCGAAGAAGTGCCAAAACATTTGAAATTCAAATGCAAGCGGAATGTTCGAAATTTAAAATATATGCGCTGGAGCATTCGAAGACGCATGGAAGCTAGAGAGAGGCATTGCTTTGCATGTTCTGAACGTGGCAGAATCTTATAGCAAGACCGTTATGGTCGAAGTAGTATAAATAGAAGTCTTAGCATTAGGATTTCGTGTGTCATATCTGTTGTACAAAAAACTCAGTAAACATTCAAAATACCACATGGCTAGGGAAACGAATGCACGAGCAATGTACGTATGATAACACCAAGTGTTTATGATTTAATAAAAACTCTTTATCATTTCCAGTATTTTCCTCTATCTTCATGTCAATACCATTCAAAAGCCTTTGCATTAAAGCATTTTCATTCGAAATCTTTTTACTGATGCCTTACATTTAAATGCTTTCTTTCCGTTTCAAATACTTTACATTTCAGAAACTTTTGCACATTACATGCCTTTATCTTCAAGCTTTTATCATTCGAAAACCTTTTTTCACTTAAAGTCATTTTACTGTTTTCTTGCATTTAAACGCTTTCTTCATATTTCGAATCTTTTACATTCCAGAGAATCTTTTACATTACATGTTTTTATGCTTCGAAGTCATTTACTTGTCTTTTCTACAGTTTTATATGTCTTTACAATTGAACTTTATTCATGCAATTTAGTTTCGCGCGCATTTACTTGATCAAGTTATTAGATCTTTAATAGAGTAATCGAAATAAGTTAAACACCTACACAACATTCTAAATACCAACCATAAATATCAGTTCTATAATGAGAGTTATCCAAATGACCAATACATCCTAGGATCAATCTAGTCGATCCTGCGAGTTACTAGAGAGATTGAATAACAATCATTAAGATTATTCGATAGTTTGGAGGACTAGCGGTTGTTTACCAGAAATAACTGTAAACAAATTGGCACACCCGGTGGGGCGCGTCATTGGCCATTACGGAATTTAGAACAGAGTAAAAAATTGTTGAGACATAACCATTGTAAAAATACTCTCTGAGTGATAAGTTTGTTGTTTTATGAACCTTAGAAGTGGTAGAATAACCAATAGCAACCAACCCTTACCCAGAAGAAAACGTTTGAACAAGATGTCTAATTCTGACAATCAACAAGGGGAACAAAATGCCCCACATACAACAGGCACTAATATGTCCGCCTCGATGGGAACATCTAATGTGATCCCTTCGAATGCACAGTCTGTTGCATCCTCTACCAGTAATATAGCCACTAATGGAATAAGTGGCATATCAACTAATAATTCGATCCTAGGAAATACTGGAACCATTGGCTATCCTGGGGGATTCGTCCCACCATCAAGGACACAAACCCATTTCGCCACCCCACTAACTAGACCACCCGGTTTTGATGGTAATAGAACCAGAAATTCCTCTTATGGAATGCCAACATCTTTTATGGCAGGCTTACACAATTCCACATCGAATTCATCACCACAATTAGGGTCTGGGTCTGGGGCAAATCAGTTTATGACAAATAACCAAGGGTCAGTGGGTTATAGTGCAATGCCTATTTTAACCACAGAAAACCAGTTGGCTTTTAGGCAATTAATGGATGACAGTAACCATAATATGATAGGAGTATTAGCACAAACTATGCAGGAGATATTTGCCCCAATAGTACAAAATGTGACTGTGACAAACAGAGAAAACGCAGATAATATGAGTCGAATAGCAGATTTTTTCGCTCCCCCAGAGAGGCGTAGGCAGAATCAGGCGGGAGTTCGAGCGAACGTACCTATTATAGAACAAGTTGCTAACGACCCACCCTATAGACCAGCCAGAGAGGAGGTTAATTTGGGGGCAAGGGCACAAAGGCTAGAAGCCCCAATGATCCAAGGCCCACAAAGGGAAATTATGGAACCAGGGGCAAGGGTCAAAAGGCTGGAAGTCCCAGAGTTTCGAGAAGAACAACCTAGAGGGGTTGTCATGGTGGGTCGAAATCAAGATGCTGATGCAGTCGTTCATAGAATTCGAAACGATAACATCTTGGCAGAAAATAATTTAACCACCATGATAGAGAGAATCATGGCCCAGAATGGCCTCAACACAGGAATTAGAAGGCCAAATTATGCCTCCCCTATATTAGATTACATAATGCACACTGATTTACCAAGGGGATATAAAGTCCCTAAGTTTACAAAGTTTACTGGGGATACCAATGAGTCAACAGTCGAACATATAGCCAGGTATCTAACCGAAGCAGGAGATATAGCCAATAATGAAGACCTCAGGATCAAATATTTCCCAAGTTCCCTGACTAAGAACGCTTTCACATGGTTCACCACTTTGCCTCCTGGGTCCATTGATACTTGGGCTCTTTTGGAGAGATTATTCCATGAACAGTTCTACATGGGACAATCAAAAATAAGTCTGAAGGAACTAGCCAGCGTCAAGAGGAAGTTCACTGAGCCCATAGATGATTATCTGAATAGATTCAGGCTCTTGAAATCTAGATGCTTTACAGTAGTGCCTGAACATGAGTTAGTCGAAATGGCTGCTGGCGGCCTGGATTACTCTATTCGAAAGAAATTAGACACTCAATACGTGAGGGATATGGCTCAATTAGCCGATAGGGTTCGACAGGTCGAAAGGCTAAAGGCCGAAAAGGCCAGAGTCTTTAAAAATAACAAGAAGGAAAGGATCTCCTATGTTGGAACTGAGGAAGCAGAAGATTATCCTGAATTCGAATTCGAAGAGGTCGAAATCGACCTCGCTGAATTAAAACAGGCACCACCTTACTCCTGCAAATTATTAGTTCCCACAAAAGGGAAAGAAATTGTTGAAAATGAGAAAAGTGACAAATTCCCAAAGAAGGTTTATACCTTCGATGTCACTAAATGTGACGAGATTTTTGATTTACTTGTCAAAGATGGCCAACTCATTGTGCCATCAAATGTCAAAATACCTCCTTTAGATCAAAGAAAGAAAAGAGGATTTTGCAAATATCATAGTTTCCTAGGCCACAAAACCTCACAGTGTTTTCTTTTCAGGGACCTAATTCAGAATGCAATTAAAGATGGCAGACTGAAGTTTGCTGATAAAGAAAAAATGAAAGTGGACGAAGACCCTTTGGACATCGCAGACACCAATTACTCCGAGCCTGCATGCATTGGAGAAATAAACATGGTGGAAGCTGACCAAAGTGACGCTCCAGTAGGAGAGAAAGGTACTGAAAATGAAAGTTGGGTGATAGTCGAAGTCAATAAGGGGGTCACTAAAGACGTCCACAAGCAACCAGAGACTTCGAGTGAAGCAGCACCTTTAGCTGTTGCAAAGGAAATCCAGGCTACTGAAGGCCAGGAAAACCAAGAGTTGACACGGGTTACTGAAGGCCTGAGGCTAGAATTGGAGAAAGTCTAAATCACGAAGCCAACCTCCCCTCAGAAAGAAATATGGGATACTTTAGGGGAACCCAGTGGAAAGTTTGACTAATTGGTCAAATATTCTTCCCCAGAGAGTTCAAAGGTCCACATTGAAGATATAAAACCCACAGGATGGGGAGATGATGACGCTAAGGGGGAGGATGTTGAGGTAAACATGGTGGATATGGAGAGACCTTACTCTGAGATGGAGGAGGTAGAGAGATACTTAGAAAAAGAGAAGTATAAAATGGATGATAATCATGCTGGAGATACTAGTCTCAAGGATTACCTCATGATGTGCCACAAAGGAGATACATGAATAATATTATGCCCTAGGTGCAGTATCCTCTGCAACCAAAGAATCGTTGCAAACTTCGAGAGGGTACAAAGGGCGCGAACTGGCAACAACTGGCGCCAGGATAACCAATTATTCAGGTGTTATCCTAAGGCTGGAGAAAGTTTGCTGGAATTTGTGTTTCGCTGCTACAAAGGGGAAACCAAGTGCTTGATATGCCCAAGGTGTTCCGCTGTGTATGATCAAAGCATGGCCAGAGCCTTCGAAACAATCCCCTTCGCCCCTTGCTGGAACCATCAAGAAACTGTTCAAATGGGCCCATGTTTCGATAGCAAATACAAATAACGAAGGCCTGATAGTCCTCATCCCAAGGGTGCTCGAAGAGTGACGTTCAAAATATCTGCTGAAGTGCCAACAGACAGATGGCTGCAAGTCAGAAATGACAAAGGCAAAGATAAATGGAGAAACACTGAACGAAACGCACGCCATGCCATGACATATAGAAGGCAATTCAACATAGCAAAGAGGGAAGAGGTGAGATTAGAGAACTACAAAGGAAGAAACCCCCTGTCAAGATCTCAGTGGCGAAGGCAACAGAGAATTCGAAAGGCTGAAAGGGAAGCTGTGGCAAATAAAGGGGCAACTTCAACAAAAAACCAAGGTGAATCTAGCACCAACAAACCCGCACCAAAAAATCAAACTGAAGACAAACCCCCAGTTAATAGGAGGCTCTTTTCTGAAGTACAACTAGATGAACCAAAGGAATACACTCCAGGTCCAGAAGAAGACGAAGATATGATAACGGACAACTTCGAATCAGAGGGGGAGTCTTCGTTCAATATCAATTGCAACATGGTATATGTGCTTCCTTGTGAGTTTGGACAGGAAACTGAAATTGATGAATATGAGGAAGAAGATACCATAGACCTGATGAAGCATAGGCCTGTGTGCTACTATGTGATGGATAATGGAGCTGTCGAGGAGCAGAATGCGTTCTTCGAGCGTCCAGAACCAGCCATGAAGAACCATCTTAAGCCACTATTTATTCGGGCAAAGGTTGGTGCCCATGGCATGAATAAGGTTCTAGTGGATGGGGGCGCTGCAGTCAACTTAATACCCCATTTCATGCTGAAAAGGTTAGAAATACGCGAAGGAGACATCAAGCCACACAACATGGTTCTATCCAATTATGAAGGGAAAGTAGGCAAAACACTGGGGGTGGTTCAATTGGACTTGACAATAGGCTCAAGCTGTAGGCCCACCATGTTCATGGTGATCGAAGCCAAGGCCAACTACAACTTGTTGCTGGGAAGGGAGTGGATCCATGGCGTAGGGGCGGTTCCTTCGTCAATGCACCAGCGATTAGTTTTATGGAGAGAAGATGGGATCGTGGAAAACATTGAAGCAGACCAGAGTTACTTCATGTCAACAGTCAACTTAGTTGACAAGAGGGATTATGACAAACATCTGGCAAAGATTGCTCCTTGTGTCCCAAATGATGAAATCAACGAAACCAGAAACGCCTACTACTATATGACCCTTCACCATGATGGCATATATTGGGATAGAAGAATAATTAGTGAAGACGAAGGAGTCGAGAGTACTATACAAAGACGGCCAGCAGGCTGGGAATTCGACAACCTTAATCATGACTGAGTCCTCCTTTTTCGAAAGGATTTCGGCCTATATGGCTGAGAACGAATCAAAGGCGGCCTTAGAGGATGAAATGAATAAACTGGCTGTAAAGATGAACGAAATAAAGGGGGATAGCTCGAAAGGCTCACCCTTTAAAGAACTTGGGATAGATCAAAGGCTGGACGCCATCTATGATAAAGAACCCTTAGGCTTCGAGAGGGACCCCATAGACTCAGGTGCCAAAATGTTGGCGCAGGATCCACTCGAAGAAGTGAACTTAGGGGATGAGAACATGAAAAGAATAACCTACATAAGTGCAAAACTTAGCCCAGGCCTCAAGCAGGAAGTGATCGAAGTCCTCAAGAAAAACAAAGATTGCTTCGCATGGGATTATGACGAAATGCCTGGTTTAAAGAGGGAGTTAGTCGAACACAGACTTCCAATCAAAGATGGCAAGAAGCCCATCAAGCAAACTCCTAGAAGATTCGCACCAACGGTTATCACAAAGATTAAAGCTGAGATCGAAAGGTTGCTGCGTTGCAGATTCATCAGAACCACAAGGTATGTCGAATGGTTAGCAAATATAATACTTGTTATTAAGAAAAATGGTTCTTTGAGAATCTGCATAGATTTTAGGGATTTAAACACTGCAACCCCTAAGGATGAGTACTCCATGCATGTGGTAGAAATGCTAGTAGACTCTGCTGCAGGATTCAAATATTTAAGTATGTTAGATGGATACTCTGGGTATAATCAGATTTTTATTGCTGAAGAAGATGTTGCCAAGACAGCATTTCGTTGCCCGGGAGCCTTAGGCACCTACGAATGGGTGGTGATGCCTTTTGGTTTAAAAAACGCTGGGGCAACTTATCAAAGGGCAATGAATTCGATTTTCCATGATTTCATTGAAACCTTTATGCAGGTGCATATTGATGATATAGTCATCAAATCTATATCTGCAGAAACCCATTTGCATCATTTGAGCCAATCATTCGAACGAATGAGAAAACATGGCTTAAAGATGAATCCCCTTAAATGTGCATTTTTTGTGCAGGCTGGAGATTTCCTTGGCTTTGTGGTTCACAAGAAAGGAATTGAGATCAACCAGAACAAAACCAAAGCCATAATGGAGACAAAAGCACCTACGTCAAAAAGGGAGCTGCAATCTTTGCTAGGGAAGATTAACTTTCTCAGAAGGTTCATTTCGAATCTGAGTGGAAGAACCCAAGCTTTCTCTCCGTTTCTTCGTTTAAAGCAAGGCCAAGCCTTCGAGTGGAACGAAGCCCATCAGGAGGCATTTGACAAGATAAAAAGATACCTCTCTCATCCTCTCATCTTGTCTCCACCTTCATGGGGAAAGCCCATGAGATTGTACATATCTGCCTCTGAAGTTAGTATAGGTAGTATGTTAGCACAAGAAGATAGCAATGGCATCGAAAGAGCCATATACTATTTAAGTAGAGTATTGAATGATGCAGAGACTAGATATAGCAATTTAGAAAAGCTATGTCTCTGTTTGTACTTCTCTTGTATGAAACTCAAGTATTATATAAATCCTGTTGATGTTTATGTTTCATCTCATTTCGATGTCATTAAACACATGCTTTCGAAACCAATAATGCATAGCAGAGTTGGTAAATGGGCTTTAGCCTTAACAGAATATTCTTTGACTTTCATGCCTTTAAAAGCTGTGAAAGGCCAAGTGATTTCTGATTTCATTGTGGACCATTCATTGGTTGAACAGACTGTCATGAGTTACGTCGAAATGCAACCATGGAAATTATACTTTGATGGTTCGAACCACAGGAATGGAAGTGGTGTTGGAGTCCTTATAATTTCTCCTGAAGGAATTCCAACAAAATTCAAGTATAAATTAGATGGTCCTCGTTGCTCGAACAACGAAGCTGAGTATGAAGCGCTCATTGTTGGACTTGAAGCCTTGTTGGAATTGGGGGCAACTAGAGTCGAAATTAAAGGAGACTCAGAATTAGTGGTCAAGCAAATAACAAAGGAGTATAAATGCATAAAGGAAAACTTGATGATATACTTCGTCATAGTTAACAGGCTACTTAGAAAATTTGAATACATGGATATTCAACATATACCAAGAATAGAAAACCAAGAAGCAAATGACTTAGCACAGTTGGCTTCAGGTTATAAAGCTTCTGCCAGAAACTTTGAGGATTTAGTTGAATTAAGGGGTAGATTTATGGCTACTAGATTCACACCATCAGATCTAGAGAGTATGAAATTGGGTTATGCTGAGAAACAGGGATTCGAAATATTAGCCATAAACACTTTATCAGATGCAGATTGGCGAAGTCCACTTGTGAGTTATTTAACAAACCCAACTCTGAATGTTGATAGGAAGATAAAATATAGAGCATTGTCATATGTCCTCATGGGAAACGAGTTGTTCAAAAAGACCCAAGAAGGCGTATTACTGAAATGCCTAGGAGAAAGTGAGGCATACTTAGCATTGTCAGAAGTCCACAATGGGGCATGTGGGGCATATCAAGCAGGTCATAAAATGAAATGGCTGTTATTTCGATATGGCATGTATTGGCCCAGCATGCTCAAAGATTGTATAGACTTTGCTAAAGATTATGAAGAATGTCAGAAACATGCAGGGATTTAACATGCCCCTGCAAGTGAGTTGCATTCAATCATTAAACCATGGCCATTTAGAGGATGGGCATTGGATTTAATAGGAGAAATAAATCCTGCTTCGTCTAAAGGACATAAATATATCTTGGTAGGAATAGATTATTTTACCAAGTGGATCGAAGCAATACCATTAATAGTTGTTGATCAAGAGGCTATTATTAAGTTCATACAAAAACAAATTATCTATAGGTTCGGATTGCCAGAGAGCATAACCACAGACCAAGGTTCTGTGTTTACCGGTAGAAAGATGCAAGAATTTGCTCAAGAAATGGGGTTTAGATTACTAACATCAACGCCATATTATGCTCAAGCAAATGGTCAAGTTGAAGCAGCTAATAAAGTGATAATAGGGTTAATCAAGAAACATATTGGTAAAAAGCCAAGGAACTGGCACAAAACTTTGGACCAAATACTATGGGCCTGTAGAACATCTCCTAAAGAAGCTACTAACACCACGCCTTTCCAACTCACATTTGGTCATGATGCAGTTCTGCCAGTAGAAATTCATCTACAATCAGTTCGAATTCAAAGACAAAACGAAATTCCAGCTGCATTATATTGGGAGATGATGATGAATGAGTTAGTTGAGTTGGACGAAGTTAGATTGCATGCATTGGAAATCCTGATGAGACAAAAAGAAAAAGTGGCCAGGACATATAACAAAAGGGTGAAAGGAAAAGCATTCACTATTAATGACTTAGTCTGGAAATTCATATTGCCCATGGACAAGAAAAATAAAACGTTAGGTAAATGGTCACCTCATTGGGAAGGGCCTTTTCGAATAATAAAGGTATTCTCAAACAATGCATATGAAATCGAAGAGCTGATGGATGATAAACGTATCCTAAAGGTTAATGGGAAGTATTTAAAGAAATATAAGCCACGCCTGCAGGAGATTCTAATAGTAACAACGTAATAAAAATATCATAAAAATGCCAAAATGGCAATATGGGGTTGCCAAAATGGCGTTGTTCAAATGTTACATACAAAAAACCAAATTTTAACCAAATCAACACTAAGATTTAGAAATAGGCATTATTCTTCAATCTGTTAAAGGTACTTCGAAAAGACTCAAGCCTTTGTTGAGCAAAACGTCTTGCTCCCTCTAAGGTAGCCACTTCTCCTTTGAGTTGTTCTGCAGTTTCCATTTCTGCAAGCCCCTTGTTGAGGAGCTCTTCGAATTCGTTGCCAGCAATACTAGTTTCGTAGGCTAATTGTTGTTCTTGAGCCTCTTTAACCTTCTGTTGAAGTTCCTGAATTTGCCTTTCCCAGAGAAGGATGGACTCAGCTCGAGCCTCATAATCAGTTTTTGCTTGCTTTAGATGCATGGCTTGATCCTCAGCTTCTTGAGAGAGTTTTGAAGCATGCTCATAAGCAGCATCCATTGCAGTTCATTTTTCTTGAACCTTTCTGGCAGCAAATTCATCTTGGAGAAGGTACTCAGTCACGTTGTCTAGCAAAGATTGAAGATCGAACAAGATAGTGCTAACTGGCAAGGAGCAGGTAGCAAGGTTGACTTTTGTAAGTAACTCCTTCATAGTGTAGCAAGCTGTGCTATCCTGTTTGAGCACTTCGAACAAATCCACATCAAGAATTGTTCTCCTAATCCTGTTAAGAAGTAAAATTCTATCGTCTGTGGGCAACAGATGGCTAGTCGAACTTGTACCAGCCCTAGCAGGTGGAATATCCCTTTGAGCCAGCTTCGCCTTCATGTACCCAATAGGGTCATTTCGTCTCAGGAGAGCAAGCTCCTCTTCAGTCATTCGGGACAGAGACGGTTGAGGGATTTCCACGCGCAGGGGAGTCACATCCATTTCGACTTCCATGGATTTATTGGTCGCGTCACCGTCGCCTTCATTCGTTTCATGCTCATCATCTTCTTCATTATCATCCAAATCCACCACTTCGATATCTTCGTTCTCGCTGCTATTTGCGTCTGACTCTGGCCCAGCAGTCGAACCATCGTTGGCATCTCCTTCCTCATACCCTTCCTCTGCAGATTCTTCGTTTCTTTGATCAGAATCAGCTTTCTCTCCTTCAGCGTGAATGTCCTTTGGATCCTATTGAAGGGTTTCAAGAGGGGACTTTTGAAGAGAAGTTCTTTGTAAAGTCTCTGCAGATTCATGAAGCGTTGCTTCATTTGTTTCTTTTAGAGGAGGAGAAGTACTCTGGTCATCTAGCTGCTCTGAAGCCCCAGCCAGAACCACCATATTGGAGGAACCTTTGTTCTGCACAAGATTGCTGGAATCCCCTTGAGGAGAAGAGTTGATCGGAGCAGCAGTTTTTGATGGTGAAGTCGAAGTGGTAAGAGCTGGATTCAAAATGTCCTACAGAGGCAAAAGAATATTAAAAGCATGCACCAAGGTAATGAATAATTATTTTGTCAGAGATTTAAAGTTCAATTTACCTGTGGACTCTCAGAAGAGAGGTTGCTAGCTATGCGTTCCAACATTACGTTGGAGGTCAAAGGTGGAATTTTGGATTTAGTTGAGGGAGCAGCATCCCTGGAATCGAGTCCAGAGACACTAGTTGGTACAACACTTTTGGAAATTTCCTTCTTCTGCTTCTTCTTTGAAGCAGCTGGTAAATTCCCTCCAGCATTGGGGTCTTCCCCAGTAGTGTTTGTTTTTCGTTTCTTTGGAGTGGTCGGCGGGAGTTTGTTAGTCTGAAAAGATTTAAACAATAAGTTAGATGCAAATCATGAAACATTAGTGTATTCGAAACATCAAGGCTAAGTGATTACGTGTGGAGTTGGAGCACTGGTTATTACTGGTGTTGTTGTTGTTGTTGCAGTAGTTGTTGTTGGTTTGGATAGAGTCATAGTATCAATGGTTTCGACAGAGGCCTGAGAGGCGCTCCCTTCTTTTGACTTTGAAGCAGCAGTCTTTATCCTGATGGCTGAAAATCGAAACAATTAAGGCAAAAGTTAAAAATGTAGAAAATGAGAAACATTTGGGATTTTCCCAAGCATTCGCACCTGTGCCTTGATCAGATTTAATCGACATGGCAGAAAAGTCATAGCGAAGATGTCCTGGGAAATCGTGGAGCCAATGTCGAGCCCATGTCACAGTCTCAGATGGCTTTGGTTTCTTTTGAAGATATTTGAACATTTCTTTGCAAGTGAACCACCAAGGGTATGGAGGAAACCAAGCCAGAGCCAGTTCTGAGGTAGGTAATCTAGGAAATTTAGGTGGATGCATTTCGAATGCCAACCTATACCTATCCTCAGGTGACAACCCTGAAAGAAGTTTTAACTTAGAAATTTTTTCTTTGAATTTTTCCTTCAAGGTCTCAGCCGCTTGATGCACAATGGATTCCAAGTGTGTGGGATCATAAGTAGTTTCGAAATAATTTTGAAAAGCCTTAATCTCTTTGGCATGAGTGAACATACCTTTCTTGGATTATACCTGCACATCAAATGCATCAGTTAGTTTCTGCTGAATAGTAAGAGTATCGAACATATAAATCTGATAGAACTTTGTCCACCATTCCAGAAACCCCTTTGCTGTAAGGTGTGTAGGTTCTAAAGTTATTAGTTCAAAGTGGGCAAAGCCTTGGTATTGTTCCTGTTGTAGTTTGGCTTCTCTCGCCTTGAAGGTTCGCCCAGAGGTGATGGCATTTTCTGTTTGGAATAGGGGTTCAGGGATTAGTTGGCACAAGCCAAATTGTCTCGAAACGAAGTTGGGTTGATAAGCAAAAAGGAAGATTTGATTCTTAGCAGGAGTAATTCGTGAAGAGATTAGTCTGGGTAGCAAAAAGGCTCTCCATACATCTTGAATTTCTTTGCTTTTGACTGCTTCTGAGAGAGCCATGGTGAACCATGAGGGTCCATGAGTCCTTGAAGCAAAAGGCGCCATGGTCTCTTCGAATTTATGCCTCTTGGAGAAAATCATGATATATTTTGAGAAGAGAACTTTGAAGTCATCCTTATCATCGTTTGGGGTAAGTCTTTGCAGCCTAGTGCCTTCGATGATTCTATCCGCTATTTCTGGGTCTTGTTCAGCAATAGTGTTGGCAGTTGATAGTGAAGGTTCGAACATGGCATTAAGCCATAACTGGAGTAACCAGAAAGGGCCAGCTAGCAGGATGTTTTTGGAGGTGTGAGATTTCAAACTCGAAACATCTGACCTTAGACTTTCGTAAAGATCAACTAATAGCAGTTCGCTTAAACACACCCTCCGATTCTCATGCAAATCTCTAGCTAGAGGAATAAACCTACTGGCTACCTGTAGGGATCTGCTGCAAAAGACATACCTTGACAACCATAAGGTAAGGAAAGCAATGTGTTCCACATCCGACACACTGTCTCCTTCAGTGTGATAGTGGCTGATGAACTTTGAAAAGCTAGCTAGCTTGACTTCGAAGTCAATAATACTCGAATGCTCTTCATTGTCAGGAATATAGGTTTCTCCTATTGGTGATAACCCAGTAATGGCTGCTATGTCAAAAAAGGTGGGTGTAATCATTCCACCAGGGAGATGGAAAGTATTGTAAGTACTATCCCAGAAATATAAGGACGCGAATAATAATGGGTGGCTATAAGTAAAGCCTGGTTTCGATAGTTTAATCAAGTTGTAAATACCTAATTCTTCCCATTGCTGGAATTTCTTAGCTTCTACTTTAGTAAACCAGTTGTGATAAGCTGTGTCGGAGGTGGGGCAAGATCGAAATGGTTTGAAGTTACTCTTTACATAATCTAGCATAAAAGGGTCCTTAGGGGGAATGATTGGATTTTCCACAGTGGTCGAATCAGAAGACTCTACTGTCTTAGGGGTATCCATTTTATTAAATAGAGGTTTAAAATTATAACAAACAGGGAAAATTTTTCTGGTGTCTTTTAAGATTTCAAATACCGTAAGAGGGCCCATTAAAGCTAACCTCTTGCCAGCGGCGTTAGTAGGAATTAGTACCTGGGATGCATAGAACATTTCCTTCTCTTTTGAGATCATCTGAGGAATAAGAACAGATTGACCTTGGTGGGTGCCAACCTTGCTTTCCATTATGGTTCCTGTGTTCTTTCCTTTCTTTTTGGAAGCTTTTTTTAGTTGAGATGAAGTTGAAGAAGACATTGTTGGAAGAATGTTGGAAGTTTAGGGTTTCGGTGAGAAAAGAGGAAGAAAAGATTCAGAATGTGGGAAGAAAAGAAAAGACTAAGTTGATGATTTTTTATAGTGTGGAAGTTTAAACATCCACTGAGTAAGATTGTGATACGTGGTAGTCGTGGGTTGGTTTGAGAAGGAGGTGGCGTAAAGTTAATATTGGTAATAGGCGTGATTAAATTATAATCATTGTTTTGTAACTGCACCATGCTGTGAAATGGTTCAAGGCGGTTAAGGAATCTGAAAAGCGTCATGATTGACGTGACTGGAGTCATATGCAATAAATGTTACGATGATTCGAAGGTCACATCAAAATCTTGTGTATATGTTTAAAATAAGTATTTCTCAAAGGAATCGAAATACATATTTTAAAGGGGAACTTTGTTGGCTGAAGATTTTGATGATATTATTAGAAGCGAAGCAAATTGGACGTTTCGATTGGAATAAAGCAAGATGTCATGTTTCGAAATGGTAGAAGCAGTGCTTCGAATGGGCATATCAAAGCTTGGAGCTTCGAGTGACATTTATGAGAATATATTCAAAGAAGTCTCGAAATGTTAACAAGGCTGTGTCCAAGAAATGCGTTCGAAGCGAAGAAGTGCCAAAACATTTGAAATTCAAATGCAAGCGGGATGTTCGAAATTTAAAATATATGCGCTGGAGCATTCGAAGACGCGTGGAAGCTAGAGAGAGGCATTGCTTTGCATGTTCTGAACGTGGAAGAATCTTATAGCAAGACCGCTATGGTATAAGTAGTATAAATAGAAGTCTTAGCATTAGGATTTCGTGTGTCATATCTATTGTACAAAAAACTCAGTAAACATTCAAAATACCACATGGCTAGGGAAACGAATGCACGAGCAATGTACGTATGATAACACCAAGTGTTTATGATTTAATAAAAACTCTTTATCATTTCCAGTATTTTCCTCTATCTTCATGTCAATACCATTCAAAAGCCTTTGCATTAAAGCATTTTCATTCGAAATCTTTTTACTGATGCCTTACATTTAAATGCTTTCTTTCCGTTTCAAATACTTTACATTTCAGAAACTTTTGCACATTACATGCCTTTATCTTCAAGCTTTTATCATTCGAAAACCTTTTTTCACTTAAAGTCATTTTACTGTTTTCTTGCATTTAAACTCTTTCTTCATATTTCGAATCTTTTACATTCCAGAGAATCTTTTACATTACATGTTTTTATGCTTCGAAGTCATTTACTTGTCTTTTCTACAGTTTTATATGTCTTTACAATTGAACTTTATTCATGCAATTTAGTTTCGCGCGCATTTACTTGATCAAGTTATTAGATCTTTAATAGAGTAATCAAAATAAGTTAAACACCTACACAACATTCTAAATACCAACCATGAATACCAGTTCTATAATGAGAGTTATCCAAATGACCAATACATCCTAGGATCAATCTAGTCGATCCTGCGAGTTACTAGAGAGATTGAATAACAGTCATTAAGATTATTCGATAGTTTGGAGGACTAGCGGTTGTTTACCAGAAATAACTGTAAACAGAGTGCTACCCATACAAGTACCTTCTAAATCCACTGTACCAGAGATCACCAACACCGATTAAAGACACCACATCAATATTGATACCGCTGGTTTAAGAAGCACTATTATCATAACCTTCGATCCACAATGTCGTCAATGTCATAGATTTTAGAAGCTTCTCTCAGTTGTAGTTTTTGCAACCATCACCATTTCTGGTTCCGCAACAGAACACAGGTGTTGTCTGTGAGAATCAACTTTTGACTCCTATGATTTCCATGATTCCACGCCTGATCCTCAGATTTGAACTTTGAAAACGTCTCAGGCAAATCAATCGAAGACTCAAGAAGCCAAAATATCATATTTGAACAGTTGAAATCCACCAAAACTAGATCCAATTATGATCGATCGTTTGCGACGACCCTGAGCCACCATGGAGGTACACTAATAGGCATGGACGGATATACGAAGATCTGATCGATCGGTTCCACTTCAGACTTGGGCCGGATAAAAACATCAATTTCCCATCCCTTTCGAAGTACACAGGTGAAAATAGGCGTACTCAGACCCAGATTCATATTCGTGAGGTAAAGCGACCTTTTAGATCCAAACCTACCAAGTGAGCCTCCAAGAGAACATTTTATAAACGAGGAACAACCAATACAGTTGATTCCCATGTTAAGTATCTTGGGGTGTTGTTGGAGATGCTTTGTTTGTCCGACTACAGTAATAAAAATTCTCTGGCATTTTGCCCACGTGAATATTCAGAGGTGTTGTCAGAAACGCTTTGAACACCCATCTACATCAATCAATTCCCCACAAAATATTGTGCGTCTTCAAAATTTGAGGGTGTTGTCGGGCACACTTTGAGCATTCGACTGCATCAATCAATTCACACAACACCTTAAATGTCTTCAGAATTCAGGGGTGCTAACAAACATTCTTTGACGTCCGACTATAACAATCAATTCCATGCAACGACTTGTGTGTCTTCAGAATCCATGGTAGCTATAGGAGGCGCTTTGCACGTACGACTAGATCAACCAATTCCCTCAAGGATGCTATCAGAGACGATTTTCACATTTGAATATAACATTCAAATACCCCATGTCAAAGAAATAGACGTTTTCAAGCGTAGTTGGCACACCCCCTACGGATTTAGCCAATCCAAGGGAGAGTGTTGTACCCCAAAATTTGCCCTCTCATTTATCAAGTAGTTTCTCACAAGATCTCCTTTGGTTCAAGACTGCACTGGGGTTGATCAGCTAAAGACACCTCCTCAAGCTCTGATGACTGAAAATTATGGTTTGAGATTGCACAAGGATAATTGAACTTTTAATGCCTCATATGACTTTCATGGATCATTATAGACCCACAAGATTGCTCATGTCAAGTTCCAAGTCTTGGATCTCATTTTGCTCAGGCAATTGATCAATTGACCTAAAAATCAACTGTATTGGGGAAAAATCAACTGTGGTCAATTTACAGTCAAATTCATAATTTTTGATCCATGTCAACATTATGACCTCATATATGTAATTTGATCAAGTTTGGACCATAATTCCTCAAGAAATTTGATCAGATCATCAAAAGGGCAAAATGGTCAAAATTAGGGTTTTGACTGAGAAAAGGAAATTTCTAATTTTTGACCTAGCAAATGGTTGATTGGTTGGAAACATGATCTCATGGATTCAATTGTATAATTTTGACCTAATGGCATGACTAAAAAAATTGCTCAAAGTCAATTAATTGATAGTTGATTTTCAGTTAACTGATCAAAAGTTAACTGCACACTGAAAAGTCAAACTTTGACTTTTTGGTCAAAATCAAGTGTCAAAGATCATAATTCATCAAAACATGTCAAAATATGAAACTTATTCATCAAGAAATCAAAAAATTCAAGATTGCATTTTGAAAAGTCAAAGTGTCCAAACTTAGAAATTTTTCTTAGTGTTGAAAACTTCATATTTTTTCACAACTTTGAGCCAATTTTTCACCATGATGCAAAATGATTCAAAGGAAACTTTCAACATGAAATTTTTAGATACCAAGGAGATATAAAACATTGTTGAACATAAATACTCCTAGAAATGTATGGATTTCAAGTTATTTATCCATGAAATCATGTTCATGAAACTAAAACACTTAGTGAAATTTTGAGCATTTTGGCCAGGATTTTGACCTAACTTCTGGGCCAAGTTTCACATAGTTCCATTTGTATTTTGCAAAAGTGATTCAAAGAGGGATTGTAGAGAACATTACAAGCTTTCCAAATTTTCTAAGAACTCCTTGAGATCATTTTTTAGCAAGGAGAATCAAAGGCCAGGAGTTAGGGTTTCAAGTTGTTTTACAAGGCAGAATTTGTGATGCACAATGGACCAAATCACATAGCCATGCTGCATAATATCACTTTGCAGGATTCTAACTTGCAATTCACTCCTTAATTAAACTTTTACACAATATATTAAGCCATTTCCCAAGCATTTGAACCATTATCCAAGTTGCATTTCCATTTTTGGGAGAAAGGCACCATTGCTATTCTTGAAAAGTGGCTTTAATCATAAAGTCCACTCTCCTTGAGCATTGAACTTGTTCTTTTTGCACACACAAAACCTATAAACTAAAAGCAATCATGTCTAAAGTACTAACCACTCTATGCAGACCTGTACCATGCCTTGGAACAAGATGTTTCAACTTTACTTCAAAAACAAGTAAAGATGCTAAAACTTGATTTTTCAAATTCTGGCTTGTTGTAACACACAAGACCTCTTGCATATAAATATACAAGTCATTTGCAAACTAACACACGCATGCTCAAGCCCTGAAAACCCCCTAAAGCACAGAATCACCAAAAACATCTCAAAACTTGCCATTTCTGAGTTTTGAACCCAATCTCTAAATTTGCTCGTGCGTTTTTTGGCCTTTTACTTTCAAAAGCTTCTAAATAACATATACAAACAATTCCAACACCTGCAACACAACTGTAACACCTCCATCATCATCCACCATTTTCAAAAACAACACCTTCCACCTTGACTTCTCCAGAACTCCTCAGCCACTTTCAGCTCAAGCCAAACATCACATTAGCTTCCTGGGAACTTGAGGAAGTTAACCCAATCACTAGAAATCATTGAAAGCTGCTCAAAATCAAAACACGATACCCTCTTGCAAGGTGAGTTTTCTGACTTCTGAACTATTCATATAGGCACTGTTAGGCTTCCATTTTCAAAGATAAAATGTAGATACCATTGCCACGAAGCTGTACATATCCATAGTTTGCTATCATATGGCTTGAGCTTAGAGAATTTTGGAGTTGAAGTTTCTGAAATTTTATGTTTCAGATTAGGGCCAATAAAATTCATGTTTGTCTTTGATCTATAATTTTAATGCTTTACATTTATGAAATCGTGAGGAAGTTTTCCACAAGATTCATGTTTACACTTTTACAAATGGATGAGAAATGAACAAGATGCAGGTGGTCTGGCTAGGCGCGAGGTTGAAGATGAAGTTGTCTTCAGGAAGCAGTTTCTAATATATATATATATATATATATATATATATATATATATATATATATATATATATATATATATATATATATATATATATATATATATATATATATATATATATATATATATATATATATATATATATATATATATATGTTTTGATATAAATAAACGAATGTATAGCCACCCCAGTGGTAAGGCAGCGCACTGGTAACCAAGAGGGCGTGGGATTCAACACCCAGCGCGCTACCTTTTGTTCATTTTTCACATTTTTACTCTTTTTTTTTGTTTCAGCAAGCGGCGCCTGGGCCTCCACATTAGGCTTTCCACTTTTTTGCTTTTTTTTACCCCCTGACTACTTTTGCACCTCTGGCCCATTTTCTTTTATTATTTCTTTTTTTTTCCTATTATATTTTATTTCTTTTTTCTTTATTATACTTTTTTTTTAATTATTATTATTATTATTATTGTTATTATTTTTATTTAATGAAAAAAATATAAAAATATTTTTTATTTATTATTTACACTTATTTATTTCATTTTCTCTATAAATGCAAAAAAGTCCAAAAAAACATTTTCTTAAACAAATAAATTTCTTTTTTTAAAATAAATATTTATACTTAGGTTTATTTATTATATTATTTTCTTTTAAATTAAAGTCAATTTAGAACTTAGATTTCTTTTAATTAATTAATTTTTATTTCATTTTTCTTAACTTAAAACCTTTCATATAAAAAACCCTAAAAAATACTTTTTTTAACCTAATTTTCTTTTCTTAACTAATTTAGGTTTAATATTATTATCTTTAATGAATTATTTTTCCTTCTTAGATATTCGGTTAAAACCCTTAAAAACCAAAACAAAATCATTTCTTTTTTTCATTTACATTCTTGCATTATTTTATTTTCAATTTTGTACAATATTCAATATGGTTGTAATAGATAATTACGTTTAATTTTCTTGCAAATCCCCATTTGTAAATTTGTACACCCCCTCCCTTAATGATCTAGTAGCTTAGTAATTTTACTTTCCGCAATTTATCGCTTTATATAAATGCTAGTAAATTAGGGTTCGTATGGAAAGACTAAAATCAACAAGTTAGCAAACCCTAATTCAAGAAAATCAAGCATGAAAAAGATACACTTGCACACTTTGCACCTCTAGGGTTAACTCCACTTGTTGCCTTGATAAGTAAATGGTCAAAATACGCATGTAAGACATCTTAGCAAAAACAAACAAAAATACAAGATCATAGTCCCTCGATGACGCTACAAATGTTGCCTTACGAATGATCTTAGTCCCTTAAAGAAAATGCTAAGATATCTTACAACATTGCTATTCATGACCATACGATAACCCTTGCCCATCCCTTTTACATCCAAAGATAAGGTTACTTACCAATCCATGGTAAAATAACAATGTCAAAGGAAAGAGGAAATACACAAGAAGTACTTTTGAGTAGGTAGAATTTTCCTAAGTTGCTTGCTCATTTTCAAATCAAAACATCCTTGCTATTTTAAAATAAACAACAACACTTTCAAAACATCTTTCGAACTTGAAACATTTTCAAAAGATCAACACTTTGTATATGTTCTTACGAATGAGAACTATTACAAATTTTGCCTAAACGATGACGCCTTTTCAAAACACTTTCAAACAAAAGCAAGTGATCTAGCAAGCAACTAAGAGCTCGTAGATAAATACAGATGAAAAGGGTGCTAATACCTTCCCTTTTCATAATCTACCCCCCAAACTCAAGAAAACATCTCTAAAGGTCTTTCCAGTTCTTTTCAGCCTTTCCTTTTGGATAAAAGAAAAGTCGGCAGCGACTCTTGCTATCCGCATAATTTCGATCAAGCGCAAAACAACCAAGTCAGTTCTCCCACCGTGTTACAAAACTGGCGACTCTGCTGGGGAATCAACTTAAAAGTTGGGTTACCTCAGGGCTAGATCACCTTTACTTGCTTTCTTTTTTTGACTTGTATGCTTTACATTTTGGTTTTTTGTTTGGGCTTGAATCCTCTACCCGGATTTGGGATACCTTATAGGTAAATAGCAATACGTTGTGGAAACTGTGCGGGGTATACCGACATGGTCTAAGTAGTAGCTATGTTTGTGTGACATATTTGTGGGTACCGGTAGCTCTTGAGTAATCAAGGAGAATACAGGGCCACTGAGTGATGTCATGAAGCACTCACTGACTTTTAGAACCTTTACTTGACCAACTTGGACATTAAGACGTAGTGAGATGACCGGCTTTGGTGCAGTCCGAAGTTGGTAGATACTCGATACTACACCTATTGAGGTTTGACTTTTGGGATATTTCGGTCGTCGTGAAAGAGGCTTGCGCTGAAACAATTCCCGAGAAGACAAATCAGTGATATTGAGATCCCTTAGAACCCAGTTACTATTACTAGGACAGATTGAGCCAACTAAACTTCACGAGGGTACTTACCTATAAGACTTCATGCAAGCCTAAACCTAAGGACTTTTCTGCTTTGTATGTATATGACTATTTGTATACAACTTGCTTACTTTGCATACTTGTACATAATATCATAACATCATACCATAGCATTTTCAATAACCAGTTCAAGGATCTCGTGGATCTTTGATGTAGGGTCACGTTGCACCAGACGTCTATCAAGGGGCAATAGGATTTATTTTCCTCTAACCAAACTTCATCAAAGATCAAGTACAACAACTTGAGTCAAGGGCTATGACCCACTTGACATGGTGAGCTTAATTCTCGTGGAAGGAAATCCACCGATACGAAGTTCTCCAATCAAAGTTGTAAGTGACTACTAACATTTACCCCGCAAGATCCTTGAAAAAATGCATCCACATATCATGCATCATATCATGACAGGTTTCTCCCATACATGCCTCCTTATCTTCCTACTGTTTATTTCAGTAAGATGGATATGGAACAAACGGTAAAAGATCTCCAAGCTCAAAACGCTTAATTCTAACAAATGTTCCTGGCTTTGGCTAAGGGGCAAGAGGATCTGAAGACTCTTCTTCTCAAAGACAAGAAGAAAAAGTCCAAGAAGTCAGTAGGCGTCCTAAACTTGTGAAGAAGACTTAGAGGACTAGTCAAGGGAGCTCTAGATCTTCCAACTCCATCCAACATGGGGGATAGTCTTGAAGAAGACAATAGTCTAGAGATTGATGAAGTCGAAGTTGACTACTTTGAGGAACAATATCCTCCCGCTAATGACAAGTACAAATAGTTAGAGGATCGCCTCATTGCTATGGAAATTCAGCAGGTACCTGGCCTGGATTTAGGAGACATGGGTTTGGTTTCTGGAGTGGTCATCCCTCCAAAGTTCAAAATCCCTACCTTTGCCCTATACGATGGAGTCATTTGCCCTAAGATGCACTTAAAGTCTTATGTCCGCAAGATTCAACCATACACAACTGATCCGAAGCTTTGGATCCATTTCTTCCAAGAGAGCCTAGTAGGGGCTCAACTTGAATGGTTCTATCAATTGGAGAGTTCTCGCATCCGCACCTGAGAGGATTTAGCTGCTGCTTTTTGCAAGCAGTACCATAACAACGTTGATCTTGCACCAACTCGTGTGTAATTGCAGAACATGACCATGGGTTCCAACGAGAGTTTCAAAGAATACGCCCAAAGGTGGAGAGATCTGGATAGTAGGGTGCAACCCTCTTTAATTGATAGGGAGTTGATTGACATATTCATGGGAACTTTGACAAAAACTTTCTTCAAATACCTAATCAGAAGCTCCTCGGTCGGGTTCACTGAGCTAATACTGACTGGAGAAAGAGTCGAAGCTGGCATTAAAAGTGGAAAGATCTAAGGAGCTACACCCTCTGATACTAAAAAAAAGTAATACAATGGGAAGAAAGAGTCCAATGATGTGTATGGTCAAAAGAGTCGTCATTACCAACACATAGGAACAATCTTGATCTCTAATCCTACATCTGCTCAATAAAGACAGGGGCATCAGCGTAAGGAGGTCGCGCCTAAAAGACAATTCACTAAGATCAACATGTCGCCGGATCAAGCGCTACAACACATGTTGAAGGCAGAGCTGATTACGTTAAAGACTCCTCTCCGGAACCCAAACACTTCTGCTCCTACCTATCATCCCAATGAAAGGTGTGCATACAACTATGGAAGTCCGAGACACGACACAAACAACTGTTGGGCTCTGAAGAACAAGGTCCAAGACATGATTGATGCCAAGGAGATCGAGTTTGACCCTCCGGAGACTCCAAACGTGATCACTGCTCCTATGACGAATCATTGAAAGCTTTTGTTCATTTGAATTTTTAAGTTGTAATCTCTTTCATTGTTCAAGCACTTATCTATTAATGTTAAACTTTGTTTCATTAATGCATTGCATATGTTTGTCTTGATTTAATCTACTCATTTTCATTATATTTAAACTATGTTTTTTACTCCCTTTATGATATTCAACTCTTGTTTCAAAAAGTTGCAAGCCTTTAGAGGGAGGATCACGAAAACAATGCCATAATCTCATACAATATGCTTTTGGACACACCTCGCTGACGATGTACAAGCGTTCTTTCAATTCCTAAATATTGGAGTTATAAGGAGGATAATCCCTAGTCAACCCCTTTGAGCCAAAGAATTAGAAGTTTTCTTTCTTACACAAATTGAAACCTTTAATCAAAACCTGGGGCAGGGTAATCTCTCAGTTAATTCAAACGCGCGTTTAGCCGCAAACTCTCATCCCGAATGACATCAAAAACATTCCTTCTGAACCAAAATATGGTGATGGTTCCTTATCAAATAGGCAGTCATTGTTCACAAAAGAAAATCCCACTAAGTCAAAACCTACGAAGGAGACTTAAAGAAAATTGGGGCGTCCCGCTGATTGTAATCTCAAAAATAAGAACAGTCAGGCAAAATCAGGGATAATAAATAAAAAAAGAGGTCACTACAAACCCTCTACAACATGGAAAATATGGAAAAAAATGACTGCTTTCTGACAAACTAAACTTGTCTGAACCATCACCAAAATGTTATTCCAGACTCAATTAGAGTTCAAACGCACAATTAACTGAGTTTAGGACTGAAGAACATCACGAAGAGCGGGTGGGTACAAATACACTTTGAGCCTTTATCCTTTGTTTCTTAAACCGTGAACCAAGCCACGTTACAACCCTTCAAAAGTCCTAATTGAAGCATGGGTTAGTTCGAAAACATACTGTTACAAAAGGTATCCTGACTCCTGTAAGGCTTTACCCTAAATCCTGAGTTTGAATTTTCTTACAAAACTTCTTTACTTGCTAAAACGCATTTTCAAATTTTCAAGACAAGCATAAACTTTGCATTATTTAAATATCGTTGTTTGCATATGGCTATTTGTTTGACAGCAGAGAAATTCACACAACGAATATCCAACAAATGAAAGCTCTCTCAAACAGAATCACTTCAAATGGAAAGACGCTTCTAATGACAAATCTCTCATAATCAAGGGGCATGGCATGACCATTGTCCAACACATCTGGGGCAGTCAAGTTGAGATTCAAAGAATCTCTCAAAGAATTGTTGAATAACCAGGGGAATATCTCCATATGTATCACTCAAGGGGAAATGTTACGTTGATCTTGGGTTTGAACAAAATCCACTATGAAGACTTCCGGTACCATCAAATTTCTTGTCTGTACCAATAGTATCAGATGGTGTCAGTATCATATCTTCGGATCCTCCCAAGACAGTTCTTAGAAAATTCTGAGACTTGACCAAAGATCTTGGGTACCACCAATTTGTTCGTCTGTGCCAGTAGTATCTGATGGTGTCAGTATCAGGTCTTCGGTTTCTTCCACAACAATCTTAGAAAATATCTCTAGGAAGTTCAGGGCTACCGGAAATGTGATCAAAATCTCAAGCGTCAAGGTGCACCAAATTAACTCTGGGGGCAAACATGCTTCCACATAAAAGGTCATGTGCGACCAAGCAAACATTTTCTGTTAGAACATAGTTTGATTCTACAACCCTTAATTAGAGTTTTGATGATAACAAAATACAAAGAATAAATAAATTGTAAGATTTATATATAAGACAAATATGCTTCTTAAAATTATGTTTTGTATATACAAAAGTTCTGATGGAATCAGCATCAGAAGATCAGTAATATGTCAGCATCAGAAGATCAGTAACATGTGCTACACGCTGAAGCTACCAGATTATACGCTGAAGCTTGATGACTAGAATCTGCGTATAAACATATACACTCTGACTCTAATCAAAGATCTTTACCAAGTCATCAGCTCTCAGAAGCGTCATCATAAGTTAAAGCAAAGAACACTCTGAAGCGTTATCATAAGCAAAGAAGACTCTGAAGCGTTATTAAGTATTCAAGACAGAAGTTAATGCTAATGGCTCTCTTTAGACAAGATCTTTTCAAAAAGGAAAGTGCGTTATTATCATTAAAATGGCTTTATGGACAACGTATCTCTGCCTTGCCTATATAAACAAGTCTGTGTGAGAAAAGACGCACGCATGCACTCACATAATTTGCCAAGCCTTCAAAACCACTCTTACTCAAACGCTTTAGCAAATTCAGTTTTACTCCAAGCTTAAGTTGTGTAATTATCACAGTTGTGATATATTGTTTTATTAGAAAACGTTAAACACATTCTTGTTCAATTATTTGTAAGAGATTTCCTTGAGATAAACCGGTCTGTGGTTGTACTCAAGAAGACTTTAACAGGTGTTAAAGTAGCTGTTGTAATCCTTTGAATATAGTGGATTAAGACCTCGTTGGAGAGAGGCGAAATCACCTTGACGGGTGGACTGGAGTAGTTTGAGATCAAACGAACCAGGATAAAAATATTGTGCTGTCTAAGCATTTGTTTTAAAGTTTTACAATTCAACCCCCCTTCTTGTGTTTTTCACATCTTCAATTGGCATCAGAGCGCCTGGTTCTGAGCTTATAACACTTAACCGTGTCAGTATAAGATCCAGCGTCAGAAAAACACAATGGCATGACCAAATCAAAACATCAGCAATGACAACAATGAAGAAAGAGACAGATTCAGTGGCAAACCTCCAGTCTTTGATGGAGAGAACTTTGACTACTGGAAAGACAGAATCGAGAGTTTCTTTCTGGCCCATGATGCTGATCTGTGGGACATGGTGACTAATGGATACACGTACCCAGTGGATGGAAGTGGTCAGAAGATTGACAGGAAAACAATGTCTGATCAGCAAAAGCGTGAGTTCAAAAATCATCACAAGGCCAGAACAATTCTTCTCAGCGCCATCTCTTATTCAGAATAAGAGAAGATATCAAACAGAGACACTGCAAAGAATATGTTTGACTCTCTGAGAATGACGCATAAAGGCAACATTCAAGTCAAAGAAACCAAAGCCCTTGCACTCATTCAGAAGTATGAGGCATTCAAGATGGAAGAGAGTGAATCAATAGAAACTATGTTTTCAAGATTTCAAATTCTTGTTGCTGGTCTAAAAGTTCTTGACAAAGGGTATTATATTGCTGATCACGTTAAGAAGACCATCAGAAGCTTGCCAAAACAATGGAGGCCAATGGTCACAGCGCTTAAGCTAGCCAAGGATCTCAACAAAATCTCTCTAGGGGAACTTGTCAGCTCCCTCAGAAGTCACGAGATAGAGCTAGAAGCAGATGAACCTCAAAAGCAAGGTAAGCCATTAGCTTTAAAATCTAACAGAAAATCTGACTCCAATGTTTTATAGGCTATGGAAGAAACCTCTGATGGGTCATCATCAGAAGAAGATGAACTAACTCTCCTCTCCAGAAGGGTGAACCAATTGTGGAAGCAGAGGCAAAGGAAGTTCAGGAATCCCAGAAGATCAGAAAATCAGAATGAATCTTTCTCCAGATACAGAAGGTCAGAATCCTCCTCTGGACACAGAAGATCTGAAGGTTCTTCAGGAAACAGAAAGCCAAACAACAAAGACATCATCTGCTATGAATGTAATGAGCAAGGGCACTACAAAAGTGATTGCCCAAAGCTTCAGAAGGAAAAGTCCAAATAGAAGTTTGAAAAGGAAAAGAAGAAAAGTCTCATGGTTACATGGGATGATTCTGACACATCTGAAGCTGACTCAGAATCAGATGATGAAAGAGCAAACATAGCTCTCATGGCAAACATAACAGAAGACAGTGAAGCTTCTGAGTCAGAATCTGAATCAGATACAGAAGAGGTATTCCATGACTTTACTATAAACTTTACTAAGGCTGAACTAGCTGAAAGCCTTAATGAAATTCTGGAAAGATATCAGCAGATCAGAGTCAAATTCAGAAACCTGAAAAGGAATCTTGCTTCTGACTCTGATAAGACTGAGAGTCTCAAATTGGAGAATTCTGAGTTAAAAGATAAAATTTCAAAATTAGAAAACCAATTGCAAAACTCTCAGAAGGAAATAATCCATGAAACTCCCAGCAATGATGATAAGATCATCAAGGAGTATGATCACAACTTTCAGAAGTTTCTAGCTAAAAACATAGACAGAAGCAAAATGGCTTCAATGATCTATGGAGTTAGCAGAAATGGCAGAAAAGGAATAGGATATCAAGGTAAGGTACCTACACCAAAAAATGCCATGGATTTAGTTATAAAACGTACTCCACTTGATTCACACTTTATTTATGGGCACACACATGACATAAAATATACAAGTAGTGATTACTCTGTCAAACCAAAATGCAACCAGAGTTTTGGTAAAAATAACAAATCAGGACCAAAGAAAATATGGGTACCTAAGGATAAAATAATACATGTGGCAGATATCTTTAGCATCAAAGCAAAAACACCAATCATGGTACCTGGACTCTGGCTGCTCACGACACATGACAGGAAGAAGGCATATGTTCCAAAGCCTGGAACTTAAGCCTGGAGGCCACGTAGACTTTAGAGGAAATCGGAGAGGAAAGATCATTGGCTCTAGAACAGTAGGTAATGGAAATCTTCCCTATATAAGTAATGTTTTACTAGTTGATGGATTAATGCATAATCTGTTATCCATAAGTCAATTAAGTGATAACGGTTATGATATAATCTTCAATCAAAATTCATGCAAAGCTGTTAGTCAGAAAGATGGGACTATCCTATTTAATGGAAAGAGGAAAAACAACATTTATAAAATAAAACTTTCTGAACTAAAAAGTCAGAATGTAAAATGTCTACTGTCTGTTAACAACGAGCAATGGATCTGGCACAGAAGATTGGGACATGTTAGTATGAGAAAAATATTTCAGATTAACAAACTCAATCTGGTCAGAGGACTTCCTAACCTGAAGTTCAATTCAGATGCTCTGTGTGAAGCATGTCAGAAAGGCAAGTTTGCAAAACCAGCTTTCAAATCCAAAAACGTTGTTTCCACCTCCAAGCCATTAGAACTTCTGCATATTGACTTATTTGGACCAGTTAAAACTGCTTCAGTCAGTGGCAAGAAGTATGGGTTAGTAATCGTAGATGACTATAGCAGATGGACATGGGTAAAGTTCTTAAGGCACAAGGACGAGTCACACTCTGTGTTTATTACCTTCTGCAACCAAGTTCAGAATGAAAAGGATCTTAGAATCGTCAAAGTCAGAAGTGATCATGGTGGAGGATTTGAAAACAAAGATTTTGAGTTATTCTTTAATGATAAAGGCATTCTGCATGATTTCTCTTGTCCTAGAACTCCCTAGCAAAATGGAGTTGTAGAACGAAAGAACAGAACATTGCAAGAAATGGCCAGAACCATGATCAACGAGACTAACGTTGCTAAGATCTTCTGGGCAGAGGCAATAAACACAGCGTGTTACATTCAGAATAGAATCTCCATAAGACCTATTCTGGAAAAGACTCCATATGAATTGTGGAAGAACAGAAAGCCCAACATTTCCTATTTTCACCCATTTGGATGTACATGTTTTATTCTGAATACAAAAAATTATTTGAACAAGTTTGACTCTAAAGCACAAAAGTGTATTATGTTAGGATATTCTGAACGCTCAAGAGGGTACAGAGTATACAATACAGAAACACAGATTGTGGAAGAGTCAATCAGTGTTCGTTTTGATGATAAGCTTGACTCTCAAAAGTCAAAGCAGAATGAATTCCTTGCAGGTATGGAAGTTGAACTCACAGGTACTGAAGACAAATCATCAGAAGCTCTCAACAAAGACACTTCCTCAACATCAGAAAGAGGCATCGCAAGCAATCCAGCACCTTCTGTTGATCAACTCCAGAAAAGACCATCCAGAAGCAGCATGGATCACCCAGAAGAAATAATCTTAGGAAGAAAGGAAGATCCAATCAGAACAAGATCTAGCTTCAGAACCTCTGAAGAATCCCTCATGGGACTGGTTTCTATAATTGAACCAACAACAATTGATGAAGCACTTCTGGACAATGACTGGATTCTAGCAATGCAAGAGGAGCTAAATCAATTCACAAGAAATGACGTATGGGATCTAGTTCCCAAACCAAAAGGATTCAACGTCATTGGTACAAAATGGGTGTTCAGAAACAAACTGAACGAACAAGGTGAAGTCATAAGAAACAACGCACGACTGGTAGCACAAGGTTATAGTTAGTAAGAAGGGATAGACTATACAGAAACCTTTGCTCCAGTGGCCAAGTTAGAATCTATCAAACTCTTAATCTCATTTGCTGTTAATAAAGGCATCACTCTGTATAAGATGGATGTTAAGAGTGCATTCTTAAATGGATATATAGAAGAAGAGGTATATGTGCACCAACCACCTGGTTTTGAAAGTTCCAAAAATCCAGAATATGTTTTCAAACTAAAGAAGTCACTCTATGGTCTGAAACAAGCTCCCAGAGCTTGGTATGAAAGACTAAGTAACTTCCTGTTAGAAAAGGAATTCACCAGAAGGAAAGTGGACACAACCTTGTTCTGTAAGACAGTTAAGAATGACATTTTAGTATGTCAGATTTATGTTGATGACATCATATTTGGATCCACTAAACCCTCTATGGGAAGAAAGTTTGCTAAATGTATGCAGGCAGAATTTGAGATGAGCCTAATGGGGGAACTAAAATTCTTTCTGGGCATTCAGATTAATCAAATCCCAGAAGGAACTTACATTCATCAGAGAAAATATGTCAGAGAACTTCTAAAGAAATTTGATCTCTCAGAATGTAAGCCATCAAAGATTCCAATGCATCCCACGTGCATTCTGTAAAGAGAATAGGTAAGTAAAAAGGTAGAACAGAAGGTCTACAGAGAAAATCAAGTGATTACAGTTTGATAGGATACTGTGATGCTGATTTCGCTGGAGACAGAGTAGAACGTAAAAGCACTTATGGAAGCTGCCAGTTTCTGGGAGAAAATCTGATCTCATGGTCCAGCAAAAGACAATCCACAATAACTCTATCAATAGCAGAAGCTGAATACATAACAGCAGCTGGATGCAGCACACAAATTCTCTGGATGAAAAGTCAACTTGAGGACTTCAAGATATTTGAGAGTAACATTCATATCCTCTGTGACAATACTTCTGCTATTTGTCTCAGTAAAAATCCTATTTTGCATTCTAGGGCTAAGAATATAGAAATAAAACATCATTTTATTAGGGACTATATTTAGAAAGGGATTCTAAATTTAAAATTTATTAACACAGACCATCAATGGACTGATATCTTTACAAAACCTCTTTCTGAAGATAGGTTCAACTTCATTCTAAAACATCTCAGCATGAAGCTCTGCCCAGAATAAAACTGTTTTGATTCCATATCTTAACCTTCAGAACTTTGTTTTTTTTCGTGAACTACTGATCAATCTTTCTTCAGATCTTTAGAAGCACAGATTGTATCAGAATCTATCACAATCAAGGATAGAAAAGTGTTGTTCACTCAAGCAAACAAGTGTCATCCAGTCATCAGTTACTTTCTGAGGCTGAACACGCGTTCAAGTTTCTGAAAGGTCAAAAGCGCTGATTGGTTGCATTGAGACACATGTCACGGGTAACCGTTCCAATATCTTTCTGAATCCCCCAAAATCAGCTATCATTAAATGCTCATAATCATTATATTTAATTTCTCTCTCTTACCGTTTATGTTTTCAAAAATTTTTTTAGAAATCTATTTAAACTCATTTCTCACCATTTACAATCTTTTACTTTCACTTTCATTTTCTCTACAAACTTATCATTTTCAGTTTGCATCCTTTCTCAAAACCCTTTCATTTTCTTCTCAAAACCTTCGTGTGAACATGGCTTCCTCAAGCATCCCCACTTCCAGTTCTCAGAAAACAGATTCCTCCGAACAATACAAAGAACCCTACAGAATGCTTCTCACACCCATCAAAAATCTAGAAGTTCTATCAGAATTGATCGTGGATTTCAACAATCTTCAAGAGAACGGGTTTAATCTCTCTGAAGAAGTTAAAGCTCAAGGCTGGGACAGATATTTTGACAGACTGGTGGGTCCAACATTCCCAATTCTGGTAAAGTAATTTTGGATTCATGCTTCATCTTCCAACCATCAAGTTACTTCATACATTATGGGGAAGAAGATAGTTATTACTGAGGACCTCATTTCAAGATTAATAGGCTACAGTGGTGGTGGTGTACGTTGCATTGACATGGCTAAAAGATGCGCTGATGTTGCCCTAATTGCTAGAGAAATCTTCAATATGGGTCTTCCCTCCAGCAAGATAAGGGATTTAAAAGACCATCACAGAATATGGGCCAAGATCATTCTGGGATGCAAAAACCACGGGAAGCCTACCAGCTCTTCTGACTACATCAATATTGATCAACAATTTCTGATCTACTTCATCTCCCAGAAGATTAAGGTAAATCTGGCTCATCTGCTGTTTAACCATCTAAGGACCAGTGTTAAGGAAACCAGAGAAGAGGAGCGCACAAAAAGGGAATGGATACCCCTAGGAAGACTTATATCAGATATTCTAACAGAGAATAAGCTGATTGATCATCTTACAGAGGCTCAAGAAATCAGCTCTTTGGAAGCTACTGTTGGAAAACAGCTGAATGCAAAGAATCTGAAGAAAATGAAGTTGATTGAGAACATCAAGAAGGAACCCAACGTCACTCCTTTTGCAACAATCTCCAGCAGAAGAGTCCCTCTGGATAACTTTCCTCTGTTCTCAGAGATTGATTCTAAACCTGATATAATAGTCAGATATCTGGATGCTTGCAAGGCGGATGGTACAACACCAAATCTGAACATTCAGGATCTACAGCAGAAGGCTCCAGAAGTTGTTCTGAAGAAAACCAAGAAAAGGAAAGCTGTAGCAGAAGGATCATCCCAGCAGACTCCTAAAAAGAGAGGTAATCCTTCTTCTGTAACTGTTTTAGATTCAATTTCTGTATCAACATCTATACCAATTCCCACTCAATCTGAAAACCCCACACTACAAACTTTTGATTACTTTGACATTGATTTTGACCCCTCTGAATCCTTAACTCTTAGAAGATCTCGCTCCCAACCTCCAAATCCAAATATTGAAGCAACCCAACAAGAACTTGCAAAAGTTCTATCTGATATAGATACCTTTGACCAACATACTTCTGCTCCCATGCCAGAAAATCCAAACCCTGAAACCACCACAGAAGCACAACCAGAAATTCCCCTCTCACCACAACCAGAAATTCCCCTCTCTCCACAACCAGAAATCCCACTACCTCCATCTCCTCAACCAGAAATTCATCCACCTTCTCCACAACCTGAACTATCTCACCCAGAAGTTCAAACTTCTGAGGCTCAACCCTCTAAATCCTGTGAACCAGAACCTCATAACGATCAATCAAACCAAACTGTTGATTCTGATACCATTCCCATTCCTGGAATCACAGAACCTCTGGCCATTCGTATGCCCCTTGGTACCATTCTGAATATTCCCCAAATTCCCTCCTCTCTAGAATCAACTCCACCAAACTCCCCAACCAGTCCAATAATAATTCCTGACTCTCCCACTCCCTCACCAAAGAACAATCCAGAAGACAACATCAAGACTGTCATTGACTTAACAGTTTTTGAACGTCTTGCTGCCATAACCCACAAAACAGCTATCCCAAAACCAAAATATCCAGATGTTGGTACCAGCTTATTGATGTTTGAAACAGAAGTACAGAAGTGGATCACTTCTCTGAAACAAGCTAGTCTTGAGCTGATTGATCCTGCTGCATTAGACTACCTTTGGACAAGGTTCAGAAGATGGGTATGTTCTGAAACTCATAAGTTGCAAGAACAGAGCTACTGACAAGCTCAACAGAACTTCAACAATCTGCTGAAAGAAATTGAAGATCCAGTTCTAAGCAAGCTGCTTAAGGAAGAAGTTCTCCCTCTGGACATTGCTCCCTGGTCTGAACATCGTCCAACATCCAAAGTTCAACCAGAGTCAGAAGATCTCAATCTGACTGTTACTCCGTAGCAGATGATTCCTGCTGAAGCACTGGGTCAAGAAAAGGATATTGCAGAAGGCTCTGGGAAGCATCCTGTTACTGAAGACTCTCAAGCTTCCTCCTTTGATAGGCAGACTCTAGAAGACCTGAAAAGATCTGATATTTTGATGAAGGAAAGAATGGATAAACAGGACGACAAAATTGATGCAATCACGAGCATGTTAACCCAGCAACAGGAAACCAACACCCAGATCAAGAGCATGTTGGAAGCTTTGTTCACGCGTCTACCTCCTCCTTCTTATAAATTCCTCGTTTTTAAAACATGTTTATCTGTAATATTTTTACATTGTTTTGAACTTATCATTGCTTCTGGTTTTTAATATACATGCATTTTGACTCTGATTATTTGTTCTTTTTGATAAATGACAAAAAGGGGGAGAAAGAATGATATTTTTCAATAACGGATTACTGAGACATAAGTCTCAAACATTCTGATCTATTTAAATTTTTTTTCTCTTCTGAAAAGCTTGAACAGGTACAAAACTCTGAGGAAAGATACAGTAAGGTTCTGATGCTCAAAGACTCATGGAATTAAAGGGAAGTAATCAACTCAGGGGGAGTTTCTCTTCTTAATTCTATACTTTTTATTCTTTATTTTTAATTGAAAAATCTGGTTTTTGTCATCATCAAAAAGGGGGAGATTGTTATAACATAGTTTGATTCTACAACCCTTAATTAGAGTTTTGATGATAACAAAATACAAAGAATAAATAAATTGTAAGATTTATATATAAGACAATTATGCTTCTTAAAATTATGTTTTGTATATACAAAAGTTATGATGGAATCAACATCAGAAGATCAGTAATATGTCAGCATCAGAAGATCAGTAACATGTGCAACACACTGAAGCTACCAGATTATACACTGAAGCTTGATGACCAGAATCTGCGTATAAACATATACACTCTAACTCTGATCAAAGATCTTTACCAACTCATCAGCTCTCAGAAGAATCATCATAAGTTAAAGCAAAGAACACTCTGAAGCGTTATCATAAGCAAAGAAGACTCGGAAGCGTTATTAAGTATTCAAGACAGAAGTTAATGCTAACGGATCTCTCCAGACAAGATCTTCTCAAAAAGGAAAGTGCGTTATTACCATTAAAATGGCTTTATGGACAATGTATCTCTGCCTTGCCTATATAAACAAGTCTATATGAGAAAAGACGCACGCATGCACTCACATAATTTTCCAAGCCTTCAAAACCACGCTTACTCAAACGCTTTAGCAAATTCATTTTTACTCCAACCTTAAGTTGTGTAATTATCACAGTTGTGATATATTGTTTTATTAGAAAACGTTAAACACATTCTTGTTCAATTATTTGTAAGAGATTTCCTTGATATAAACCGGTATGTGGTTGTACTCAAGAAGACTTTAACAGGTGTTAAAGTAGATGTTGTAATCCTTTGAATATAGTGGATTAAGACCTCGTTGGAGAGAGGCGAAATCACCTTGACGGGTGGACTGGAGTAGTTTGAGATCAAACGAACCAGGATAAAAATACTGTGTTGTCTAAGCATTTGTTTTAAAGTTTTACAATTCAACCCCCCTTCTTGTGTTTTTCACATCTTCATTTTCTGGCATTACTACAACACTTACTACTAGGGGAAGTGACAAATATCCCCAAGATTCTTCTCGTAGGATGACTCCCAACCAGAGTTTCAATCTCTGATAACTTGTCAGCAGCTGAGTCGACCTCAAGAACCCTCGAGGATTTTCCCTAGTGAAGAAGACACCTCTCCAACAGACCGACAACCAGGTTTATTTCCCTAACAAACTACATATTCCCCAGTATGAGTTTTCCTCTCCGACTACTACAAATCAAAAGACCACAACTCCTCTTCCCCAATAGACTACTCTACAATCCCCAGCAAGTTACTGTGAAGCCTAGACCCGACCAGATATTAGTTCAACTTCGACTCCCCAGTAGAGCAACGGACAACTGAGACTCCTGAACTCTTTTTCCCCAAGAAAGAATCAACACTCTCCAAAGAGTTTTCAACATTCCTCAGTGGAGCTCTCCTCAAACAACAAAACATGAATCCTTGGTGGAAATATTCTAAGCAAAGTTTGAAGACGTCTTCAACAGCAATTTGGGATTTAATGACTCCCCATCATTTGTAAAGGATTTATTTTTCCAGACAAAGATACATTCAAATAACATTTCACCCTTCATGCATCATATTACGTACATGACAAGTGCATACGACACAATCTCATTTATTTTGAGAACATCATTGCACCATGCATTTCATACATCATGACATTGCATACAGCTAACATTTTACCTTTTTCAGGAAAAGGTTAATCAATAGATGGCTATTGTCAATAATCTTCAAAAGGTCATAAATTAATACCTGTAAAAAGCCAGGGCAATTATCTACACGACCAGCTGAAGCAGTCCTACACGGGCTCCTTCCTATACACTCTTCTAGAAACAATTCAGATGCAATTCAGATACGGCTGACATTCTGACACTTATTCCAGATTCCTTTTAGAAATAGTTCAGATGCAATCCAGATACGGATGCCATTCTGACACTTATTCCAGATTCCTTCTAGAAATAGTTCAGATGTAATCCAGATACGGCTGACATTCTGACACTTACTCTATATTCTCTTCTAGAAACAGTTCAGATGCGATCCATATATGGCTGACATTCTGATACTTACTCCAGATTCTATTCTAAATACAGTCCAGATACGATCCAGATTCGGATGTCATTCTGTCACTCATTCAAAATACAATCCAGATACGATCCAGATTTGGATGTCATTCTGTCACTCATTCAAAATACAGTCCATATACGATCTAGATTTGGATGTCATTCTGTCACTCATTCAAATACGGTCCTCATACGGATATCATTCTGATACTTCTTTCAGCATACCTTTCCAATACAGTCCAGATATAATCCAGACACGAATGTCATTCTGACTCTCATTCAGTACATCTCTCAGATACGAGTCAGATACAATTCATTTATGAATATTATTCTGTTACTCATCCAATACCTCTATTGGTTCAGTTTAAATCTCTCAACGGTTTATCCTGATTCTTTCCAGTGAACATTTTCTCTTTTGTCTGGTTCAGTTAAATCAATCCAAAGATTCTTCTGATTTCCATTCCAGTCAAATTTAATTCAAGATTTTTCTCTAGTTCAGTCAGATCGACACTAAGATCTCTCTGATTTCTATTTCGGTTGAAGATAATTCAAGACCTTTACTGGTTCAGATAAATCTCTCAACGATTTATTCTTATTCTTCTCCAGATCCCCGCCGGTTCAGTTTAAATCTCTCAGCGATTTATTATGATTCTTTTCCGCAGACGTTTTCTCTGGTTCAGATGAATCTTTCAATAATTTATTCTGATTCTTCTCCAGATCCCTGCCAGTTCAGTTTAGATCTCTCAATGGTTTATTCTGATGCTTTCCCGCAGACGTCTTCTCTGGTTCAGATGAATCTCCCAACAAGTTATTCTGATTCTTCTCCAAATCCATGCTGGTTCATATAAATCTCTCAATGATTTATTCTGATTCTTTCCTAGTAGGCACTTTCTCTGGTTCAGATAAATCACTCAAAGATCTACTCTGATTTCTCTCCAGTTAAAGAATATTTGAGACCTCTTTTGGTCCAGTTTAAACCTCTCAACGGTTTATCCTGATACTTTCCAAATGAACATTTCTGTTTCAGATAAATCGCTCCAATATTTATTCTGATTCTTCCCAGTCAAACAACATACAAGACTTCTGCTAGTTTCGAATAAATCGCTCCAAAGATTTATTCTGATTCTTTTCCAGTTGAAATCAAGTTCAGACTTAGTCCATTTTCTGTCAACAGTCACCTTTGGATGGAATCTACAAGCCCATCTCTGGAAAATCTCCCCCACTCCTCCAAATGGCATCTATAAGCCCATTCACAATTCATCTTCGAGTGCAAATTTCTGGGCACTCTAGTGTTCAATCATCTTCCACCTTCAAGTCACGAATGGAGGATACGCCAATATAACTCTTCAGGTTTAAGAAGATTGAACAGGGCCAGCTGTTGTACCCCAAAATTTGCCCTCTCATTTATCAAGCAATTTCTTATAAGATCTGCTTTGGTTCAAGACTGCACTGGGGTTGATAAGCTCAAGACACCTCCTCAAGCTCTGATGACTGAAAATTAGGGTTTGAGATTGCACAAGGATAATTGAAATTTTAATGCCTCATATGACTTTCATGGATCATTATGGACCCTCAAGATTTCTCAGGTCAAGTTCCAAGTCTTGGATCACATTTTGCTCAGGCAATTGATCAGTTGACCTAAAAATCAGCTGTATTGGGGAAAAAGTCAACTGTGGTAAATTTATAGTCAAACTTCATAATTTTTTATCCATGTAAACATTATCAGCTCATATATGTTATTTGATCAAGTTTGGACCATAATTCCTCAAGAAATTTGATCAGATCATCAAAAGGGAAAAATGGTCAAAATTAGGGTTTTGACTGAGAAAAGGTAATTTTTGATTTTTGACCTAGCAAATGGTTGATTGGTTGGAAACATGATCTCAAGGATTCAATTGTATCATTTTGACCTAATGGCATGACTTAAAAAATAGCTCAAAGTCAATTAATTGATAGTTGATTTTCGGTTAACTGATTAAAAGTCAACTGCATACTGAAAAGTCAAACTTAAACTTTTTGGTCAAAATCAAGTGTCAAATATCATAATTCATCAAAACATGTCAAAATATGAAACTTGTTCATCAAGAAATCTAAAAAGTCAAGATTTCATTTTGAAAAGTCAAAGTGTCCAAACTTAGAAATTTTTCTTAGTGTTGAAAACTTCATATTTTTTCACAACTTTGAGCCAATTTTTCACCATGATGCAAGATGATTCAAAGGAAACTTTCAACATTAAATTTTTAGATATCAATGAGATATAAAACATTTCTGAACACAACTCCTCCTAGAAATGTATGGATTTCAAGTTATTTATCCATGAAATCATGTTCATGAAACTAAAACACTTAGTGAAATTTTGAGCATTTTGGCCAGGATTTTGACCTAACTTCTGGGCCAAGTTTCACATAGTTCCATTTGGATTTTGCAAAAGTGATTCAAAGAGGGATTGTAGAGAAAATTAAAAGCTTTTAAAAATATCCAAGAACTTCTTGAGATCATTTTTGAGCAAGGAGAATCGAAGGCCAAAAGTTAGGGTTTCAAGTTGTTTTACAAGGCAGAATTTGTGATGCACAATGACCAAATCACATAGCCATGCTGCATAATCTCAATTTGCAGGCTTCTAACTTGCAATTCGCTCCTTAATAAAATGTTTACACAACATATTAAGCCATTGTCCAAGCATTTGAACCATTATCCAAGTTGCATTTCCATTTTTGGGAGAAAGGCACCATTGTTATTCTTGAAAAGTGGCTTTAATCACAAAGTCCACTCTCCTTGAGCATTGAACTTGTTCTTTCTGCACACACAAACCCTATAAACTAAAATCAAGCATGTATAAATTACTAACCACTCTATGCAACCCTGTACCATGCCTTAGAATAAGATGTTTCAACTTTACTTTAAAAACAAGTAAAGATGCTACAACTTGATTTTTCAAATTCTGGCTTGTTGTAACACACAAGAACTCTTGCCTATAAATATACAAGTCATTTTCATGCTAACACACCCACGCTCAAGCCCTGAAAACCCCCTAAAGCACAGAACCACCAAAAAAATCTCAAAAATTAACATTTCCGAGTTTTGAACCCAATCACTAAATTTTCTCGTGCGTTTTTTGGCCTTTTACTTTCAAAAGATTCTAAATAACATATACAAACAATTCCAACACCTGAAACACAACTGTAACACCTCCATCATCATTCACCATTTTCAAAAACAACACCTTGCACCTTGACTTCTCTAGAACTCCTCAGCCACTTTCAGCTCAAGCCAAACATCACATTAGCTTCCTGGGAACTTGAGGAAGCTAACCCAATCACTAGAACTCATTGAAAGCTTCTCAAACTCAAAACACGATACCCTCTTGCAAGGTGATTTTTCTGACTTTTGAACTATTCATATAGGCATTGTTAGGCTTCCATTTTCAAAGATAAAATGTAGATACCATTTCCCTGAAGCTGTACATATCCATAGTTTGAATTTATATGGCTTGAGCTTAGAGAATTTTGGAGTTGAAGTTTATGAAATTTTTAGGTTTCAGATTAGGGTCAATAAAATTCATGTTTGTCTTTGATCTATAGTTTTAATGCTTTACATTTCTGAAATCGTGAGGAAATTTGCCACAAGATTCATGTTTACACTTTTGCAAATGGATGAGAAATGAACAAGATGCAGGTGGTCTGGATAGGCGCGAGGTTGAAGATGAAGTTGTCTTCAGGAAGCATTTTCTAATATATATTTATGTTTTGATATAAATAAACGGATGTATAGCCACCCCAGTGGTAAGGCAACACGCTGGTAACCAAGAGGGTGTGAGTTCAACACCCAGCGTGCTACCTTTTGTTCATTTTTCACATTTTTATTCTTTTTTTTTTGTTTCAGCAAGCAGCACCTGGGCCTCCACATTGGGCTTTCCACTTTTTGGGTTTTTTTAACCCCCTGACTACTTTTGCACCTCTAGCCCATTTTCTTTTATTATTTCTTTTTTTTCCAATTATATTATATTTATTTTTTCTTTATTATACTTTTATTATTATTATTATTATTATTATTATTATTATTATTATTATTATTATTATTATTATTATATTTTTTATTTTTATTTTTATTTAATGAAAAAATATAAAAATATTTTTTTATTTATTATTTACACTTATTTATTTCATTTTCTCTATAAATGCAAAAAGAAAAAAAAACATTTTCTTAAACAAATAAATTTCTTTTTTTTAATAAATATTTAGACTTAGGTTTATTTATTATATTATTTTCTTTTAAATTAAAATCAATTTAAAACTTAGATTTCTTTTAATTAATTAATTTTTATTTCATTTTTACTAACTTAAAACCTTTCATATATAAAACCCTAAAAAAAAATACTTTTTTAACCTAATTTTCTTTTCTTAACTAATTTAGGTTTAATATTATTATCTTTAATTAATTATTTTTCCTTCTTAGACATTATGTTAAAACCCTTAAAAACCAAAACAAAATCATTTTTTTTTCATTTACATTCTTGCATTATTTTCTTTTCAATTTTGTACAATATTCAATATGGTTGTAATAGATAATTAGGTTTAATTTTATTGCAAATCCCCTTTTGTAAATTTGTACACCCCTCTCCCCTAATGATGTAATAGCTTAGTAATTTTACTTTCTGCAATTTATCGCTTTATATAAATGCTAGTAAATTAGGGTTTGTATGGAAAGACTAAAATCAACAAGTTAGCAAACCCTAATTCAAGAAAATCAAGCATGGAAAAGATACACTTGCACACTTTGCACCTCTAGGGTTAACTCCACTTGTTGCCATGAGAAATAAATGGTCATAATACGCATTTAAGACGTCTTAGCAAAAACAAACAAAAATATAAAATCATAGTCCCTCGATGACACTACAAATGTTGCCTTACGAATGACCTTAGTTCCTTAAAGAAAATGCTAAGATATCTTACAACATTGTTATTCGTGACCATACGATAACGCTTGCCCGTCCCTTTTACATCTAAAGATAAGGTTACTTACCAATCCATGGTAAAATAACAATGTCAAAGGAAAGAGGAAATACACAAGAAAGACTTTTGAGTAGGTAGAATATTCCTAAGTTGCTTGCTCATTTTCAAATCAAAACATCCTTGCTATTTTCAAAACAAACACCAACACTTTCAAAACATCTTTCAAACTTGAAACATTCTTAAAAGATCAACACTTTGTATACGTTCTTACGAACGAGAACTATTACAAAGTTTGCCTAAACGATGACGCCTTTTCAAAACACTTTCAAAAACCACACAAAGCATATTTTCAAACAAAAGCAAGTTATCTAGCAAGCAACTAATAGCCCATAGATAACTACGGATGAAAAGGGTGCTAATACCTTCCCTTTTTATAATCTACCCTCCGAACTCAAGAAAACATCTCTAAAGGTCTTTCCTGTTCTTTTCAGCCTTTCCTTTTGGATAAAAGAAAAGTCGGTGGCGACTCTTGCTAATCACACAATTGCGATCAAATGCAAAACAATCAAGTCAGTTCTCCCACCGCGTTACAGCGAGTATTGTGAAGCATGGAGACATCCATCTTAATCTGAGCTATCACCTCGGGGTAGGAATGATGAACATGTACCTTAGGCCAAACAAGATCCTCTATGACACGGAGTGCATCTAAAAGCACGGTCCCATCTAGTTATTTTCATGCCACCTTCTTGTAAGTATAATTCGAAACACCACCATGATTAATAAGGCTCATGCCTTATCCATATAAATGTGATTAAGGCATAACTGTGTCTACCTGGTTCGACATGATATACTTGCAGGTACCATTCAGAGCATAAACGCCTGAAGTCGAGCTCATTTTTCACTAGTTTTGATCTGATATACAGACATGTCAAACTGTACCAATACTTCCTTAGATCAAGCACATTACGAGTATTGTCACGCACTACTACCTCAACATTCCATCAAGATAACATGTACATCTTAATGCAACAGGCTCCCGAGTGAAACAACCATACATGGCCCTACAAAATACTTAAGGTCATTTACACTTTAAGCAAATTTAATTTACTCCTCTTAATAGCAAAGAAATTATATTTTGGGGTTCCAAAGCAAGCCATAGATTTCCTCGAATCCTAGTTCTCCTTGGATCCCAGCCGGACAATAACAATGGCTGAATAAGGAGAAATAATATAACCAAAAAGCATAATATCACTAAAGGTAATAACTCAAACACATATATAAAAACATTATTTACAAATAAAGGCACAAAGACCCGGTCAAATATTACCGGAGCAAACAAAGCAAAGAAAAATAACAAAAAGGACTACTTTTGGTACCCTTCTCAAAAGCGTTTGCTAAAGGATCAAACTGGTCAGCGGTGATGGTAAAGTCGAGACAAAACAATTGAGCATGCTCCAGCATTTAATCTCGGATCCTACACATGGCCTCTACTAGCCATTGAAGGGATTCCCGAGATTTTTGTTGAGCAATAATGACCTCTTCCTCGAGATCCTTGAAGGCTCTGGCCTAGTCATCCTTCCTCTACTAAATAACTTTTCGATCCACTTCGAATGACTGATATGCTTCAGCTGCATATTAAAAAACCTTCTTACAATGTTTCTCTCCATCAGCAAAGGAAGCCTTTGACTTCTCTATTTGAGTAGCCAAAGTGGACGGTCGACCGTACCAATCCACCTCTTCCTGCAAAGAGTTAACAATTTCAACATTTTCCCAAATCTCGGCCAATTCCTTCTCAACATTATAATTTTCCCATTCAATGGCTTCACACCTCTCCCTTAGCTCACTGTGTTCCCTTGAAATCCCGTCAGAGCCTATAGCATCGTTATGTCCAACGGCTACAATAGAAACTAGGAATCTGAACCTAAACAAAGTACGAGAAGAGTTTGTAAAAAGGATTTGTTTACTGCACAAACCCCAGAAGGAATACATGTATTAAACAACCATGATAGCAACAAACTCCTCTAAGTTGCTTGAAGGAAAATTGTGATCCAAAGTACAGCGGAAATTAAAATTTTCCTTTAGTGATCCTTACGAATGGGCATAGTCAGTGATAGAAACTATTACCTCTTATGGTGATTCAGACCTTCGATGTTGTGATCACGAGCGTTGATGAAGAGCAACGTCTCTACTCAGTCCACACGAACAAATTGCTTCCGATCTTAGTGCTAGCTGCTTACGAATGAAAACTTTGAGCGAGAGATTGTGACAAAATACACCTAGGGTTCCAAGACCGAAATTTTATCAAGTGAAAATGCTTCAGCACAAGGGTTCTATTTATAGAACCACTTGTGTGGGATGCAAGCTAAAAGCCCAAATAAAGTTGTAAGATAAAAGCAAAATTAAGCATACAAGCATCATACCTTATGATGTATCGTATATCAGTTAAGCGTGTGGTACCTTACCATATTCCATCTTCCACTTAAGCGTATCGTACCTTACGGTGCTCTACAGTTCACTTAAGTACATTGTACCTTACGATGTTCCTTATTTACTCTATCTCTCATAAAATTGTCCTTATATGTGTGACCCTGTAGGTTTTTGCAATGCTGGGAATTATATTAAATCACACATTTAACATTATAAATAATAAGCGGTATCTAGCAACACATCACTGCTATCCAAGTCATGAAAATATCATGTGATATGACAAAAACTTTCTATACTTGTGTGTACAATTAACCTTTTTCCCTTATGTCTATATTGAACACAAGACATAGACTGTGTCACCCTTGTCCAGTTCAATATTGGGTCCTTAGACATTTATCCTATTGTCATACTCCAAACTTGTCATACCCTTTCATTTAAACCTAAAGAGCTTATGCTTCATCATGATATACGTCATTTGCATTGCATTAACTCAGTGATATGGAATCAAAGGTTTTGGCTGGGTGAGTGTGTACTTCTCAAGAGAGGAGATTTGATGTACAAGGGTTGAATATCTGAAATCTTTCTATCATAAACATCATATCAGGTCACATGATATGTGAGTTCAGGAAGTCCTCGGGCCATCTCAATTGGATTGGGGTTTTGATACTTCAATCACTATCTCCTATCTTTTGATATAAATTAGGGTTTGGGTTGAGAAATGTGACGTGGTTGACTCTTCAAGTTTAAAGTGATTCTATGGTCTCCTATAAGCCTCAAGGTATCCACATATGTCTTATTGATCTTCGTGTTTTATCATAGAAATAAGGTTGATTGGATAAGAAGAGATTTGAGTGGGTATGGATAAAAATCAATAAAAAGTCAAAGGTTGACTAAACGAAACTTTTGGTCAAAATTAAGGTCCTAAGTCAAAATGATAGAAAATGTGATCATTTGTTGAGAAAAGTCAAAAGAATTGGTCAAAGATGAGGTTTATTGCATTTTAAGTCATCTTGATACTTCGAATTTTTTCTAAGTTTGAAGAGTTTTTATGCTCATGTTGCCAACTTTGAGGATCTCTATCTCTCTTAATTTTGGTCAAAAATTTGTAAATCTTTTCTCTTTATGAAAGAGGATAATTCATACTCCATTTTTGTTCTTGGGGACTTATCGCCAAAAAGTGTTTAGATTTTGAGTTATGAGGCTTGAAAGAGGAGTGTTCATGAAAGTTTGAAAGTTGTATACTTTGTAAAATTCCAGGATTTTTAGAATGCTCAGGTGTCTGACTTTGAGGCCAAAATTCATGATGATCCAGGTTTTAGTTCAAGACAAACTCAATTACAAAGTTGTTTAGATCATCGCAATCCACATCTTTGTAGAAGGAATCGAGTTCATTTTAATCATGAATTAAAAGATATTAAAGTTGGAAGTTGGTGAATTAATGTGGTGAAAGTTCAGCACTTAGAAATATTTGAAGAGTTTTCAAAAGTGATCAAAGGCGGGACTTTAGAGGCATTTTACATGTGATTCCAAGCATCATCTCCAGTTGCACTCACTTATAAAGTTGTTCATCTCGTGATATTCTACAAGTTTGCAGAAGGAGTCATGACCAGAAAATACTTAGATCGTGAGTTATGGATGGTTAAAGTTGATAGCTCAGTAAGCATTCACGGCTCAACACTTAGAATTTTTAAAGATTTTCAAGCAAGTCAAATGTGTGACTTTGAAGAGGTTTTTCATGGTGTTCCATTCATTTTCTCAAGACATCTCCAACACCAATGTTGTACATCTTCCCACAAGCTTCATGGATACGCAAAGAGCTCCCTCTGCCTACATTTATTTTGCATCGGGAATTTAGTATGGCTCAGGTCGGTGTTGTTACAGTGTTCTTCGAGTAGCATTGTCATTTGCTGTTATTCATCAGGATTTGAAGCGTACTACGAATTTATTCAAGGCTTCTGGAGCTATCGGAGCGGCTGTAGAGTTATCTTTCGTACTAAGTTCTCCATGAGCTAAGTAACATTTCATCACATCTGAAGTTTGGTAAATATGCTGGTTAGACGCAAAACTGAATGCTAGCTTCGTTGTTATCGCATGATTCGTTTAAGATCTTGAAATCTGAGTACTTGCATATTGTGTGTTAAAGCAAAAATCAAAGAAAGTCGATGCCGGATTCGTGATCTCCGACAAAAATTGAGTAAGAACGTTTGTCACGTTTCCATTTTCACGAGCCCTTGAATTCTGGCTGCCGTGAGAGGCGAACCTTTGGACGGAGAAGAAGGACTTTGACGTTAGGGTTTGGATCATGCTTGAGCAAGAGCGTGACATGGCGTTTTATGATTGGTCATAAGTTACTTTTAATTTTTTTTTCATTCATACGTGAATTCAATGAAATTGCGAAGCTAGTGTTAGGCATGTTTGGATATAAAAAGACAAACGATTAATCCCAAGTGTTATGGAATAGTGAAAACAAACACGATCCAAGAATGTAAAATTGATTTAAGGCTTGGTTTGGTTTGGTAGAAAAATATAAAATTGGTTATTTGTATAAGGTTTCAACGTGATGTGGATCAAAATCATACCGGGCCTATCACTTTTATATATTCACACCCCTTCCATAAGCCCATACGTTTTGTGTTGATATGCTGGAGAAGTGAATAAAAAAACCTTCTTGGAGTCACTTCAAATTGGGCCTTAGCACCTAGGATTGTTTAATGTACTACACCTTTTGATTCAATCTGACACCCCCTGATCCTACTTTTTCTTTGTTAGATTTAGGATTTAATTTTTATTTTCTTTGTGATAAGAAAATTATAGAATCAATAAAAAAACTCGTTAGATTTTTAGTTGATTTTAGAAATTAATTTGTGGTGTGAATACTTAACTCAGGTTACATCTCCTTGTTATTTCTAACTCGTTTGTTGACTTGTGCAAGTTTTCCCAAGACGGTTCAAGAGAGCAGTTAATCGATTAATTAGTTCCTGATTATTTGATTAAAGTGCATTTGTTCCACTTCTTTGTGGTTCGGATTTTCTCTAACGCATTTAAGCTCGGAGTCTCATTCCATGAGACGTGTATATTGCTTGTTTTGTCTGGATTTGTATTTTGTGTAGGTTTATTATTTGTCATTCGGATGTATCTGATATACACTCCATATGTGATTTATTTTCATGTTGATGATGCTTTGACGCTGTAATACGGTGGGAGAACTGACTTTGGGTTTTGTGTTTTATCACAAATGTGCGGATAGCAAAGGTCTTTGAGATTTTCTTGAGTTCGGGGGTAGGTTATGAAAAGGGAAGGTGTTAGCACCCTTTTCATCCATGGTTATCTATGGGCTCTTAATTGCTAGCTCACTTTATTTTAAAAATGCTTTGTGAATGTGTTTGAAAATATTTAGAAAAATGCCAATAGTAAGGCAACTTTGTAATGATTCTTGTATTGGTTAAGAATGCGTACAAAGCGTTTATTTGAACATATTTTGAAAGTGTGATTGTGATAAATGTTATTTGTTTGTGAGCAAGCGATTAACAGCTGTCTACCTACTCAAAGTCTTTGTTATAATTTTCCTCCTCCTTTACATAGTGCTACTCTACCATTAGTTAGCAGGAATCCCTATCGTTGGATGTGAAGGGAGAGGCGCGGTCATCGTACAATCATAAAGGCAACTCGTAGGGGAACTTTAGCAATTTTTGTAAGGGACTAGATCGTTTACCGAAGGCAGTATCGAAAGGGTCATCGAGGGACTACGATATTTTTAACCGAGGGTCTTTGCTAAAGTGTCCCCACATTCGAGGGACATGACTGTTTTTCCATTCCGAAGGCAACAAGTGAGGTTACCCTAGAGGTCCGCGTGTGCGGAGTGCTTTGATTTCAGTTAATTTATCTTGCATTAGGTTAGTTATCGTTTGCTTTTATGTCTTGTCATGGAATCCTATTAACTAACAGTAATATATACAAAGCTTAAAAATATAAGTGCAGAAAATTAAAATCCTACGCTATTACAAGGCTTCCGGAATGGGGGTACAAATAGTAAAAAATGGGGGAAAAGTAAAACTCTAATTAACTATTACAAACCGTAAGCAAATACATAATTGAAAAAACGCGAAAGCAATAAAATACGCGAAGCGGTATGAAGGAAAAGAAAATTGTTTTGTGATTTTGCTTGATAAAAAAGACATTTTAATGATTAATCTAATAACCTAACTAATTTTAATTAATAAAGGAAATTGATTAATTAAAAACCTAAAATCCTAAGTTGATTTTAATTAAAAAAAAAGTTTAGTGAAAAACCTAAAAAACTAAATTAATTTTAATAAAAAAAATAAACTATTTTAATTATAAGAAAAGTTGATTAATTAGAAAATAATTTAAAAACCTAAAAGTCTAAATTATTTTTAATTGAAAAAAATTAATATTTCTTGGTATTTTAATTAAATAATAAAAGGTAAAAGGAATATATATATATATATATATATATATATATATATATATATATATATATATATATATATATATATATATATATATATATATATATATATATATATATATATATATATATATATATATATATATATATATATATATATATATATATATATATATATATATATATATATATATATATATATATATATATATATATATATATATATATATATATATATATATATATATATATATATATATATATATATATATATATATATATATATATATATATATATATATATATATATATATATATATATATATATATATATATATATATATATATTTATTTATTTATTTATTTTTCCTTTTGAAAGATGAAACTCTAGTTGTGGACCCATTGTTTAGGAGGAGAATTTGTCTGATCAATTCTTGAGCAACCTTAAGCATTTGAGAACCCTAGGAGAATTTTTTGAATAAAATGAGAGAGAGAATTTTGGAGTACAACAGATGCTTATTCCTAACATCTGATTTCTAACTTCTTTTCCTTGATTGGTGAAGCTTCGCGAAGATCTTCGGGTGTCTTTTACTTTGATACACTTTGCTACGGACATTATTGTCTGTTTGGTATTGTTTCTGATTCTATTTATATTCCGCACCGTCCTTTAAATTCCTTTCCATGAGAAGTAGGACTAGATATGCATGCCTGGGAGTCCCTACTTTAGGTGGGCAGTTTTATTTAAAGTCCTTTAAGGAGGCAATGTTTGTGTTTGTTTAAAGACCTCAAAAAGAGGCAACGTTGGTGTTTGTTTAAAGTCCTTAAAAAGAGGCAATTTTGCTAAAGTCCTCAAAGAAGGAAATTCCCCTCCCCTTTTATTTTGTGCTTGCAATCGAGTCAATAAAAGTGGAACAATAGGGCTCGCAATCAGCTTTCACACTTTCTAGTTTGTGTCATTCTTAGTTCATTCCATACGTTGATGCTTTGAATCGCCTGTCTCTTGTCCTCGAGTCAAATAAAAGTGGAAAGGGATCACAATCATCCCCCACATGTTTGCATTCGTTTTGACGATGTTAGCACATGTTTCTTTAAACGTTGACGCTTTGAGTTATTACTCAATATCGGTGCTTGAACAAATCAAGTGGAAAGTGTTTCTTACTCCCACTTTGAAATCCATTGGATTCATTGTTTGTTGCTAGCTCGCACTTGATTTTTCTTTTGGTTTTGGCTCGACTTTGTTCGATTGCACTTGTGTTTGTGCTTTTCTTTAGGCCTTTGTATGTTCCCTTAGGACCACTTGTCTCGTTTTTTATTCGAGTTAGACATTAATATTGTTAACTATGCATGCTAACTTAGGTAGATATTCTCCTTTGTTAATCCAAACTTTAGGACCTCCATGGTCTGCCAACATTAGAAATAGAATTTCCCTTAGATTTTTCATTCCCGTTTTGCATTCCATCAAGACTAAAACTTTATTTTTCTTAAATAAAAAATTCAAAACACTTAATCTTAGTCTAACGTTTTCAGAAATAACAAAATACAAACCAATCAAACGTGGCATCTTTGCCTTGAGGGCGTAACTTAAAATCGTTTCAAAAGGGTACGTCACCCTTAAAAAACACAAACAAACAAAACTTTTGAGCCAAACTATGACACTCTGATTCCTTAAAATGGATACATAGGTATTAGGTTATGGCCTAAGTGAGCACAACTATTTAAAACTTTTTCTTTCCTTGTATTATTATTAAGCAATTCATGCATGCATTTCCCTTAGCAAGTAAGCATTAGATATAACACACGCTTTGATTAGAACAACAAGAGTGGATCCCATGGAGTACCATAGACGTGAGGGGTGCTAATACTTTCCCCTTTCATAATAGACTTCAATACCCTTTCTCTTGGTAGAAATATCATCTTATCCTTCCTTTTGGGGTTTTCTCGAAATTTCCCCTTCCTTCGGAATAAATAAAGTTTGGCGGCGACTCTGTATTTCTTCATGGCACGACAGCTGGAGACTCTGTTAGGGATTACCTAAGAAAGTAAGACCTAGCTCCAATTTGTTTTATTTTTATTGGGTGTTTATCTTTATGCTTTATTTATTGTTTATTTACATCATGTATTGCATTTTATTTCTTTCCATATGCTGGACTGTGCTGGATTTGCTAGTTTTTCAGGTTGGGTGAGATGTTACTTTAAGGTAAAATGCCCAATACCTAGGCCAGAGAGATACACTTAGGAACACATAGGATTAGAGATGTTAGTCATGACGCCTCCGAGACATATGTCTTACTAGTCTGATCATGAGAGCCACACTCAAACGAGGTTCAAATGGGGCACTATCATTACACACGTATGTGTTAAAGTGATAATACTTTCACGAGAACTCACGACTCTGATTTTCCTTTTGACCTTACCCTGATCTAGACTTTACCTGTGAGTGGGGAGGGAATGATCATACATGTACTGTTGGTGACTATTTGTTTCTTTTGGTGTATGTTTCGGACCTTTGATCCTATTACATCCGGCTTATTCAGAAGATCATACAATATTTATTTAGAAGATTATACTTTATTTATTCAGAAGATTATACATTATTTATTTAGAGGATTGTACAGTTGGTTACCCAGATTCTGTGGAGCCTTGATCCCATGTTGTTTTATACTATAACATCATATCGTCTTGTACATGCATCTCATTTCTAGGGAATTCCAAAGATGAGTCTCTTTTGTTGAGCTTTTTAGAAGATAAATATTGTCTGAAAATACGTATGAATAGACAAGTATTTGAGTTTCCCTGGAAATGAAAGATAAAATATGCATTCATAATATTATACATTTCATTGTTCGTATTAGAAGCTTATTAGAGCCCTTCTTTTTAATTCAAAGTTCAGAATCTACGAAGACGACTTCTCTACATCCTTACCATACTCGAACCAATCAGCGAAGATTCATGGATCTCTTTGAGCAGAATCAGAATGCTCTCCATCAAGACATGGACATTATGGGTGCCAGAATGAATCAACTTTTTGAGACTCTTCAAGCTGTTGTTAAAGTTTAAGAAGAGCTTCATTAGAGTGTTGCCAAGATTGCAGAGGCTTTTCCTTCCACCTATAATGGTGTTCCTAATCCTCCTAATGGAATTCCCAAAGCTGCTACTGTTGAGATTACTCCTTATAATCTAGTACCTCAGAAGAAATTAGTTGATGACTATGAAAATGTCATCGATCTTAATGGACCACCAGATGATCTCATTGTTAATCTTGCTGAAACTACTAAAATGTATCATGTTATTAAGGAGTGTCTTGATGCCATGGAAACTTCAAAGACTTCTGGTTTTAATTTCGCTGCCATATGCCTAGTACCTAATATTGTTATCCCTTCATAGTTTGAAGTTCCTAATTTTGATAAGTACAAAGGCACTAGTTGTCCAGAAGCTCATCTTCGTCACTCTTGTAGCAAGATGGGAGCTCATGCTAATAATGAATCATTGTTCATGCACTTCTTTCAAGATAGCCTGACCGAGGCACTGTTAGAATGATATATGCATATAGAAAGGACACATGTTGGTACTTGGGGAGAGATTACTGATGCTTTCTTGAAACATTACCACCATAACGTTGTCATGGCTCATAACCGTGCTCAGTTTCAGAATATGGTGCAGAAATCCGAAGAGTCTTTCAAAGGTTACGCCCAAAGATGGATTGAATTAGCTGCAAGGGTTTAACTCCCTTACTTGGACCAGGATTTGATCAATTTTTTCATGGGAACTCTACAAGACCCATACCTCTAGCACATACTTGGGAATGCTCCAACTTCCTTTTCTGACTTGGTTACCGTTGGGGAATGTGTTGAAGATTGCCTCAAGTCAGGAAAAGTACAAGGTGCATCTAGCACTATCAGTGGAAGTAACAAGAAACCTTGCTTTGGTATTCTTAAAAAGAAAGAAGGAGATACTAGTGTTACTATCGACAAGGGGAAGGCCCTGACCTATCCTCAAGATCAAGTTATGTACCGTCAGGCATCGGTTGTTTGTCCTAATCAGTATGTTCCTCGAGCATATGCTACAAATTCGACTTAACAACCTCGAGAGGCCAGACAACAGTCGGTCCCTCGTCAACATCAATACATACCAAGACAATCGTGTGTTTAGCAAACACAATATGCACCTCTTCAACTGAATCAACGACCCCAGTGGAAATGAGAACAGAAGAAGAAGAGAGGTTCTAAAAGAAGGATAGATCTTATACATATGCCTTATGCTTAACTCCTCATCCATTTATTAAAAGGCCAGTTAGTGCAGCTAAGAGAGCTTGGTCCTCCTCCTGATTCTCTCCCTCGGGGTTATGATGTCAATGCTCATTGTGAATTTCATTCAGGGGCCCCAGGCCACACAATCGAGAATTGCAGGGCATTGAAACACAATTTTCAGGACCTCCTTGATGCCAAAATATCATATTCACTCCAATGGGTCCAAGTATGTACTGAAATCCTCTTTCTCAGACAGGTGCCAAGACTATAAAGAGCGTCTCCTCAAATAAGTCAAGCCTGTAGAAGTCTCCTCAGCACTGATAATCACTAAATCATTTCTGAATTTTCATTTGTAATTTTCCTTGTTCGTTGAATGCTAATCGCATATAAACTCGTTTGTTTTTTAATGATAACAATAATGAATAGCATATGTTTGTTTCAAATTAACTCATTTGTGTTCACTCATTTATTTTCTTGTTTATCGATGTCAAACTCTTGTTTTAAGCAAAAAAATCAAAAGGAGAATGATAAAAACAAAATACACGAAATCATTGACTGTATACTTTTGAATAAAACCCTGTTGATGTTGAAGCGGTGTAAGCGGCAAGCAATAAAAGTTTTGGAAATATTTATTTGAGAATTTATCATGTCTACTGAGATTGATTATTGAATTTCCGTTCAACAAATCTCTCGTTAATGAGTTTGGGGATAAATGGGTTTGTAAAGAAAATGTTATCAACAAAAAATAAATGTAAACAAAAGTAAAAACTAATGAAGAACTTATCAAACCTGCATATAATCTACTCATCACAGACTTAAATCTATCAACCAATTATACGCAACCTAACAATACTCATCAATGTCACCACGTATCACTCATAACCTAAGTCATTTCTAACCCAAATAAGAGACCGACTGTATCACTAAGGAAATGATCTCTCTACCTCCTCAACAACACAGAATACAACTTATGTAATCGCACTGACAATCTCTCAGCACAACACAACCACACAGAGGCATTAAGCTTTGATACCCAAGTAGATGCCAACTCTAAATCTATCTCTAGAGTTCAAAAACTAACAGATGATCATCCTAGATAAGAATATCAGCAGTATATGTCTATAACAACTCAAATCCCTAGTACATAGCAAAAATCTAAGATGATAATCGGAAAAAAATTGTAAAGCAAGTTTAATATAACGCCATGGGCGACAAATATACATAAGTTCAGAGTAAATACATGTACAAACTCAACACATAAAGAATACACAAAGAGGAAGAGAAATGAACCCCAAATCTCCCGATTTGTCAGCACCGATTGATGAGCAATCCACCCCAAATCATCCGTATGCAAGCTTCAATGTTGTTTTCTAAGCTAATCCTATCCAAAAATGAAGGTTGCTGGGGTTGGGATAAAAAATACCCAAAACCATACCCAAAAAAATGTGTTTTTATACCTAAATACGCATTTCTGACTGTCCAACATCACCCGACGATCAAAAAGCGTCGCCAGCCGACTAAAACAATGTTTTTCCCACGCTACAGCTTGCCTAGCGTCACGCGGCAACCAAAAAGCGTCGCCCGGCGACGGATGACAGAAAGTTGAAAAAACCAGTACAACATTATGCACTATTTCGGCCATAACTTTTGAACCGTAACTCCGATTCGCACCCGGTTCAAAGTGTTGGAAAGCTTATTCAATGTTCTTTCTAAGAATGCCCAAAGCTTGAATACCTAACAAAATGAAATAAAACCAATTAAAATCAATGATATTTACATTATAACGCAATAAATACACTATAATATAAACTATACCGAATATACACTAAAGTTTAGGTTTATTAACAAAAAGTAAACGAATTAAGTCGATGAGTGCTACTTATTCACACTCAAATTCACAACAATTTAGCACTCATCAAACTCTCCCCAACTTAAAACATTTTTTGTCCTCAAAATCAAATAAACTTAAATAAGAAAAAGACGATAATCAAAGAATCACGAATCAATAGGTTTTGAAAACAGAAAACAAATGCAATGGTTGAAATGAAAAATAGTACACACAAAGTAAACACTTACCACTAAACTACGACTATAACATAAACACGAAACAAATTCTAAATACAAAAATTATGCCAAACTTTCTAAAGAAACACTAGTTCACAAATGAATCACACCTAGCAAACACAATCATCGGTAGATGAAAAAAAACAAAAATCAGGTATTTTCACCCATCCAACAATCTTGGAAATAATAGACTAAATTATGCATTCATCCAAAAATTTATATTAAAAATATAAAAGCAAGAATCTCAAGGGCTTTTCAAGGTTGTAATGTGGCTTGGTTAACAAACAAGTGATAAGTCCTAAAGCTAATTGAAACAAAAATTTTCCTAAACCTAAAGGAGTAATTACTTCCACAAAATTTCAAAAAATAGAATTTCAATCAAACTTCTTCGTCATCCCAAATTTCAAACCAACACAGATCACTTATTCAACACAATATTATTCCATACTCTTTTTGTGTTTCGTTTTCAAACCTTTTCTATTTTTTTCCTTTCTTTTTCTATCACTTTTTTTTCTTCTTTTCTCACTTTTTTTCTTCTTTTTTTCTTTTCAACCTCATATCAATCAACCAATAAATACACAATCATTTTTCTCCCCAACTTGAATTCAACCATACATTAAAGTGAATACTCCATAGTTTCTAAGTAAAGGTAAAAATTCAAAACAAAACAATGGTTGAGGGTTCAAGAAAACAACGAATTAACATCCATGCAAAAAGGGAAACTAAACACTCATAGACAAGCATTTAGTAAATACAACATGGATATCGATAAAAAGCTCAAAGGGGTTACTAATGATCACACACTCACAATGTGAATTGACTTATTTGGCCAAGGTAGTTGTGCTCAAAATGAAGAAAAAAAATGTCTTAATCATGTTCAAGCTTCCATACAATCAACACAAACAAAAGATTAAGCATAATAAAATCCAGTTAAAATAAGAATCGTGGTCTTCAGTATGTGTGAACAATGGAAATCTACCTCACAAAAAGGGTAGGAACTAAAGTGATTCACAAATAAACAAGTATACAAAAGAATGAATGACATAAAAATTGTAAAAAGTCTAAGTATCATGAATATGCTAAAGTATAGAAAGCAATAAACACATACCTCAAACGTGTACAAAACTTTAACAAAATCATGACCACGCATTCGCAAGTCGAAACAATCAAACTTGATAAATCACCTCAATATTCTACAAGTTACCGGATCAAAACTTGAGTGCAAACAACAACAAAATAATTAGAAAAACAATACTCTTACAAAATTTCAATGTACAAAATTTACAATACATACAACAAACAAAACTCCTCAAGCTAAACACGACAAGCTTTTAGAAAACACAATTGACATAACAAAACAAATACAAATAATGATATGAAAACTGGGTTGAATAACAAGTTTAAAAGGGAAGATTTGAAATTCAGAATATTTCCTTGTTTCAACTTGTTAAAGCACAAATCACCATACACATAAACAAATACAAAGAAACATACTTGTTTTACGTCGTAAGCTCGACGCTTTTATTGTGCAAGCTAGTAACCTCCTCTCGTCATGCCATGGAATTGTCACACCGCACAAACCTAAAGAAAGTGTCCTAACAATCACACAACAAACATTATGAAAATGAGACAATTCACAACAATATGTGAAAACACATATATGCACAAATATCATATACAAGTTAATGTATAATTTCTATACAACATATGTATTAATTACAAAACTCAAAAACAAAAGAATTATCACAATGCGAAGACAATAAAACCAATCCCCGATAATAACGCCATTTTGTTGGAGCGGCGTAGTGGCAAGGAACAAAAATTTTGGAAATATTTATCCGAGAATTTATCGTGTCCACAGAGATTGGTTATTGAATTGTCGTTCGACAAATCTCTCGTTAATGAGTTTGGGGATAAATGAGTTTGTAAATAAAATGTTATCAACAGAAAATAAATGTAAACAAAAGTAAAAAATAAGGAAGAAATTATCAAGTCTGCATATAATCTACTCATCACAGACTTAAACCTATCGACCAGTTATACGCAACCTAAAAATACTCATCAATGTCACCACGTATCACTCACAACCTAAGTCACTTCTAACCCAAATTGAAAGACCAAATTTATCACCAAGGAAATGATCTCTCTACCTCCTCAACAACACAGAAGACAACTTATGTAATCACACTGATAATCTCTCAGCATAACATAACCACACAGAGGCATTAAGCTCTGATACCCAAGTAGATGTCAGCTCTAAATATATGTCTAGAGTTCAGAAACTAACATATAATCATCCTAGATAAGAATCTAAGCAGTATATGTCTATAACAACTCAAATCCCTAGCACAGAGTAAAAATCTAAGATAATAATCGACAAAGATTTGTAAAGCAAGTTTAATATAACGCCATGGGCGACAAATGTACATAAGTTTAGAGTAAATACATGTACAAACTCAACACATAAAGAATACACAAAGAGGAAGAGAAATGAACAACAAATCTCCCGGTTTGTCAGCGCCGATTGATGAGAAATCCAACCTGGATCATCTATATGCAAGCTTCAATGTTGTTTTCTAAGCTAATCATATCCAAAAATGAAGGTTGATGGAGTTGGGATCAAAAATACCCAAAACCATACCCAAAAAATGTGTTTTTACACCTAAATATGCATTTCTGACTGTCCAGCATCGTCCGACGACCAAAAAGCGTCACCCGGTGACCAAAACATCATTTTTCCCATGCTATAACTCACCTAGCATCGCATGGCGACCAAAAAGCGTCACACGGTGACAGATGGCAGAATGTTGAAAAAACCAGCACAACATTCTGCACTATTTCGGTCATAACTTTTGAATCATAACTCTGATTCGCGCCCGGTTTGAAGCGTTGTAAAGCTTATTCAATGTTATTTCTAATGATGACTAAATATAAAAGATTAAATACCTACAAAAAAGAGATAAAATCAATTAAACTCAATGATATTTACATAATAACACAATAAATACATTATAACATAAACTATACCGAATATACACTAAAGTTGAGGTTTATTGACAAAAAGCAAATGAATTAAGCCGATGAGTGCTAATTATTCAAACTCAAATTCATAACAATTTAGCACTCATTAGTTGATGATGTAAGCAATTGTTTCAAATCCTCAAACACCGGAGATATAAGAGAGTGAGACCCTCGTCACCTCCCTTCTAGCCTTGAAGTAGGAGTTTCTTTTCTATACAAAAAAAACCCTTAATCTTAACTTGGGGCAGGGTAGTCTTCAGTTAATTTGACTGTGCGTTCAAATTTCAAAAGAAAAAAGAGTGTCTTATCTGAGGATGAACCATATCTTATCCTTCACACATGAAGAGGTTGGAAAATGAAAAACCTCAATGGTTATCCCTCATCAATCGAGAAATGAGGCAGTCACAACCCTTTCAGCAAGCTATAACCAATTAAGGTCATATGATTTAATCATAAAAGAAAAAAATAAATCGAAATAAAGAAAAGAAAGAAAGCCCGCTATGTCGAAAAACTTGAAAACAAGTGACTTAGGCAAAAATTAGGGCTTCCCGCTAGACTTCAAAATCAAAAAGCCAATCCAAGAAAAAGTTAGGGAAAACAAAAGCAAAAAAGAACGAAAAATGAAAAGGATTATCAACAAAAATCCTCAAAGAAAAAGTTTGTGTGACTACAAGAAAAAACAAAAAAAGGGTGACTGCCACTCCAAAAAACCTTCTTGGTACCTCAATGTGATGCGGTGGGAGAACTGACTTGATTGTTTTGCGTTTGTGTTCACAAATGTTGCAGTTTAGCAAGAGTCGCCACCGACTTTTCTTTTATCCAATAAGGAAAGGTGAAAAAGCACATGAAAGACCTTTAGAGATGTTTTCTTGAGTTCGGGGGGTAGATTATGAAAAGGGAAGGTATTGGCACCCTTTTCATCCATGGTTTTCCATGGGCTCTTAGTTGATTGATAGATCACTTGCTTTTGTTTGAATATGTACTTTCGTGATGTGGGTTTTGAAAGTATTTTGAAAATGTGAATTTGTAATGATCCCCGTCTCTATAAGGATGTGTACAAAGTGTTGTTTTAAAAATAGTTCAAAGAGGTGTTTGTGAAATGTGTTTTTGAAAGTGATTTTGAAAAGGTGTATTTGTAATGGTTCTCGTATCTATAAGAACGCGTACAAAGTGTTGTCTTCAAAAATGTTTCAAAATGAGAGTGTTGGTGTATAAAATGTTTTTGTTGTGAGCAAGCGAGCAACTAGGAGCAAATCTACCTACTCAAAAGGTCTTAGATGTTCTTTTCCTTTTCCTTTAGATGTTGCTATCTTACCATTGATTTGGTAAGAAGCCCCATCGTTGGATGTGAAGGGATGAGCGTGGGACATTTATATAGTCATAGAAGGAAACCTATGGGATGTTTTAGCAATGTCGTTTTAGGGACTAGATCCTCTACCGAAGGCAACATCGAGGGTCATCGAGGGACTACGATCTTTTATCAAGGGTCTTTTGCTAAAACACCCATGTTCGGGAAACATGACTATTTTTTGATAGGAAACAAAGTGAGATTACCCTAAGGGTGCATGTGTGCAAGTGTGTTTGATTGCATGCCTTTTAGTCTTGATTAGGGTGATCTATTTGTCAATTTCAGGTCTTGCCATACACACCCTAATTACTAGCATTTATATTTGAAAGCGATAAATTTGCAGAAATGTAAAGTCCTACGCTATTACAATATTTTAGGGATACATATTTATGAATAGGGGTTGCAAATATAAATAAGTCCTAAGTTACTATTACAACCATATTGAAATGTACAATCAAGAAAGAAACGGACTTGTTTAGAGAATGTTTTTTTTGTATTAATAAAGAAAAGGGATTAATAAAATAAAAATATTTTTATGTCTTTTTATGTTAATATTAAAAATGATGAAAAGGAAAATAAATGAAAGATAAAAACAACGTGTTGCTGCAAAAAAAACAACATGGATCATAAGTTCTGAAGCCAGGCGCGTGATGACTCAGAAAGGAACGTCAGTGGAATCAGAAGTTCTGGACTGGTACACTCTAAGGTCCTACAAGACAAGCTAGAGGGAAAACACAAAAGTTATGGGTGGTATTCAGACAGTGGGCCATAAGTCAGAAGTTATGTATTACACAAAAACACTGAGTAAACTTCAGAAATTCAGTATATTGTCAGCATGTGAAAATCATAAACTCTGAGTGTTTGAAAAAAGCGAATGGAAACATCAAAATTTCAGTGTACTTGACATGTAAGGAGAGCTCATAAGTTCTGTGTTGTGTTAGAACAGTGAGTGAATCATCAGAAGTTCTAAATTGTGATGAGCCGTGGAGTGAACATTAGCAGTTCAGTGCATTATCAGCATGTAAGAATCAGAAGTTCAGTGTGTTAAAACTATGCACGAACATTAGAAGTTTTATGCCATATTTCAACTCTCAATCAGCGCATCAGTAATATATTCAGTTCTCAACAAATAGCAAATCAGAAGGAATAAAAACACAATAGTTTACAAAAGTTCTAATCCTGATCCTGAGCCTAGCCTTAATCAAGAAGTTCTGATCCACAGTTTTTTCTATTCATGCAATGATATGGAAAACATTAATACTATGATATTTACATGTTAATGACGTTCAAAATGAAAAAACAAGCAAAGTCAGAAAAACTTACCTTGAACCTGGTGCGTGCTTGGAGCTTTAAGTTGCTGCCTTTGGATGTTCTGGAGTCAGCAAGAGTAACGGAAGAGAAAATGCCAAGTTCTTTGATTTAAAGGGAAGAACAAATGTTTGGTTTTCTGTTTGGGAAATCTGGATTTTTATGAAGGGTTTCACAGGTTTGTTTTTCTCTTTTGATAGTTCTCTCCAAAATCCAGTAAGTCAGCCCCCTTTGAAAGTGTGATGGAGCAACTTATTTATAGATGGATTTGTTGTGATTTTTGTGGGGAAAAACAAATGGGATTTTGAACCTTTTTTTCATCCTGTTCCCTTGCCTTTTGATCACCGTCTTCGTATGCTAATTTGATGCAAATATAGGGCGCATGTGTAGGCTTAATTAGCTGTTGGTTATAGGTCTGCAGCGGGTTGTATAAATAAGGTTTTTGGGATTTGGTCAAGTTCTGACCAAAGCGTTGAATATAGCCTTCATACTTTGAAACGTTGCCTTGTTCTTGAAGCAAACATGGTGGTTAGAAGCTTTTAGCCATGCTTAAGCTGGAGTTGTCAGCGGGAATTAAGGAAAAATAAAAAAGCAAAGCATGGGCCTAGCACCAAAGTTTGCTATCCCAAGACAGTAGAGGTACACGTGGTGGACATCCTTTGGATAAAGACTCAAAAGTAGTTGTGAGCATTAAATGATGATGAGACTTATCACAACCAGAAATCCTGTAACGTGAGATTCTACACCATGACTTAGTTCTGGATCAGAAGTTCTGCTTCAGCGTAGCATCCATCCTCTGATATTTGTATCTTCTAGCTCCAGCACGTTCTGAAGGAACTTTCAGACTTTCTAGAAAGCTTGCAGCATGCTTCTTATCCTTCTTTGAATTACCCTGGCAAACTCTGACTGAAGCTTTTTTGAAAACTTGCCCAGAAGTTCTGACCAAACTCTGCCTTGAGAGTGTCCAGAATTTGCTGAGTGTTATGGTGATAATCTGGTCAGAAGTTCTGAGTTTTGTCATGCTTCTTAAACACTTAGAAAAATTCTAAGTATTTAAAACTTTGACTTTTCCCAAAGTAAAATTTTACTTTTGAAATTCTTGATGAAACAAACTTCATATTCCAACATGTCTTGATGAAATATGATTTTTGAGATTTGATTTTGATCCAAAAGTCAAAGTTTGACTTTTCAGTGTGCAAATGACCATTTTTCCCTTGTGGATGATTTTCTTGGAAGATTTGTAATTCAAAGCTTGAAATTGGACGGGAACAAACCTAAGGGTTCAGGGTGATCCTTTAAGAAATGAGAGGGCAAATTTTGGGGTGCAACAGATGCCCCTGTTCAATCTTCTTACACCTGAAGAGTTAGATTGGTAAATCTGTCATTCGTGACTTGAAGGTGGAAGATGATTGAACACTAGAGTGCCCAGAAAATTTTCACTCGAAGATGTGTTAGTTGATTATGTAAGGAATGGGCTTAAAGATGCCATTTGGAGAGATAATGGATAGTTGTTGGAGATGGGCTTAAAGATGCCATCCAGAAATGATTGCTAGTAGGAATAAAAGAAGTGTCAGAATAAATCTCTGGTTAATTTATGCTGGAATAGTGGATATGTTGGATTAAGTATCAGGATAATATCTATAAATAGATTGTATCTAAAAACTCAGCAGCATGATGAAGGAATCATGGACGATTACTACCTCAGCAGGATGATGAATGAATCTTGGGTGATTACTACCTCAGTAGGATGATGAAGGAATCTTGGATGATTACTACCTCAGCAGAATGATGAAGGAATCTTGGATGATTACTACCTTAACAGAATGATGAAGCAATCTTGGACGATTACTACCTCAGCGGGATGATGAAGGAATCTTGGACGATTACTACCTCAGCAGAATGATGAAGGAATCTTGAGATGACTACTACCTCAGCAGAATGATGAAGGAATCGTGGACGATTACTACCTCAGCAGGGTGATGAAGGAATCTTGAGACGACTACTACCTTAGCAGAGTGATGAAGGAATCTTGGACGATTACTACCTCAACAGGGTGATGAAGGAATATTGAGACGACTACTACCTCAGCAGGATGATGAAGGAATATTGGACGATTACTACCTCAGCATAATGATGAAGGAATCTTGGATGATTACTACCTCAGCAGGATGATGAAGGAATCTTGAGACGACTACTATCTCAACAGGATGATGAAGAAATCTTGGACGATTACTACCTCAGCAGAATGATGAAGGAATCTTGGATGATTACTACCTCAACAGGGTGATGAAGGAATCTTGAAATGACTACTACCTCAGCAGAATGATGAAGGAATCTTAGATGATTACTACCTCAGCAAAATGATGAAGGAATCTTGAACGATTACTACCTCAGCAGGATGATAAAGGAATCTTGGACGATTACTACCTCAGCATGATGATGAAGGAATCTTGAATGATTACTACCTCAGCAGGGTGATGAAGGAATCTTGAGACGACTACTATCTCAGAAGGATGATGAAGGAATCTTGGACGATTACTACCTCAGCAGAATAATGAAGGAATCTTGGATGATTACTACCTTAGCAAGATGATGAAGGAATCTTGAAACGACTACTACCTCAGTAGAATGATGAAGGAATCTTGGACGATTACTACCTCAGCAGAATGATGAAGGAATCTTGGACGATTACTACCTCAGCAGGGTGATGAAGGAATCTTGGACGATTACTACCTCAGCAGGATGATGAAGGAATCTTGAACGATTACTACCTCAACTGAATGATGAAGGAATCTTGGATGATTACTACCTCAGCAGGGTGATGAAGGAATCTTGGATGATTACTACCGCAGTAGGATGATGAAGGAATCAGACGATTACTACCTCAGTAGGATGATGAAGGAATCTTGAGACGACTACTACCTCAGTAGGATGATGAAAGAATCTTGGACGATTACTACATCAGCAGGATGATGAAGGAATCAGACGATTACTACCTCAGCAGGGTGATGAAGGAATCTTGAGACGACTATTACCTCAACAGAATGATGAAGGAGTCTTAGACAATTACTACCTTAACACAACGATGAAGGAATCTTAGATGATTACTACCTCAGCAGAATGATGAAGGAATCTTGGACGATTACTACCTCAGCAGGGTGATGACCTTTATCTGTTGATTGATCTTTCCTGAAAAGGTAAATAGTTAGTTGTATGAAATGTCATGATGTATGCATTGTGTAATGATGTTCTCAAAATAAATGAGATTTGTGTTATATGTATTTTGTACGCATATGCTATGAATGTTATTGAGATGTAAGTGTGTCTTCAAACTTTGCTCAAAATGTTTCCACCGGGGATTCCTGTTTTTTGTTTGAGGAGAAATCCGCTGGGAGATGTTGAAAGCTCTATATAGAGTGTTGATTCCTGCTTGGGGAAAAAGAGTTCAGGAGTCTTAGTCGTCCGTTGCTCTACTGGAGAGTCGAAGTTGAACTGATATCAGGTCGGGTCCAGGTTTCACAGTAACTTGCTGGGGATTGTAGAGTAGTTTACTGGGGAATAGGAGTTGTGGTCATTTGATTTGTAGTAGTCGGAGAGGCCACCTCAAGATGGGGATTACTGTCGTTTGTTGGGGAAATAAACCCTGTTGCTTAATCTGTTGGAGAGGCGGCGACTTCACTGGAAGAAATCCTCGAGGATTCTTGAAGTCGATTCAGTTGGGAAAAGTTTTTAGAGATTGAAACTCTGGCTGGGATTCATCCTATGAGAAGGATTTTGGGGAGATTTGTTACTGCCCCTAGTAGAGAGTGTTTTTGGCACTGCCAGGAAATTTTGATTGTATGTAACCCTTTGCTGAGATTGACGTTCAAAGCCCCAAGTGACGGAGATGGAGACTTGCTTCTGGTTACTCTGCAATTCTTGAGAGATTTCTTGGAATCTTGACTGGACTGCCCCAAGTGTGCTGGATAGTGACATGTCATGTCCCCTCGTTGATAGAAGATTTGTCAATGGGAGTGTCATCCTACTTGAAGTGATTTTGTTCACTGAGAGAGCTTTCGTTCATTGGATATTTGTTGTGTGAATTTCTCTTACTGTCAAACAAATAGGCATATGCAAATAGTGATATTCAAGTAATGCAAAGTTTATGTTTGTCTTGAAGTTTTGAAAAATGCGTTTTTAACAAGTAAATAAATTTGTAATTCAACTTTGGATTTTGAGTAAAGCCTTACAGGAGTCAGGATACCTTTTGTAACAGTATGCTTTCGAACTAACCCATGCTTCAATTAGGACTTTTGAAGGGTTGTAACGTGGCTTGGTTCACGGTTTAAGAAACAAAGGATAAAGGCTCAAAGTGTACTTGTACTCGCCCGTTCTTCGTGATGTTCTTCAGTCCTAAATTCAGTTAATTGTGCGTTTGAACTCTAATTGAGTATGGAAAGACATTTTAGTGATGGTTCAGACAGATTAAGTTTGTCAGAAAGAAGTCATTTCTTGCAACATTTTTTTTCATGTTGTTGAGGATTTGTAGTGACCTCTTTTTACTTGATTTGTTATCCCTAATTTTTTCCTGACTGTTCCTGTTTTGAGATTACAGTCAGCAGGATGCCCCAGTTTTTCTTAAGTCTCCTTTGTAGGTTTTGACTTAGTGGGCTTTACTTTTTGAGAGATAATGACTGCCTATGTGATATGGAACCATCACTGTCTTTTGATTCCAGAGGAACGTTTCTTTATGTCATTCGTTGTATTACGAGATGAGAGTTTGTGACTAGATGCGCGTTTGAATTAACTGAGAGACTACCCTGCCCCAGGTTTTAAAGGTTTTAATTTTGTGTGAAAAAAGAAAACTTCAACTTCTTTGGCTTGAAGGGGTTGACTAGGGATTATCTTCCTTATAACTCCAGTGTTTAGGATTTGAAAGAATGCTTGTACATCGTCAGCAAGGCCTGTTCAAAAGCATACTGTATAAGATTATGGAATTGTTTTCATCATCCTCCCTCTAAAGGTTTGTAATCTTTTAGCAAGAGTTGAATGTCTTAAAGAAAGTAGAAAGCATAGTTTAAATATAGTGAAAACGAATGGATGAATTCAAGACAAACGTATGCAATGCATTAATGAAACAAAGTTTGACATTAATAGATAATTGTTTGAATAACAAAAGGAATTACAATTGAAAATTCAAAATGAACAAGGCGCTCTCAATGATTCGTCATAGGAGCATTGGTCACATTTGGAGTCTCCGGAGGGTCAAACTCGATCTCCTTGGCGTCAATCAAATCTTGAATCTTGTTCTTCAAAGTCCAACACTGTCAGTGTCATGTCCGAGACTATCAGAATGATAGGCACACCTTACGCTTGGATTGTACTTAGAAGAGGTGGTATCGGGATTTTGGGGAGGATCCTTTGACGTGATCAGCTTTAACTTCAGCAGATGTTGTAACGCTTGAGACAAAGGCATATTGATGTTAGTGTAATGTCTTTCTTGATATCTTACCCCACGCCTATTTCCCTGTCTTTGTTGAACAAATGTAGGATTAGAGATCAGGATTTCCCCTACATGTTGATCATGATGACTCTTTTGGCCATACACAACATTGGACTCTTTCTTTCCATTATATGTCTTTTTTTGAACGTTAGAGGGTGTAACTCCTTGATATTTCCACTTTTGATGCCAGCTTCGACCCTTTCGCCAGTCAGTATTAGCTCGGTGAACCCGGCCGAGGAGCTTCCGATTAGGTGTTTGAAGAAAGGCCCTGTCAAAGTTCCCATGAAGATGTCAATCAGCTCCCTGTCAGTTAAAGGGGGCTGCACCCTACCAGCCAGATCTCTCCACTTTTGGGCGTATCCTTTGAAGCTCTCGTTGGAACCGATGGTCATGTTCTGCAATTGCACACGAGTTGGTGCAAGATCAGCATTGTACTGATACTGCTTGTAGAAAGCAGCAGCTAAATCCTCCCAGGTGTGGATGCAAGAACTCTCCAATTGATAGAACCATTTGAGTTGAGTCCATACTAGGCTCTCTTAGAAGAAATGGATCCAAAGCTTCAGATCAGTTGTGTATGGTTGAATCTTGTGGACATAAGACTTTAAGTGCATCTTAGGGAAAGAGACTCCATCGTACAGGGAAAAGGTAGGGATTTTGAACTTTGGCGGAATGACCACTCTAGAAACCAAACCCATGTCTGCTAAATCCAAGCCAGGTATCTGTTGAATCTCCATAGCACTGAGGTAATCCTCCAACTGTTTGTACTTGTCATCAGTGGGAGGATATTGTTCCTCGGAGTAGTCAGCTTCAACTTCATCAATCTCCAAATTGTGGTCTTCTTCAAGACTATCCCCCATGATGGATGGAGTTGAAAGATCTAGAGCTCCCTTGACTGGTCCTCTAGGTCTTCTTCCTAAGTTCAGGATGCCTATTGACTTCTTGTACTTTTTCTTCTTGTCTTTGAGAAGAAGAGTCTTCAGGTCCTCTTGCCCCTTAGCCATAGCAAGGAACATTTGTTGGAATTGAGCGTTTTGAGCCTGGAGATCTTCACTGTTTGTTCCATATCCATCTTACTGAAATAAACAGTAGGAAGTTAGGACACCTGTATGGGAGAAACCTGTCATGATATGATGCATGATATGTGGATGCATGTTTTCAAGGATCTCGTGAGGTTAGTAGTCATTTACATTTTTGGATTTGGAGAACTTTGTATCGGTGGATGTCCTTCCACGATAATTAAGCTCACCATGTCAAGTGGGTTGTATCCCTTGACTCAAATTGTTATACTTGATCTTTGACGGTGTTTGGTTAGAGGGAAATAAATCCTCTTGTCTCTTGATAGATGTCTGGTTCAACGTGACCCTGCATCAAAGACCCTCGAGATCCTTGAAATGCTATGGTTCAATGTTATTGAAAATGCTATGGTATGATGTTTATGATGTTATGTACAAATATGCGAGGTGAGAAAGTTTATATACAAATAATCATATTCACACAAAGTAGACAAGTCCCTATGTTTTAGGCTAACATAGAGTTTTTAGGTAAGTACTCTCTTGACGTTTAGTTGGCTCAACCTGTCCTAGTAATAGTAATCGGGTTCTAAAGGATTCTCAATATCACCGACCTTTCTCTTAGGCATTGTCTCAGCATAATCAATCTTTTCTTGCAGCCGAGATATCCCAAAAGTCCAGCCTCAATGAGTGTAGTATCGAGTATCAACCAATTTTCAGCTCTACATCGAAACCGGTTATCTCACTATGTCCTAATGGCCAAGTTGTTCAATTAGGGTTCTAAAGTCAATTAGTGCTTCATGACGCCACTCAGCAACCCCGTATTCTCCTCGATTCACCACGAGGGATACCGGTACCCACAAATGCGTCACACTAACGTAGCCATTGTTTCAACCATATCGGTCTACGCCGTATAGTTTCCACAATCTATTGCTACTTACCTAAAAAGGTGCCCCAGATCCGGGTAGAGGATCAAAACAAACCTAAACAAGGAATCAATAATTTAAAGCAAGCAATTCAAACAAATGAAGGCAAGTAAATGTGATCTAACCCTAAGGTAACCCCACTTTTAGAAAATTCCCCAGCAGAGTCGCCAGTTCTGTGATGCGGTGGGAGAACTGACTTGATTGTTTTGCGTTTGTGTTTGCAAATGTTGTGGTTTAGCAAGAGTCACCACAAACTTTTCTTTTATCCAATAAGGAAAGGTGAAAAAGCACAGGAAAGACCTTTAGAGATGTTTTCTTGAGTTCAGGGGGTAGATTATGAAAAGGGAAGGTATTAGCACCCTTTTCATCCATGGTTTTCCATGGGCTCTTAGTTGCTTGCTAGATCACTTGCTTTTGTTTGAATATGGGCTTTCGTGATGTGGGTTTTGAAAGTATTTTGAAAATGTGACTTTGTAATGATCCTCGTCTCTATAAGGATGCGTACAAAGTGTTGTTTTGAAAATAGTTCAAAGAGGTGTTTATGAAATGTGTTTTTGAAAGTGATTTTGAAAAGGTGTCTTTGTAATGGTTCTCGTATTTATAAGAATGCGTACACAGTGTTGTCTTAAAAAATGTTTCAAAATGAGAGTGTTGGTGTATAAAATGTTTTTGTTGTGAGCAAGCGAGCAACCAGGAGCAAATCTACCTACTCAAAGGTCTTAGATGTTCTTTTCCTTTTCCTTTAGATGTTGCTATCTTACCATTGATTTGGTAAGAAGCCCCATCGTTGGATATGAAGGGATGAGCGTGGGACATTTATATAGTCATAGAAGGCAACCTATGGGACGTTTTAGCAATGTCGTTTTAGGGACTAGATCATCTACCGAAGGCAACATCGAGGGTCATCGAGGGACTACAATCTTTTATCGAGGGTCTTTTGCTAAAACATCCATGTTCAAGGAACATGACTATTTTTTGATAGGCAACAAAGTGAGATTACCCTAAGGGTGCATGTGTGGAAGTGTGTTTGATTGCATGCCTTTTAATTTTGGTTAGGGTGATCTATTTGTCAATTTCAGATCTTGCCATACACACCCTAATTACTAGCATTTATATTCGAAAGCGATAAATTTGCAGAAATGTAAAGTCCTACGATATTACAATATTTTAGGGATGAGGGGTACATATTTATGAATGGGGGTTGCAAATAAAAATAAGTCCTAAGTTACTATTACAACCATATTGAAATGTACAATATAAGAAAGAAATGAACTTGTTTAGAGAATGTTTTTTTTTGTCTTAATAAAGAAAAGGGATTAATAAAAGAAAAATATTTTTATGTATTTTTATGTTAATATTTAAAATGATGAAAAGGAAAATAAATGAAAGTTAGAAACAACGTGTTTCTGCAAAAAAAACAACAAGGATCAGAAGTTCTGAAGCCAGGCGCGTGATGACTCAGAAAGGAACTTCAATGGAATCAGAAGTTCTGGATTGGTACACTCTGAGGTCCTGCAAGACACATTAGAGGGGAAACACAAAAGTTTTGGGTGGTATTCAGATAGTGGGCCACAAGTCAGAAGTTCTGTATTACACTAAAACAGTGAGTAAACTTCAGAAATTCAATATATTGTCAGCATGTGAAAATCAGAAACTCTGAGTGTTTGAAAATAGCGAATGGAAACATCAGAAGTTCAGTGTATTTGATATGTAAGGAGATCTCAGAAGTTTTATGATGTGTTAGAACAGTGAGTGAATCATCAGAAGTTCTGAATTGTGCTGAGCTAGTGAGTGAACATTAGCAGTTCAGTGCGTTATCAGCATGTAAGAATCAGAAGTTCAGTGTGTTAAAACTATGCATGAACATTAGAAGTTTTATGCCATATTTCAACTCTCAATCAACACATCAATAATTTATTCAGTTCTTAACAAATAGCAAATCAGAAGGAATAAAAACACAACAGTTTACAGAAGTTCTAATCTTGATCCTGAGCCTAGCCTTAATCAAGAAGTTCTGATCCACAGTTTTTCTATTCATGCAATGATATGGACAACATTAATATTATGATATTTACATGTTAATGACGTTCAGAATGAAAAAACAAGCAAAGTCAGAAAGACTTACCTTGAACCTATAGCGTGCTTGGAGCTTTGAGTTGCTGCCTTTGGATGTTCTGGAATCAACAAGAGTAACAGAAGAGAAAATGTCAAGTTCTTTGATTTAAAGGAAAGAACAAAGGTTTGGTTTTCTGTTTGGGAAATCTTGATTTTTATGAAGGGTTTCACAGGTTTCTTTTTCTCTTTTGATAGTTCTCTCCAAAAGCCAGCCAGCCCCCTTTGAAATTGTGATGGAGCAACTTATTTATAGATGGATTTGTTATGATTTTTGGGGGGAAAAACAAATGGGATTTTGAACCTTTTTTGCATCCTGTTCCCTTGCCTTTTGATCACCATCTTCGTATGCTAATTTGATGCAAATATGGGGCACAAGCGTAGGCTGAATTAGATGTTTGTTATAGGTCTACAACGGGTTGTATAAACAAGGTTTTTGGGATTTGGTCAAGTTCCGACCAAAATGTTGAATATAGCCTTCATACGTTGAAACGCTGCCTTGTTCTTGAAGCAAACATGGTGGTTAGCAGCTTTTAGCCATGCTTAAGCTGGAGTTGTCAGCGGGAATTAAGGAAAAAAAAAAGCAAAGCATGGGCCTAGTACCAAAGTTTGCTATCCCAAGACAGTAGAGGTACACGTGGTGGACATCCTTTGGATAAAGACTCAAAAGTGGTTGTGAGCATTAAATGATGATGAGACTTATCACAACCAGAAATCCTGTAACGTGAGATTCTACACCATGGCTTAGTTCTGGATCAGAAGTTCTGCTTAAGTGTAGCATCCATCCTCTGATCTTTGTATCTTCTGGCTCCAGCACGTTCTGAAGGAACTTTCAGACTTTCTAGAAAGCTTGCAGCATGCTTCTTAACCTTCTTTGAATTACCCTGACAAACTCTGACTGAAGCTTTTGTGAAAACTTGCCCAGAAGTTTTGACCAAACTCTGCCTTGAGAGTGTCTAGAATTTGCTGAGTGTTATGGTGATAATCTGGTCAGAAGTTCTGAGTTTTGTCATGCTTCTTAAACACTTAGAAAAATTCCAAGTATTTAAAACTTTGACTTTTCCCAAAGTAAAATTTGACTTTTGAAATTCTTGATGAAACAAACTTCATATTCCAACATGTCTTGATGAAATATGATTTTTGAGATTTGATTTTGATTCAAAAGTCAAAGTTTGACTTTTCAGTGTGCAAATGACCATTTTGCCCTTGTGGATGATTTTCTTGGAAGATTTGTAATTCAAAGCTTAAAATTGGACGGGAACAAACCTGAGGGTTCAGGGTGATCCTTTGAAAAATGAGAGGGCAAATTTTGGGGTGTAACACTCAACCATCACTTACACTTCTAAACTCTTTTGAAAGGTGAACACTCGTGTCGAGTAACTGAACGTAGGACCAGAGAATATCACGTAGAATGGGTGGGTTAGGTTAGGCTTTGAGCCTTAAATATTTTTTTCTTGAAACCGTGAACCAGACCATGTTACAACCCTTAAAATACCTAATTGAAGCAAGGGTTTATTTTTAAAGCATACTACATAATAGTTCATGTAAAACTGACTCCCACAAATTTAATTATCATTGTGTTGATATGGATATGACAAGTAACCTGAACATTAAATGTTACAACATCATTTCAATAACTTTGATTTCGAATCTAACATAAGCATTGCATTAAGATTATCATCCTCAAAATAAGCATTTCTTACTTACGAGTAAACACATGACATCAAGGAAGATCGAACGATGAACAACTGCTCAAAACATGATCACTTCAAAGTTTCCATCAACTGGGGGCCATCACGTCGATAAATCTCTTCAAGTTTCCTTTCACGCTGATAACTTGCTTCAAGCTTCGATTTGAGGTAATCACGTCGGGAAATCTTCATAACTCATTCAACCTGGGGCAATCACGTTGAGATTCGACAAATCTCTCCAAGAAATTTGTAATTAGAGACAATTTATTCCGTGACTTAAGACATTGGGGCAAGCAACATCATATAGTATTGTGGCAAGAATATTTCGGTCTTCTATTCAGAGATCCTACAGACAGGGGCATTCCTCACACATATTTGGGAAGTCACTCAAGCAAATTATGTCTTACAAGACAAGTGATAAAGAAATCAGACAAAAAACATCATAATGATCATCTCGACCCATCTAGCATTGTAAAAGTCATTCTCATCCCATGCATATGTTCAAAGTGCACTCTCCACCAGTGAAGCAAACTTGGGGCATGGTTCAAAATTTGTATTCAATGCATAATTCCCTAGTAGAGTAAACTTGGGGCAGTTGAGGAGTTCTATACACAGTTATACACGTAATCCCCACAGATGACTATCACCTAATCTCCAGCAGATAAGTAAACTTAGGGAAGTCGAAGAGATCCATGTGCATCTCCTAACCCCCCCAAGCGGTTCAAGGTGTATTTCCCCAGCAAGAAGCAGACTTGGGGCATTTGAAGAGATCCAAGTAATATTGAGCATGCAATTCCCCAACATGTCCATGTCCATTCTATCGTCCCCAAGAAGTCAAGGATGTAGGGAAGTCAGGCCAGATTACTTCCTCCCTAGCAAAGCTACAAACGAATCCCCAATGAAGTTGCCAATAATATTTGGTACCATAAGCTTTCCAGCGCCGTCCATATTAGTATCTCAAGACAGCAAGCAACGGTTCCCAATGAGCTGTTCTTATTCCCACATAGTTTATTTCTTTGCACTTTGTGTTATACCCCAATTTCCCTCCCTAAGAGCTCTCATCATCTCATTTTATCAAGATCACACATTAGGGTTGGTTCTCTCTTTCTACTTCATACTATCTTTAAGTTTGCTCTTGAGGGATCACCAAGCACCTTAAAGTGTGTATCTTGTACATGTGTTATTTTAAATAACATTAAAATATGTATATATGTCTCTTCGAATGTTCATGTTATAGGTGGTGACAAAATTGCATTCATTTCACCATCCAACCTAGGGTTTAAGGGTTAACCCTTAGTCAAGTGGTTCTTCAATGGATTGCAAGAGATTAAGTTTCAAATCCATGTCAATGAAATCAAAGATTTATGGTTCAAAGAACTCTCTCACTTTATTTAGGTCAAACTTTCCTCAAAGTTGGTGTGACATTCATCAAGAAGATTCATAGGTTCATGTGTTTATTTCCGTGCCTTTTTCAACAAGTTTCATTGAGACTTAAGCTCTATCTTTGAGTGAACTTCAAGACAAAATCACTTCAAGGCCTATTATGATTCATCATGCTTTATTTTTCAAATAAGATCAAAAATATTCAAGGTTGATTCAACAAGTTTAACCTAATTGAGCAAGTGCTTGATTCAGTGATCACAAGTGCATAACTCTCTCAATTTTCAACATTTTTAGTTGGTTATTTTTGCTATGGATACTTATGAAAAAATTCTCTTCACATGACAAGATCCAATGTGAAAGAAAAATCATCAAAAGTTGAAAGGGGTTTCAAGTCATTTTAACACTCTCCGAGCTAGGGTTTATTGACTTTTGAGGAATATATCTTGCTCGTTATTTGAGATTTTAATTTACTCCAAAGCCATGATGCTCTTTAAATTCTCCTTAACAAGTTCTCTTTAGGGATATAAGTTTAATTTTGAGAGGAATATCACTAATGGTTGAGAAAGATTACAAGTCTCTTTGAAAAGCCTTTGAATTTTAGGGTTTGACTTCAAAGGATCATAACTTGGTAAATTATTATCTCCTTGAGCCCATTATTTTTCCATAAAAATCTTTTGGATGTCTACTACAACTTGGTTTCAATGTACAAGACTTGAAAATACTTGGAAAGTTGTTGAAGAATTGAAAAGATTATAGGTCTTTTGTGAATTTTCACAAATTTGTTCATCATCTTCTGTTGTACCCCAAAATTTTCCCTCCCATATTTCTTCAAAGTTTGTCAAGAATCATCTTCAAATGGTTCAAGACTACTCAAGGATTGCATAGTCAAACCACCTCTTAAGCCAGTCAAATTTAGGGTTTTGGTTCTCTCAAAGAATTTTAGGTTTTCAACGGCTCAATCAAGTCCCATAGGTCTATATACATTGTCAAGCATCTACATGTCAAGTTTCAAGACTCACAGAGGCAAATTGCACAGTCAAAAGCCCTATTTGGTTCACAATCAACTGCAGGGGCAAAATTGTCATTTTACAGTCAAAAGTCAAAAATTTTGGTCAACATATTATTTTGAGCTCACAATCATCATTTTATCAAGTCTTGATCATGATTCCACAAGCATGGCTCAAAAATCATCAAGATGCCAAAAGTTACTATTTTTGGACAGTAGAAAAGTCAACTGTATCTTGACCAAGGCATAACTTTTTCATGGTTCATCATAAAAATCCCATCCAATGCTCATTTTGAAGGGGATGACATTTCCTACAAATCATCTTCACATTCCAAGTCCAAGAAATGCTCTCACAAAAAGTTATCAATTTCTACATTGTAGGTCAATTTCAAAAGTCAACAAAAATGAACTTTAAGTCAAAGACCATAACCTGAGATTGGTAAATCCAAATGACATGGTACCAAAGGCATTGGTTATAAGACTTCAAGACCTTTCCAAAATGTCCAAGAACATGTTCATATGATCAAAATTGAGCAAGATATGCATTGGAGAAGTTGGGAAATTTTTGTGAATTTGCAAAAGTCAACTTTGCTCAAAATACCTTATTTTTGCTAATGGGCCTCAAATTTCTTCTTGAAACCTTATCCAAGGCCTATGCACGACCCATTGGGATTATTTGAATTTAGTTTCTTATTTTCTATTAATTAATTGGATTTTTTATTATTAATTCATTTAATTGATTTAAAATGTAGGAAATTCAAAGATATGATTTCTCAATCTTTTTGTGAAGCAAAAGTGGTCAATATATGCTGGAGATTTCGTGTGCCAATCAAAGAGACAAAAATATTCCAATTTGGCAAGTTTCTTCAATAAAAAAGATTGAAAAATATTTGATTTTCAATCAAATATTGAATCATAATTCCATGGATCTTTGGTGCAAGATTGTAACCTAATTCAGCTCTACTATAAGTGCACAAGCTAAACTTAACGCCTTGGACGAGAATTTGATGCCAGGAAACCATAATCACATTGAAAAAAATTCAAGAAAAAAGTCAAAACCGATTTCCATATTCCAACGCGATTCCAAGGCATTTGTTGATTTCAATACATTGCTGGAGGTGTGAGGAACTTTTTGCAATCAAATTCACACGCCAGAACTCAAGAAATCGCTCTACACAGACCCACGGTTTGATGATTTTTTCCATAATCGAAACTCATAATTCATAAACATTTGATGTGATTTTTTGCTTGTTTTGTATTGTTAAAGACCACAGGAAACTAATGGCATAAGCTAATTGGATTATGGTGTACAGAATCATGAGTTGCCATGTTCAAATTCTAGGGTTCATAAACCTTCGAATTGGGGATTTCCAGCACAGGAAAAATTAGACCTCAAGAGACCTATGGTTGAATTCGTCAAGGCCAGACAAATCAAACACCATGCTCGCGAAACATTTATGTACATCATGGGCTTGTTCATTATTTTTCGCCGTCCTATTTAGTGGGGGTTAAAAACCCCCGCTATCTATTTGTTATTTTGCAGGTTTAATGAAGAAGACGACTGCGTGTTTACACGTGATTGGCTGGTTTGAATGAGACACGCGTTTTTTTGTTTTGATAGCATATGAATTAATTTTTCTATATTATAACTAATTGTCATTATACTAACATATGCAACGTAATGGCGTAGTGGAAGGTGATGTGGTTGGTAACCATTGGGACCTGGGTTCGATTCCCAGGTCCACCCAAATGTTCTATTATTTTTCTTTACAGGTTCCCATGCAAGCTTTCCAATGTGTTTCACCATGTACCTCACATCCAAGCGCGCCAAGTGGCCACTCTCACAGATCTGATGGCCATGAGGTGCAGACTACCATGCTCCTGGTCAACCCACGCATAGACAAGCAGAAAGGTCAAACGGACTGGCCAACAAATGGGCTTGGAATTGCTAACAAACTCCTAACCTGGCCCAACACCCCCTGGTTTTCTTTATTCTTTTTTTTTTCTTTTCTATTTCAATTTCTATTTAATTGCTTAATTATTAATTATTATTATTACTTAATTAACTTAATTAATTATTTTAACAATAAATTCAGAAACTTAAAATGTTATTTATTTTTATTATTTATTAATTTCACTATTAGTTATTATTTTGTAAATAAATTCTAATTAATTAGTTTAGTTGTTTAATTAGGACAATTTTAATCTTTTTCATAATAAATAAAATTAATATAGAAATTAGGGTTTTTATTAACTTGTGATTTTATTTTATTTTTATTTTCATTAAAAAACTAAAAAATACTTTTTCTTTTAATTAATTAATTAATTAGTAAATTAGGTTTAATATTTAATTAAATGCAAAAAAAGGACCAAATTCAATTCTTTTCTCAAAAAAGGGTCAAAACCCTAAGGACGTTCCTGATTTAATTTCTTCGCGCGCATATCTATTTTTGATTATATTTATGTATCTGCTCCGAGTATGTAATAGATAATTAGGACCTTTTTTTTCCGCTTTATTTATTTTCTCGCATTTATTTTCCAAAGGGTTATGTTTTTGGCGATGTATATACCCGCGCCTTGTAATAGCGTAGATTCACTTTCCGCAATTTACCTTCCACAAATTATTAACTGTTAATTATGCATGACAAGACTTGCCTGAAAAATAAAATCAACTCGTAGCTCACAATACATGTGCAAAGATAATATGAACTGAAACCTGATACACATGCACATGCCACTCCTAGAGTACGCCTCACTTGGTTGCCTCGACGTGGTCATTAAGTATAGGGTGTTTTAAAGGTCTCCCTCCTGTCTAAAGATCCAGTTGCCTCGAAATGGTTGCCTCGGATAAAAAGGATCTAGGACATTAGGGTTACCGCTAAGGCGTCCTACTATTGCTTTGGTGACCACACATGTCCCTATAATCGAATTGACCCGAATAACTCCAATGATGGTGCTACCTACTTCTCAATAGTGGGATAGTACTGTCTAAAGGACTCTTACACAACTTAATTCCTTAGAGTAGGTAGATTTCTCCTGGGTACTTGCTCTTTCAAAAAACAAAAACAACTTTTCGCACTTACACTTTCAAAAAGTTTTCAAACAAATACTTCATACACTCTTGAGGACTGATACAAGAGTTACCTAGAAGTTTTTCAAACTAAACTTTTTCAAAACCCACAAACACAAGAAAAGCAAACAATTTTTGAAAACATAGTGAGCAAGTACCTAAGAGCCCGTGGATAACCACTGATAGAAAGGGTGCTAACACCTTCCCTTTCTATAAATCTACCTCCCGAACCCGAGAGACATCTCGAAAAGGAATTTTGCTGTGCTTTTGTCCTTTCCTTGTTGGAGAAAATAAAAGACGGTGGCGACTCTTGCTTACCGCGACATTTCGCGAACCAGCATTTCAAAATAGTCAGTTCTATTTCCACCGATCACAGAACTGGCGACTGTGCTGGGGAGAAGATTAAAAAGTGAGGTGTACCTTAGGATTAGACCACTCTTATGTTTTCAATTGTATGTCTTGACTGCTTTTATATTTGTGGGCTTGCATCGGAGTTTCAGAGATCCTAACCCGGATCTGGGGAATACCCTTTAGGTAGCATAAGCTGTGAGGGACCTGTCTGGCATAGACCGACACGGGTGAAGCAGTAGCTATGTTGGTGTGACACCTTGGTCTGTACCGATATCCCTTGTGTTAGAACGAGGAGAATATGGGTCTTCTGAGGAGTCATTAAGCACCAACCGACCTTAGAACCCTAAATTGACCCAACTTGGCCATAGAACAGTAGCAGTATGCTACACTCATTGAGGCTAAACTCTCGCGATGGTTCTGGCCGCAAGAAAAGATTGCAACGCTAGAGTTATGACCGATTGAGGGTAGTCAGTGATATTGAGATCCTCTAGAACCCGATTACTATTTTCTAGGACAGGTCTTAACCAACGAAACTGAAAGAGGGTAGTACCTATACTTCATGTTGGCCTAAACTCTAAGGGTTGTCTGGTGTGACTTGTGTGCCTTATCATGTTTGCCTTTGTGAATACTTGCGGTGTGTTTTATCGTAACATCATACCATCATACCATTGCATGCATCCTGCATAAGGACTAACCTGCATACATCTTGCATAAGGACTAACCCATTTCAAGGATCTCAAGGGTCTGTGGCGCAGGTCATGATGAACCAACTGTCTAGCAAGGGGCAAAGGGGATTTATTTTCCTCTAGCCAAGGTTGATAACTTGAGTCAGGGGCTATGACCCACTCGATATGGTGAGCTTTGACTCTTGAAGAAGGACTCTCAACAACATGAAGTTCCTTCAATCGAGCTACCGTATTCAACTTCTAACAAGTTTCTCTGTTTACCCCGCGAGATCCTTGAAAACATTGCATGCATATATCATACGCATTTCATGTCATCATATGCATAACAGGTACCCTTCTTATAGGTCACTCATCTTCTCGCTGTTTATTTCAGCCATGGCTTTCCAACCAGACAACCAGGAGTTCCATACTCAAGAGACTCAGTTCAGGGAAATCTTCCTAAGCCTATCCAAGGGGCAGGAAGAGTTGAGAACACTCCTCACGGGGACTTTGGTCAAGAACAGTCCAGAAGACAGTAAGGACGAACGACTGAAACATCTGCAAGCTGAGGTAGATGCAATGAGGACTCAGATGCTGGGGCAGATGGCTCTTATCCAAGGCTTAGCTCGGGAACAAGAAGAGTTGAGAACTGTGATCAACCAGCTTCAGCAAGACAGTATGAAGCAAGTAGTCAAGGCTGGGGACCAAACCGGTAATCAACCTCCAAGAAGTCAAAGGTTTGGTTCAATGAATAGACCTCTCCAAGCTGCTACTACTTCACAGGTCCAAAAACGACCTCGCCAAGAACAACGGGTTGATCAGAGCAAGCCAGACAAGCCTAGGAGGCAATTCACCAAGCTCTACGTTTCGTCGTCTCAAGCTTTACAACGCCTGTTAAGACTGAATCTGGTAATGTTAAGGGACCCTCCTAAGAATCCCAACACTTCCTCTTCCAGGTATAACCTGAGTGTGAGATGTGCCTACCATTATGATAGTCCTGGACACGACACCGACGACTATTGGACTCTGAAGAACAAGATCCAGGACCTGATTGATGAAGGAGCAGTGGAGTTCACCCAAGGTGGTCAGGCTGAGTTTTTCTACCATCCCTCCAAGGTTCACCATTTGAAGTGACAAGTCCTGAGACTAGAAGAAACTTTTGTTCATTCGAATGTTCAAGTTGTATTTTTCTTTGCTTATTCAAACAATTATTGTCATGGCAAACCTTTTTCTTTCATTAATGCATCGCATATGTCTGTTTTGAATCAATCCATTCGTATTCACTATATTCAAATTTCATTTTTTGTGATGTTCAAACTCTCGATTGATAATTCTAAGCCTTTTGTGTGAGGATGACGAAAACGATACCACGATCTTTACAATATGCTTTTGAAAAGACCCCGCTGATGAGGTACAGGCATTGTTTCAAATCCTAAACACTGGAGTTATAAGGAAGATAATCCCTCGTCAACCCCTTTGAGCCAAAGAAGTTGGAGTTTTTCTTTTCGAAAATTAAAACCCTTAATCATAACCTGGGGCAGGGTAGTTCTCTCAGTTGATCCCGGTGCACAATGAATGGCATCAAAGGAGTCCTTTCAAAATAAAAGACAGTGATGGTTCCGAATAATCATAAAGACAGGCAGTCATTATTTCTCGGAAACAAAAGCCCAATAAGTCAAAACCTATGAAGGAGACTTACAAAATTGGGGCATCCCGCTGACTGTAATCACAAAAGAAACAGTTCAGGCAAAAAAAAAACAGGGATAATAAAATCAAAAAAGAAAGAGGTCATACAAGCCCTCAACCAACAAAAAAAATGACTGCCTATTCAAAATAAACTGTCAATATCCGAACCATCATTGGAATATCAAGACAAAGACTCAAACAAGGTCCAACGCACGATCGGCTGAGTTTAGGTTTGAAGAACATCACGAGGAGCGGGGGGGTACAAATAAAATTTGAGCCTTTATCCTTTGTTTCTTAAAAACCGTGAACCAGGCTACGTTATAACCCTTAAAAGTCCTAGATGAAGCATGGGTTAGTTCGAAAGCATACTGTTACAAAAGGTATCCTGACTCCTCAAGGCTCGCTGTAAAATCTTGAGTTGACATCACATTTTACAAAATTTGCTTGTTTTATTGAAAAATGCATTTTCAAAAAAAAAAAACTTCGAGACAGACATAAGCTTTGCATTTTTAAAATAACATTGTTTGCATATGACTATTTGTTCGAATAGCAGAGAAATTCGCACGATGAATATCTTGTGAACAAAAAAATCTTCTCAACGAAAGGGTCATCTCAAGTGGAAGAAACACTTCCAACCAAGGGGCACGGCATGATCATTGTCCATCATCTGGGGCAGTCAGGTCAAGATTCAAGGAATCTCTCAAAATGCCAAATAGCCAGGGGCAGATCTCCGTCTGAATCACTCGGGGCATTGAACAGGAATTCCAGCAACAAATCTGGCACGATCAAACGAAGATCTTCTGGTAGTCTGACAACTCCACACCACTGACAGTGACAACTCCTTGCATTCTGAGAGCGTGGAAATAGTCGAAAACAAATACTGCGCATAATCAAAGACCCGCTAGGTTGACACACCTAGGAAAAAATAAGGGCTTCCCGGCGAACCAAAAGGGTTCGGGCAAAAATAAGGGATGAAAATGAAAAAAATCTGTACACCCGGCAAGTCGAAAACCTGAAAAGGAGGCTTGGGCAAAAAGGGGTATCCCGGTGGACTGAAAACCCGAAAGGGCGGTCCAGGCAAAAGTTAGGAATCACAGCGTACGACTATGTCCCGGCATCTCGTCACTTGCCTACCAGATTTGTCAAATCAGCAGTGATCAAGACCTCCACAGGTATCTTCTCCCGCAGAAGCTGGGGCAATAAGAATGGTCTGAACTATACAAGATGCTCTGCCCACCAGGTACGAGTTAGATTCAGCTGAAGAACGACTAAGATACTTTCACTCCCCAGGAGTAAGACAGATCAACAATACTCTCCCCGAGCAGAGTTGGTCTCCCAATCAGCCCGAAAAGGTACAGTATCCCTAGCAAGTCAGCAACGCTCTCCCCAAACAGAGTTAGTCTACTGTCAGCCCCAAGGAAGCTGGATATCCCCAGTAGATTCTGGAAGCTTACCCCCAGTAGATTCTGGAAGCTTATCCCCAGTAGAGCCTGGAAGCTGGTCCCCTGCAGAGTACATACATCTCTTCAGCCATATTCCGAGGTTATTCCCCACCAGAGCCTAACTGGGTTATCCTCAGCTAATTGCAACGGAAAGATCGTCCTCGGCGAAGTTCTTCCTACACCCAGCGGAGTTCATCAAATTCCTCAACAAAATTTATCAACAGGAATACCCAGCGGAGTTATCATCGAATTCTCAGCGAAGTGTCTCTTCCCACAGAGTAGTTCCCCGCAGAGTAATATCTCCAACAAGTTTATTCCCCAACGGAGTCATCTTCTCCTACCGGTTTATTCTTACAACCATCTTCAATCATCATCCCCAGCGGAAACGAAGAACTCTACTCTTTAACATCAGCCCAGGATTCAACAAACTTCCCGGCATTCGTCAAGGATTTATTTTCCTAGACGAAAATACATTCATAGACATTTCACATTTCATACCTCCTGCTTACATACATGATGAAGTGCATACGACACGGTCTCATTTATTTTTGAGAACATCATGACATCATGCATTTCATACATCATGACATTGCATACAACTAATGTTTTGCCTTTTCAGGAAAAGGTCAATCAAAGGATATTACCATCAACTTTTGAAGTTCCAGATTCGATACCTATAAATATCCAGGGCACATATGTGAGCGATTGATTATGGATTCGATACTTGTATCTAGCCAGGGCATATCTGCATAAAGAGTTTGAAGTTCTAGATTCGATCCCTGTATCTAGCCAGGCCATATCTGTGAGCGATTGATTGTGGATTCGATACCTGTATCTAGCCAGGGCATATCTGCATGAAGAGTTTGAAGTTCCAGATTTGATACCTGTATCTAGCCATGGCATATCTGTGAGCGATTGATTGTGGATTCGATACCTGTATCTAGCCAGGGCATATCTGCATGAAGAGTTTGAAGTTCCAGATTCGATACTTGTATCTATCCATGGCATATCTGTGAGCGATTGATTATGGATTCGATACCTGTATCTAGCCAGGGCATATCTGCATGAAGAGTTTGAAGTTCCAGATTCGATACCTGTATCTAGCCAGGGCATATCTGTGAGCGATTGATTGTGGATTCGATACCTGTATCTAGCCAGGGCATATCTGCATGAAGAGTTTGAAGTTCCAGATTTGATACCTGTATCTAGCCAGGGCATATCTGTGAGCGATTGATTATGGATTCGATACCTGTATCTAGCCAGGGCATATCTGAATGAAGAGTTTGAAGATCAACACCTGTAACAGGCCAGGAAATTATCTTTCATTCTCAGATTAGAGGTCTACGCCTGTATCCAGCCAGGAAAGCTATCTCTACCAACCTTTTGGAGTTCCAGATTCGATACCTGTATCTAGCCAGGGCATATCTGTAGACGACCAATTCCAGATTCGATACCTGTATCTAGCCAGGGCATATCTGTAGACGACCGATTCTAGATTCGATACCTGTATCTAGCCAGGGCATATCTGTGGACGACTAATTCCAGATTCGATACCTGTATCTAGCCAGGGCATATCTGTGGACGACTAATTCCAGATTCGATACCTGTATCTAGCCAGGGCATATCTGTAGACGACTTGTTCCAGATTCGATACCTGTATCCAGCCAGGGCATATCTGTGAGCGATTAATTGTAGATTCGATACCTATATCTAGCCAGGGCATATCTGCATAAAGAGTTTGAAGATCAACCCCTGTAACAGGCCAGGAAATTATCTTTCTTTCTCAGGTACGCAAGTTCTCGCTAAGGAATCTCTTACGCGATCGACACCCCAAGATGGCATCTTTAAGCCCATCTCCACAACTATCCATTACACTTCCAAATGGCATCTATAAGCCCATTCCCGACAAGGTTCTGTCACATCCAGATGGCATCTATAAGCCCATCCTCCTATCCCTCATATCTCCAAATGGCATCTATAAGCCCATTCCCGCCATCACATTGCTGATACTCCACTATGCGAGTGCAAATTTCTGGGCACTCTAGTGTTCAATCATCTTCCACCTTCGGATCACGAAAGGCACGCAAGCTAATCTACATCCTCAGGTTTAAGAAGATTGAACAGGGGCAACTGTTGTACCCCAAAATTTGCCCTCCCATATTTCTTTAAAGTTTATCAAGAATCATCTTCAAATGGTTCAAGAATACTCAAGGATTGCACATTCAAACCACCTCCTAAGCCAGTCAAATTTAGGGTTTTGGTTATCTCAAAGAATTTGAGGTTTTCAATGGCTCAATCAAGTCCCATATGTCTATATACATTGTCAAGCATCTACATGTCAAGTTTCAAGACTCACAGAGGCAAATTGCACAGTCAAAAGCCCTATTTGGTTCACAATCAACTGCAGGGGCAAAATGGTCATTTTACAGTAAAAAGTCAAAAATTTTGGTCAACATCTTATTTTGAGCTCACAATCATCATTTGATCAAGTCTTGATCATGATTCCACAAGCATGGCTCAAAAATCATCAAGATGCCAAAAGTTACTATTTTTGGACAGCAGAAAAGTCAACTGTATCTTGACCAAGGCATAAATTTTTCATGGTTGTTGTACCCCAAAATTTTCCCTCCCATATTCTTTAAGGTTTGACAAGAATCATCCTCAAATGGTTCAAGACTACTCAAGGGTTGCACAGTCCAAATGCCTCCTAAGCCAGTCAAAATTAGGGTTTTGGTTCTTGCAAGGAATTTGTGGTTTTCAATGGCTCAATCAAGTCACATAGGCCTATACATGTTCTCAAGCATCTACATGACAAGTCTCAAGACTCACATGGTCAAATTCCCCAGTCAAAAGCTTCATTTGCTTTACAGTCAACTACAGGGGTAAAATGGTCATTTTGCAGTCAAAAGTCAGAATTTTTGGTCAAAATCTTATTTTGAGTCCACAATCATCATTTGATCAAGTCTTGATCATGATTCCACAAGAATGGCTCAAAAATCATCAAGATGCAAAAAGTTACTATTTTTGGACAGTAGAAAAGTCAACTGTAAATTGACCAAGGCATAACTTTTTCATGGTTCATCAGAAAAATCCCATCCAATGCTCATTTTGAAGGGGATGACATTTCCTACAACTCATCTTCACATTCCAAGTCCAAGAAATGCTCCCACAAAAAGTTATCAATTTCTACATTATAGGTCAATTTCAAAAGTCAACAAAAATGCACTTTAAGTCAAAGACCATAACTTGAGATTGGTAAATCCAAATGACATTGGACCAAAGGCATTGGTTAGAGGACTTCAAGACCTTTCCAAAATGTCCAAGAACATGTTCATATGATAAAAATTGAGCAAGATATGCATTGGAGAAGTTGGGAAATTTTTGTGAATTTGCAAAAGTCAACTTTGCTCAAAACACATCATTTTTTCTAATGGGCCTCAAATTCCTTCTTGAAACTTTGTCCAAGGCCTATGCACGACCCATTGAGATTAAATTGAATTATTTTCTTATTTTTTATTAATTAATTGAATTTTTAATCAATACTAATTCATTTAATTCATTTAAATGTAGGAAAATATCAAGACATGGTTTTTCAATCTTTTCATGAAGCAAATATGACCTACATGTGCTGGAGATTTCGTGTACACATCAAGGGGACAAAAATCTCCCAATTTGGCAAGGTTTTTCAATCAAAAAGATGCAAAAAGATTTGATTGAAAATCAAATATGCAAACCATAATTCCATGGATTCTTGGCCAAGATTGTAACCTAAATCTATTCTACTATATATGCATAACCTAAACCTAAAGCCTCACACGTGAAAAGCTGCTGCAAAAAGCCATAACCAATTCCAAAAAACTCAAGAAAATTTGAAAACAGTTTTCCATATTCCAAGCCAATTCAAAGCATTACAGTGATTCTAATACATTGCTGAGGTCCCCAGGAACGTGTAGGGATCAAAACCACACACTAACACTCAAAGAATACGCAAGAACAGTGATAGGGTTTGCTTACTATTTTGATAATGGAAACTCATATTCCATGTGCATTTAACATGAATTGGTGGTTGTTTTGCATTTCTTGAATCTACAGGAAGCGTTTGGCATAGGTAATTGAGTTATTATGCAGTGAATCCAAAGATGCCATGAACACGTTCTAGGGTTTCCAAGCTCTTAATTTGGGGCTTTGCTATATAGGAAAAATCAGGACCCCTAATGCACATGGTTGAACTCGTTACATTCAGACGAACCTAATGGAAACCTCGCGCCATATTTATATAGCCTAGGGAGCTAATCGCTATTTTTCCATGTCACACTTTGTGGGGGTTAAAAACCCCCGCTATCTCTTTATCTTTTTGCAAGTTTAATGAAGAAGACGACTGCGTGTTTACACGTGATTGGACAGTTCAAATATAACGCGCGCTTTTTTATGTTTCCAGCATATGTTGTTGTTTTATATAATATATTCAATTGCCATTATACTAACAAAAGCGTTCAACTGGCGTAGTGGAAGATGAGCTGTCTGGTAACCATTGGGACCTGGGTTCAATTCCCAGGTTCCCCAAACGCTTGTTCCTATTTTTTCTAACATATTCTCATGCAGCGCTTTCCAATGATGTCCACCATATTCCTTCCAATCCTAGGCGCCAGTTGTCCTCCAACAGAGATCTGAAGGTCATAAGGTGCTGACCACCATGTTCCAAGTCAAAGCACGCTCGGGACAATTGCAAAAGGTCAAACAGGCTTGATAGCTTATTGGGCTTCAGGTTGCTAACAAAACCTCCATTCTGGGCCCAGCGACCCCCCTGGTTTTCTTTATTCTTTTTTCTTTTCTATTTCAATTTCTATTTAATTCTTTATTAATTAACTATTATTATTATTATTATTATTTAACTCATAAATTATTATTTTCCTAATTAATTCATAAAACAATATTTTCTTATTATTATTATTAATCTCACCTTTTAATTATTTTTGTAAATAAACACTAACATGAATTAATTTAGTTCAATTAGGTTTAATTTTAATTTCCTTTTACAATAAATAAAATAAATTAGACTTAGGGTTTTTACTAACTTGTGACTTTATTTTATTTTTTTTATTTTTCTTTTCATAAAAAAACATAAAAAATACTTTTTCTTGTAAATAATTAATTAATTAATTAATTATTAGGTTTAATTTTAATTAATTGCAAAAAAGGACCAAATTCAATTCTTTTCTCAAAAAAGGTCAACACCCTAAGGACGTCCCGATTCAATTCTTTCACGCATTATTATTTATTTTGATTATATTGATGTATCTGTTTCTGAGGATGTAATAGATAATTAAGACCTTTTTTCGCTTTCTTTAATTTCTCGCATTTACTTTTCAAAGGGTTATGTTTTTGGCGATGTAAATACCCGACGCCTTGTAATAGCGTAGATTCAATTTTCCGCACTTTACTTCCCGCAAATTATTAACTGTTAACGATGCATGACAAGACTTGTATGAAATAAAATCAACCCGTAGCTCACAAATAACATGTACAAGATAATCTTAACTAAACCTGATACACGTGCACATGCCACTCCTAGGGTATGCCTCACTTGGTTGCCTCGACGTGGTCATTGAGTATATGGTGTTTTAGAGGTCGCCCTCTTGTCTAAAGATCCAGTTGCCTCGAAACGGTTGCCTCGGATAAAAAGGATCTAGGACATTAGGTTTACCTCTAAGGCGTCCTACTATTGCTTTGGTGACCACACATGTCCCTATAATCGAATTGACCCGAATACCTCCAACGACGGTGCTACCTACTTCTCAATAGTGGGATAGTACTATCTAAAGGACTCTTACACAGCTTAATTCCTTAGAGTAGGTAGATTTCTCATGGGTACTTGCTCTTTCAAAACAAAAAAAACAACTTTTCGCACCTACACTTTCAAAAAGTTTTCAAACAAATACTTCATACACTCTTGAGGACAGATACAAGAGTTACCTAGAAGTTTTTCAAACTAAACTTTTCCAAAACCCACACACACTTGAAAAGCAAACAAATTTTGAAAACATAGTGAGCAAGTACCTAAGAGCCCATGGATAACCATGGATAGAAAGGGTGCTAACACCTTCCCTTTCTATAATCTACCTCCCGAACCGAGAAACATCTCGAAAAGGAATTTTGCTGTGCTTTTGTCCTTTCCTTGTTGGAGAAAATAAAAGACGATGGCGACTCTTGCTTACCGCGACATTTCGCGAACCAGCATTCCAAAACAGTCAGTTCTATTTCCACCGATCACAGAACTGGCGACTCTGCTGGGGAAATACTTTTAAAAGTGAGGTGTACCTTAGGATTAGACCACTCTTGTTTTCAATTGCTTGCTTTGTTTGCTTTAATATTGTGGGTTTGTCTTGGAGTTTCATAGATCCTAACTCGGATATGGGGGATACCTTTTAGAAGTAGCAACAAACTGTGAGGGAACTGTGCAGGGTATACCGACACGGTTGAAGCAGTTGCTACATTGATGTGGAACTTTGGTGAGTACCGGTAAACCTTGAGTCAATTCAAGGAGAGTACTGGGCTTCCGCATGGTGTCGTGAAGCATCAACTGACCTTAGGAACCTTACTTGACCATCCTGGCCTCTTTAGGGGTAGTGAGATGACCGACTTTGGTGCAGTTCGAAGTTGGTAGGTACTCGATACTACACTCATTGAGGGTTGTTTTCTTGGAATATTTTGATCGCCAGTTCAATGGCTAATTGTTGTACCCCAAAATTTGCCCTCCCATATTCTTCAAAGTTTTGACAAGCATCATCTCAATTTGCTCAAAGTCTACTCAAGGGTTGCACAGTCAAACCATCCTCCTAAGCCAGTCAAAATTAGGGTTTTGGTTCTTGCAAGAAAGTTGAGGTTTTCAAGGGCTCAATCAAGTCCCCTATGCTCATATACATTGTCAAGCATCTACATGTCAAGTTTCAAGGCTCACAACATCAAGTTGCACAGTCAAAAACCCTAATTGCTTCACAATCAACTGTAGGGGCAAAATGGTCATTTGGCAGTCAAAAGTCAAATTTTTTGGTCAACATCTTATTTTGAAGCCACAATCATCATTTGGTCAAATCTTGACCATGCTTTCACAAGAATGGCTCAAAAATCATCAAGATGCAAAAGTTTCTATTTTTGGACAGCTGAAAAGTCAACTGTAACTTGACCAAGGCATAACTTTTTCATGGTTCATCAGAAAAATCCCATCCAATGCTCATTTTGAAGGGGATGACATTTCCTACAACTCATCTTCACATTCCAAGTCCAAGAAATGCTCTCACAAAAAGTTATCAATTTCAACATTATAGGTCATTTTTAAAAGTCAACAAAAAGGCATTTTAAGTCAAAGACCATAACTTGATATTGGTAAATCAAAATGACATGGGACCAAAGGAATTGGTTATAGGACTTCAAGACCTTTCCAAAATGTCCAAGAACATGTTCATATGATCAAAATTGAGCAAGATATGCATTGGAGAAGTTGGGAAATTTTTGTGAAATGGCAAAAGTCAACTATCCTTGAAACTTCATTTTTTGACAAAAGGGCCCATTTTTTTCCACTTGATTCATCCTTGTCATGCCACCCACGTGTCCCATGATTAAATTCAAGATTAAACATTTATTTTTTCTATTTTTATTTAATTTTATTGATTTAATTCATTTTAAATCCATAAAATTCAAAAAAAATTCAAAAAAAATAATTAAGTGATATCTTGTGGTTTGAATGACCTTGATGCATCATAATACACATGCCAAATTCGTGTAAAGTCTATTTCAAGCATGAAATTCAAATTTTGAACAAAAATGGCAAGTTTCTTTAATGGTGGTTATGAGGAAATCCAAAGCTTAATGGCAATGGTTAAAGGCTCCTAAATGTGACTTATTCTCACTCATTACTATATATACAAGCCTTGCAAGCCTCATTCACAGCCTAGAGTGTGCACAAACGGCCAGAGCAAAATCCAAAAAGTGTCAAAAAAAAGTGTGAGATCAAAAGGAGTGTTGCAAGTATTTTCAGGCCAAAAGGAGAACGTGACTCTCTTCTTTGCCATACTCTGAAGCTAAAGCAACCCTTGCCACGTCCTAAGGTCCATCATACCGCGATGTAAGTTTTCCCAGGTCCCCTCAAAATCCCATATTATTTTTTCTTACGTACTTGTGTGCAGGCTTCAAAGAAGGCTTATCATGCGTCTCACAAATCCAAAGCGCCAGGTGGCTACAGGCATGCATCCAAAGGCCAGGAAGTGATCCTCACCATGCACTCAGTCAACCAACAAACACTTGATCCAAGGAGTCAACGTGGCTGGATGAGTAATGGGCCTCAGATTCCAATTTTCACCTCCATATTGGGCCCAGACCCCCTCCCTTGGTTTATTCTTTTTCTTTTCCTTTTTATATTTTCTAATTTAGTTATTAACTTTTTTTAATTATTATTATTATCACCAAAATTAATTATTTAACCCTTCACAATAAAAAATAAAAAAAAAAGAACTAATATTATTATTATTATTAATTTCATTTTACTTTTGTAAATAAATACTAATAAATTGAATTAGTTTTAATTAGGCAACTTTAACCTTTTTTTCTTAATAACTAAAATAAATTTAGAATTAGGTTTTTATTAACTTTTAATTTTATTTCCTTTTATTTTATTTCATTAAAAACATAAAAATACAAAAACATTTTTCTTTTAATAAATTAATTAATTAGTTATTAATTTTAATTTCATTTAATCACAAAAAAGGACAAAAAAATTCATTTCTTTTCTTAAAAGGGTCAAAACCCTTAGGACGTTCCCGATTAAAATTTCTTCTCGCGTGCATCTATTTATTTTGATTATTTATGTAACTGTCTCCAGATATGTAATAGTTAAATAGGAATTTTACCGCTTTATTTAATTTCTCGCATTTATTTACCAAAACGGGTTTTTGTTTTTGGCGATGTATAGACCCGCGCCTTGTAATAGTTAGATTTATCTTTCCGCAATTTACTTTCCGCACTCCTAACTGTTAAATGCATGAAAGAATGTATGTAAATAAAATTAATCCGTAGCTCACAAATAACATGTACAAAGATAATTAACTGAAAAACAACACACATGCACATACCACCCCTAAAGTACGCCTCACTGGTTGCCTCGAACGTGGTCATCAAGTATAGGGTGTCTTAGAGGTCGCCCTTCTGCCCAAAAGATCCAGTTGCCTCGAAACGGTTGCCTCGGATAAAAAAGGATCTAGGACATTAGGGTTACCGCTAAGGCGTCCTACTATTGCTTTGGTGACCACATGTACCTAAAATCGAATTGACCCGACAAACTCCAACGACGGTGCTACCTACTTCTCAATAGTGGGATAGCACTGTCTAAAGGACATTTACACAACTTAATTTCTTTTGAGTAGGTAGAGGTTCTCAGATACTTGCTCTTTCAAAACAAAAATAACTTTTCGCACTTACACTTTTCTGAAAAAAGTTTTCAAACAAAACACTTCATACACTCTTGAGGACTGATACAAGAGTTATTTAGAAGTTTTCCAAACGAACTTTTTTCAAAACCCACACACACTTGAAAAGCAAACATCTTTTGAAAACATAAGAGCAAGTACCTAAGAGCCCGTGGATAACCATGGATAGAAAGGGTGCTAACACCTTCCCTTTCTATAAATCTACCTCCCAAACCGAGAAACATTCTCGAATAAGGAATTTGCTGTGCTTTTGTCCTTTCCATGTTGGAGAACATAAAAGACGGTGGCGACTCTTGCTTACCGCGACATTTCGCGAAACCAGCTAAAAAACAGTCAGTTCTATTTCCACCGATCACACTAATCAAAACAATGAACATAGAAAACAACCCAATGATATTGAGCTCCTTCGAACTCGGTTACTTTTGATAGGACAAGTTTTGAGCCCACCAACTTCAAGAGGGTAGTACCTAGACCTCATGCTGGCCTAAACTCTAAGGGCTGTCTGGTGTGACTTGTGTGCCTTATCATGTTTGCCTTTTGTGAATACTTGTGGTGTGCTTTTATCATAACTTCATAAAACATCATAAAGCATCATATGCATTTACTAACCACTTCAAGGGTTCGAATCTTCATCTTTGTTCTTGTTTTGTAGGACATGGAAACTATCTGCAGAAAGACAATTCAGGTCAACCTTGTAAGGATCCCTCCTCAGCTTAAGGAGCTTACATCCAGGATTCCCGAGAACTCTTCCTTCAGTGAAAGGCATGGTAGACTCATCAGTTTGGTCAACACCAACATTGAAGAAGATATGATAAAAGTTCTCTTCCAGTTCTTTGACCCTTTGCACCACTGTTTTACTTTCCCGGATTATCAATTAGTACCTACTTTGGAAGAGTTTTCTCAGCTTCTGAGGGTTCCCATTCTCAGTCAACTACCCTACAACGGTACGGAAAGGGAACCAAAAATTGAAGAGGTTGCTAAAGCATTACGCCTACAACCATCTGACATCAAGGGGCATTGGGAAATCAGAAGTGGTATCAAAGGATTCTTGGTAAAATTCCTGTTTGAGAAAGCACAAGAATGTTGGAATTCCCTTGACCTACAAGCCTTTGAAGAAGTTGTGGCACTCCTTGTCTATGGGTTGGTGTTGTTCCCGAATCCAGATCAGCTTATAGATATCAATGTTGTCAAGATTTTCATGTCCAGGAATCCTATACCTACGTTGCTTGGGGACATCCTCCGCTCATGTTACACTCGAACCATGAGAAAAAGAGGTGTTCTCATGTGCTGCACTCCTCTCCTGGCAAGGTAGTTTATTTCGCACCTTCCACAGTCAGTTTTGAAGAACGAGCGGGGTTTGAGATGGTCACAACGGTTAATGACTCTTACACATGCTGATATACATTGGTGTTCTCGGTACAGAGAAAGTGTCACTATCATTGATCGTTGCGGAGAATTTCCTAATGTTCCTTTACTTGGAATTAGAGGAGGCATTACTTACAACCCATGTCTGGCTTTGAGACAGTTTGGATATGCTCGAAGGGATGGCCCTCATGACATGTTGATTCCTGACATAGTTTTTGACTTCGACAACGATGCACAAGGACTTCGCCAGAGATTCATCAGAGCTTGGAGGATGCCCAACAGGGTAGATAGTAAGACACTGGGGCACAAGAACTCTATCCCCCTTGAACCTTATCTCAAGTGGGTACGAGCCCGCTCCCAGAAGCTTGTGATGCCATATCCTCACATTCTCCCCGTGATCAAAGAGCCAGTTTTGGAAGGAGAGGTGCCATACACCATTCAACATCCTGACATGCCAACATCCTGGGAAGAAATGCAAAAAAGCTGGATCCAACTCAAGGAAGAACGGAATTCTCTTGAAACAAGTCTACATGCCAGTGAGAAGAAGGTCTTGGAGCTCACCCGTCTACTTCACGAGGAAAAGACCCTCAACACCTACATCGCTCCAAAGAGGATGCGCAGTGTCTTTTGGGATTAAGCATTTTGTAATATTTCGCCCATGAGGCATTGATGTACTGAACATATTATTTCTTAATATATCGTGTGTTCCTTTTTTGTCTACAATTAATTTTAACTTTCGAACCCTTGAATGCATTGCATAAATAGCATATCATGCATCATATGCATAACAGGTACCCCTTTTTTACAGGTTGCTTAATCTTCTTCGCTGTTTATTTCAGCAATCATCATGAATTCTGAGCCTACTACTGAACAAGCTATCAAGGCCCTCCAGGCCCAGAATGCCCAGTTTCAAGAGCTGGTCATGAGCTTAGCCCAGGGACAACAGGAATTGAAGACTCTGCTTTTGAAGAAGAAGAAGAAGAGGACTGTGCTGTTTAACACCAGACGCAGATATGGGAATACACTGCAGAATGAGGCTGATCTGGCTACTTCCTCTGTAGGGAAGGACAGTCCCCAAGAAGGAAGGGTTCCTAGTCCCGTGGTCTCCGACAACGAGACAGATTACAATGATGAACAATACCCTCCTGCTGAGGACAGGTACAAACAGTTAGAGGACCGCCTAAGTGCTATGGAGATTCAACATGTGCCCGGGTTAGATTTTGGAGATCTAGGTTTATCTTCTGGGGTGGTGATCCCTCACAAGTTCAAGGCACCTGCCTTTGCGAAGTACGACGGGGCTTCCTGTCCTAAGCTGCATCTCAGATCATATGTAAGGAAGATCCAACCTTACACTGCAGACAAGAATCTATGGATCCATTTCTTCCAGGATAGTCTTTCAGGGACTCAACTCGAATGGTTCTATCAGCTGGATGGAACCAGTATTCGTAACTGGGAGGACTTGGCTACTGCATTTTATAAGCAGTATAAGTATAATTCCGACCTCGCTCCTACGCGTACCCAACTCCAGGGTATGTCGCTAGGGACGGGAGAAGGATTTAAGGAGTATGCGCAAAAGTGGAGAGACCTGGCTGGAAGGGTGCATCCATCCTTAACTGACCGTGAGCTTGTGGATATGTTCTTGGGGACCCTGTCTGGTCCGTTCTTCAACCATCTGATTGGGAATTCTTCTGCTGGGTTTACAGATCTGATTTTAACTGGTGAGAGGATAGAAGCTGGTATCAAGTCTGGGAAGATACAGAAGGGTGCCTCCTCGAGTACTGAAAAGAAGCCCTTCAAGAAGGAATCTAGTGCTGTTTATGGTTCAAGGAAACAAAATAAACCGGAACGCCGCCAAGCTGTCAACGCGGTGGTAATTTCAAAGCCTGCTGCTGCTCCTCAACAATACAACCAGCCAAGGGGTGAGAGACCTAAAAGATAGTACACTCGGCTCAGTATGACCCTGTCTCAGATATTGCCACAACTACTGTCGACCAATCTGGTAACTGTCAAAGAAGCTCTGAAGGTGGTAAACACAACATCTCCAAAGTACAACCCCAATGCCCGCTGCGCTTATCACTCTGACAGCCCGGGGCATACTACGGATGATTGTTGGGCTATGAGGAATAAGGTTCAGGACCTTATTGATGCTAAAGAAATACAGTTCGAGGCGCCCGAAAGGCCCAATGTTATGACTGCTCCCATGCCCCAGCATGGAGTGAATGCTGTGGAAGAGGACCTGTATGTAGCCTCTGTGGATGAGATCGTTACTCTGTTGTTGACTGTCAAAAGGAACCTGTTGCTAGTCGGTTTATTTCCGGGATGTAGTAAAGGTTGCCATTTATGTGCTGTTTCACCTGCTGGTTGTCCTTTGTTGAAGTCAGGCGTCTAAAACCTGATGGATAACAAAGAGATCTTGTTTGAGAAGATTGTTGTTCCTGCTACCCCTACCGAAGAAGTATCCATTGTTACTATTTTCAACAACCCTCCTAAGGCTCACTCAAAGAAGCCTGTCAAAATCATGTCTACTCAGAAGATTGCTCCTATCATCATCACTATTCCGGGCCCCCTCCCCTATACATCCGACAAAGCTGTCCCTTGGCACTATGGGGCAGATGTTTATGTGCTTGGAGTTAAACAAGAGTTTGATACTAGTACCGGCGTCAGTAACATCACCGGGCCTGCTAAGGTCACCCGTAGTGGTAGACTGTTCTCACCAGATATTACGCCTCCATCTATTCAGAGACCTATTGTCATCACACCTGCAAGTGTGCCCACTTCCCTGCCTGACCAAGTTCCTATTTCTACCCCTGCTGCCGAGTCATCTGACGCTCGGGGAAAAGGGATTGCTACTGATGTGCCTGCCCAGACGGAAGCACCGAAGACCGTCAATGTTGAAGCTTCCAAGCAAGAGATGGAAGAGATTCTTAAAATTATCAAGAAGAGTGATTTCAATGTAGTTGAGCAGCTGGGGCACACCCCCTCTAAAATTTCTATGCTATCACTGTTGTTGTGTTCAGAGGCCCATGCCAAGGCCCTGATTTCCTTCCTGAAGATGGCCCATGTGCCACAAGAAACGTCTGCTGATAAATTTACCAATTGTGTGGCCAACTTGACTGCTGATAATGGGTTGGGTTTCTCTGACGCCGATCTGACTGCCAAAGGAAAGAACCATAACGACGCCCTGCATGTCTCCATTGAATGCAGGGGCACTACTCTTGCCCATGTGTTGGTAGACACCGGTTCTTAGTTGAACGTATTACCCAAGAAGGCCCTAGACAGGTTGGATTGTGAGGGTTTAGAGCTCAAGCCTAGTAACATTGTTGTCCGGGCCTTTGACGGGTCGAAAAGGATGGTACATGGGGAAGTTGACATTCCAATCAGGGTTGGTTCTCAAGTTTTTGATTATACTTTCTATGTGATGGACATCCGACCATCCTATTCTTGTTTGCTGGGTCGTCCATGGATCCATAAGGCTGGAGCTGTGACCTCCACATTACATCAGAAGCTTAGGTACCCGGTCAGAGGGAAGATTGTAACAGTTCAAGGGGAAGAAGAATATATGGTCAGCCACCTCAACTCGTTCCGGTACGTAGAGATGGATGGGGAGTTCATTGAGACCCCCTTTCAACACTTGAAGAGGTACTTCAGACACTGGCATCAGCAGAGACTGTGACTGAAGAAGATTCTCCTCTGAAGATGGCTTCCTTAAAGGATGCCTGGGCTGTTATCGAGAAGGGTGAGTGCGCAAACTGGGGCCGACTTCCTGATTTCACTTTGAAGACTGACAAATTTGGTTTGGGTTTCACTGCAGAAGCTCAGAGGGCTGTTCGTAAGGCAAGGATTGGAATACCTCCTGTGTTCATCACCAACCCGGGAGTAAATGCTATTGAAGATGACGTGGAGGAATCTGAATTCAACAGCTAGATCTACCCAACGATCAACGGTGGACCAAGCAACTGGACTGCGAAAGACTTCGTACCTATTAATTTTGTCACTCAGTAATGAACTCCTTTGTTTTGAATTTGTAACAGACAATAATTTGAAACTTTATGGCCCGGTGTCTTACCCGGGGCACCGTGGCTTCATTTGTGAGGGCTTTTGTGTGTCAGTTTCATATATCATTAATAAAAGCATTGGACGTTTTTTGCATTTCAAACCTTGCACTCCTTGTCTTTCTTTATTATATATTACAAAACAGCTATATTTACACACACTCACCTATACAGGTTCCAATCCACTATGGATCTCACTGGTAACGACTCTGCTACTACCAGTTATGACTTCAAAAATCCGATCAACTTAGCCGAAGACGAAGGTGAAGATGATTGCGAAGTGCCTGGTGAGCTTGCAAGACTGCTGCTCCAGGAAGAGAGGGCCATTCATCCACATGAAGAGCCAGTGGAAACAGTAAATCTGGGTACTGAGACAGACAGAAAGGAAGTCAAGATTGGTGCCAATCTAGAGCTCAGTGTGAAACAACGGTTGATTCAGATGTTGCATGATTATGTGGAAATCTTTGCCTGGTCTTACGAAGACATGCCTGGGTTGGATACCGACATTGTGGTTCATCACCTGCCTACCAAGGAAGAATGCCCTCCGGTAAAACAGAAGGTCCTCCGTATGCGTCCAGAGATGTCCGAGAAAATCAAAGCTGAGGTTATGAAACAATTTGACGCAGGTTTTCTAGCAGTGACTTCTTACCCTCAGTGGGTTGCCAACGTGGTTCTAGTGCCGAAGAAGGATGGTAAGGTTCGAATGTGTGTTGATTACAGGGATTTGAACAGGGCAAGCCCTAAGGATGATTTCCCTCTGCCTCATATCGACGTTCTGGTTGACAACACTGCTCAACATAAAGTATTCTCCTTCATGGACGACTTCTCCGGTTATAATCAGATCAAGATGGCTCCTGAAGACATGGAGAAGACCACTTTTGTTACTCAGTGGGGCACCTTTTGCTACAAGGTCATGCCTTTTGGGTTGAAAAATGCTGGGGCAACCTACCAACGTGCCATGGTTGCTTTGTTTCATGACATGATCCATCATGAAATTGAAGTATATGTCGACGATATGATTGCAAGGTCCCAAACTGAGGAGGAACACCTTGACCATCTACAAAAGCTGTTTGACCGTCTGAAGTTGTACAAGCTGAGGTTGAACCCGAACAAGTGCACCTTCGGGGTAAGATCTGGAAAATTGCTAGGCTTCATCGTGAGCGACAAAGGTATTCAAGTGGACCCTGCCAAGGTGAAAGCTATACAAGAGATGCCAGTTCCCAAGACAGAGAAAGAAGTCAGAGGCTTTCTAGGACGGCTGAACTACATTGCCCGATTCATCTCACATCTAACTGCTACCTGTGAACCAATCTTCAAGCTGCTGAAGAAAGATCAAGTAGTACGTTGGAATGACGAATGTCAGGCCGCTTTCGAAAGAATCAAAGAGTATCTCCAAGAACCACCTATTCTTATGCCGCCGGTTGAAGGGAGACCTCTAATCTTATACTTGACAGTACTGGACAACTCAATGGGGTGTGTGCTGGGGCAGCATGACGAGTCTGGTCGAAAAGAGCACGCTATTTATTACCTTAGCAAAAAGTTTACCGACTGTGAGACCCGATACTCACTGCTTGAGAAAACTTGCTGCGCTTTGGTATGGGCTGCTCGCCGACTGAGACAGTATATGTTGACTCACACTACTCTCTTGATTTCAAAAATGGATCCAATCAAGTACATTTTCGAAAAGTCTGCCTTGTCCGGAAGAATAGCAAGATGGCAGATGATCTTGACGGAATATGACATCCAGTACACGACTCAAAAAGCAATCAAGGGAAGTGTATTGGCAGACCATTTGGCACACCAGGCAGTGGACGACTACCAATCTATGAACTTTGAATTTCCAGATGAGAATATCATGGTAGTGACTGATTGTGAAGTACTTGGACCGGATGAAGGACCTGAGGAAGGATCCCGATGGTCTATGCACTTTGACGGAGCCTCAAACGCTTTGGGTAATGGTATCGGCGCTGTGATCATATCCCCAAAAGGCACTCATACTCCACTTACCGCCCGACTATGTTTCAACTGCACCAACAACATGGCAGAGTATGAAGCCTGCATCATGGGTCTTCGAGCTGAAATTGACCTAAGGATCAAGTTTCTGAGTGTCTTTGGAGATTCCGCTCTCGTGATCAGTCAGATCAAAGGCGAGTGGGATACGAAACACCCAAATATTATTCCTTACAAAGAGTATGTGTTGACGTTGATTCCCCACTTCGAGGAGATAACTTTTGAACACTTCCCAAGAGAGGAGAATCAGTTGGCGGACGCGCTAGCTACGATGTCTTATATGTTCAAAGTCAAATGGGATAACGAAGCTCCCCGGATCATCATTTGGAAATTGGATGAACCTGCACATTGCTGTGATCTTGAGACAGAAGAGGTAACCTAAAAACCCTGGTATCACGAAGTGAAAAGGTACCTTGAAGCTCAAGAATACCCCGAAGGTGCATCTGTTAATGACAAGAAGTTTCTGAGAAGGTTCGCGGCAAAGTTCTTACTGCGTTGTGTGGATAAGACTAAAGCAGAAAGGATCATGGCAGAGCTGCATGAAGGTACCTTCGGAACACATTCCAGTGGACATACTATGGCAAAGAAAATCCTTCGGACAGGATATTTCTGGTCCACAATGGAAGCCGACTGTTACCAACATTCTCGGACGTGTCATAAGTGCCAGAGCTATGCTGATAAGGTGCACGTTCCTCCAGTTCCTCTGAACGTTTTGACAGCACCTTGGCCTTTTGCAATATGGGTCATTGATATGATCGGCGAGATTAGATCTACGGCATCCAACAAGCATCGCTTCATCCTGGTAGCGATTGATTACTTTACAAAGTGGGTCGAAGCAGCTTCCTTTGCTACGGTAACCAAGAACGTCGTGGCACGGTTCATTTGGCATAACCTGATCTGTCGATACGGTGTACCTGAGAGGATCATTATGGATAATGGTACCAATCTTAACAACAAGATGATCACTGAGCTCTGCGAGCAATTCAAGATACAGCACCACAACTCTTCTCCTTATCGACCGAAGATGAATGGGGTTGTAGAAGCAGCTAATAAGAATATCAAGAAGATTATGCAGAAGATGACAGTGACCTACAAAGATTGGCACGAGATGTTACCGTTTGCTCTTCATGGGTACCGTACCTCAGCAAGAACGTCAACAGGGGCAACACCCTTTTCCTTGGTCTATGGCATGGAAGCAGTCCTACCCATCGAAGTTCAGATACCCTCTCTCCGGATAATGAAGGATGCAGATTTGAGCAAAGATGACTGGATCCAGACTTGGCTTGATCAATTAAACCTAATCGACGAAAAGAGACTCACTGCTATCTGTCATGGTCAGACGTACCAAAAACGGATGATCAAGGCATTTAACAAGAAAGTCAGAAGACAAGAGTATCAAGTCGGAGACCTGGTAATCAAACACATCATCCTACCTCAAGGTGATCCCAGGGGAAAATGGACCCCTACGTACGAAGGGCCATTTGTGGTTAAGAATATCTTCTCAGGAGGAGCTATGATTCTAACTACCATGGACGGTGACGACCTTCCTCACCCCGCCAATGCAGACATAGTAAAAAGATACTACGCATGAATAAAAGACCCGCTAGGTTGACACACCTAGGCAAAAATAAGGGCTTCCCGGTGAACCAAAAGGGTTCGGGCAAAAATATGGGATGAAATGAATAAAATCTGTACACCTGGCAAGTCGAAAACCTGAAAAGGCGTCTTGGGAAAAAATGGGTATCCCGGTGGACTGAAAACCCGAAAGGGCGGTCCAGGCAAAAGTTAGGGATTAAAGCGTAATACTATGTCTCATTGGATCACCTTGCATCCAGCATTCATCATCAACTATCAGGTTCAGACGGCACCAATCAGTCAGCTTCATCTTCAACTAAGCAGCGAAGTGATGAGACGCTTGAAGACATAAAGGCGGTAGCAGAGTTGGAACCCAGTGGGATTATTTTTTTCACATAGCTGTTTTGTTTTCCTTTGTAAAAATTGTATAAACTCTATTCTGTTCGGCGATGTTCTCTTACTAGGACGTCAACCTCTTGTACACAAAACGCCTATTTACAGGCAAATTTCAAAAATCAATACAAACTCACTTTCCAGCCAAATTGCCAATTGTTTTTCCTTTATCTGTTTTGTTTTACAAAGAACGTCCAATGTTCATTTTTGATATATGCATTTGACATTAATTGCGGATCACAAATATTTACATACGAAACAAAGGACTAATTACAGGTGACATTAGAAACAGGGGCAATAATGAGTTGTCTAAGCGATCTAGTTGCTCTGTCCACCAAGGTACTAAGGTAGGTTCGGCTGAAGAATATGACCAAGATACCTTCACTCCACGCAGAGTAAGACAAGATCAGAAATACTCGCCCCAAGCAGAGTTGGTCTCCCATCAGCCCCGAAAAGGCACAGTATCTCTAGCAAGTCAGCGATATTCTCCCCAAGTAGAATCAGTCTACTGTTAGCCTTAAGGAAGTTGGGTATCCCCAGAAGATCTCAATATTCTCCAGCAGAGTATACAGATGTTCCTAAGCAAGCATCCCCAGCAGTCTTAATATAAGCCACCCCAGTGGAGCCATTCTCCCAGTACAGTCCAAAAGTTTCCCCAAGAGAGTTGAATCAATCTCCCCAGTAGATTTTGGAAGCTCATCCCCAGTAGATTCTGGAAGTTTATCCCTAGTAGATTCTGGAAGCCTATCCCCTGCAGAGTACGAAAGCATCTCCCCGGCTTTATTCAAAGGTTATTCCCCACCAGGGTCTAACTGGGTTATCCTCAGCTAATTACCACGGAAAGATCATCCTCGGCGAAATTCTTCCTATTCCCCAACGGAGTTCATCAAATCCTCCAACAGAGCTAATCAACGGAATCCTCAGCGGAGTTATCGTTAAATTCTCAGCGAAGTATCTCTTCCCACAAAGTAATTCCCCGCAGAGTAATCTCTTCACCAAGTTTATTCCCCAACAGAGTCGTCTTCTCCTACCGGTTTATTCTTACAATCATCATCCCCAGCGGAAACGAAGAACTCTACTCTTCAAACATCAGCCCAGGATTCAACAAGCTCCTGGCATTCATCAAGGATTTATTTTCCTAGACGAAAATACATTCATAAACATATCACATCTCATACCTCCTATTTACATACACGATAAAGTGCATACGACACAATCTCATTTATTCCTGAAAACATCATGACATCATACATCATGACATTGCATACAACTAATGTTTTGCCTTTTCAGCAAAAGGTCAATCCAAAGATGATTACCATCAACTGTCACAGTTCCAGATTCGATACCTGTATCCAGCCAGGGCATGTCTGTGAGCGATTGATTGTAGATTCAATACCTGTATCTAGCCAGGGCATATCTGCATGAAGAGTTTAGAGATTCGATACCTGTATCCAGCCAGGGCATATCTGTAGACGACTAATTCCAAATTCGATACCTGTATCCAGCCAGGGCATATCTGTAGACGACCAGTTCCAGATTCGATACCTATATCTAGCCAGGGCATATCTGTGAGAGATTGATTGCGGATTCGACACCTGTATCTAGCCAGGGCATATCTGCATGAAGAGTTTAGAGATTCGATACTTGTATCCAGCCAGGGCATATCTGTAGACGACTAGTTCCAAATTCGATACTTGTATCTAGCCAGGGCATGTCTGTGAGCGATTGATTGTGGATTCGACACCTGTATCTAGCCAGGGCATATCTGCATGAAGAGTTTAGAGATTCGATACCTGTATCCAGCCAGGGCATATCTGTAGACGACCAGTTCCAAATTCGATACCTGTATCTAGCCAGGGCATATCTGTGAGCGATTGATTGTGGATTCGACACCTGTATCTAGCCAGGGCATATCTGCATGAAGAGTTTAGAGATTCGATACCTGTATCCATCCAGGGCATATCTGTAGACGACCAGTTCCAGATTCAATACCTGTATCTAGCCAGGGTATATCTGTGAGTGATTGATTGTAGATTCGACACCTGTATCTAGCCAGGGCATATCTGCATGAAGAGTTTAGAGATTCGATACCTGTATCCAGCCAGGGCATATCTGTAGACGACCAGTTCTAGATTCAATACCTGTATCTAGCCAGGGCATATCTGTGAGCGATTGATTGTGGATTCGACACCTGTATCTAGCCAGGGCATATCTGCATGAAGAGTTTAGAGATTCGATACCTGTATCTAGCCAGGGCATATCTGTAGACGACCAGTTCCAGATTCGATACCTGTATCTAGCCAGGGCATATCTGTGAGCGATTGATTATGGATTCGATACTTGTATCTAGCCAGGGCATATCTGCATGAAGAGTTTAGAGATTCGATACCTGTATCCAGCCAGGGCATATCTGTAGACGACTAATTCCAGATTCGATACCTGTATCCAGCCAGGGCATATCTGTAGACGACTAATTCCAGATTTGATACCTGTATCCAGCCAGGGCATATCTGTAGACGACTAATTCCAAATTCGATACCTGTATCTAGCCAGGGCATATCTGTGGACGACTAATTCCAGATTCGATACCTGTATCTAGCCAGGGCATATCTGTAGACGACTAATTCCAGATTCGATAGCTGTATCTAGCCAGGGTATATCTGTGAATGATTGATTGTAGATTCGACACCTGTATCTAGCCAGGGCATATCTGCATGAAGAGTTTGAAGATCAACCCCTGTAACAGGCCAGGAAATTATCTTTCTTTCTCAGGTACGCAAGTTCTCGCCAAGGAATCTCTTACGCGATCGACACCCCGGATGGCATCTTTAAGGCCATCTCCACAACCATCTGTTACATCTCCAAATGGCATCTATAAGCCCATTCCCGAAAAGGTTCTGTCACATCTCCAGATGGCATCTATAAGCCCATCCTCTTATCCATCATCTCTCCAAATGGCATCTATAAGCCCATTCCCGCCATCACATTGCTGATACCATACTATGCGAGTGAAAATTTCTGGGCACTCTAGTGTTCAATCCTCTTCCACCCTCGGATCATGAAAGGCACGCAAGCCAATCTACATCCTCAGGTTTAAGAAGATTGAACAGGGGCAACTGTTGTACCCCAAAATTTGCCCTCCCATATTCTTCAAGGTTTGACAAGAATCATCCTCAAATGGTTCAAGACTACTCAAGGGTTGCACAGTCCAAATGCCTCCTAAGCCAGTCAAAATTAGGGTTTTGGTTCTTGCAAGGAATTTGTGGTTTTGAATGGCTCAATCAAGTCACATAGGCCTATACATGTTCTCAAGCATCTTCATGACAAGTCTCAAGACTCACAGGGTCAAATTCCCCAGTCAAAAGCTTCATTTGCTTTACAGTCAACTGTAGGGGTAAAATGGTCATTTTGCAGTCAAAAGTCAGAATTTTTGGTCAACATCTTATTTTGAGTCCACAATCATCATTTGATCAAGATTCCACAAGAATGGCTCAAAAATCATCAAGATGCAAAAAGTTACTATTTTTGGACAGTAGAAAAGTCAACTGTAACTTGACCAAGGCATAACTTTTTCATGGTTCATCAGAAAAATCCCATCCAATGCTCATTTTAAAGGGGATGACATTTCCTACAACTCATATTCACATTCCAAGTCCAAGAAATGCACCCACAAAAAGTTATCAATTTCTACATTATAGGTCAATTTCAAAAGTCAACAAAAATGCACTTTAAGTCAAAGACCATAACTTGAGATTGGTAAATCCAAATAACATGGGACCAAAGGCATTGGTTAGAGGACTTCAAGACCTTTCCAAAATGTCCAAGAACATGTTCATATGATCAAAATTGAGCAAGATATGCATTGGAGAAGTTGGGAAAATTTTGTGAATTTGCAAAAGTCAACTTTGCTCAAAACACATCATTTTTGCTAATGGGCCTCAAATTCCTTCTTGAAACTTTGTCCAAGGCCTATGCACGACCCATTGAGATTAAATTGAATTATTTTATTATTTTTTATTAATTAATTGAATTTTTAATCAATATTAATTCATTTAATTCATTTAAATGTAGGAAAATATCAAGACATGGTTTTTCAATCTTTTCATGAAGCAAATATGACCTACATGTGCTGGAGATTTCGTGTACACATCAAGGGGACAAAAATCTCCCAATTTGGCAAGGTTTTTCAATCAAAAAGATGCAAAAAGATTTGATTGAAAATCCAATATGCAAACCATAATTCCATGGATTCTTGGCCAAGATTGTAACCTAAATCCATTCTACTATATATGCATAACCTAAACCTAAAGCCTCACACGTGAAAAGATGATGCAAAAAGCCATAACCAATTACAAAAAACTCAAGAAAATTTGAAAACAGTTTTCCACATTCCTAGCCAATTCAAAGCATTACAGTGATTCTAATACATTGCTGAGGTCCCCAGGAACGTTTAAGGATCAAAACCACACACTAACACTCAAAGAATACGCAAGAACAGTGATACGGTTTGCTTACTATTTTGATAATCGAAACTCATATTCCATGTGCATTTAACATGATTTGTTGGTTGTTTTGCATTGCTTGAATCTACAGGAAGCGTTTGGCATAGGTTAATTGAGTTATTATGCAGTGAATCCAAAGATGCCATGAACATGTTCTAGGGTTTCCAAGCTCTTAATTTGGGGCTTTGCTATATAGGAAAAATCAGGACCCCTAATGCACATGGTTGAACTCGTTGCATTCAGACGAACCTAATGGAACCCTCGCGCCATATTTATATAGCCTAGGGAGCTAATCGCTATTTTTCCATGTCACACTTTGTGGGGGTTAAAAACCCCCGCTATCTCTTTATCTTTTTGCAGGTTTAATGAAGAAGACGACTGCGTGTTTAAACGTGATTGGACAGTTCAAATATAACGCGCGCTTTTTTATGTTTCCAGCATATGTTGTTGTTTTATATAATATATTCAATTGCCATTATACTAACAAAAGCGTTCAACTGGCGTAGTGGAGGATGAGCTGTCTGGTAACCATTGGGACATGGGTTCAATTCCCAGGTCCCCCAAACGCTTGTTCCTATTTTTTCTAACATATTCTCATGCAGCGCTTTCCAATGATGTCCACCATATTCCTTCCAATCCTAGGCGCCAATTGTCCTCCAACACAGATCTGAAGGTCATAAGGTGCGGACCACCATGTTCCAAGTCAAAGCACGCTCTGGACAATTGCAAAAGGTCAAACAGGCTTGATAGCTTATTGGGCTTCAGGTTGCTAACAAAACCTCCATTCTGGGCCCAGCGACCCCCCTGGTTTTCTTTATTCTTTTTTCTTTTTTCTTTTCTATTTCAATTTCTATTTAATTCTTTATTAATTAACTACTATTATTATTATTATTTAACTCATAAATTAATATTTTCCTAATTAATTCATAAAACAATATTTTCTTATTATTATTATTATTATTATTAATCTCACCTTTTAATTATTTTTGTAAATAAACACTAACATGAATTAATTTAGTTCAATTAGGTTTAATTTTAATTTCCTTTTACAATAAATAAAATAAATTAGACTTAGGGTTTTTACTAACTTGTGACTTTATTTTATTTTTTTTATTTTTCTTTTCATAAAAAAACATAAAAAAATACTTTTTCTTGTAAATAATTAATTAATTAATTATTAGGTTTAATTTTAATTAATTGCAAAAAAGGACCAAATTCAATTCTTTTCTCAAAAAGGGTCAACACCCTAAGGACGTCCCGATTTAATTCTTTCGCGCATTATTATTTATTTTGATTATATTGATGTATCTGTTTCTGAGGATGTAATAGATAATTAGGACCTTTTTTCGCTTTCTTTAATTTCTCGCATTTACTTTTCAAAGGGTTATATTTTTGGGGATGTAAATACCCGACGCCTTGTAATAGCGTAGATTCAATTTTCTGCACTTTACTTCCCGCAAATTATTAACTGTTAACGATGCATGACAAGACTTGTATGAAATAAAATCAACCCGTAGCTCACAAATAACATGTACAAGATAATCTTAACTAAACCTGACACACGTGCACATGCCACTCCTGGGGTACGCCTCACTTGGTTGCCTCGACGTGGTCATTGAGTATAGGGTGTTTTAGAGGTCGCCCTCTTGTCTAAAGATCCAGTTGCCTCGAAACGGTTTCCTCGGATAAAAAGGATCTAGGACATTAGGGTTACCGCTAAGGCGTCCTACTATTGCTTTGGTGACCACACATGTCCCTATAATTGAATTGACCCGAATACCTCCAAAGATGGTGCTACCTACTTCTCAATAGTGGGATAGTACTGTCTAAAGGACTCTTACACAGCTTAATTCCTTAGAGTAGGTAGATTTCTCATGGGTACTTGCTCTTTCAAAATATAAAAAAAAAACTTTTCGCACCTACACTTTCAAAAAGTTTTCAAACAAATACTTCATACACTCTTGAGGACAGATACAAGAGTTACCTAGAAGTTTTTCAAACTAAACTTTTTCAAAACCCACACACACTTGAAAAGCAAACAAATTTTGAAAACATAGTGAGCAAGTACCTAAGAGCCCATGGATAACCATGGATAGAAAGGGTGCTAACACCTTCCCTTTCTATAATCTACCTCCCGAACCGAGAAACATCTCGAAAAGGAATTTTGCTGTGCTTTTGTCCTTTCCTTGTTGGAGAAAATAAAAGACGATGACGACTCTTGCTTACCGCGACATTTCGCAAACCAGCATTCCAAAACAGTCAGTTCTATTTCCATCGATCATAATGGTTCATCAGAAAAATCCCATCCAATGCTCATTTTGAAGGGGATGACATTTCCTACAACTCATCTTCACATTCCAAGTCCAAGAAATGCTCTCACAAAAAGTTATCAATTTCTACATTGTAGGTCAATTTCAAAAGTCAACAAAAATGCACTTTAAGTCAAAGACCATAACTTGAGATTGGTAAATCCAAATGACATGGGACCAAAGGCATTGGTTAGAGGACTTCAAGACCTTTCCAAAATGTCCAAGAACATGTTCATATGATCAAAATTGAGCAAGATATGCATTGGAGAAGTTGGGAAAATTTTGTGAATTTGCAAAAGTCAACTTTGCTCAAAACACATCATTTTTGCTAATGGGCCTCAAATTCCTTCTTGAAACTTTGTCCAAGGCCTATGCACGACCCATTGAGATTAAATTGAATTATTTTATTATTTTTTATTAATTAATTGAATTTTTAATCAATATTAATTCATTTAATTCATTTAAATGTAGGAAAATATCAAGACATGGTTTTTCAATCTTTTCATGAAGCAAATATGACCTACATGTGCTGGAGATTTCGTGTACACATCAAGGGGACAAAAATATCCCAATTTGGCAAGGTTTTTCAATCAAAAAGATGCAAAAAGATTTGATTGAAAATCCAATATGCAAACCATAATTCCATGGATTATTGGCCAAGATTGTAACCTAAATCCATTCTACTATATATGCATAACCTAAACCTAAAGCCTCACATGTGAAAAGATGCTGCAAAAAGCCATAACCAATTCCAAAAAACTCAAGAAAATTTGAAAACAGTTTTCCACATTCCTAGCCAATTCAAAGCATTACAGTGATTCTAATACATTGCTGAGGTCCCCATGAACGTTTAAGGATCAAAACCACACACTAACACTCAAAGAATACGCAAGAACAGTGATACAGTTTGCTTACTATTTTGATAATCGAAACTCATATTCCATGTGCATTTAACATGATTTGTTGGTTGTTTTGCATTGCTTGAATCTACAGGAAGCGTTTAGCATAGGTTAATTGAGTTATTATGCAGTGAATCCAAAGATGCCATGAACACGTTCTAGGGTTTCCAAGCTCTTAATTTGGGGCTTTGCTATATCGGAAAAATCAGGACCCCTAATGCACATGGTTGAACTCGTTGCATTCAGACGAACCTAATGGAACCCTCGCGCCATATTTATATAGCCTAGGGAGCTAATCGCTATTTTTCCATGTCACACTTTGTGGGGGTTAAAAACCCCCGCTATCTCTTTATCTTTTTGCAGGTTTAATGAAGAAGACGACTGCGTGTTTACACGTGATTGGACAATTCAAATATAACGCGCGCTTTTTTATGTTTCCAGCATATGTTGTTGTTTTATATAATATATTCAATTGCCATTATACTAACAAAAGCGTTCAACTGGCGTAGTGGAGGATGAGCTGTCTGGTAACCATTGGGACCTGGGTTCAATTCCCAGGTCCCCCAAACGCTTGTTCCTATTTTTTCTAATATATTCTCATGCAGCGCTTTCCAATGATGTCCACCATATTCCTTCCAATCCTAGGCGCCAATTGTCCTCCAACACAGATCTGAAGGTCATAAGGTGCGGACCACCATGTTCCAAGTCAAAGCACGCTCTGGACAATTGCAAAAGGTCAAACAGGCTTGATAGCTTATTGGGCTTCAGGTTGCTAACAAAACCTCCATTCTGGGCCCAGCGACCCCCCTGGTTTTCTTTATTCTTTTTTCTTTTTTCTTTTCTATTTCAATTTCTATTTAATTCTTTATTAATTAACTACTATTATTATTATTATTTAACTCATAAATTATTATTTTCCTAATTAATTCATAAAACAATATTTTATTATTATTATTATTTTTGTAAATAAACACTAACATGAATTAATTTAGTTCAATTAGGTTTAATTTTAATTTCCTTTTACAATAAATAAAATAAATTAGACTTAGGGTTTTTACTAACTTGTGACTTTATTTTTTTTATTTTTTTTTTCTTTTCATAAAAAAACATAAAAAAAAACTTTTTCTTGTAAATAATTAATTAATTAATTATTAGGTTTAATTTTAATTAATTGCAAAAAAGGACCAAATTCAATTCTTTTCTCAAAAAGGGTCAACACCCTAAGGACGTCCCGATTTAATTCTTTCGCGCATTATTATTTATTTTGATTATATTGATGTATCTGTTTCTGAGGATGTAATAGATAATTAGGACCTTTTTTCGCTTTCTTTAATTTCTCGCATTTACTTTTCAAAGGGTTATGTTTTTGGCGATGTAAATACCCGACGCCTTGTAATAGCGTAGATTCAATTTTCTGCACTTTACTTCCCGCAAATTATTAACTGTTAACGATGCATGACAAGACTTGTATGAAATAAAATCAACCCGTAGCTCACAAATAACATGTACAAGATAATCTTAACTGAACCTGACACACGTGCACATGCCACTCCTAGGGTACGCCTCACTTGGTTGCCTCGACGTGGTCATTGAGTATAGGGTGTTTTAGAGGTCGCCCTCTTGTCTAAAGATCCAGTTGCCTCGAAACGGTTTCCTTGGATAAAAAGGATCTAGGACATTAGGGTTACCGCTAAGGCGTCCTACTATTGCTTTGGTGACCACACATGTCCCTATAATTGAATTGACCCGAATACCTCCAAAGATAGTGCTACCTACTTCTCAATAGTGGGATAGTACTGTCTAAAGGACTCTTACACAACTTAATTCCTTAGAGTAGGTAGATTTCTCATGGGTACTTGCTCTTTCAAAATAAAAAAACAACTTTTCGCACCTACACTTTCAAAAAGTTTTCAAACAAATACTTCATACACTCTTGAGGACAGATACAAGAGTTATCTAGAAGTTTTTCAAACTAAACTTTTTCAAAACCCACACACACTTGAAAAGCAAACAAATTTTGAAAACATAGTGAGCAAGTACCTAAGAGCCCATGGATAACCATGGATAGAAAGGGTGCTAACACCTTCCCTTTCTATAATCTACCTCCCGAACCGAGAAACATCTCGAAAAGGAATTTTGCTGTGCTTTTGTCCTTTCCTTGTTGGAGAAAATAAAAGACGGTGGCGACTCTTGCTTACCGCGACATTTCGCGAACCAGCATTCCAAAACAGTCAGTTCTATTTCCATCGATCATAATGGTTCATCAGAAAAATCCCATCCAATGCTCATTTTGAAGGGGATGACATTTCCTACAACTCATCTTCACATTCCAAGTCCAAGAAATGCTCTCACAAAAAGTTATCAATTTCTACATTGTAGGTCAATTTCAAAAGTCAACAAAAATGCACTTTAAGTCAAAGACCATAACTTAAGATTGGTAAATCCAAATGACATGGGACAAAAGGCATTGGTTAGAGGACTTCAAGACCTTTCCAAAATGTCCAAGAACATGTTCATATGATCAAAATTGAGCAAGATATGCATTGGAGAAGTTGGGAAATGTTTGTGAATTTGCTAAAGTCAACTTTGCTCAAAATACCTTATTTTTACTAATGGGCCTCAAATTTCTTCTTGAAACCTTATCCAAAGCCTATGCACGACCCATTGGGATTATTTGAATTTATTTTCTTATTTTCTATTAATTAATTGGATTTTTTATTAATATTAATTCATTTAATTGATTTAAAATGTAGGAAATTCAAAGATATGATTTCTCAATCTTTTTGTGAAGCAAAAGTGGTCAATATATGCTGGAGATTTCGTGTGCCAATCAAAGAGACAAAAATATTCCAATTTGGCAAGTTTCTTCAATCAAAAAGATTGAAAAATATTTGATTTTCAATCAAATATTGAATCATAATTCCATGGATCTTTGGTGCAAGATTGTAACCTAATTCAGCTCTACTATAAGTGCACAAGCTAAACCTAACGCATTGGACGAGAATTTGCTGCCAGGAAACCATAATCACATTGAAAAAAATTCAAGAAAAAAGTCAAAACCGATTTCCATATTCCAACGCGATTCCAAGGCATTTGTTGATTTCAATACATTGTTGGAGGTGTGAGGAACTTTTTGCAATCAAATTCACACGCCAAAACTCAAGAAATCGCTCTACACAGACCCACGGTTTGATGATTTTTTCCATAATCGAAACTCATAATTCATAAGCATTTGATGTGATTTTTTGCTTGTTTTGTATTGTTAAAGACCACAGGAAACTAATGGCATAAGCTAATTGGATTATGGTGTACAGAATCATGAGTTGCCATGTTCAAATTCTAGGGTTCATAAACCTTCGAATTGGGGATTTCCAGCACAGGAAAAATTAGACCTCAAGAGACCTATGGTTGAATTCGTCAAGGCCAGACAAATCAGACACCATGCTCGCGAAACATTTATGTGCATCAGGGGCCTATTCGTTATTTTTCGCCGTCCTGTTTAGTGGGGGTTAAAAACCCCCGCTATCTATTTGTTATTTTGCAGGTTTAATGAAGAAGACGACTGCGTGTTTACACGTGATTGGCTGGTTTGAATGAGACGCGCATTTTTTTGTTTTGATAGCATATGAATTAATTTTGCTATATTATAATTAATTGTCATTATACTAACAGATGCAACGTAATGGCGTAGTGGAAGGTGATGTGGTTGGTAACCATTGGGACCTGGGTTAGATTCCCAGGTCCACCCAAATGTTCTATTATTTTTCTTTACAGGTTCCCATGCAAGCTTTCCAATGTGTTTCACCATGTACCTCACATCCAAGCGCGCCAAGTGGCCACTCTCACAGATTTGATGGCCATGAGGTGCAGACTACCATGCTCCTGGTCAACCCACGCATAGACAAGCAGAAAGGTCAAACGGACTGGCCAACAAATGGGCTTGGAATTGCTAACAAACTCCTAACCTGGCCCAGCACCCCCTGGTTTTCTTTATTCTTTTTTTCTTTTCTATTTCAATTTCTATTTAATTGCTTTATTATTAATTAATTATTTTCACAATAAATTCAGAAACTTAAAATGTTATTTATTTTTATTATTTATTAATTTCACTATTAGTTATTATTTTGTAAATAAATTCTAATTAATTAGTTTAGTTGTTTAATTAGGACAATTTTAATCTTTTTCATAATAAATAAAATTAATATAGAAATTAGGGTTTTTATTAACTTGTGATTTTATTTTATTTTTATTTTCATTAAAAAACTAAAAAATACTTTTTCTTTTAATTAATTAATTAATTAGTAAATTAGGTTTAATATTTAATTAAATGCAAAAAAAGGACCAAATTCAATTCTTTTCTCAAAAAAGGGTCAAAACCCTAAGGACGTTCCTGATTTAATTTCTTCGCGCGCATATCTATTTTTGATTATATTTATGTATCTGCTCCGAGTATGTAATAGATAATTAGGACCTCTTTTTTTTCGCTTTATTTATTTTCTCGCATTTATTTTCCAAAGGGTTATGTTTTTGGCGATGTATATACCCGTGCCTTGTAATAGCGTAGATTCACTTTCCGCAATTTACCTTCCGTAAATTATTAACTGTTAATTATGCATGACAAGACTTACCTGAAAAATAAAATCAACTCGTAGCTCACAATACATGTGTAAAGATAATATGAACTGAAACCTGATACACATGCACATGCCACTCCTAGGGTACGCCTCACTTGGTTGCCTCGACGTGGTCATTAAGTATAGGGTGTTTTAGAGGTCGCCCTCCTGTCTAAAGATCCAGTTGCCTCGAAATGGTTGCCTCGGATAAAAAGGATCTAGGACATTAGGGTTACCGCTAAGGCGTCCTACTATTGCTTTGGTGACCACACATGTCCCTATAATTGAATTGACCCGAATAACTCCAACGACGGTGCTACCTACTTCTCAATAGTGGGATAGTACTGTCTAAAGGACTCTTACACAGCTTAATTCCTTAGAGTAGGTAGATTTCTCCTGAGTACTTGCTCTTTCAAAAAACAAAAATAACTTTTCGCACTTACACTTTCAAAAAATTTTCAAACAAATACTTCATACACTCTTGAGGACTGATACAAGAGTTACCTAGAAGTTTTTCGAACTAAACTTTTTCAAATTAAACTTTTTCAAAACCCACAAACACAAGAAAAGCAAACAATTTTTGAAAACATAGTGAGCAAGTACCTAAGAGCCCGTGGATAACCACAGATAGAAAGGGTGCTAACACCTTCCCTTTCTATAAATCTACCTCTCGAACCCGAGAGACATCTCGAAAAGGAATTTTGCTGTGCTTTTGTCCTTTCCTTGTTGGAGAAAATAAAAGACGGTGACGACTCTTGCTTACCGCGACATTTCGCGAACCAGCATTTCAAAACAGTCAGTTCTATTTCCACCGATCACATCTTCCAAAGACCACAACTCTTTCAATTTTTATGATTTTTGAGTGATCTCAATACCATAATTAAATTCAAGAGGTCTACTTCGTGTCATCTTCAAATATCAAGATCAAATTTTTAGTGGAAGGTCATATAATTTTGAAGAACATTATAGGTCATTTTAAAGTTCAACACTTTGAAATATTTCTAAGTACAAAAATCAGTTTGTTTTTCACGATTTCAAGAGAACATAACTTCCAACTCAATTACCCAAATGAAGTCTTTCTTGGAACATTTTAAATTATTGTGCCCTTATCTTTCAAATGCTTCAAGAATCATGTGATAAAGCCTCCTGAGCTGTGTGCACCATGGATAAAGTTGGTACCTTGGAAATGAAGTTTCACTTGCACTCAGATTGCAATTTCCATAATGTGTCTTCTAATAATAAAATTTGTGCATGCTTTCCACTTAAACATGATTAGCAAATATGTTTGAATCGTTGAGAGTGTCAAAACGCGTCATTTGGATAAGTTTTAATGCACAGTGATCACACTTTTCTCATGAGACAGGTGTGCACGAATTCGACTCAAATTACATCATTCACCCCTCTTCTTGATTCCATTCACTTCTCCTATAAATATAGACCATATTCCACTCATTTTCGCAAGCTTGGACAGCGAGAATCACCCTGCCAAACTCTTTCCATAGCTCACATTTCTAAGATTTCGAAATCATAATTTCCTCCCTTCCAGCTCCAATTTCTTTATTCATTCTTCTTCCTTGAAATTCATTGAAGTTAACAGAATAAGAATTAAGTCTTGAGGTTCTCTAAATCTTGCAAGTCAAGTTTCAGAGAAATTTCTTCATACTTCTTTCAGGTATTTTAAGGCATCAATTCTTCTAACTCAAATTACTGGAATGATCTATGATATTCATTGATGCTTGATGATGTCTTAATTTTGATTAATTGATGCATCTGTTTGCAAATTCAAATTCTTCAAAAACTCTCTGGTTTTTTCCAAATCGAGTGAGCTACACTTTAAAGAAATTTTTCACGAGCATATAGTCATGATCGTCTCAAGTAGACGCATCTAATGGTATCACTAAGAAGCGTGCATTTACAGATTTAAGGATATGCATTTTTCCCTAGTTGCAGGATGCTGGAGGTTGAAGACGACCTATATGTCTTTTTTCAAATAATGATAAACAACTAGACGTTTTAATTTGATTGGTTGTGTAATACGGTGGGAGAACTGACTTGGATGTTTTGCGTTTGATTGCAATTGTTGCGTATAGCAAGAGTCGCCACTGACTTTTCTTTTATCCAATAAGGAAAGGGTGAAAAGAACAAGAAAGACCTTTGAGATTATTTTCTTGAGTTCGGGGGGTAGGTTATGAAAAGGGAAGGTGTTAACACCTTTTTCATCCGTAGTTATCTACGGGCTCTTAGTTGCTTGCTAGATCACTTGCTTTTGTTTGAAAATGTGCTTGTGGTGTGGGTTTTAAAAGTATTTTGAAAATTGTCTTTGTAATGGTAAACTTTGTAATGATTCTCATCTCTGTAAGAATGTATACAAAGTGTTGGTTTTGAAAATAAGTTAAAGAGATGTTTGTTTTTAAAAGATGTTTTGAAAGTGTAAGTGTGGAAATGGTTTTAGTTTGTGAGCAAGCAACTACGAGCGTCCTACCTGTTGCACCCCAAAATTTACCCTCTTGATTTTGGCTTATGTTTCATTATGAATATCATATTGCATTGCATTCATACATTGTGATGGGATCAAAGTACTTTGGTTATCAAGTCTTCCTCAAGCTTTGGAGGTTGATTACATTGACAAGTTGCTCAAGTAGAACCTTATCATCTAAACCTATGGATCTTTCAAGCTTAAAAGTTATTGCATATCTCAAGGTATTCTATCCATCTCTTTGGATCATTAGAGGATTTGAAGTTTTGGAGATGATTCATCAGTCTCCTAAGATGATTGACCAAAACTAGGGTTTGGGATTTCATCAAGATTTCTTGAGAATTTTGAAGTGAAACTTTATACATGGCCTCTATATGTTTGAAAGATCATATGTTTGAAGTTTTGATCACCAATTTGGAAAGGAAGTGGGTCAATTGATTCAGAGGGGCAAAATGGTCATTTTGGTTAAAATCAGTCAAAGTCAAAGTTGACGAAGTGAAATTTTGTCCAACCATCAATTCAAGGATGTACTTTTCATATTTCAAGTCCATTTTGATCATTGGATCAAAGAGATTGAGGTTTGGGTTGAAACTTGTTCTTGAAGAAACCCTAAAAGTTTCTAATTTTGGAAAATAAGGACTTAATTTCAAAAATTCACATTTTATTCACCTTTGATCAAAAAAATGCAAATGAAACATTCTTGGAAAGATAAGAGGATGGTATTTTCATCTCCTTTTGGTCTCATGTCCAAATCGGCAAGGAATCAAGAATTATGGTCTTTGGAAGTCACAAAATTATAGGTCATTTTCCAAAATTAGTGAATTTCAAGCTCAATTTTGAGAAACTTAATGGAGTCAATTGAAAATACTCAAAGCTAAGGGATTGTATATCTTTTCAATACCTTTCCAAATTGTATTCATTTGTGTCAAAATTCAAAAGTATGAGCAAGTTATGGACTTTGGAATTTTGAGGCATTTTATTGAAACTTGACAAATATGCAAAATAGCCATTTCTTGCAAACTCAAGTTTTAGCCATTCATTTTGCTTCTAATCAAGCCCATGAGAAATTTGTGACATGCTGAGGCCCATCACACTCACCGTTTCGTGCCACATTTGGTTTTGTACTTGTTGGATTGAAAAAATCACAAACTTGCTAAATTTGCAAAAACAATAGCATGAGCTCATCATAAGGAATCAAGGGCCAAGATTTGGTGGATCAAAATCTGAGTAAGAAAGGCCTCAAAGGCAACTGAAATGAGGAAAAACACACGAGGCATTGGCATGTTCAGAATCTCACTTTTCAACATAGCAAAATTTCCAATTGGGCAATGCACTCATTTTGAAGCTCATTTCTCTTGAGAAACCTATTCTACATGTCATATATAATGAGAAGCAAGCACTGAAGGCAAGAGAGAGAGAGAGAGAGCTCATAACGTCCAAATTCCAGATCTGAATTCAGAATTTTCATAGCTGCATTTTTTTTCCGAATCTCAAGTTTCAGTGGTGCATTTGGAGTTTTTCTTCTTGCTTATTCATCCTCAAGTGCTAAGGAAGCTAAAGCAAGCTTTGAATCACATCTGGAGCAAGAGAATTGAGCTTTCAGATTTTGAATTGAGGTAGGATCATTCAACTTCGATTCTTGAAATGTAGCCGTTTATTGTTGAAATTAAGCATGAATATCTGTTTGTGGATGTTATATGAATGATTCTGAAGCAATTTGAGTTCTCATTTTGGTGTATAATGCGTGTTTGAAATCTCTTCAACTCTGAATTTTCAGTGATTTTTTGACAATTTCATGCTGAGATTTCTGGATCCATGGCTGTCTATTTGATGTGATTCTAGTTGTGTTTAATTCCTTACCATGTTAACTTTAATTTGCACTTGATTTCATTGATTTTGGTGGAGAAATGAGTATGTATGATGGATCTGAACATGAGCCCTAGAACAAGTCTTGCGCGCGTTTTGAGTTGGTCCGGAGGTTGAAGATGATGTGGTGGCGCATTCTGATTGGTCCATTTGAATAATTGTCTTATTTGAATTATTTCTTTTATTTAGTATTATGTTTTATTTTATTTTGTGATCAAAACATTTTCAAAAATCCTGAAAAAATTACCATAGGCCAATAATAATTTCTAGTTTTTTTCATATTTTTTTTTGGAATTTTTCAAAATGTTTTGATTGGCTTAAAAATTAATGAGTTTAATTATTTGTTTGTTTAAAAATTATTTTTATTTTAATAGTCCCTTTGATCTAAAATTCTACAAAAAAAATATTTTGGACTCATAAAATCATGTAGAATTTGATTCTGAAATTTGTTTAGCATTTTTTTTCTATTTTTGATTATGAATTTAATTTGAGAAGTTTATTTTGAATATTTTCTTTATAATTTTTATTTCAATACTTCCATTAATTCAAAAAATCTCAAAAAAATCAAGCAAGCTTGTTTTTAAACATAGAATCTGAATATATTTTTATTTTGACCTTTTTGTGATTTTTGGATAGGGTTTGCATTTTTCCCTTAAATATTGGTTTAATTGTTATTTGTTTGTATAATTTTTATTTTAATATTTCCTTTAATTCAAAAATTCCAAAAAAAATCAGAGATGTGTGTTTTTCGTTCTAATATTTGAATATAATTTTGGTTGGACATTTTTCTGAATTTTGTTTAGAATTTTACTTTGAGATGAGATTATTGAATTAATTGACTAATTGTTCGGATTTAATTTTATTTTTGACCTTTCTTTAATTCAAAAAAATGTGACAAAAAAATGTATTCTGACATTTAGGGTTTCTTTGAGTCTTGCATGATCTTGGTTTGAATTGTTCGAATTTTGATCTTACTTAATCAATATTTAAGATTAAAAGTCAAAAATTAGGGTTTTGTTGCTTATTGTGCAAGTTTCTTTTTCAAAACCATTATACACTTTATTTTCAATAGAATTCAAGTCTTGATTAAGCTTCATGAATATGTTAAGGATCTGAAAACCATTTTTCTTGAATTATTTGACTTGGTTTGACTTTTTTCCACAAATTATTTTAAAAAACTTGTCTAGTTTGGTTGTTTTGCCAACTAGTTTTGAACTTTGGGCCTCATTTGATCCCCTCCTCAATCATTCATGAACTTAAGGCTTGATTTCTGACTTCTACACACTTCAAAGATGCTAAAAAAAATTTGGTTTGAATTATGGATCCTTGTATCTATTTTTGATGTATTTTTGAAGTGAAGGTACCCAATTGATGTTGCATATCTTATTGTAATTTGTTTGATGGCCAATGAACTTGAGTGAGGCCTATAATTGGGCACCTAATGATCATGTTGATTCTAATTATCCATAATAACTCAAGTCATTTCACTTAATGCCCCATGTTTGAGTGCTTGAACCTTTTGATGCATTGTGTAGAATTTCTCTTCTATTATGCTTATGAGCTGTGATGAATTAATTGAGTATGATTGAAATGTGGTTGCTACTGACCTTCATAGTCTTTGATTATGTTCTTCTCAAGCTCCCATGATCCTTGATTGATATTAAATTGTCAATTCAACATGGTGATAGAAAGGAGCAATATTCCTCTAATTCTTTTGACCAAATTGTGCATGTGCCTGTTTCCTTTTGTTCATCATGCCTAATGCTTTGATAATTGTTATCATGTTCTCTCATTTCATCATGATTCATCCATCCCTTATGTGAGTCATCATTCAATTTATGGGAATACTAACTTGGTTGTTGAATGTGCGAGGTACTTTGAGGAAAGTTTCCATTTTTGGTTTGAGGCTACTGTGTTTCACTTTATTTATGGAACACAATTTATCATATTGGCACTACTCTTGTACTTGGCATGTTTGATAGTTTATGCAGGATATATGTATATGTGGTTATGAATGCCATACATTTCCCATGGGATCAATTCATATCTGATAATCTCAATATTTACATCCTGATGGCGTAATTTCTGACTTGATTTGTCTACTGATGTCAGCTTGCTTGAAGTTCTCTGGGTTTCTTTTATTCTTGCTCCGTTGCTACGGATATTTATCCGTTTGGTATTGCCCTATTTCCCTTCTTCTATTTTCATGTTGCATAGTTCTCTGATTGCATGATGGGACCTCTGTTGCTGATATATGTCAGGAGGCCCTCTGTTTTTTTGTCTGATACATGTGTTGTGTTTGCTTTTGATCGATGAGTCACTCAGTTTAGAAATTGAGATCACGACTTCACTCTCAGTGCATGTTCCCTATAGGATGTTTATTGTTTTTCTTCTTTAATTGTTGATCGATGAGTCACTCAATTTAGAAAATGAGATCACGACTTCGCTCTCAGTGCATGTTCCCTATAGGATGTTTATTGTTTTTCTTCTTTAATTGTTGATCGATGAGTCACTCAATTTAGAAATTGAGATCACGACTTCGCTCTCATTGCATGTTCCCGATAGGATAGTTTTGTTAAGCTTCCTTTAACATGTTAATTAATGTAGGGGTTTTCCTTTATCCTCAACCTTAGGGTCAACCATTGTATGATAACACTAGGGGTAGTACTAGGCTAGTTTCCCTTAGTTGTTTTTTCCTTTCTCTGCATTCTGCATCTTAAAACAAAAATTGTTTTCTTGGCAAATCATAAGACATTTCTAATAAACTCAAACCCTTCTTCAAGGTAAAAGATACAAATCAATCTTATTTGTCTGTACGCCTCTTGGCTTTGTTTTTAAACCTGGTTCGACGATGTTTCGCCATCGCACATTTGTTTGAAACCGATGTTTCGCCATCGCACATGTTTGCTATCCTACTTTGATTCTCAATATCATTGTTAGGTGTGATGTTTTGTCATCCGATTTATTGATGTTTTTCCATCTCTTCCATGATACTTTACTACCTTTTTAGCCAATGTTTCGCCATCACACATGTTTGCTATCCTACTTTGATTCTCAATATCATTGTTAGGTGTGATGTTTTGTCATCCGATTTATTGATGTTTTTCCATCTCAGCCATGATACTTTACTACCTTTTTAGCCAATGTTTCGCCATCGCACATTTGTTTGAAGCCGATGTTTCGCCATCGCACATGTTTTCTATCCTACTTTGATTCTCAATATCATTGTTAGGTTTGATGTTTTATCATCCGATTTATTGATGTTTTGCCATCTTTGCCATGATATCTTGTTATCTTTTAGCCGATGTTTCGCCAACGCACATTTGTTTGAAGCCGATGTTTCGCCATCACGCATGTTTGTTATCCTACTTTGATTCTCGATATCATTGTTAGGTGTGATGTTTTTTCATCTGTTTCATTCGATGTTTCGTCATCTTTGACATGTTACCTTGTTATTATTTAGTTGATGTTTGACCATCTCATTTGTTTGTTGTTTCATTTGATGTTTTACCATCTTAACTGTTTTTGTTATCTTAACTAAAAAACACAAACCAACCAAAATATAAGCCGAACTACATGTTCTCTGATTCCTTAAAAGGGATACATAGGCATTGGGGTAGGGCCCGATCGAGCATAACTTTTATTTTCCCTACATTGTTTTCTTCTTTTCTTTTGCAAGCATTACCTTTTCAGTTTTAAGCCATAGACATAGGATTTGACCACACCCATTAGATTAGACAACAAGAGTGGATACCGTAGAGTACTACGAGCGTGTGGGGTGCTAATACTTTCCCCTCGCGTAATAGACTCCCTTACCCGATCTCTCGGTCGAAAGACGTTGATTTCTCCCTTTTCAGGTTTTCTCGATGTTTACCTTTCCCTCTCGGCGGGATAAAAAATGTTCGGTGGCGACTTCATTGATGTTTCATTTACATCCAGATGACAGGTTCCGGCCGCGTGGTTTTAGCTGGCGACTTCACTGGGAACAGATTGACCTTTTTGCTGGTCCATCCCGGAGTCGATCCTAGCTCTTGTTTGTTTTCTTCTTGGGTGTTTATTTTTACGGCTTTGCATATTTACCTGTTTGCATTGCATCCTATCTGCGCTTTACTTTCTGCATACTGGATTTGGCTGGACTGTTTGGTTTCTGGATTTCTTGGTGGGTGGGTTGTTTCATGAGGTAAAAGGCCCCATACCTAGGCTATGAGTGAAATCCATAGGAGCTAGGAATAGAGTGGCCATGGCAGCTCTGAGGCGGATGCTTTATAGACCTGACCATGAGACCCATGACTTCGGAGGTAGTTCGGATAGGTGTTATCGTATGATGATGCCGACATTCGAGCTCTCGTACTCTGATTTGGATCTTAACCTTACCTTGACCTAGACTACACCCGTGAGAGAGGCGGGGAAACTTTTCTTACAGGTACAAGTACTGTTGGTGACTTTGTGTTGCGAAGGTGACTCAGGTTCCCATGATAGTTTTGAAGCTTTGGGTTTTTTTCTTTTGATCTTGAGTGGTGTTGTTCTGTAATAGTCCAACCATGATCCAGTATGAAACTTTGATCCTGTCATGTTGCATCATAGCATATTTATTTCTTAAAAAAATGATGTAAAAAAAAACTAGCATGTGCATGTCATATTCCAGGGACATTCGAGAGTCTTCTTTCCATCAGAAATGGCTGGCCTCCCGTCAGAAGAGTTTGATTCAGTTCATGTTAAAGAGCCCAACATGTATACTTTCTCTTATCAGATTCCTACTATTGATGTGTCTGATTTGAAGAGGTTGAGTTCTTTTTTGAAGGGTGATGTTCTGATTAATTTCAACAAAAATTATGGCAATTTGTTACTAACTCTTAACACTCAAGTTGATCCAATGGCTTTGATCACCCTCTTCCAGTTCTATGACAAGGAGTTACGGTGTTTTACTTTTCAAGATTATCAACTGGTTCCCACACTAGAAGAGTACGCGTACCTACTTAATATCAAATTGTCCGATGAAGTTCCTTTTGTCCAAGTGCCGGAGAAGCCAAAGTTTGAGGTTATTGCTGAAATTCTTCATTTGAGTTGGAAAGAGGTGAAGGACAATTGGAAATCAAGTGAGGATACTACAGGGTTTTATTTGGATTTCTTAGTGAAGAAAGCTGAAGATTAGGAAAAGAAATGGAATTGGAATAACTTCAGCACTCTGTTTGCTCTCATGATATACGGGATTATCCTCTTCCCTCGCAAGAGAAATTTTGTGGATTTGACGACTATTTGTGTTTTTAGAAATAAGAACCAAGTACCAACACTCTTGGAAGATACTCTTTACACCATTCATTTCAGGCATGGAAAAGGAGGTAATGTAAGTTTATGTCATTCGATGTTGTATCAACGGTTTAAATTGCACCTACTGGTAAGTGTCCCTTTCGTGGATACCAACCATTCTCTCCGCTGGTCATCAAGACTTATCAATCTTACTTCATTTGATGTCCGGTGGAATTATGACATGGGGGAAGTACGAAGTATTATCACTAGCTGTGGAGATTTCCCTAATGTTCCCCTCATAGGAACTAAGGGGTGTATCAACTATAATCCTGTGCTTGCTTATCATCAATTGGGATATGCAATGGATGGACCGCCAAAGGTTGAAGAGGTGTCTGAGTCAGTGTATTTTGCTAGAGGAAGTGATCCAGTGATGTTTAAAAGAGTGAAAAGCGCTTGGAAGAGAATTCACAAGAAGGATAGAACTACTCTAGGCAAGAAGGTTCCTATTGCTAGGGTTTCTTACTTGGAATGGGTTAAATCCATGGTTAAGATTTTATGGTTACCATTTTCAAGGTTAGCTCTTATATGTGAGCAATCTCCTACTGTTCTGATTAACACGGTGTCTACCAAGGTGTTCACCCAGGTTCATGTTGAGAACATTCAGCTTCGGGCAAAAGACCGTGAGGCAGGGATGAAACTTTATTGGGTAGATCAAGAAAGGGCCGACTTAGCTCGCAAACTCAAAGAAGCTCGAGGGGAAACTTCTGATGCAACCAATTTTAGAAAGAGGTCTCATGCTGAAATGGAAGAAGAGTTGAGTAAGACCCAGAAAGAGTGCCAGAAGCTTCAGGCATCTGAGAATAGCTACAGGAAGAAGATTCAAAATTTGGAGAAACAGCTCAAGGACAAAGATGCTCAGCTTAAGAAGGAAGTAGCCCAGAGGTGTGTCGCAGAGGATCGGTTTCAAGAAATTAAAATAGTCGCATCTCAACTTTTGAAGGAGAAATCCAGGCTTGAAGAGTATTGTCAACACCTTGAAGTGTGTCTTGTTCCGGAGATTTAGTTTTATTACTTACCTTTGATGTATTTGGTCACCCCCAGGATTGTTGGAAGGGACCATTTGTTTGTTTTTCTTATTCAGTTTTTTTCGTTAAGTTTACTTTGAAACACGTATTTTGTTGTTTATCATTACACTCTTAAAATGATCGAAGTCGCTCGAACATCGTTTCTTTTGTTTGTAAATAATTAAAGTGTTTGTCTTATTGTCCTTTTTTTCCTTTGATTGTATGTTTGATCTTTGGTTGCACGTCGTGACTGATGAATAAAAGGACTATTGGATACCAGGAAATGACAAACATATCATGCACATCATGCATTTCATAATATTACAAGTTATCTCAAGACGATATTCTTATTCTTTTGCTTTTCTTATTGGGAATTCAAGATGACTACTCATCGGTATTCCACCAGAAACAACTTGCCAAGACAGATGGAACAAGTTCAAGCTGAACTCGCTGAAATGAGGGCCCAGATGGCTACTCAGATGACTCAGTTCATGGAGGTTATCACCAATGTGAATCGCCGACAAGAGGAACTGGCTGCCATTGTCAACAACCAGTGCCGCTATCCAGAGGATGGTGGAAATCAAGGGCTCCATCAGGACATCTCTATAGGATTAGGGAATGTGCAAGATCAACCTGCTGTAAATTTTCACGGGATGCCCGGAAACCCTTTTGTGTGCAACGTAGGGTAGTTTCCCCCCGTCTCCAAGACCTCGTCTTGTGGGGAACAGAAGAGATAATCAGGGCGGTGTGAGGAACTATCAGGAGCAGGACTATGACTTTGACCAGGATGAAGATCAGTTTTCTGTTCGACGTTCAGGGCCGGAAATTCAGGTTGAGGATAGGAGGTATCGGTTGTTGGAAGAACGTTTGAAGGCTGTGGAAGGGAAAGGAGTCCTTGGTATGGATGCTAATGATCTCGGGTTGGTGTCTGGGGTGAAAGTTCCTCCAAAGTTTAAGCCACCTACATTTGAAAAGTACAACGGAACGACATGTCCTGTTACTCATGCAACTGCTTATTTCCTAAAGATATCGGTGCATACTGAGGATCAGGGACTTTTGATTCACTTTTTCCAGGATAGCCTATCTGGGGCATCCCTGGAGTGGTACATGAAGTTGGAGAAAACTCATATTCGTTGATGGAATGATCTTTCTCGGGCTTTTGTCAGGCATTATCAGTACAATATGGATATGGCGCCTAATCGCACTCAGTTACAGAATCTGTCACAGGGACCAAGAGAATCTTTCAAGGAATACGCTCAGAAGTGGCGTGAGTTAGCTGCAAGGGTTCAACCTCCACTCATGGAGAGAGAACTCATTTATATGTTTATGAGTACCCTACAAGGGCCATTTTATGAGCACATGATAGGAAGTACTTCGGCAGGATTTGCAGATTTAGTTATGGCTGGTGAAAGAATTGAGGTAGGTTTGAAATTGGGGAAGATCCAGGTTGGAGGTTCTAGTGGCTCATCAGGGGGAAGTAAGAAACCATTCAACACTTACCCTAAGAAAAGGGAAGGCGACGCAAGCGCGGTTTACTCTCATAGAGGAAGAAGAGAGGATCGTCAACACCAACAAATCAATGTTGTTTCTATTCCTGTTAATGCTCCTCCGCAGCAGAGACCGAATACAGTGCCTCAACAACAAAGACAACAAGATGCTCACCGTCAGTAGAATAATCAACAGTAGAGACAACCCAAAAAATTCGATCCCTTTCCAGTATCTCTTACTGAAGCACTCCACCACTTGCTTGATTTGAAGTTGATCGGTCTGAGAAATATGCCACCACCACCCGCAAGACTTCCCCCTAACTATGATGCTAATGCAAGATGTGAATTCCATTCAGGTGGAGTTGGTCATTCTACTGACAATTTTTTTGCGTTGAAGTGCAAGGTACACGACTTATTGGATGCTAAGGAAATTGAGTTTACTCCTGTGACTGGTCCGAATGTTACTCAGAACCTAATGCCTAGGCATAGAGGGGGTGTTGTTAATATGATTGATGATAATGGTGAAGTGTTGAATTTGATCATGAATGTGGAACATGTAACTACTCCGTTGTGCTATGTTAAGAGGTATTTGCTTGACAATTCTATTTTCCCGGGTTGTACTTCAGAGTGTGCCAAGTGTAGAGAACAACTGAAGGGCTGTGATGATTTAAAAGCAGGTATCCAGTTGTTGATAAAGGAGGGTTTCCTGCATTTTGATAGAAAACCGAGCTACCGTAAGGTTACCGAAGAAGATGTTGTTGTGGTATCTATCCCTTACATCCTTGTGCGCATTCCCGCCCCATTTAGGGCGCCTCCTTTGATGATTATGATACCTGGTCCCATGCCGTACACCAGTGAGAAGGCCATCCCATGGCATTACGGTGCTGATGTTTATTACTATAGGGTGAAGCAGGAGGTAAGTACCCATTCGTCTGAGGAAGAACGTGCTGAAGATAGTGAAGAGGAAGTTCATAATTTTTCTGGTGTGGGTCGGATGACTAGAAGCGGGAGAATATTTGGTCCTTCCAATGTGCAAGATGCGGAAGATGCTTCTGCAAGAGAAAAAGGAAAACAACAAGCAATGATTGGTAATCCAAGGGTTACGCCAGCCAACGTGACTCAACCGATTCCGATACCAGAAGCTTCTTCAGTTCTCGATGAGGTTGAAGAGTTAATGCGAATCATCAGAAAGAGTGACTATAGCATTAATTGATCATCTAAGCCATACTCCTTCTAAGATGTCCATCTTATCTCTGTTGATTTATTCAGAACCTCATAGAAATGCTTTGATGAAGTTGTTAAAGAATGCGTTCATGCCACGTGAAATAACAATCAATCAGTTTGAGAATGTTTGTGCTAACATATCTGCCGGGAATGGTCTGGGCTTCACAGATTTTGATCTTCCTCCGGAGGGGCCGGACCATAACAAAGCGTTGCATATTTTAATGGAGTGCAGGGGAACTACTTTATCCCGGGTCTTGGTGGATACAGGATCGTCCTTGAATGTACTACCGAAGTCAGCATTGATGAAGATTGATTATTCTGGACTGGAGCTGCGCCCTAGTGATTTGATAGTGAAGGCGTTTGATGGGTCTCGAAGGTCAGTGTTTGGGGAGGTAGAGTTACCAATCAAGGTCGGTCCTCGTACCTTCACGACTACTTTTTTTGTGATGGATATACAGCCAGCGTATTGTTGTTTGTTCGGGCGGCCGTGGATTCATAGTGCAGGGGCAATCACTTCTACTCTTCATCAGAAACTCAAGTATCCTGCAGAGGGAAAGGTGATAACTGTGTGCGGCAAGGAAGAGTACATCGTGAGTCATTTAACATCATTCTGCTATGTTGAAGTTGAAGGCGAGATACATGAGACTCCGTTTAAGGCGTTTGAAACCGTTCATGCTGTCAATTTTCCTCCTCCTGAGCAGAAAAGGAAACCTGAAACTGTTATGTCTTCTCTCAAGGATGTGAGAGCTATGGTGGAAGGTGGTAACCCTGAAGGTTGGGGTCAGGTGCTGGACGTTACTCTAAAGTTTGATAAGTTTGGTCTTGGTTTTAACCCAGGTCAGCAGAGTGCAACTCCCAGAGCATTTAGTTTATCTACTCCTGTGAAGTTTTCCCGCCCTTGTGCTACTCAAGAAGGACGCGTCAATGCAGTTGGCGACGATAGGGCTGATGGCTACAATGTTGAAGATTGGATTCGTCAGAGTATTCTAGGCCAGACACTCAACAATTGGACTTCTGTTGATGTTATCCAAGTTTCAAGCGTTGAGGAGTAATTTTCTTGTTTTCTTTTATTATCATATCATAATTCATACGCTCTGCCCAAGGCGTAGTGGATCATTTGTGTAGGGCCACCGTGTTTACTTTTCAAGTTTATCATGAAATAAAGGACGTTTTTGCATTCAAAATTTTGTTTCATTTCTTTTTTATTTAAATGACAATGTTTCTCTTTTCACACACTGTCACTAAAAGACGCCAAAATGTCATTCATGCAGATGCACTTCCACCACCGATCATATTGATAACGACTCAGCTATGGCTCATTATGACTTTGATACTCCTATTTATCAAGCTGAAGAAGAAGCATATGAGGATTGTGATCTTCCTGAGGAATAAGCAAGATTGTTAAAACAAAAGGAGAAGGTTATCCAGCCGAATCAGGATTCGATTGAGGTGGTGAATATTGGCACAAAAGAGGTAAGGAGAGAAGTCAAGATAGGGGCAGATCTCGAAGAAAGTATAAAGGTCAGATTGATTGAGCTACTCCGTGAGTATTCTAATATCTTCGCTTGGTCTTATGAGGATATTCCTGGGTTGGATACAGACATAGTGGTGCATCGACTACCGCTCAAAGAAGGTTGTTCCCCTGTCAAGCAAAAGCTCAGAAGAACTCATCCTGAGATGTCCAAGAAGATCAAGGAGGAGGTCCAGAAGTAGTTGGACGCAAATTTCTTAAAGGTCATCAATTATCCGCCATGGATTGCAAATATTGTGCCTGTGCCCAAGAAGGATGGTAAGGTCAGGATGTGCGTAGATTATAAGGATTTGAACAGGGCCAGCCCTAAAGATGATTTCCCTCTTCCGCATATTGATGTGTTGGTTGATAATACTGCTCATTCCAGGGTGTTTTCGTTCATGGATGGTTTTTCGGGTTACAATCAAATTAAGATGGCTCCGGAAGATATGGAAAAGATAACATTTATCACCCCTTGGGGAATTTTTTGCTATAAAGTGATGTCTTTGGCTTGAAAAATGCCGGGGAAACATATCAGCGCGCCATGGTCACTCTCTTTCATGATTTGATTCACAAAGAGATTGAGGTATATGTGGATGATATGATTGCTAAGTCTGACATGGAAGAGGAACATCTTGTTCATCTGGAAAAATTGTTCGAGAGACTGAGGAAGTTCTTGTTGAGGTTGAATCCGAATAAGTGCACCTTCGGGGTGAGATCCGGCAAGCTGTTGGGTTTTATTGTTAGTGAAAAAGGCATCGAGGTGGACCCGGCCAAAGTAAAAGCGATGCATGAAATTCCTGAGCCAAGGACAGAAAAGGAAGTACGTGGTTTCTTGGGAAGGTTAAACTACATTTCTAGATTTATTTCTCATCTCACAGCCACCTGTGAACCTTTGTTCAAGTTGTTGAATAAAAGCCAGACAGTGAAATAGAATGAAGATTGTTAGAAGGCCTTTGACAAAATAAAAGAGTATTTGCAGGAACCTTCGATACTCATGCCGCCAGTGGAAGGAAGGCCACTAATCATGTATCTAAATGTGTTGGAGAGCTCAATGGGTTGTGTCCTCGGTCAGCACGACAAGATAGGGAAGAAAGAGAAGGCTATTTACTACTTGAGTAAGAAGTTTACGGAATGCGAGTCAAGGTACTCATTTCTGGAAAAAACTTGTTGTGCGCTTGCCTGAGCCGCCAAACGTTTGAGGAAATACATGTTAACTCACACCACCTACTTGATATCCAAAATGGACCCAATTAAGTACATTTTTGAGAAGCCAGCTCTTACAGGAAGGGTAGCCCGTTGGCAGATAATACTCACTGAATATGATATCCAATACACTACTAAAAAAGCAATTAAGGTTAGTGTACTGGCCGACCATCTTGCTCATCAGCCCATGAACGATTATGAACCGATGAAGTTTGATTTTCCAGATGAGGAAATTGTGTATATTCGGGATTGTAATATGCCAGACCCAGATGAAGGAACCGAGCCAGGATCACGTTGGACACTTGTTTTTGATGGTGCCTTCAATGCCATGGGCAACAGTGTCAGAGCTATTATCACTTCACCTGAGGGATACCACATTCCTTTCACGGATCGTATTTGTTTCGATTGCACTAACAACATGGCCGAATATGAGGCTTGCATTTATGGCATTGAAGTGACGATCGATCTGCGCATCAAATTTTTGAAAGTTTACGGGGATTCCAATCTTGTTATCAGCCAGATTAATGGAGATTGGGAGACTCGCCATGAGAACCTAATTCCCTATCGTGAGCATGTTATGAAGTTGATTCCGTACTTCGAAGAGATCACGTTTGAGCACATTCCCAGAGAAGAAAACAATCTAGCTGATGCACTGGCAACTTTGTCCTCCATGTTCAAGGTTAAGTGGGCTAATAAGGCACCTTCCATTACCATCAGAAGTTTGAGTGAGCCAGTTTTCTGTTTTGAGGCTAGTTTGGAACCAAATGTCAATCCTTGGTTTTATGATGTTAAACGATATCTTGAAACACAAGAGTACCCTGAAGAGGCATCCGTCGCAGATAATAAGTTCTTGAGAAGATTTTTACCCAAGTTCTTTCTCAGTGGTGGTGTGTTGTATAGAAGGTATCATGACGGTTTACTGCTCAGATGTGTTGACAAGAAAGAAGCAACTATAATCATTGAGGAGATACATGAAGGTGATTTCGGGACCCATTCCAACGGGCATACCATGGCTAAAAATATTTTGCGAGCAGGTTATTATTGGTCCACCATGGAAACTGACTGTTACAATCATGCGCGGGTTTGCCACAAATGTCAAGTCTATGCTAATAAAGTGCATGTGCCGCCAGTACCTTTGAATGTCTTGACTTCCCCTTGGCCGTTTACGATGTGGGGGATTGATATGATCGGCAAAATAGAACCAACCACATCTAATGGCCACTGTTTCATTCTGGTTGCCATCGATTATTTTACAAAATGGGTCGAAGCTGCATCCTATGCCAATGTCACCAAGCAGGTGGTAACGCGATTCATGAAGCACAATATTATTTGTCGCTACAGAGTGCCTGAAAAGATCATTACGGATAATGGGTCTAATATGAATAACAAAATGATGAAGGAGCTTTGTGAGTCCTTCAAAATCAAGCATCATAACTCTTCCCCATACCGACCAAAGATGAACGAAGCTTTCGAAGCGGCCAATAAGAACATTAAGAAAATCATGCAGAAGATGGTGGTAACCTATAAAGATTGGCATGAGATGCTGCCTTTCGCGTTGCATGGTTATCGCACCACTGTGCGTACTTCGACTGGGGCAACCCCATTTTTGTTGGTTTACGGCATGGAAGCAGTATTGTCGGTAGAAGTTGAGATCCCTTCTCTTAGGATCATGAGGGATGTTGAGCTGGATGAAAGTGAATGGGTACAGAATCGGCTGGATCAGTTGGAACTTATTGATGAGAAGAGGCTGACGGTTGTATGTCATGGTCAGGTATATCAGCAAAGGATGAGGAAAGCTTTTGATAAGAGGGTACGACCTTAGTGTTACAAGCTAGGTGACCTTGTGATAAAAAGGATAATTCTCCCCCAGGGAGATCCCAGGGGCAAGTGGGTTCCGACTTATGAAGGTCCTTTCATGGTCAGAAAAGTTTTCTCTAGAGGAGCGATGATGCTTACAACTATGGATGGAGAGTACTTTCCTCTCCCTGTGAATGCTGGCATAGTTAAAAAATACTTTGCATAACAATAAAAAAATCCACTAAAATGAAAACCCGAAAGGGAGGTTTAGGCAAAAAAAGGGTGTCCTGGTGAATCGAAAACCTGAAAGGGCGACTCAGGGAAAAGTTAAGGACTTAAAGCAAATGACTACGCTCAACATGAGATCCTTTGTTTCTTTCCTTTATTCTGTCACCTGGCATAAGCTCGAAGCTAATCCAAGAATGACCTGTCTGAAGGCAGGAAGATGAGAGTCATAAGAGTCATAGTAGAGTCGGGACTTGATAGATATTCACATTCACATTGCCATTTGTAAACACTTGTTTGCTTTGATTTTGTAATTACTTGCTTCCAATTGTAAATGCCTTTTTCACAGGCTGATTTCTCAAAATCAATAGAATATCTTCTTTCAAGTATACGTATACGTTTCTTTTCTCCCTTTTTACTATTTTTGTTTGCAAAAATGTCCAATATTTTTTATAAGCATATGCATATAAACTTCGTGGGCCTTACATGGAAATGGTAATCCAAATCATGGTTGGTCGATCGCTTGAAATACGGATAACAAACAACTACTACTGTGCAAGGGGCATGTTTAGTTCTATGTTTGATGAGATTCTCATTCACTTTACTGACGGATGCCTGGCCATTTTGTTTCAGCGCTCCGTGCTGTTGGTAAAGGTCATGGGTCAGGGTAATATCAAGATTACGGCAGGTCGGCGAGATCGGCAAACCTAGTTGGAGACATTTCTTTCCCATAATGGCTTTTATTACGTTTCTTTGTCGCACTTTCATGTGTTATCTTGATTGATTGTTTTAGCATTGTCTGCATATAGGATTTTGTTTATGGCCGAATGTCAGTCTTGATGCGTTGAATATTTTTGCCTTGAAGAAAAAAAATTGTTTCATTTTACTTAATCCATCCAGTATTACTCTTTAATCTATTTTTCGAGCATTTTGATACCATCTGTGCCAATTCTTTTGCTTAGCCAAGAGTTTGGAGGAAGGAGTTTAGCAAAAAAATGATGACTGTAGTGGTATGCTTTTGAGTAGAACCTCGTTGACGATGTACATGCGTTGTTTCAATCCCCAAACACCAGAGATATAAGGGAGTTAGACCCTCGTTAACCCCTCTGAGCCTTCGAAGTAGGAGTTTCTTTTCCGTTCAAAACAAAAAACCCTTTTTTTAACCAGGGGCAGGGTAGATGTTCAGTTGATTTGACCAAGCATTCAAATTTCAGAAGGAATGTCCCATCTGAGGATCATCACATTTTATCTTTCGCATCATGAGATCAGGGAAAATGTCAAAACCATGATTTTCATTTCCTCACAAAATCCTGAGGTCGAGATCGAATCGATACAATAATGGCTATCCCTCGCCGACCAAGGAATGAGGCATTTGTTTTCTTCAACAAAAAAAAGAGAAAGAAAGAAAAAGTTCAAAGACCTAAAGTCATATTGACTTGTTCAAAGTGGAAAGCATGAATAAGAAAGAAACAAAAAGCCCCGCTAAGTCGAAACTTGAAAACAAGTCGCTTAGGAAAAAGTTAGGGCATCCCGCTGGACTTCCAAAATTGAAATTCAAAAGATTTTGTCCAGGCAAAAGTTAGGGAAAAGAGATCCTAAAAGGCCGAAAAGAAAATTGTTCAAAAAAATTTTCATAAAAAAAAAGAAGAAGAACAATAATATCAAAAACAAAAGCAGCAAAAGTGACAATCATGTTGGAGAATTTATCGTAATCACTCAACCATTAAAAATCCTTTTGAAATATGAATGCTTGTGATAAGTCAACTGAACTTAGGACAGGAGAATATCACGAAGGGGGTGGGCACCAAATAACTTGAGCCTTGAAAAAAAACTTTTTTCTAAAAAAACCTCAAACCAGGCCACATTACAACCTCTAAAAGTCCTAACTGAAACAAGGGTTTAACTTGAAAGCATATTACAACAGGATAACGTTTCCTAAACTCCCCAAATGTGTGTTGCACATCCATGTTGGTATCTTATCACCCGCATCTTGACTCATTTTTCAAAAAAGAAAGAAAAGTTTTAAAATTTTTGAACTCTAGCCAGTGATTCATTCACAACAGAGATGCGACACTTTGTTAAGTTTTTCAACTTCAAAGCTTGAATAATCGTCGCATCAGGTCTGTCATTCCCAAAATAAACATCTTCCTGCATGCAAAACATTTGTCTGACATCAAAAAAGAGTTTACACGTTGAACACATGTAAAGAGCTTAATGATTGTCAAGAAGGGAGTATTTGGACAGAGCCCATGTATGATTAGTGAAATTTCTTATCCCCAGTGAAGTTTCTTATCCCCAGTAAAGTTTCTTATCCCCAATGAAGTTTCATTTCCGCAGCGAAGTTTTATTGCCCCAGGAATCTTCTTTCAAAAGCTTCATTCTAAGACTTCAAGTTTGGATATGTCACACATCCCCAGTGGAGTCGTTTAAATGGGAACTCACTTTCTGAAGAAGTTTTAACTCCACAACAGAATTGCCAACAAAGATCCCTCGCCTTGACCTTTCATTTCCCATCCGATCTGCTGACTGGGGCATCCTTATGTTAAATATCTTCCCTTATCCCCAGTAAGGTCGATACTGTGTGACTATCTGCATGATCCGTCCCATGGTTGCATTCAGAGAAATCTCTCTTCAACAAAAATCTTCAACAAAGTTCTGTATCCCCGGTGGAGTCTTATTCCCTCGCGTCGGGTTTGTTGTCTTGGTATCATCCTCAACACGGCCGCACACTGTTTTTTCCAGAGATTGCAGTCTTGCCCTGATCATCTCCCTCTATGTCTAATCTTCTCCAGAAGCTGTAGTGTCGATCCAACCTTCCTTTGGATTTTGCAATTTATTTTTGCAGCTACCCTCATTGTTTGTGGCCCGTTTCTACTGGTTGCTCGGTTGTTATTCCCCGCGAAGTTTCGTCTCTTTGAGGATCCCTCTCTAGCGGTTCCCCATATTTTATCCTCTCATTTGGATTTTGCAATTTATTTTTGCAAGTCATGTCAGATCCTGACTTCTTGGTTATTGGCTTCTCAATTGGCCATTCCCCAGTGAAACTCTTAAACATGCATCATTACATTGCATCTACCAAAACGCGTAGCATTTCCAATATATGGAACATTGCGCTATATAAAAAAGGAATTCAAACATGCATCGGAACATAAGCCATTATTGTTTCTGTTGTCCCCAGTGAATTTTCTAAAACTTCGGATTAAATCCCGAGCGAGGTCTGCGTCCTCATTACCTCAGTTTCCTCCCCATACCAATATCCTTTTAGCGTCAATCATTTGTTTGTTTGAGTGTCTACTCTTGACTGTAGTTCAGTTTCGCCCTGGCGCAGTCTTCTCGGGTTTAGTCTTCACTACCCTCTCCGGTTCATTCCAATGTCTATTGGTGCACCTTTCAAATACCAGTTTTGTTCTGATATTCGCTTTCAGCAGGTTTTTAGGTGTACGCCCTAATCTCCTTGCTTTGGGTCGAGTTTCGTCTCGTCGCCTGTGCATGAAATCTAGTTTCGGCCTGGTAATCGTCTAGTTTAGTTTCTCCTAACTAGTTATTGAGTCGAGTTTCGTCTCGTTTTTGCTTTCATACCTTGGACCCTTTGACGGTGTTTTTTTACCGAGTGCAGTGTTTGTACTGCGTCCCTGGATAGAAATTAGTCTCCTTTTTTCCTTGGATTCTTCTATCAGTTTTTGTCACTGTTTATCCATTAATCTGAGACCAGCAGGTGCTCTGAGAAACATGCACTCTCATCACTTTGCTTTGGGTCGAGTTTCGCCTCATTACCCGTGCGTGAAATCCAGTTTTGTCCTGGTACTCATCTAGTTTAGTTTCGTCTAACTGGTTATTGGGTCGAGTTTCGTCTCGCTTTTGTTCTTCATTGCTGAGATTCTTTCAGTTCCTTCCTACTGTCTATCTTAGTTGAGATTAGCAAGTGCCCCTAGAATCACGCACTCTAGCCACTTTTGCTTTGGGTCGAGCTCAGAGTTTCTCCTCTTCACCCGCGTACGCTTTCTTTTCCAGAGCTTAGTCTCGCCTATACTCTGGTTTGAGTTTTATCTCACCCTTTTTGAAGCCCAGTTTTGCCCTGGCACATTTGTCCGGAAGTTTAGTTGCGTCTACTCTTCTTTGTTTTTGTTCTGTTTCAACCTGCTTTATAGTTTCATCCTGGCGCATGTCTTGGGGGGTTTCCTGATTCTTTTTTATTTCTTCTTCAAGAGTGTAAATTTTTGGGTTCTTTTGTATTCAATCATCTTCAACTCTGAACGCTCGAAAGTTGTCACTTTTCTCACTTATCATGTTGAAGATATTTTAATAGGGGAAGCTGTTGCACCCTAAAATTTACCCTCTTGATTTTGGCTTATGTTTCATCATGAATATCATATTGCATTGCATTCATACATTATGATGGGATCAAAGTACTTTGGTTATCAAGTCTTCCTCAAGCTTTGGAGGTTGATTACATTGACAAGTTTCTCAAGTAGAACCTTATCATCTAAACCTCTGGATCTTTCAAGCTCAAAAGTTATTGCATATCTCAAGGTATTCTATCCATCTCTTTGGATCATCAGAGGATTTGAAGTTTTGGAGATGATTCATCAGTCTCCTAAGATGATTAAACAAAACTAGGGTTTGGGATTTCATCAAGATTTCTTGAGAATTTTAAAGTGAAACTTTATACATGGCCTCATATGTTTTAAAGATCATATGTTTGAAGTTTTGATCACCAATTTTGAAAGGAAGTGGATCAATTGATTCAGAGGTGCAAAATGGTCATTTTGGTCAAAATCAGTCAAAGTCAAGGTTGACCAAGTGAACTTTTGGCCAACCATCAATTCAAGGATGTACTTTTCATATTTCAAGTCCATTTTGATCATTGGATCAAAGAGATTGAGGTTTGGGTTGAAACTTGTTCTTGAAGAAACCCCAAAAGTTTCTAATTTTGGAAAATAAGGACTTAATTTAAAAAATTCACATTTTATTCACCTTTGATCAAAAAAATGCAAATGAAACATTCTTGGAAAGATAAGAGGATGCTATTTCATCTACTTTTGGTCTCATGTCCAAATTGGCAAGGAATCAAGAATTATGGTCTTTGGAAGTCACAAAATTATAGGTCATTTTCCAAAATTAGTGAATTTCAAGCTCTATTTTGAGAAACTTAATGGAGTCAATTGAAAAAACTCAAAACTAAGAGATTGTAGATCTTTTAACTACCTTTCCAAATTGTATTCATTTGTGTCAAAATTCAAAAGTATGAGCAAGTTATGGACTTTGGAATTTTGAGGCATTTTATTGAAACTTGACAAATATGCAAAATGGCCATTTCTTACAAACTCAAGTTTTAGCCATTCCTTTTGCTTCTAATCAAGCCCATGAGCAATTTGTAACATGCTGAGGCCCATCACACTCACCGTTTCGTGCCACATTTGGTTTTGCACTTGTTGGATTGAAAAAATCACAAACTTGCTAAATTTGCAAAAACAATAGCATGAGCTCATCATAAGGAATCAAGGGCCAAGATTTGGTGGATCAAAATCTGAGTAAGAAAGACCTCAAAGGCAACTGAAATGAGGAAAAATGCATGAGGCATTGGCATGTTCATAATCTCACTTTTCAACATAGCAAAATTTCCAATTGGGCAATGCAGTCATTTTGAAGCCCATTTCTCTTGAGAAACCTATTCTACATGTCATATATAATGAGAAGCAAGAACTGAAGGCAAGAGAGAGAGCTCATAACGTCCAAATTCCATATCTGAATTCAGAATTTCCATAGCTGCATTTTTTTTGAATCTCAAGTTTCAGTGGTGCATTTGGAGTTTTTCTTCTTGCTTCTTCATCCTCAAGTGCTAAGGAAGCTAAAGCAAGCTTTGAATCGCATCTGGAGCAAGAGAATTGAGCTTCCAGATTTTGAATTGAGGTAGGATCATTCAACTTTGATTCTTGAAATGTAGCCGTTTATTGTTGAAATTAAGCATGAATATCTGTTTGTGGATGTTATATGAATGATTCTGAAGCAATTTGAGTTCTCATTTTGGTGTATAATGCGTGTTTGAAATCTCTGCAACTCTGAATTTTCAGTGAGTTTTTGACAATTTCATGCTGAGATTTCTGAATCCATGGCTGTCTATTTGATGTGATTCGAATTGTGTTTAATTCCTTGCCATGTTAACTTTAATTTGCACTTGATTTCATTGATTTTGGTGGAGAAATGAGTATGTATGATGGATCTGAACATGAGCCCTAGAACAAGTCTTGTGCGCGTCCGGAGGTTGAAGATGATGTGGTGGCGCATTCTGATGGGTCCATTTGAATAGTTGTCTTATTTGAATTATTTGTTTTATTTAGTATTATGTTTGATTTTATTTTGTGATCAAAACATTTTCAAAAATCCTGAAAAAATTACCATAGGCCAATAATAATTTCTAGTTTTTTTCATTTTTTTTTTGGAATTTTTCAAAATGTTTTGATTGGCTTAAAAATTAATGAGTTTAATCATTTGTTTGTTTAAAGATTATTTTTATTTTAATAGTCCCTTTGATCTAAAATTCTACAAAAAAATATTTTGGACTCATAAAATCATGTAGAACTTGATTCTGAAATTTGTTTAGCATTTTTTCTATTTTTGATTATGAATTTAATTTGAGAAGTTTATTTTGAATTTTTGCTTTATAATTTTTATTTCAATACTTCCATTAATTCAAAAAATCTCAAAAAAATCATGCAAGCTTGTTTTTAATCATAGAATCTAAATATATTTTTATTTTGACCTTTTTCTGATTTTTGGCTAGGGTTTGTATTTTTGCCCTTAAATATTGGTTTAATTGTTATTTGTTTGTATAATTTTTATTTTAATATATCCTTTAATTCAAAAATTCCAAAAAAATCAAACATGTGTGTTTTTAGTTTTAATATTTGAATATAATTTTGGTTGGATATTTTTCTGACTTTTGTTTTGAATTTTACTTTGAGATGAGATTATTGAATTAATTGACTAATTGTTTGGATTTAATTTTATTTTTGACCTTTCTTTAATTCAAAAAAATGTGAAAAAAAAATATTATGACATTTAGGGTTTCTTTGAGTCTTGCATGATCTTGATTTGAATTGTTTGAATTTTGATCTTACTTAATCAACATTTAAGATTAAAAGTCAAAAATTAGGGTTTTGTTGCTTATTGTGCAAGTTTCTTTTTCAAAACCATTATACCCTGGATTTTCAATATGATTCAAGTCTTGATTATGGTTCATGAATGTGTTAAGGATCTGAAAACCATTTTTCTTGAATTATTTGACTTGGTTTGACTTTTTTCCATAAATTATTTTTAAAAACTTGTCTAGTTTGGTAGTTTTGCCAACTAGTTTTGAACTTTGGGCCTCATTTGATCCCCTCCTCAATCATTCATGAACTTAAGGCTTGCTTTCTAACTTCTGCACACTTCAAATATGCTAAGATTTTTTTGGTTTGAATTATGGATCCTTGTTTCTATTTTTGATGTATTTTTGAATTGAAGGTACCCAATTGATGTTGCATATCTTATTGTAATTTGTTTGATGACCAATGAACTTGAGTGAGGCCTATAATTGGGAACCTAATGATCATGTTGATTCTGATTATCCATAATAACTCAATTCATTTCACTTAATGCCCCATGTTTGAGTGCTTGAACCTTTTGATGCATTGTGTAGAATTTCTCTTCTATTATGCTTATGAGCTGTGATGAATTAATTGAGTATGATTGAAATGTGGTTGCTACTGACCTTCATGGTCTTTGATTATGTTTTTCTCAAGCTCCCATGATCCTTTATTGATATTCAATTGTCAATTCAACATGGTGATAGAAAGGAGCAATATTCCTCTAATTCTTTTGACCAAATTATGCATGTGCCTGTTTCCTTTTGTCTATCATGCCTAATGCTTTGATAATTGTTATCATGTTCTATAATTTCATAATGATTCATCCATCCCTTATGTGAGTCATCATTAAATTTATGGGAATACTAACTTGGTTGTTGAATGTGCGAGGTTCTTTGAGGAAAGTTTCCATTTTTGGTTTGAGGCTATTGTGTTTCACTTTATTTATGGAACACAATTTATCATATTGGCACTACTCTTGTACTTGGAATGTTTGATAGTTTATGCAGGACATATGTATATGTGGTTATGAATGCCATAAATTGCCCATAGGATCAATTCATATCTGATAATCTCAATATTTACATCCTGATGGCATAATTTCTGACTTGATTTGTCTACTGATGTCAGCTTGCTTGAAGTTCTCTAGGTTTCTTTTATTCTTGCTCAGTTGCTACGGATATTTATCCGTTTGGTATTTCACTATTACCCTTCTTCTATTTTCATGTTGCATAGTTCTCTGATTGCATGATGGGACCTCTGTTGCTGATATATGTCAGGAGGCCCTCTGGTTTTTTTTTGTCTGATACATGTGTTGTGTCTGCTTTTGATCGATGAGTCACTCAGTTTAGAAATTGAGATCACGACTTCGCTCTCAGTGCATGTTCCCTATAGGATGTTTATTGTTTTTCTTCTTTAATTGTTGATCGATGAGTCACTCAATTTAGAAATTGAGATCACGACTTCGCTCTCAGTGCATGTTCCCTATAGGATGTTTATTGTTTTTCTTCTTTAATTGTTGATCGATGATTCACTCAATTTAGAAATTTAGATCACGACTTCGCTCTCATTGCATGTTCCTTATAGGATAGTTTTGTTAAGCTTCCTTTAACATGTTAATTAAGGTAGGGTTTTCCTTTATCCTCAATCTTAGGGTCAACCATTGTATGATAACACTAGGGATAATACTAGGCTAGTTTCCCTTAGTTGTTTTTTCCTTTCTATGCATTCTGCATCTTAAAACAAAAATTGTTTTCTTGGAAAATCATAAGACATTTCTAATAAACTCAAACCCTTCTTCAAGGTAAAAGATACAAATCAATCTTATTTGTCTGTGTGCCTCTTGGCTTTATTTTTAAACCTGGTTCGACGATGTTTCGCCATCGCACATTTGTTTGAAACCGATGTTTCGCCATCGCACATGTTTGCTATCCTACTTTGATTCTTAATATCATTGTTAGGTGTGATGTTTTGTCATCCGATTTATTGATGTTTTGCCATCTCTGCCATGATACTTTACTACCTTTTTAGCCGATGTTTCGCCATCGCACATGTTTTCTATCCTACTTTGATTCTCAATATCATTGTTAGGTGTGATGTTTTGTCATCCGATTTATTGATGTTTTTCCATGTTTGCCATGATACTTTACTACCTTTTAGCCGATGTTTCGCCATCGCACATTTGCTTGAAGCCGATGTTTCGCCATCGCACATGTTTTCTATCCTACTTTGATTCTCAATATCATTGTTAGGTGTGATGTTTTGTCATTCGATTTATTGATGTTTTGCCATCTTTGCCATGATATCTTGTTATCTTTTAGCCGATGTTTCGCCATCTCACATTTGTTTGAAGCCGATGTTTCGCCATCGCGCATGTTTGTTATCCTACTTTGATTCTCGATATCATTGTTAGGTGTGATGTTTTGTCATCCGTTTCATTCGATGTTTCGCCATCTTTGACATGTTACCTTGTTATTATTTAGTTGATGTTTAACCATCTCATTTGTTTATTGTTTCATTCGATGTTTTTCCATCTTAACTGTTTTTGTTGTCTTAACTAAAAAACACAAAGCAACCAAAATATAAGCCAAACTACGGTTGCTCTGATTCCTTAAAAGGGATACGTAGGCATTGGGGTAAGGCCCAATCAAGCACAACTTTTTATTTCCCCTACATTGTTTTATTGTTTTCTTTTGCAAGCATTCCCTTTTTAGTTTTAAGCCATAGACATAGGATTTAACCATACCCATTAGATTAGACAACAAGAGTGCATACCATAGAGTACTACGGGCGTGTGGGGTGCTAATACCTTCCCCTTAAGTAACAGACTCCCTTACCCGATCGCTCGGTCGAAAGACTGTGATTTCTCCCTTTTTAGGTTTTATCGATGTTTACCTTTCCCTCTCGACGGGATAAAAGACGTTCGGTGGCGACTTCATTGATGTTTCATTTACATCCAGATGACAGGTTCCGGCCGCGTGGTTTCACTACCTACTCAAAAGGTCTTTCTTTTTTTCTTCCTCCTTTAGATGTTGCTATCTTACCATTGATTTTGTAAGAAGCCCCATCATTGGATGTGAAGGGATGGGCGTGGGTCAATCGTATAGTTATATAAGGCAACTTATGTGACACTTTAGTAATTTTCATAAGGGACTAGATCGTTTACCGAAGGCAACATCGAGGGACATCGAGGGATTACGATCTTTTTTATCGAGGATCTTTGCTAAAGCGTCCCACATTCGAGGGACATGACTGTTTTTCCGAGGCAATAAGTGAGATTACCCTAGGGGTGCATGTGTGTGAATAATGTGTTTGATTTGCATGCATTTAGTCTTTGATTAGGGTGTTCTACTTGTTGGTTTTATCTTTCCATACATCCTAATTACTAACATTTTTACAAAAGAAATAAAAATGCAGAAAATAAATCCTACACTATTACAACCATATTGAATAGCAAGAAAATGTAAAGACAAAACAAAAATAAAGGAGAGAAAATGAGCTTTTCGATCTAGGCAGAAACACCCTTCGATTCTGCCCTTCCTGGCTTCCTTTGATTTGGGCTTGGAGTCAGTAAGATCATGTCTTTCGATTTCACCCCTTTCCTATTTCTTTCAAATGGAATCTAGAAGTCAGTGTGGCCATCCTTCTGGCTGCTTCTTTTGTTTGAGGCCTGACAGTCAGTATGGACATCCTACTGGCTGCTTCTTTCGTTTGAGGTCTGGAGTCAATGTGAGGTGCACTCTTCGCCTCAAGCTCCTTGCTGCCTTCTTCGACTGCAGGAATGTTAGGCCCTCAGGTTGAGATTCAAAAGGCTTGAGTATTTAGCCAATCGAAGGATACATAGAACATGCTTTAAACTTTTAAACATGCAACATTCAAGTGTACTTTCTAAAGCTACAGGCCAGGGGTTAGCACAAGATTATTGGGTCTCAAAATCCAAATCTAACTAGTCAGGGTTGAGACTTTCAACATATAGGCAGTCAGGATCGAAAGTTAAAGCATGGTCAAACTCCCTAGATGAGATATCTACATTTCTTTTTTATTGGTATGTACACATGATATTTAAATGAAAGCGTTCCAAGTTTACAAAGAACTTGCCTCTTCAAGTGCTTAAAGAGAAAGAACTGCAAGTGACTTCCTTGGTGGTGAATGGAATTTCGTTGGAGTCTTCCTGGGGCTAGTCCAGTTACTACTTTGTTTGAGCAGTCACTGAATCGAGGGAGGGTATGTGAGCGAATCGAAGGTTACTCTATAACAGGTAGGGGAGTGAATCAAAAGGCTATTATATTGCAGTTGGGGAATGGTTCAAATGTTAGTTATCTGGCAACTTGAGGAGTGAATCGAAGGGTTCACTTAGTGTATAAAGGGGTCTGAGTTTTTTAGGAGTGTTAGGAATATTTGAAAAAAAACGTTGGATAATGTTTGAGAGTTTTGAGAAATTGATCACTTTCTCACAATAAGAGTTTTTTTGCAACTATCCCGGGGTCCCTAAGCTATGTGGTGGAGGCTCATATTTATAGGTGATTTTGGCTGATGTTTTAGGAGGGAAAACAAAGGAAATTTTGAACAAAAAGGGAATGATGTTCTGGTAGCTTTCGAGGAGCAATATTCGTATGCCAAATTGGTGCAAGAACAGGGGCAGTGTTGCAGGACAGCTGTGCAGCAGTTTTGAAGTGTTATGGCCAGTGTATCAGGCTTTGGATATCTCAACCTTTTGTTTTGACCCCCTAGCCCTATCCTTTGACCAAACTCCTTTTCAGACAACAACATTTCTTTTAAAATCAAAGTGTTCTTAGAATGGCTCATGTGTATCCTTTGAAGGGGTCCAAATAGGTGTCTTTCGAATATGCCTTTTGTATGTTCCTTCGAATGTGCCAGTTGTGAGGGTCATAACGAAAAAATTGTGTGTGTCGAAACAAACTGTTTCCAAGGGAGATATTTCCCATTTGAAACTACCGTGAAAGTAGCCAATGCTTTTTGGGTGCCATTGCCTTGTGAATGCCAACCATGGGGTAGCTTTTTTCCTTGTGCATTCTGGTCTAAAAGGAGTCCTGGTTTTTGTGAGTCGAAGGAACCATGCAAAGGGAAAATGGCCTCTGAATCAAAGGAAATCTTTAGGAGGATATTTCTTTATGACTCCAAGCAAACATGCAAGGAGGCTTTGCTTAAATGAAAGCTTGCATGAAGAACCACTGTCCACTCAAACTTTCCTGCAAGGGGTCATGTGGCCAAACGAAAGATGTAACCCAAACTTGTCGAAGGAAACCACAAACTCATACGAAGAAAGCAACCAAAGCTTGTATTTAAGGGGACCACATGCCCAAACAAAAGACACATGCAGGAGGTGTAAATGCCCAAACGAGGCGTGCATCAAGGGAGGGCCACATGCCCAAACGAAAGAGGCATGCAGGAAGTAAAAATGCCCAAATGAAGCGTGCATCAAGGGAGGGTGATGTACCCCAAAATTTTCCCTCCCATTTTCTCGTTAAAGATACTATCCTAGGGTTTCTCGAATACTCAATTTGGCTCAGAAGTTGATTAGACAAATTCTCCTCCTAAGCATTGAGCCAACAAATAGGGTTTGGTATTTCTCAAGCAAAATTGAGTTTCCAAGGTTTCAAATGGTCTTCATGTTTCTTCATGTATTCTCAAGGATGCTTGTGCCAAGCTTCAAGCCTCGCATCGCAAGTTTGCTCAGTCAATGGTTCATATGACTGAAAATCAGCTGCATTGACCCAAAAGTCGACCTTTTCAAGATCAAGTTCAAACTATCATAACTTCTTCACTATTCCGTATTTTTGAGTGGTTCTTTTTGCGTATGACTCTCCTTGACGTCATCTCCCACTTCTCTTTACAAGTCAAGAGTTAATTGTGTGCGGAGGATCATCGAAAATTCGAATATTTTAGAGGTTATTTTGCAAATTTGACCTAATCACAAGAAACTCTTGTCCAATTTTCGAGGTTCATAACTTCTCCAATTCTCAACGTCCTGAGGCGTTTCTTTTTGTGAAGTATCACCAATAGCGTTGTCTATGAGATTACTTCAAAGACCAAGGTCAAATTGTTCTTGGTTTAATTCATGTCATAGACATTTCTCAAAGGACGTTTGATTCTTATGTTGGGATAATTCATGAAACTAGAGTTCTAGTTTAATGATTCATTGATTGCTTGTCTCCTGATTCAAGTCATTTGCAATTGAACATTAGAGATCATTGGATTAATGTGGATTGATGATTAAATCTCTTAAAGGCGTGGTTTGTATTATTGGCTCGTATTGCAAGTTACCACGAATTGACGATATGGGTTTTAAAGAAGAAGATTTGAGGAACAATTCAAATAATTCTTTTTTGATTTCAAATCGATTCAGGTGTGCGAGGCGCAATTCATGCACATGAATTTGCTTTTGGATTCAAGATATACAAAAGAACTAATTTCTCATGATGCAAATTTTCTCAATTTTGAAGATCAATTCATGTAATTTATTTGGAATTCTAGGAGCAAATACAAGATGTTCATTAATCATTCAAAATTCATTCAAGTACCAATCATTTCCTTTCCAAATGCAAGTGGAAGATTTTGAATTTCATCAAAACAAATAATGATTCAAAGTGTTCACAATTACAAAAGGAATTGAGAAAATTACATTCAATAAAAGTTTACATTCATGTTACATATGAAGTTAAATTCTAGACCTATTGATATTAATTCCAAGGCTTCAATCTTGCTCCAATTTAAGCCCAATATCATGCTGAATGCTGTCCATAATTTCCAGCTTTGTTTCAACAAAAATAAAAGCCCATTTTCCAGCCCTGTTTCAGCAGCAAAACAGTACCAAAATTTGTCCATTGCTTGTCCAAAAATTACCTACTAAAATCTGCATAAACAACCTGTCAATACAGTCCAAAAAAATTTGAACCATAAAGTCCAAGAATTGCATCAAATAAGCAAAACAGAAAACTTGCATCCAAAAGTATAAAAACAACATATCATATTTGTTCAAAAGCTTATCTACTTTTCCCCCCTAAACTCATTTTTCTTTAATATAAGAAAGCGGCAGCCCTGTATAAAACGCACAGAAAAACTAAACTGAAAAGAGGATACATACATACAAAAATCTGCTTCATACCAAACTTATGTTTTAAAAAAAAAACTCTAAAAAATTTCTTTCATCCAAACTCACTCTAAACAAAAACACTTTACAAAAAACACACACAAAAAGAAGTTCTCAAAAACCATTTCTCATACTCCATGCATAAACTCAAAATTTCTGTCCAAAACTCTCTCACTTTGGACACACCAAAATTCATAGAACCAAACCAAGTCATTCAACTTGCACTTTCCAGATCATAAAAGCTTCAACATTTTTTTTCCAAAATTATTCAGAAGAAGGAGAAGAAATTAAGGATCAATTTTTACCTTGGTCTTTCCCGATTTATCGTCGGAGTCAGAATCATCGGACTTACTCCAATATTGTAAGCCTCCTTTTCTCGTATGATACATATGATGCTACTTTGTATTGCCTTGATTTGTTGCTGTTTCTTTTTATTTTTTATGCTGTTGTTTGTTGTTATTGTTAGCTGTATAAAAAAATAACAAAAAAATGTTAGAGAAATAGATTAAAATTTTTTTGTTGCTAGTCACTGTAAGATTGAGATAAGTATTCATAGAAAATTCAGAGAGCGATTAATAACAAATCAAAGAAAACTTACCATCTCTCCGCACCATTATATTTCTCTGAACTAATTTCATCCTATTCAAGCTTCAACAAACTTCATTGTTGCATCAATTCTTCTACAAGCTTCAACACTTCATCACATCATTATCATCATCATTGTATTCCCTCTTCACAACTATGCTCGCCCTCCAATCTTCTTCAACCTGCCGCAATTTCTCTTCTCCGCCGACAACAACTTCACAACAACAACTCCACGTAACTTCCCTGTTTCTTTTTTTTCCTTCTCTCTCTCTCCCTCTCTGTTCCTCTTCACGCACTATCAACACCACCGACAACCTACAATAATCTACTCTCTGTATTCTCATATTCACGGTCTCATAAGTTGACCTTCACTCCCTTCGATCTCCCACCGAAATCTGCCTTCAACAAACTTCACCAACTCACCTCCGTCATTAACACTGTCATCCATCACCAGCACCTTAGATCTATGTTCGTAATAACTCCCGCCGCCAGTGCTATCTTATTTTCGATATCAACTCCATGCTAGCTCTGTTTCAGTCACTCTGCAATTCAACTGCCACCATCAGAGTCAATTGGAGGTTCACCACTAGAGAACACCACCGCACACAAACACTTCGGCTACCCTTCATCACCAATCTTTAACGCTGATGCAAGCAGATTCAACGGACATCTGCGATCATTAAAATGCGACTGGGGCATCACCATCAGAAAGCCTACGATCATCTCACCGTCACCGAATTTGATTTTGAGGAGAAAAGGAATTATATGAGAACAGATGAAGTGACAGAGGAATGAATTTAGAGAGAATGTGTGATTAGAGAACAGTAGAATGGATGAAATGGGTCTGGATTTTGAATTCTTGCAAGTGGTTGTTTTTTTTTTCAAGAGGATGGATATGTTGATGTTTTCGTCTACGAGACAAGAATATGGTCTTGCTTGTGGTGTTGATTACGGAGAAGATGATTTCGATGGAGATGGTGATGATGAGAAGGAAGATGATGGTGATCCGTGGAGAGAGAGAGAGAGTCTCATTTTTATGGTACAACATAGAGAAGAGATAACTTTTTTTAATTAATTCTGTTTTTTTTATTCCCCATGCTATACAACTCCCAGCGGCGCCTCTTGGTCTCTAAGGTTTTCAAAACCCAACTTTTCCCTTTCAAAAACCAGGTCTGGTCCGACCCATTCAACTAAATATATTATTTTTTTGTTTGTTTTGTTTTACTACTTTTTAGCTCTAACCCCAAGCCCAGTCCGTTTTCACACCCCTATTTTCTTTATTTCATAGTTCTTCTTTTAATTTAGCTTGTAAAAAAAAGAATTAACTTAGATTATATTTAATTTAGTATTTTTTAGTTTAGGTTTAATTTAATTACTTAGAGTTTTAAGTTAGTTTAGAAATATTTTAATAACTTTAGTTTGGATTTAACTTTATTAATCTTTAGTATTAATTTTTAAATTTAATTAAATGAAAATATATAATTTCAAAAATAAATTTATTTTCTTAATTAGTTTAGGACTTTGTAAATAATTTATTAACTTTTTCTAAGTTAACTTTCTTTTAAATTAGTTAAAAAAATTTAATTAGTTTAGTTAGGAATTTTTTGTGAATAATGTTATTAATTAACTTTTTATTTAGTTTTATATTATTTTGTTTAAATTCTTCATGATAAAAAAAACCAAAAGATACATATACATTCGATTTAATTTCTTTGTAATTATTTTCTCCTCTAGAATAGGTTTTTATCTTCTCTTCAAAAATTCTCACAAACAAAAATATCAAGAATTTCTTTACTTTGTTAAATAATTTTATTTCATAAATTTGTTGTAATTTCGATTAATTTCTCAATTTGATTTGGTTGTATTGTTTGTCTATTTGGACTTTTAATCGCATTGATCCATCCCCATTTGTGAATTTGTACCCCCATTCCCGAAAACTCTGTAATAGCGTAGAATTTTAATTTTTGCAATTTATTGTTTTCCTTATACTGTATAGTTATTAGGTGTGCATGGCAAGATATAAAATCAATCGCTAGATAACCCTAATAAAAGAACAACTTAACTTGAATCAAACACACTTTCACACGCGCACCTCTAGGGTAACCTCGCTTGTTGCCTCGGAAACACAGTCATGTCCCTCGAATATGGGACGCTTTAGTAAAGGCCCTTTGATAAAAAAGATCGTAGTCCCTCGATATCCCTCGATGTTGCCTTCGGTAAAACGATCTAGTCCCTTACGAAAATTGCTAAAGCGTCTCACAAGTTGCCTTCTATGACTGTACGGTTGACCCGCGCCTATCCCTTCACATCCAACGATGGAGCTTCTTACCAAATCAATGGTAAGATAACAACGTCTAAAGGAGGAGGAAAAGAACATTAAAGACCTTTTGAGTAGGTAGATTCGCTCTTAGTTGCTCGCTTGCTCACAACAAAAACATTTTATACACCAACACTCTCATTTTGAAACATTTTCAAAAGAAAACACTTTGTACTCGTTCTTATAGAAACAAGAGCCATTACAAAGAAGACGCCTTTTTAAAATCACTTTCAAAAAAACATTCTACAAATACATCTTTGAACTATTTTCGAAACAACACTTTGTACGCGTTCTTATAGAAACGAGAACCATTACAAAGACATATTCAAAATACTTTCAAAACCCACACCACAATCACATTCAAACAAAAGCAAGTGATCTAGCAAGCAACTAAGAGCCCGTAGATAACTACGGATGAAAAGGGTGTTAATACCTTCCCTTTTCATAATATATCCCTCGAACTCAAGAAAACATCTCTAAAGGTATTTCCTGTTCTTTTTAGCCTTTCCTTTTGGATAAAAGAAAATTCAGTGGCGACTCTTTCTATTCGCACAATTGCGATCAAACACAAAACAACCGAGTCAGTTCTCCCACCGTGTTACAGAACTGGCGACTCTGCTGGGGAAGAAACTTAAAAGTGGGGTTACCTTAGGGCTAGATCACCTTTACTTGCTTTATTTGTTTGACTTGTATGCTTTACATTTTGGTTCTTTGTTTGGGCTTAAATCCTCTACCCAGATTTAGGATACCTTATAGGTAAGTAGCAATACATTGTGGAAACTGTGTGGGGTATACCGACATGGTCTAAGCAACAACTATGTTAGTGTGATATATTTGTGGGTACTGGTAGCCCTTGAGTAGTCAAGGAGAATACGGGGCCGCTGAGTGATGTCATGAAGCACTAACTGACTTTTAGAACATTTACTTGACCAACTTGGCTATTAGGATGTAGTGAGATGACCGACTTTGGTGCATTCTAAATTTGGTAGATACTCGGTACTACACTCATTGAGATTTGGATTTTTGGGATATATCGGTCGCCGTGAAAGAGGCTTGCGCTGAAACAATACCCGAGAAGACAAATCAATGATATTGAGATCCCTTAGTACCCGATTACTATCACTAGGACAGGTTGAGCCAACCAAACTTCAAGAGGGTACTTACCTATAAAACCTCATGCAAGCCTAAACCTAAGGATTTATTTATTTTAACTTGTGCATATGCTTGTACATAACATCATGACATCATACCATAGCATTTTAGACTAACCATTTCAAGGATTTTGAGATTCATCTTTATTCTATTTTATAGGATATGACTCTCACTCGCAGGAACACAATCCAAGTCAACCTTGTACGAGTACCTTTTCAGCTCAAGGATTTAGCATCGAGTGTCCCTGAGAATTCTCCGTTCACCAAAAGACATGGACGACTTCTCAACTTGGTTACCTCGAGCTTTGATGAAGATATGATGAAGGTTCTTTTCCAACTCTTTGACCTGTTGCACCATTGCTTTACCTTCCCCTATTACTAGCTTGTACCAACTATAAAAGAGTTCTCTTAGCTCTTGGGAATTCCTATCCTCGATCAATTACCTTTCAACGGTACCGAAAGAGACCCAAGCCCTGAAGAGGTTGCCCGAGCTTTACACTTGTAACAATCCGACGTCACGACTAATTGGGAAACAAGAAGTGGTGTCAAAGGGTTCTTATCCAAGTTCTTACTAGAAAAAGATCAAGACTGTTGGAACAACTTGGATTTACAAGCTTTCAAAGAAATTTTGGCTCTTCTCATCTATGGGTTGGTGCTATTTCCAAATCCTGACCAACTTATAGATGTGAATGCTGTCAAAATATTTTTATCTCACAATCCAGTGCCTACTTTATTAGGAGATATCTTGCTTTCTCTCCATGCTCGCACCATGAAGAGAAGAGGAACCCTCATGTGTTGTACTCCTCTGTTGGCTAAATGGTTTGTTTTGCATCTTCCCCGATCCATTATGAAAAATGAGCAAGGTTTAAGGTGGTCCAACAGGATGATGTCACTCAGGCATTCAAATATCTACTGGTGTTCTTGATCTTTGGAGGACATTAGTATCATCAATCGTTGTGGGGAATTCCGTAATGTTCCTCTGCTTGGAATTAGGGGAGGCATCACTTATAACCCTTGCTTAGCTCTATGACAGTTTGGGTACGCACGAAGAGATGGCCCACATGACGCGCTCATCCAAGGTGTAATGTTCGACTATGAAAGCGACAATCAAGACTACCGATGGAGGTTTATACGATCCTGAAGGATGGTAAGCAAGGTGGACAGTAGGACATTGGGGCACAAGAATTCAATTCCCCTTGAGCCTTACCTTAGGTGGGTACAGGCTCATGCTCAGAGTCTCAAAATGCCTTACCCCTCCATTCTCCCAGTTATCATAGAGCCTGTTGTTGAAGGAGATGTCCCATACACTGTCCTTCATCCTAACATGCCCACCTGTCTCAAAGATTTACAAAGGGATTGGATACAACTTAAGGAAGAATGAGACACTTTCGAAGCCTAATTCTATGTCAGCGAGAAGAAAGTTCTGGAACTCACCAAGCAGCTTCATGAAGAGCGGAGTCTGAACGCCTACATCGCACCAAAGAGGATGCGTTCAACTTTTTTATCTTAGGAGTTTTTGTATTTTATTTCTTTCATGGTAAGCCCAAAGAGGCATGATGTACTCAAACTTGGATTTATTAATATAACGTGTGTTCTTTTTTGTCTAAAGCAAATTTAAATCTCTAATTTCCTTGAAATCATTCGCATATGCATCTTCATTCATCATAACACAAACAGGTTTCTTACAACAAGTCTCCTTATCTTTCTACTGTTTATTACCGTGAGATGGATATTGAACAAACAGTAAAAGATCTCCAGGCGTAGAACGCCCAGTTTCAACAAATGTTCTTGACTCTGGCAAAAGGACAAGATGAGTTGAAAACTCTACTGATCAAAGAGAAGAAGAAGAAAGCGAAGAAATCAACCGGTGTTTTGAATCTTGGAAGAAGGTTCAAAGGACCAGCCAGGCGGACTCTAGACTTTGCAACATCATCGGGTGAAAGAGATAATCAAGAAGGGAAAAACAAGGAAGTGACTGACCCTCCAGAATCTGAAGAGGAAGAAGAGGTTGACTACTCTGAAGAGAAGTATCCTCCAGCTGACGACAAATACAAACAGTTGTAAGATCGCCTCAATGCTATGGAGATCTAGAAGGTACCCGAGTTGGATTTTGAGGAGCTAGGACTTGTCTCAGGGGTTGTCATACCGCAAAAATTCATGGTCGCCACTTTCACTAAATATGACGATGTCTCTTGTCCAAAGTTGCATTTGAGATCATACGTTAGGAAAATTCAACCCCATACTACGGATAGGAATATATGGGTGCAATTCTTCCAAGAAAGCTTGTCAGGGACGCAGTTGGATTGATTCTATCAGTTGGAAGGGACCAACATCCGTAATTGGGAAGATTTGGCAGCCGCATTTTACAAGCAATACCAGTAGAATTCTGACTTAGCTCCAACTCGGACACAATTGCAAGGCATGTCTATGGGTACAGGTGAAGGTTTCAAAACCTCTGCTCAAAAATGGCGAGATCTCGTGGGAAGGGTCCAACCCCCTCTATCTGACAGAGAATTGGTGGATATGTTCTTAGGCACGCTATCTGGTCCATTCTTCAAACACCTGATCTGAAGCTCCTCGGCTGGGTTTACCGAATTAATCATGACCAGTGAACGGGTAGAAGTGGGTATAAAAAGTGGAAAAATTCAAAGGGATGCATCCTTGAGCGCGATAAAGAAGCCCTTTACCAGAAAGAAGGAGGTTAGTGTTGCATATGACCATAGGAATCAGGACAGAACTGAACAATGTCCAGCGGTAGGGGCTGTCATTATCTATAAGCCTGCACCTACTCAACAAAGGAACAATCAATCTAGAACAGAAAGGACGGTAAGACAGTTTACCCGGATAAATATGAAGTTGTCTCAAGTCTTGCCGCATTTGTTGAAATCTAATCTGGTAACCTTGCGTGAAGCTCCGAAGAATCCCAACACTGCCTCTCCCCGTTATAACCCAAATGCTCATTGTGCTTACCACTCAGAAAGTCGAGGTCATGATACAAACAATTTTTGGGCTTTGAAAAACAAGGTGCAAGACCTTCTCGAGGCAGAGGAAATTGAATTTGACGCCCCTGAGATCCCGAATGTTATCACCACTCCTATGCCCAAGCACGGCCATGGTGTTAAAATTGTTGAAAATGATGTCTTTGTTACTGTTGTTGATGAACTTCTTACTCCTCTCCTAACCGTCAAAAGGAACTTGTTGAAGGCCGGTTTATTTCCAGGCTGTGGTGAAGGATGCCACCTCTGTTTATCTCTACCTACTGGTTGTCATTTATTGAAGACAGATGTCCAGCGCCTGATGGATGACAAAGAGATTTTGTTTGAAAAGACTCCCGTTCCAACCATTTCTTACAAGGATGTTTCAATAATAACCATTTCCTCCAATCCTCCCAGGGTCTCCACCAAAAGACTCGTTAGGATTACATCTATTCCGAAGGTGATTCCACTGATAATTACTATGCCAGTGCCAATCCCATACTCCTCAAACAAAACTGTTCCCTGGAACTATGGGGGTGACGTATACTACCACAATGTCAAGCAAGAATGGTTGGCTGTTGAAGACCAGGTTTTTGAGAAGGCTGACCCCGACATTGGCAACATTATGGGAACTAACAAAATAACCAGAAGTGGAAGAGTATTTTCCCTTGAGATTGCTCCTCCAAAAGCTGTTACCGGTCCTGTGATCATTCCTGCTTTTGTTCCTGCTGATACTACTACTACAGTTCTTGTGATTACCCCTGCTGACACCCCTATCACCGAATTAACCAAGACTCAGGGCAAAGACATTTTGGTTGAGCCTGTCCGGATGAAGTCGGAGTCAGTATCTATCCCAGAGGTTTCCAAGGAAGAGATGGAAGAAAATTTGAAAATTATAAAGATAAGCGACTATAATGTAGTCGAACAGCTAGGGCAGACCCCTTCAAAGATTTCTATGCTAGCTTTACTGTTGTGCTCTGAAGCTCATGCGAAGGCCTTGGTGAAAATTCTTAAAACTGCCCATGTGCCACAGGAAACCTCTGCTGACCAATTCGAAGATTGTGTGGCTAGTTTGACAGCTGATAACGGATTGGGCTTTTCTGATGCTGAATTGAAACCTAGAGGGAGAAAACACAATGATGCATTGCATGTCTCTATCGAATGTAGGGGCACTAATTTGGCCCATGTCTTGGTAGATACTGGTTCATCATTGAATGTGCTGCCTAAAAACGCTCTGGATAGACTAGACTGTGAAGGTTTGACCTTAAAACCCAGCAACATAGTGGTAAGGGCCATCGACGGTTCGAAGAGAATGGTGTACGGGGAGGTGGACATTCCCATCAAAGTTGGAACTCAGACCTTTGATTCAACTTTCTATGTGATGGATATTCTCCCTTCCTATTCCTGTTTATTGGGCCGACCTTGGATTCATGGCGCTGGTGCCATCACCTCTACATTACATCAGATGTTGAAGTACCCAATCAAGGGAAAAATCATCACTGTCCATGAAAAGGAGGAATATATGGTCAGTCACCTTAACTCCTTCAGGTATGTGGAAATGGATGGTGAATTCATCGAAACTCCATGTCAGCATTTCGAGGAAGTCCCACAAACAGTTGCAGCAACCAAGACAGTTTCCAAAGTCTCGAAGATTACCAGACCTCCACTGAAGATGGCTTCTCCGAAAGATGCCAAGGCAATAGTCGAAGAAGGTGGGTGTACCATTTAGGGCTAACTTCTGGATATTCCCTACAAGTCTGACAAATTTGGTTTGGGTTTTACTTCAGGAGCCTAGAAAGTTGTTCGCCGTGCTCGTGCTGGGGGACCACCTTTACGGATCAGCAACCATGGAGTCAACGCAGTGGAAGATAATGATGGCAGCTGTGACTTGGAAGAATGGATTTTTCCAACTATCAGCAGAGGACTCAACAACTGGGAAGCCAAAGAATTTGTCCCTATTATTTTATCAAACAATAACTGTCTTTAAATTTTTGTCGGACTTGTAATAATTAAACAATTTAGACTTTAAAGCCTTGTCTCTTACCCGAGGCACAACGGTCCATTTGTGAGGGTTGTTACTTCATTTTCATATGTCATCAATAAATCATGGATGTTTTTGCATGCAAATTTTACGCTCTTTGTTCTTCTTTTTCTACATTATTATTTTTTCAAAGATAGCTATGCTATTACACACACTCACATATCAAAAGGCAGATACACATCCACTAAGGATCCCATGGGTAACGATTCTGCTATGGCCTATTCTGACTTTGAAAATCCGATCTACCAAGTCGAAGATGAAGGTGAGGAAGATTGTGAGGTGCCAGGGGAACTAGCCAGGTTACTACAACAGGAAGAAAGGACCATACATCCCCATGAAGAGTCGGTTGACACAGTTAACTTAGGTACTGAAGAGGACAAGAAAGAAGTCAAGGTAGGTGCCAATTTGGAACCTAGTGTCAATAAGCGCTTAACTCAGTTACTGCATGACTATGTTGGGGTCTTTTCCTGGTCATACAAAGACATGCCAGGACTCGATGCTGATATCATGGTCCATCGTCTGCCGACAAAAGAAGACTGCCCTCCGGTAAAACAGAAAGTCCGTCGCATGCGGCCAGAAATGTCAGCAAAGATCAAGACTGAAGTCATGAAGCAGTTCAACGCCAGATTCTTAGCCGTCACATCCTATCCACAATGGGTTGCCACTGTTGTTCCAATGCCTAAAAAGGACGGTAAAGTACGCATGTGTGTGGATTATAGAGACTTGAATAGGGCAAGCCCTAAGGATGATTTCCCGCTTCCCCACATCGATATTCTGGTTGACAACACCACACAACATAAAGTATTCTCCTTCATGGATGGTTTCTCCGGGTACAATCAAATCAAAATGGCGCATGAGGGCATGGAGAAAATGACCTTCGTCACACAATGGGGCACGTTCTATTACAAAGTTATGTCATTTGGGCTGAAGAACACCGGGGTAACTTATCAGCGTGCCATGGTAGCTCTGTTTCATGATATGATCCATCACGAGATAGAGATCTACGTGGATGACACGATAGCCAGATCTCAAACTGAAGAGGAACACCTTGACTATTTGCATAAACTGTTTGAAAGACTGAAGAAATACAAACTAAGGCTGAACCCAAGTAAATGCACATTTGGAGTGTGGTCTGGTAAACTCCTAGGATTCATTGTCAGTGGTAAAGGTATCGAAATGGACCCTGCAAAGGTAAAAGAAATACAAGAAATGCCTGCTCCTCGCACCGAGAACAAAGTCAGAGGATTCTTAGGACGGCTAAACTACATCGCCAGATTCATTTCTCACGTAACCGCTACTTGTGAACCAATCTTCAAATTACTGAAGAAAGATCAAGTGTTGGATTGGAACGACGACTGTGAAACTAGATATTCACTGCTCGAGAAAACTTGATGCGCTCTGGCATGGGCTGCTCGCCGGATAAGACAGTATATGTTGACCCATACTACCTTGTTGATATCCAAGATGGATCCAATTAAATACATATTCGAGAAGCCCGCCCTCTATGGAAGAATAGTAAGATGGCAGATGATCCTGACTGAATACGACATTCAATACACTATCCAAAAAGCAATAAAGGGCAGTGTGCTAGCCGATCACCTTGCTTATTAGGCTGTGGATAACTACCATTCCATGAAATTCGAGTTCCCAAATGAAGACATCATGTTAGTAAACAATTGTGAAAAACTCAGACCATATGAAGGACTTGAACAAGGATCCCAATGGACCTTGGTTTTTGATGGAGCTTCCAACGCACTCGGCAATAGCATAGGCGCTGTGATCATATCCCCTGAAGGATGTCATACTCCCTTCACCGCGAGGCTTTGTTTCAACTGTACCAATAATATGGCGGAATATGAAGCGTGTATTATAGGTCTCAAAGACGCCATATATTTGGGAATCAAGTCCTTAAAGGTATTTGGAGATTCAGCCTTAGTCATCAGTCAGATCAAAGGAGAATGGGATACGAAGCATCCTAATCTCATCCCTTACAAAGAACATGTGTTGACATTAATCCCACATTTTGAGGAAATTACCTTTGAGTATTTCACACGAGAGGAAAATAAACTAGTGGACGCGCTAACCACTATGTCATCCATGTTTAAAATCAGGTGGGATAACGGGGCTCCCCAGATCACCATTGAGTGGATGGATGAACCAATTTACTGTCACAAGATCGATACTGAAGAAATAGTGGACAAACCTTGGTTCCATGAAGTTAAGAGGTATCTCGAGGTCCAAGAGTATCCGGAGGGAGCTTCAATCAATGATAAGAAGTTTTTGAGAATATTTTCTGCTAAATTCTTCCTCAGTAACGAAATCCTCTATAAACGCAACCACGACTCTACTTTGCTTTGTTGTGTAGACTAGAGTGAGGCAGAAAAGATAATGGCTAATTTACACGAAGATACCTTTGGCACTCATTCTAATGGACACACGATGGCTAAAAAGATCATGCGGGCAGGATACTACTGGTCCACCATGAAAGCGGATTGTTATCAACATTCACGAACTTGTCACAAGTTCCAGATCTATGCTGACAAAGTATATGTGCCTCCGGTTCCCCTAAACGTCCTGACTGCTCCTTGGCCCTTTGCAATGTGGGGCATTGACATGATTGGAGAGATCAAACCCACAGCTTCTAACAGACACCACTTCATCTTGGTTGCCATTGATTACTTCACGAAGTGGGTCGAGGAAGCTTCATTCGCTTCTGTTACCAAGAATGTTGTGGCCCGATTCATCAAATAGAATCTCATCTATTGATACGGTATCCCAGAGAGAATCATCACAGATAATGTTACCAATCTCAACAATACTATGATTACCTCACTATGTGCGCAATTCAAGATCCAACACCATAACTCTTCTCCTTACCGACCACAGATGAATGGCGTTGTAGAAGCCGCAAATAAAAACATCAAGAAAATCATACAAAAAATGACAGTGACCTACAAGGACTGGCATTAGATGTTACCATTTGCTCTCCATGGTTACCCTACCACGGCGCGTACGTCAATAGGGGCAACTCCTTTCTCTTTGGTATACGATATGGAGGCTGTCCTACCAATTGAAGTCCAAATACCTTCTCTGAGAATCATAAAAGATGCAGGTTTGAATGATGATGAATGGATTCAAACTCGACTTGACCAGCTAAACTTGATTGATGAGAAGAGGCTTACAATTGTCTGTCATGGCCAGATGTACCAAAAACGTATGATCAAAGCTTTTAACAAAAAGGTCAGACGTCAAGTATATCGGGTTGGTGATTTGGTAATCAAGTGTATCATATTTCCACAAGGTGATCCCAGGGGAAAATGGACTCCTACATACGAAGGACCATTTGTGATCAAAAACATATTCTCTGGTGGAGCAATGATCTTAACCACTATGGATGGCGATGATCTTCCGCACCCTGTAAACGCGGACATAGTTAAAATATACTACACATGAATAAAGACCTGCTAGGTCGACTGGACTAGGCAAAAATTAGGGAATCCCGGCGAACCAAAAGGGTTCGGGCAAAAATTAGGGATAAAATACAAAAAAAATCTGTACACCCGGCAAGCTGAAAACCTGAAAGGGCGGCTTGGGAAAAAAGGGTATCCCAGTGGACTGAAAACTCAAAAGGGCGGTCCAAGCAAAAGTTAGGGATTGAAAGCGTATGACTATGTCCTGTTGGATCACCTTACAGACAACCTTTAGTATCGGCTGACAAACTCAAACGGTTCTAATCAATCCAATCGGCCTCAGACAAAGCTGCAGGTGGATAAGACGCTCAGAGACACAAAGGCTATAGCAGAGTAGGAACTCCATGGGATTATTTCACATAGCTATATTTTCTTTGTATCAGTTTTCATTTTCTACGACGACATTCTCTTACTAGGATGTTCGTCTCTTTGTACAAAAATACTTATTCAAGTTAATACAAAGATATTCCTTTAAAAGTGAAAAGCTATCTATTTTTCTTTTATTTCCCTATTTTGTTTGCAAAAACGTCCAATGATTATTTTTGAACATATGCATTTGAACGTGATTACTGTTAACAAATGAGCGCAAGAAAAGAAGGAACAGAAAACAGAAAGACAGTTACTAATTGCTTTAAGAAATAAGATAATATCTATAGGCCATTCCATAAAATCCGCGGATGTACTTTTTCCAGCGAGAGCGAAAGCAAGGACATCCTACTATAGGATCACTAACGTATCTCCAATATGCAACCTAATGGTATCAGGTGCTCTCACATTCCCGACGGAGCAAAACTTTCAGTTACGGTTCCAAAGATTCCCTAGTGAAAGTCGCCTAGTTTCTCAGGATTCCCCAGCAGGATTTCACGAAGTTAACAAGAAATGCACGGTGTTTCCCTTCCCCAACAGAGTTTATTTCTCTAATTATGGAAACCCATCCATCAACACTTCAATTTCAACAAAATATGAAGACTTACACCCCACATCTCCAGCAGCAGTCAGGGATTTATTTTCCCTAGTCCAGCAGCACTACAGCAGAACAAATAATATGTTTATACATTACATTCATACGTCATAGCATTGACAACACAAATGCATATAGAACAGTCTCATGCCATGCATTTTCATACATAATGGCATTGCATACAACTAACTCTTCACCTTTCAGAAAAGATCAATCAACAGGAAATTATCATCAGCAAATTTCTGACATGACAACTATTTGTAGACAAATCAATTACAGATCAATTCCCGAGAAAGGACCGGTTGGACATCTACATAAAAAATATTTCCTTCAGACCCCTGCTGGTTCAGTTTAAATCTCTCAACGGTTTATTCTAATCCTTTCCCGCATACATCTTCTCTGGTTCAGATAAATCACTCCAAGATTTATTCTGATTCTTCTCCAGACCCCTGTTGGTTCAGTTTTAAACCTCTCAGTGGTTTATCCTGATTCTTTCCCGTAGACATTTTTTCTGGTTCAGATAAATCGCTCCAAGATTTATTCTGATTCTTCTCCAGACCACCGTTGGTTCAGTTTAAATCTCTCAACAGCTTATTCTGATTCTTTCCCGCAGACATCTTTTTCTGGTTCAGATAAATTGCTCCAAGATTTATTCTGATTCTTTCCAGTTAAAGAAAATTCAAGACCTCTACTGGTTCAGTTTAAATTTCTCAACGGTTTATCCTGATTCTTTCCTGTAGACATCTTTATCTGGTTCAGATAAATTACTCCAAGATTTATTGTGATTCTTTCCAGTTAAAGAAAATTCAAGACCTCTACTGGTTCAGTTTAAATCTCTCAACCGTTTATCCTGATTATTTCCCGCATACATCTTCTCTGGTCCAGATAAGTTGCTTCAAGATTTATTCTGATTCTTCTCCAGACACCTGCTGTTTCAGTTTAAATCTCTCAACGGTTTATCCTGACACTTTCCAAATAGATGTCTTCTCTGGTTCAGATAAATCGCTCCAAGATTTATTTTGATTCTTTCTAGTCAAACAACATTCGAGACTTCTTCTAGTTTAAGTTTAAATCGACCAAAGGTTTATTCTGATTCTTTTCTAGTTGAAGTCAAGTTCAGACTTAGTCCAATTTCTGTCAACAATCACCTTTAGATGGCATCTATAAGCCCATCTCTGACAACTCTCCATCATTCCAAATGGCATCTTTAAGCCCATTCCCTACACAATCAACCAACAGATCACCGAGTGCAAATTTCTGGGCACTCTAGTGTTCAATCATCTTCCACTTTCAAGCTATGAACGACAAACATGTCGATCTCACTTTTCAAGTTTAAGAAGATTGAACAGGGGAAGCTGTTGTACCCCACAATTTTCTCTCCCATTTTCTCGTTAAAGATACTATCCTAGGGTTTCTCGAATACTCAACTTTTCTCAGAAGTTGATCAGACAGATTCTCCTCCTAAGCATTGAGTCAACAACTAGGGTTTGGTATTTCTAAAGCAAAATTGAGTTTCTAAGGTTTCAAATGGTCTTCATGTTTCTTCATGTATTCTCAAGGATACTTGTGCCAAGTTTCAAGCCTCGCATCGTAAGTTTGCTTAGTCAATGGTTCAGATGACTGAAAATCAGCTGCATTGACCCAAAAGTCGACCTTATCAAGATCAAGTTCAAACTATCATAACTTCTTCACTATTCCGTATTTTTGAGTGGTTCTTTTTGCGTATGACTCTCCTTGACGTCATCTCCCACTTCTCTTTACAAGTCAAGAGTTAATTGTGTGCGGAGGATCATCGAAAATTCGAATATTTTAGAGGTTATTTTGCAAATTTGACCTAATCACAAGAAACTCTTGTCCAATTTTCGAGGTTCATAACTTCTCCAATTCTCAACGTCCTGAGGCGTTTCTTTTTGTGAAGTATCACAAATATCATTTTATATGAGATTACTTCAAAGACCAAGGTCAAATTTTTCTTGGTTCAATTTATCTCACAGACATTTCTCAAAGGACGTTTGATTCTTATGTTGGGATAATTCATGAAAATAGAGTTCTAATTCAATGATTCATTGATTGCTTGTCTCCTGATTCAAGTCATTTGAAATTGAACATTAGCGATCATTGTATTAAGGTGGATTGTTGATTAAATCTCTTAAAGGCGTGATTTATATTATTGGCTCGTATTGCAAGTTACCACGAATTGACGATATGGGTTTTAAAGAAGAAGATTTGAGGAATAATTCGAGTAATTTTTTTTATTTCAAATTGATTCAGGTGTGCGAGGCGCAATTCATTCACATGAATTTGCTTTTGGATTCAAGATATACAAAAGAATTAATTTCTCATGATGCAAATTTGCTCAATTTTGAAGACCAATTCATGTAATTTGTTTAGAATTCTAGGAGCAAATACAAGATGTTTATTCATCATTCAAAATTCATTCAAGTACCAATCATTTCCTTTCCAAATGCAAGTGGAAGATTTTGAATTTCATCAAAACAACTAATGATTCAAAGTGTTTACAATTACAAAAGGAATTGAGAAAATTACATTCAAGACAAGTTTTCATTCATGTTACATATGAAGTTAAATTCTAGACCTATTAATATTAATTCCAAGGCTTCAATCTTGCTCCAATTTAAGCCCAATATCATGTTGAATGCTGCCCATATTTTCCAGCTTTGTTTCAACAAAATAAAGCCCATTTTCCAGCCCTATTTCAGCAGCAAAACAGTCCAAAAATCTGTCCACAGCTAGTCCAAAAATTACCTGCTAAAATATGCATAAACAACCTGTCAATACAGTCCAAAAAATCTAAACCATAAAATCCAAGAATTGCATCAAATAAGCAAAACAGAAATCCTGCATCCAATAGTATAAAAACAATATATCATATTTGTTCAAAAGCTTATCTACTTTTCCCCCATAAACTCATTTTTCTTTAGTATAAGAAAGGGGTAGCCCTGTATAAAACGCATAGAAAAACTAAACTGAAAAGAGGATACATGCATATAAAAATATGCTTCATACCAAACTTATGTTTTCAAAAAAAAAAACTCTAAAAAATTTCTTTCATCCAAACTCACTCTACACAAAAACACTTTACAAAAAAAACACAAAAAAAGCAGTTCTCAAAAACCGTTTCTCGTCCTCCATGCATAAACTCAAAAATTTTGTCCAAAGCTCTCTCACTTTGGACACACCAAAACTCATAGAACCAAATCACTCAACTTGCACTTTCCAGATCATAAAAGCTTCAACATTGTTTTCTAGAATTTATTAATCTTTAGTATTAATTTTTAAATTGAATTAAATGAAAATATATAATTTCAAAAATTAATTTATTTTCTTAATTAGTTTAGGACTTTGTAAATAATTTATTAACTTTTTCTAAGTTCACATTCTTTTAAATTAGTTAAATTTTCTTAATTAGTTTAGTTAGGGATTTTTTGTGAATAATGTTATTAATTAACTTTTTATTTAGTTTTAAATTATTTTTTTTAAATTCTTCATGATAAAAAATACCAAAAGATACATATACATTCGATTTAATTTCTTTGTAATTATTTTCTCCTCTAGAATAGGTTTTTATCTTCTCTTCAAAAATTCTCACAAACAAAAATATCAAGAATTTCTTTACTTTGTTAATTAATTTTACTTCATAAATTTGTTGTAATTTCAATTAATTTCTCAATTCGATTTGGTTGCATTGTTTGCCTATTTGGACTTTTAATCCCATTGATCCATCCCTATTTGTGAATTTGTACCCCCATTCCCGAAAACTCTGTAATAGCGTAGAATTTTAATTTTCGCAATTTACTGTTTTTCTTATACTGTATAGTAATTAGGCGTGCATGGCAAGATATAAAAATCAATCGCTAGATAACCCTAATCAAATAACAACTTAAGTTGAATCAAACACAGTTTCGCACGCGCACCTCTAGGGTAACCTCGCTTGTTGCCTCGGAAACACAATCATGTCCCTCGAATATGGGACGCTTTAGCAAAGACCCTTCGATAAAGAAGATCGTAGTCCCTCGATATCCCTAGATGTTTCCTTCGGTAAAATGATCTAGTTCCTTACGAAAATTGCTAAAGCGTCTCACAAGTTGCCTTCTATGACTGTACGGTTGACCTGCACCTGTCCCTTCACATCCAACGGTGGGGATTCTTACCAAATCAATGGTAAGATACCAACGTCTTAAGGAGGAGGAAAAGAACATTAAAAACCTTTTGAGTAGGTAGATTCGCTTCTAGTTGCTCGCTTGCTCACAACAAAAACATTTTATACAACAACACTCTCATTTTGAAACATTTTCAAAAGAAAACACTTTGTACGCGTTCTAATAGAAACAAGAGCCATTACAAAGAAGACACCTTTTCAAAATCACTTTTAAAAACACATTCCACAAATACATCTTGGAACTATTTTCAAAACAACACTTTGTACGCCTTCTTATAGAAATGAGAACCATTACAAAGACATTTTCAAAATACTTTCAAAACCCACACCACAAGCACATTCAAACAAAAGCAAGTGATCTAGCAAGTAACTAAGATCCTGTAGATAACTACAGATGAAAAGGGTGCTAATACCTTCCCTTTTCATAATCTACCCCCGAACTCAAGAAAACATCTCTAAAGGTATTTCCTGTTCTTTTCAGCCTTTCCTTTTGGATAAAAGAAAAGTCGGTGGCGACTCTTGCCATCCGCACAATTGCGATTAAACGCAAAACAACCAAGTCAGTTCTCCCACCGTGTTATAGAGGGTCACATGCCCAAACGAAAGAGGCATGCAGGAATTAAAAATGCCCAAACGAGGCGTGCATCAAGGGAGGGCCACATGCCCAAACAAAAGAGGCATGCAGGAGGTAAAGGATGTATGCAGGAGATAAATTATACAATTGAAGGATGCCAAAAGGAGGTAAAAGGTGCAATCGAAGGAAGCCAAACAGGAGGCCTTTGCCTCCTGAATCGAAGGTTGTTATTTCAAAGGGAAACAAATACTAAGTCGAAGCTTGTATACATGGGAGAGTTCAGTCGAAGTTAAGTATGAATCGAAGTAAACTTGTTTTTCTTCAATTGTCAAAAACTCAAATTTATCTATTCTGCTATTTCAATGGTTTCCTCTTTGACCTAATGCTTGGAAATCTAATATGATCCATAGAAATTACAAGGGCATTAAAAATCAAATTGTACTTGTGCAAATTTGAACTTTTGAAAATTCTTGTGAGGAAATGTCTTGAGAAATGAGAGGGTAAATTTTGGGGTACAACATGTTGGAATTTTTTGTGTTGCCTGTGTGCTTTTCATTGATGATCATCATACGTCCTAGCTTCAGCACCCTTGGATTTTCCAGCGTGTATAAGTGAGTTAAATCCAACACGTGACATTATTTTGATATTATTTTTATTTTCTGATATTTTAAAACTTCTAAAATTCATAAAAATTTATTTCAACTTCTAAAATTCTGAAAAAATTATCAAAAATACTTTTGATTTTTCTCTTTCTGATTTTTATTTTTTCACAATTTTATTTTTGGATTTGGTATTTTTTTATGATTTTTCACTTTATTTGACTTATTTTAATTGTTTAAAAATTATTTTTCTAGATTTTAAAATTCTGAAAAATTATGGAAGGATCCAATGACCTCTTGACAAATATTGGTGACATCATTTTATTTTAATTTTTGATTTTACCATTTTTTACAAATTTTGGTTTATTTTTCTTATTTCTTTAAATTTTAAAAATAGTCTCTGACTTTTAAAAATTCTAAAAATGTTTGTCAACACTTATTGACTCGTGTTTGACTTCTGATATTTTTTTAGGATTTTTATTTGGTGTTTTAATACATGTTGTGTATTTTACCAATTATTTCCTTTTTAACTCATTTACATTTTGTTTTATATTTTATTATTTTTTTATTGGTCCTGATTTTGAGACACTTGAGTGTTTTTTTTGGACAAGTTCCTAAACCTATTGGATCTTGGGTTTTAATAGGTTAAGAAACTAAATTCACCAAAATGGATGAATGATGTTGATGATATTTGAAACCTTAGTTTCATCTAATACATCCCCTTCCCACTTCATCTTATCCCTTTCTTGTTTTTACTTGTGCTACATGTTTTTGCAAAATAATCTACATATCATTTCTCTAACATGTTTGGTACATAGATTGCTATTGATCGACCTCAAAATTGGTTTCACTTCTACATAAGTCCACTTACGATTGCTTAACATAGCACTAAAGCTGTCCCAATTTTGAAAATGGTCATTTGTAACCCAAACCTATGTTTGCAAGCCCAAGTATGTTTAATTTAAAACATTTGATCTAATAACTTTGAAGTTTATTGTTAGGAGGCTTTGATTCTATCAATCCTCTAATGAACTTCATGAATTTTGGTCTAAGTGAATCATTTGAACACCGTTGATCATATGTGGCTGCTTTAAGCACTTGAAATGAATGATATACTTGGCAAAAAGTAAATGAGATTTTTTATTGAGAAGCTTTGATTTTATCAATCTTCTAGTGATTTTTCAAATGCAAGCATCAAGATGGATATTCAACTAACCTTGTAACTTCTAATTTACTAACAATTAACTTTACTTTAGGCCTTTATTTTGTGCCTTTATTATTATATATCATATACTTTAGCATTTACATTCCATGTCATTTCTCTTTTGCTTATTTGAGCATTTATCTTCATGTCATTTTATCTTTGCTCATTTGAGTTTTTATTTTCTTTTGAAGACACTTAATAATCAACTTGAACTTTAAAAAACATTAAAGTTACTTGGACTACTTGGTTACTATCCTTGGCATTATGGAGTTGTGGATCTCTTAAACTTAGAATTAGAAGCCTTGATACTTGAGACCTTGTGGCTCTGTTGTTATTTTGTCTGAAGTTCTTGGGGTTTACTCCAAGGCATTGGGTTTTTTGTGTGCATGTTATTCTGATTATATGATTTGTCTGTGATTGATAATTCCTTTGTATACAGCCGTTACTTTGCCCAATTTTTGTGAAGACTTAATTCATCTGAAGCTTGGTGTTTCTTATAGGTTTAATATTTTTGCTTGCTTTGTTTCAATCCAAAGGATGAGAATTATACATTGATTCCTTTATGTCAAGTGTTGACTTCTTATTGGTTAGATTGTTCTTTTCCTTAGTTTTTACCTTATGCTTTAGGATAGTCCCTTCATCTCCTCATATCTTCTTTAATTTCAAAAAATTTCTCCCTCCTTTTCAAATCCCTTCTTGTTTTATAACTTGAACCACTTTCATAATAAACTTGGACTTAGGTCCATGCATTTTCAAAAATCTTTTCTTAATCAAACTTTAATCAACTTAACCATACTTTGATATCTTTTTGAAATACTAGAAGTCAATTAACCTCATTCAAAGCATTTTTCCACTTTAGCTTTTTACTTTAAAACTTTTCTCAAAAGATTAGACTCTTGTCTATTCTTGTAGTGATGTGATCTACTATACTTCTATAATGTGCAGTGAATTTAGATATTTTCCACTTGGGTGTTGACTGAGGCTTTATTGATTTTAAAATGCAAGTTATATCCTTCACTTTGAGATGATGAAAATTCTCCTTTCTCATAATCGTGGGTAGTAAGTATGTTTTGCACTCGGATATGACAATAATGTCTCTTCTCTTAAAATTAACCAACAGGAATGTGTTTTAAATTTTTTAAGGTGAACTACGAGTACCCTGATACCCTATTGCATGGAAGGTGGTACGTAGGCACTAAAGGTTTGCAACCTTGGCAGGTGAAAAAATTGTAAAAAAAACTTCTTTTCTCATCTGCACCATATTATTTTGTATACACCTTTTATAGCTAAAATACACAGATTTTCAAAGAGGTTCCTGCAGAGTACCATAAATGTTTAGGGTGCTAATACATCCCCTTTACATGACCAACCCCCGTACCTAGATTCACCCATTCTCTTTTTGGGTTTATTCTCTCTTTTCCCATTTCCTTTGGAAACCATAAAGTGCGGTGGCGACTTTTTTTTATTTGATTTGTACGAGTTAAGTCAATCCAATGGCTTAGTCTCAACATTTCTATCACTACAGAAAATTGGAGACTCTACTAGGGAATTCAAGATCTCTAAGTGGGTTGAGCCTATCTTTGTTTATTTGTGTATGAGCTATTATTTTTTGTATATTATGTGTTGTATATATGTATATCTGGATTTTCCTTGTTTTCAAGGTGCTTGGTGATCTCTTGTAAGTCCTCTACCCGGAATTGGGCATACTTAAGATATGATGGATGGTATAATCATGTTAACTTTGAGGGAGGAATCCCAAAAAAGGAGACATGAGATCCCTCACTAAGTGAGGCCCCTTTAACTGTAGCATTCATTTACCGAGCAATCAGAAAGACGTGCTGCTTTCGACCTGGGAGCCTGAGAAGCTGAGGACCGTAGAATCCTTAACCCATCTTGGACTTTTAGGTGTAGTGAAAAGACTATAACAGAGCAATCTGAAAGTTGTTGTCACGTGATTCTATACTCAGATGAGTTGTTCCTGAGAATATTGGTAATTACCAAGCTAACCGGGATGTTGGTAATATCTGAAGGAAGAATGTAGACTCTGGGAACTTTTTAGAACCTTGTTTGGAAGGTGATAAAAAATTAGTCCATACCTTGTGGGTAGTACCTTTGACTTCATACTCGTGATGTCGAACCTATGAACCCCCATGTTTGTGATCTCGTGTGTGATTGTTGCATTATCATGCATTCATGCACCCATGATCATTCTTTAAACAATATTTCAAGGAACTTAAGGTTGACTTTTGAAAATATCTCAGGTAATTTTTTGACCATGGATTTTTGAAGGATAAAGAATCAGAATTACAGTTTCAAGGATCTTAAGATAGAGGAACTGATGAGTTTGATTCCTGAGATTGAGAGTTCTATATATTTCTGGAAGAAGTATGGAGCCATTGTGCCTCTTATGAAGCTCAATATTAAGGAGGGTGTTCTTTCTACATTGATCAAGTTCTATGATCCGCTACACCAGTGTTTTACTTTTCCTGATTATCAGTTAATGCCCATATTGGATGAGAATTCATATTTACTTGGTTTACCTATTATTGATCGTGTTCCTTTCACCGGACTAGAAGGAGAGCCTAAGTCTCATGAGATTGCTACCTTAACTCACTTGAAAAATTTTGAGATCGAGGCTAACATGAATACCAAAGGAGTAATAAGAGGTTTACCCACTCATTTTCTATTGAATAAAGCTCGTTACTTTCCTAAAATAAATAGTACAATTGCTTTTGAGACTATCTTTTCTTTGCTTACTTATGGGTTCTTATTGTTTCCTAACGTCGACAAATTTGTGGATGTCAGTGCCATTAGGGTATTTCTGACTGGGAATCCAGTCCCTATGATGCTAGGAGATACTCATTATTCCATCCATCTTTGGAATTTCTATCAGGGAGGGATGGTCATCTGTTTCACATCGTTGTTATATCAATGGTTGTTTCTCATTTACCTTGGTCTGTTGCTTTTTGGGATATCAAGAAGAAATTGCGTTGGTCCTCAAAGAATATGGCTCTCACTAATTCTGACATTGATTGGTATCATTAAGCTTATTATGATGTGGAGATTATTGATAACTGTGGTAACTTCCCCAATGTGCCTCTTCTTGGTACAAAGGGAGGAATTAACTACAATCTCGTTCTTGTGTGTCGTTAACTTGGATATCTAATGAGAGACAAGAAAAATAACATTCATATGAGTGGTTTATTTCTCAAATAAGGAGAAGATCACAAGGAAACTAAGGAAGCAATTGAGAAGGCTTGGCGCCATATTCACAGAAAGAGTAGAAAAGATTTAGGACCAAGAGGATATGCTTCCTTGGAGCTTCATCTCTGTTGGGTACAAGCGAGGGGAATTCAGTTGAAGATGCCTTATTCTCGTGTGTAGTACGGTGGGAGAATTTACTTTTTAGTTTTATCGCAAATGTTGCAGATAGAAAGAGTCGCCACTGACTTTTCTTTTATCCAATACTTAGCAAAGGTGAAAAGAACAAGAAAGGCCTTTGATAGATTTTGAGATCGGGGGGTAAGTTATGAAAAGAGAAGGTGTTAGCACCCTTTTCATCCTTAGTTATCTACGGGCTCTTAATTTCTTAGCTCACTTTTGAAAAAAAACTTACTTTGTGTATGTGATTTGAAAATAATTTGAAATGCCAATGTAAGGCTATTTTTGTAATGAATCTTGTATCAGTCCTCAAGAATGTATACGAATTTTTTTTGAAAATATTTGTTGTTTGAAAGTGTGGTGTTAAAATTTATTTGTTTGTAAAAAAGGGTTGTGAGCAAGAAATTAGGATTTCTTACCCACTAAAGTCTTTCTTATTCTTTTCCTTCTCCTTTGGAGATAGTACTAGCCATATAATTAGTTGGTAGGTAGCTCTATCTATTAGATGTGAAGGGACAAGCATAGGGTCACCGCATGGTCATCGAAGGCAACATGTTGGGATACTTTAACAATTGTATCGAAGGGACTATCATCATTTTGTAGGCAACTCTGAGGGTCATCGGGGGACTGTGATCTTTATTCGAATGGACTATGATGATTTGATTGAGGGCCTTTTGCAAAATTATCCCCACTTTTGAGGGACATGACCATCATTCGTAAGGAAACAAGAGAGGATACCCTAGGGGTGCAAGTGTGTGAAGTGTGTTAGTTCAGTTATCTTATCTTGAAGATTAGGGTTTTCTATATTTATTTTTAGTCTTACCATGCAAACCCTAGTTACTAACAGTTAAATATGTACAAAATTAAAGGTAGAAATGTAAAGACCTAAGAACATAGTTTGATTTTACAACCCTCGTAAGAGTTTTGATGATAACAAACACAAAGAACAATTATGCACTCTAAAATTATATTCTATTTTGTAGAGAAGTTCTGATGGAAGTAGATTAGAAGTTAAGCTACAAGGATGTTCTTGTTGTGAATATAGACTAATCTCAGAAAGCTCTGATGAATGAAGATCAGAAGTTGTGCTAATAGAAAGAGTTTTAACTCTGAAAGAAAGTCTAACGCTGCAAACAAGACCTTATGATTCTGACCTTCCAATGTTCTGAAGCAAGCAACAAACAAATTCCTTAATGTTCTAAAGCGTTACTATTTGTGATACGGTGTGAGAACTGACTTGGGTGTTTTTCATTTTATTGCAAATGTTACGGTTAGCAAGAGTCGCCACCGACTTTTCTTTTATCCAAAAGGAAAGGTGAAAAAGCACAAGAAAGACCTTTGAGATTATTTCTTGAGTTCAGGGGGTAGATTATGAAAGGGGAAGGTACTAGCACCCTTTTCATTCATGGTTTTCCATGGGCTCTTAGTTACTTGCTAGATCACTTGCTTTTGTTTGAAATTGTGCTTTGTGTGGTTTTTGAAAGTAATTTTGAAAAGAGGCCATCTTTTAGGCAAACTTTATAATGATTCTCGTTCGTAAGAATATAGACAAAGATGTTGATCTTTTGAAAATGTTTTCAAGTTTGAAAGATGTTTTGGAAATGTTTGGTATTTATTTTTGAAAACAGCAAGGATGTTTTTATTTTGAAATTGAGCAAGTAACTAGGAATATTCTACCTACTCAAAAGTCTTTCATGTTCATTACCTTTTTCTTTTGATATTGTTATCTTACCATTGATTTGGTAAGTAACCCTATCTTTGAATGTAAAAGAGACGGGCGTGGGTCATCGTATAATCACGATTAGCAATGATGCAAGGTATCTTAGCATTTTTCTTTAGGGACTAAGATCATTTTTAAAAGACAACTTTGATAGCGTCATCGAGGGACTATGATCTTGTATTTTTGCTTGTTTTTGCTAAGATACCTCACATGCGTAATATGGCCATTTTTGTAAGGCAACCAATTGGATTTACTCTAGGGGTGCTTGTGTACAAGTGGATTGATTTTCATGCTTGATTTATCTTTGATTAGGGTTTGCTAATTGATTGGTTTTAGTCTTTCTATACAAAACCCTAATTACTAGCATTTGTATATAAAGTGATAAATTACGGAATTTAAAATTGCTACGCTATTACAATACATAAGGGAGGGGTGTACAAATTACAAATGGGGAATATTGCAAGAAAATTAAAACTAATTAATTATTACAACCATATTAAAATTGAATAAATGTACAAAATAAAGATAAGAATGCAAGAATAGAAAATGTAAAGAAATACGATTTTTGTTGTTTTTTATGAAAAGCTTTTTAAACCTATTTAACTAAAATAAAATAATTAACTAAAAATAAGAAAATTAATATTAAGTTAGTAGAATAAATTAATTTAAGGAAAGCAAGTTTTTTAGTTTTTTTTTTTATTTATGAAAAGGTTTTTAAATTAGTAAGAAAATAATATGGATATTAATTAAAAGAAATATAAGTTCTAAATTGATTTTAAAAGAAAATAATAAAATAAATAAACCAAAGTCTAAATATTTATTAATTAAAGAAAGAAATTAGTTTATTTAAGAAAATATTTTTAATCCTTTTGTTTTTTATAAGAAAAATAAAATAAATAAGTATAAATAATAAATAAATTATTTTTGGATTTTTTCATTAATAATAATAATAATAATAATAAAAATCTTAAAGAAGAAAAGAAATAAAACAAAAATAAGAAAAAAATTAAATAATAAAAGAAATTAAGCCAGGGGTGAACATGTAAGTCAGGGTTAGTAAAAGAAAAAAAAACAATAGGCCCAATTGTTGGAAGCCCAGGTGCTGCAAAAAAACAAAAAAAATGTCAAAGAAGTGAAAAAAAAAAGGAAAAAGATCACATTGAGGCTTGAACCCAGGACCTCATAGTGACAGGCGTGCGCTTTAACCACTAGGGTGGTGATACATCTGTTAACCTGTATGAAATGATAAATACATAACATAAAACATGCTATGATTGTACTTCATCTTCAACCTCCAGCCAAAGGATCTGTAACTTGCTTATTTCTCAACCATTTGCAAAAATGTAAACATGAAAATTGCTCCATTTTTTCACACGAATCCAACCATATAAATATCATAAGCTATAAATCAAAGATGAATGATAATTTCTAAAATTACCAAATTCTGGCCTAAATATTTCAGAAAGTTCAAACTCAAAATTCTCCTAGCTCAATCAAAATAAATGAAATCTATGGACATGTATAGTTTCAGGGAAATGATGTCTACATTTTATCTTCACAAATGCAAGTCTAACAATGGCTAAATATGAAGATAGAAGTTCAAGAAAAATACCTCAAAATTGGAAATCATGAAATGCAAATGAGCTTGATTCAAGGTGCTGCAATGATCAGGTTAGCTTCCCCAAGTTCCCAGGAACCTAATGCAATGGTTTGCTTGAGTAATGGATGGCTATAATGGTCTGGAGAAGTCAAGTTGTAGACCTCTGTTTTTGGTTATGGAGGATGATGAAGATGGAGTTACAATTTCAAACCAAGGACAAGGATGGACTATATTTGATGTAAGGAAGCTTTAGAAATGAATTTGAGGGAAAACACACGAGGGAAATGAGAGATACAAGTTTAAGGTCAGAACTGTGTATCAATGGAGTTTTTTGTGCAATTTCTAGCTAGAGGGAGTTTGGGAGTGTTTCAGGCTGTTAAAGCTCGTGTCCTAGCTCACAAATAGTGACTCTATTTATAAGAAACAAGTTTGGAGACTTGTTGTTGATCAGAATTCAAAATCACAAGTTTATGCATAACATGTGATCTTTTGAGAAATTCAAGTTTCCATGCCTTGTACTTGCTTCATAGAGTTGTTAACCACTTTAAACACATTACCTCTGACTTTGTGGATGAAGTGTAATCAAGAAAAACAAGTTAGAGGCTCAAGAATGGACTTTATGCAAAAAGCTTGCTTTACAAGAATGGCAATGTTAACTTTGTGCCATTAATGGAAATGCAACTTGGATAATAGCTCAATTGCTTGGATCAAAGCTCTAACAGATGTGTAAACATTTAATTATGGAGTAACAAACAAGTTTGAGGCCTGAAAACAAATATTATGCAGCCTAGCATGGATTTGGTTCATGTGTTCATCAAAAATGACTTGTAATTCAAGTTTGAAAACCCTAACTTCCTCTGTTCGATTCTCCCTGCTCAAGAATGATCTCAAGGACTTCTTGGATATTTTGGAAAGCTTGTAATGTTCTATACAACCCCTATTTGAATCACTTTTGAAAATTCCCCTTGGAACTATATGAAAAGTGTCATGAAGTTAGGTAAAAATCCTGCCTAAACTAGGGCAAAATTTCATAAAGTGTTTAGTTTCAAGACTATGACTTCATGAATTAATAAATTGAGATCCAAGCACTTTTAGAAGAAGTTGTGTAAATAAATGTTGTAGATATCATGGAGATCTAAAACTTTCATGTGTAAAGTTTCTTTTGAATCATCTTGCCTCATGGTGAAAAATTGGCTCAAAGTTGTGAAAAAACATGAAGTTTTAAACACTTAGAAAAATTTCTAAGTTAGAAAACTTTGACTTTTCAAAATGAAATCTTGACTTTTTGATTTCTTGATGAATAATTTTAATATTTTGACATGTTTTGATGAATTGTGATCTTTGACATTTGATTTTGACCAAAAAGTCAAAGTTTGAGTTTTCAATGTACAGTTGACTTTTGATTAGTTGACTAAAAATTCACTATCAATCCAATTGGTATTGAGAAATGTTTTGGGTCATGCCATTAGGTCAAAATTATGCAATTGAACTCTTGAGATCATGCCTCAAACCACTTAACCATTTTATAGGTCAAAAGTCAGAAATTTCCCTTTCTCAATCAAAACCCTAATTTTGACCATTTTGCCCTTTTGATGATTTGATCAAATTTCTTGAGGAATTATGGTCCAAACTTGATCGAATGATACATATGATTTTATAATGTTGATGTGGATCAAAAATTATGAAGTTTGACTATAAATTGGCCATAGTTGACTTTTTCCCCAATACAATTGATTTTTTAGGTCAACTGCTCAATTGACTGAGCAAAAGTGTGATCCAAGGCTTGAAAATTGACATGAGTAATATTGAGGGTCCATAATGATCCACGAAAGTCATATGGGGCATTGGAAGTTCAAATATCCTTGTGCAATCTCAAACCCTAATTTTGGTCATCAATGCTTAAGGAGATGTCTTGAGCTGATCAATCCTAGTGCAGTTTTGAACCAAGAGAGATCTTTGTGAGAAAATAATTGATAAATGAGATGGAAAATTTTGGGGTACAACAGCTGCCCAAGTTCAATCTTCTTAAGCCTGAAGAGTTAGATTGGCGAGTTTTGCCATTCGTGACTCGAAGGTGGAAGATGATTGGACATTAGAGTGCCTAGAAATTGGCACTCGATGACGTGATGGTTAATGGTATAGGGAATAGGCTTAAATATGCCATTTGGATGGATGATGGGAAGTTGTTAGAGATGGGATCTTAGATGCCATCCAGAAGTGATTGTTGAACCGTATCTGTAAGCTGAAACTGAATGAGTATCAGAATGGCGTCCGTGTGTAGAGCGTATCTGAACTGTATCTGAATAAGTATCAGAATGGAGTCCGTATTTGGAGCGTATCTGAACCATATCTGAAAGTTGAATCTGAACGAGTATTAGAATGGCTTCCGTGTCTGGAGAGCATCTGAACCGTATCTAAAAGCTGAATCTGAATGAGTATCAGATTGGCGTCCGTGTCTGGAGCGTATCTGAACCATATCTGAAAGTTGAATCTGAATGAGTATCAGAATGGAGTCCGTGTTTGGAGAGCATCTGAAACATATCTGAAAGCTGAATCTGAATGAGTATCAGAATAGCATCCGTGTCTGGAGTGTATCTGAACTGTATATGAAAACTGAATCTGAATGAGTATTAGAATGGCGTCTATATCTAGAGCGTATCTGAACTATATCTGAAAGATGAATCTGAATGAGTGTCAGGATGGCATCCGTATCTGGAGCGTATCTGAACTATATTTGAAAGTTGAATCTAAATGAGTATCAGGATGACATCCGTATCTGGAGCGTATCTGAACTATATCTGAAAGCTGAATCTGAATGAGTATTAGGATGGCATCCGTATCTGGAGCGTATCTGAACTGTATCTGAAAACTGAATCTGAATGAGTATCAGAATGGAATCCGTGTCTAGAGTGTATCTGAACTGTATCTGAAAACTGAATCTGAATGAGTATCAGAATGGCGTCCGTGTCTGGAGCGTATCCGAACTGTATCTGAAAAGCCTTTGAACATTGTTAATGGTAGCTGTTGATTAACCTTATCCTGAAAAGGGTAAAATGTTAGCTAATATGCAATGTCATGTTATATGAAATGCACGGTATAATGAGATTATGATACATGCATTCGTGTTATCGATGTTTATGATATATGGATGCGATGTATGCGTATGTGAGCTAATCTGCTGCACTGCTTGTTGGATTGGGGAAAATAAATCCCCGATTACTACTGAGGATACGGAGTGCAAGTATTCATGTTTTGAAGTGTTGATGAATTTATACTTAGAGAAATAAGCTTGTTGTGAGGGAAATGATGTGTACTGCTTGTAAAATCCTGTTGGGGAATCCTGAGAAATTTGGCGACTTCTACCGGGGAGTGATAACTGGAAGTTTTGTTCCATTGGGGATTAAACTGCATACTGCAGGGACTTTTATGGAAATAACTTAGAGAGATTTCCCTATTTTTTAAAGCCATTAGTGATTGTCTTTCTATTTTGTTCGTTTGTAAATGGTAGTTACGTTCAAATGCATATGTTCAAATATAAATCACTGGACGTTTTCGTAAACAAAACACAAGAGTAAAGAAAAACAGATAGTTTTGTACTTTCAAAGGGATATTTTTGTATTGACTTTGAGTAAGTATTTTTGTACAATGAGACAAACATTCTAGTAAGAGAATGTCGTCGTAAAAAATGAAAATTTGATACAAAGAAAAGATATCTATGTGAAATAATCCCATGGGGTTCCCATTCTGCTATAGCCTTTGTGTCTCTGAGCGTCTTGTCCATTTGCTGCCTTTTCTGAAGTTGATTGGATTGATCAGAATCGCTGAGTTTGTCAGTCGAAGCCAAAGGTTGTTTGTAAGGTGATCCAAATGGGACATAGTCATACACTTCAATTCCCTAACTTTTTACTGGACCACTCTTTCGGGTTTTTAGTCCACCGGGATACCCTTTTTTGCCCAAGTCGCCCTTTCGGGTTTTCAACTTGCCGGGTGTACAGATTTTTTTGTTTTATCCCTAATTTTTGCCCGAACCTTTTTTGGTTCACCGGGATGCCCTTATTTTTCCTAGGTGTGTCAACCTAGCGGGTTTCTTATGTGTAGTATCTTTTGACTATGTCTGCGTTCACAGGGTGCGGTAGGTCGTCGCCATCCATAGTGGTTAAGATCATTGCTCCACCAGAGAATATGCTTTTGATCACAAACAGTCCTTCATAGGTAGGAGTCTATTTTCCCCTGGGATCACCTTGCGGCAGTATGATGCGCTTGATCACCAGATCTCCGACTTGATACACTTGGCGTCTGACTTTTTTGTTGAAAGCCTTGATCATCCATTTTTGATACGTTTGACCATGACAGATAGCAGTAAGCCTTTTCTCATCAATCAAGTTCAGTTGATCAAGTCGAGTTTGGATCCAGTCATCTTCATTCAACCCTGCATCCTACATAATTCTCAGAGAGGGGATCTGGACCTCAATAGGCAAGACAACTTCCATTCCATATACCAAAGAGTAAGGTGTTTCCCCGGTTGATGCGCGCGCCGTGGTACGATAACCGTGGAGAGCGAATGGTAGCATCTCATGCCAGTCTTTGTATGTGACTGTCATTTTTTGTATGATCTTTTTGATGTTCTTATTTGTGGCTTCGACAACACCATTCATCTTTGTCCGGTAAGGGGAAGAGTTGTGATACTAGATTTTGAATTGCTCGCACAGGGCGGTGATCATAGTATTGTTTAGATTCGTACCATTGTCTATGATGATCCTCTCTAGGATACCATACCGACATATGATATTTTGTTTAATGAACCGGGCTACAACATTCTTGGTAACGGAAGCGAAAAAGGCTGCCTCAACCCATTTTGTACAATAGTCAATGGCCACTAAGATGAAGTGGTGTCCATTAGAGGTTGTTGGTTTGATTTCCCCAATCATATCTATACCCCACATAGCAAAAGGCCAAGGAGCCGTCAAGATATTCAGAGGAACCGGAGGAGCCTAAGGAGCTTTTTTGCCATCGTATGCCCACTGGAATGGGTGCCAAAAGTGCCTTCATGTAACTCAGCCATGATCCTTTCAGCTTCAACTTTGTCTACACACCGAAGTAACACAGAGTCATGATTTTGTTTATACAGAATTCCATTACTAAGGAAGAACTTAGCATAGAATCTCCTTAAGAACTTCTTATCATTGATTGAAGCTCCTTCCAGATATTCTTGAGCCTCGAGATACCTCTTGACTTCGTGAAACTAGGGCCGGTCCACTACTTCTTCAGTATTAATCTCATGGCAGTGAGCTGGTTCATCCCTTTGTTTAATGGTGATCTGGGGAGCCTCATTATCCCATTTAAGTTTAAACATGGATGACATTGTGGCTAGTGCGTCTGCTAGCTGATTTTCTTCTCGCGGGAAATGCTCGAAGGTAATCTTCTCAAAATGTGGGATCAATGTCAACACATGTTCTTTGTAGGAGATAAGGTTAGGGTGTTTGGTGTCCCATTCCCCTTTGATATGGCTGATGACCAAAGCTGAATCTCCAAATACATTCAAGGATTTGATCCCCAAGTCTATGGCAGCTCTGAGATCAAAGATGCACGCTTCGTATTCTGCCATGTTATTTGTACAATTGAAGCAGAGTCTTGCCATAAAGGGAGTATGAAATCCTTCAGGAGATATGAGTACAACACCAATACCATTTCCAAGCGCGTTGGATTCCCTATCAAAAAATAGTGTCCATCGAGATCCTTGTTCAGGTCCGTCATATGGCCTGAATTCTTCACAGTTGTTTACCGTCATGATGTCTTCATCTGGGAATTCGAACTTCATGGATTGGTAGTATTCCACAGCTTGGTGAGCAAGGTGATCAACTACTACACTGCCCTTTATTTATTTCTAGGTAGTATACTGTATGTCATATTCCGTCAGGATCATCTGCCATCTTGCTATTCTCTCAGAGAGAGCAGGCTTCTCAAAGATGTATTTTATAGGATCCATTTTTGATATCAACAAGGTAGTATGGGTCAACATATACTGTCTTAGCCGGAAAGCAGCCCATGCCAGAGCGCATCAAGTTTTCTCGAGCAGTGAATATCTTGTTTCACAGTCGGTAAACGTTTTGCTCAGGTAATAAATAGCATGCCCTTTTCAGCCAGACTCGTCATGCTGTCCCAGCACTCACCCCATTGAGTTTTCTAAAACAGTCAGATACATGATCAATGGTCTTCCCTCGACTGGTGGCATCAACACAGGAGGCTCTTGTAAGTATTCTTTAATTTTGTCAAAAGTAACTTGGCACTCGTCATTCCATTTGACTACTTGATCTTTCTTCAACAATTTGAAGATTGGTTCACAAGTAGCTGTCAGGTGAGAAATGAATATGGAAATGTAGTTCAAACGTCCCAAGAATCCTCTGACTTCCTTCTCAGTACGAGGAGCATGCATCTCTTGTATCGCTTTAACCATGACAGGATCAACCTCGATACCTTTATTGCTGATGACAAAGCCTAGGAGTTTACCAGACCGTACCCCGAACGTGCATTTATTTGGGTTCAACCTCAGCTTGTATTTCTTCAGCCTCTCAAACAGTTTTTGTAAATGATCGAGATGCTCTTCTTCCGTTTGAGATCTGGCTATCATATCGTCAATCTAGACCTCTATTTTATGATGTATCATGTCGTGAAATAGAGCTACCATGGAACGCTGATAGGTTTCCCCGGCATTCTTCAGTCCGAATGGCATAACCTTATAGCAGAATGTGCCCCACTGTGTAACAAAGGTTGTTTTCTCCATATCCTGAGGTGCCATTTTGATTTGGTTGTATCTTGAGAAACCGTCCATGAAGGAAAACACTTTGTGTTATGCTGTATTGTCAACCAGAATATCAATGTGGGGGAGTGGAAAATCATCCTTAGGGCTTACCCTATTCAAATCTATGTAGTCCATGCACATTCGTACTTTTTTGTCCTTTTTGGGGACGGGAACAACATTGGCAACCCATTGCGGTTAAGAGGTGACGGCCAAGAATCCAACATTGAAATGTTTCATGACTTCTGCCTTAATATTCTCCGACATGTCTGGTCGCATACGACGGACCTTTTTTTTTACTAGTAGACAATCTTCTCTTGTAGGTAGACGATGTACCACATTGTCTTCATCAAGTCCCGACATGTCTTCATACGACCAGGCAAAGACTTCGACATATTCGTGTAACAACTGAATCAGACGCTCCTTGAAGCTGGGTTCCAGATTGGCACCTATCTTGACTTCTCTTTTGTCTTCTTCGGTACCTAGATTGATCGTATCCACGGGTTCCTTGTGGGGCTGAATGGTCCTTTCTTTTTGTTGTAGTAATCTGGCAAGTTCCCCCGGTACTTCGCAATCTTCCTCACCTTCGTCTTCGGCTTAGTAGATTAGATTCTCAGAGTCACGAAAGGCCATAGAAGTACCGTTACCCATGGGATCCCGAATGGAGGTAGACCTGCATTATGAGTGTGAGTGTGTGTAAGAGTATAACTATCTTTGAAAGAAATGAAAATGTAAACAAGAAGAAAAATTGGTGCGAAAGTTTGTATGCAAAACGTCCATGATTCATTTATGTCATATGAAAATGAGATAATAACCCTTAAAAATGGACCATTGTGCCTCGAGTAAGACACAAGGTTTTAAGAGTCTGAATTGTTTTAATATTACAGATCCAACAAATTGTAAAGACAAATTACCGTGGGATAAAAGTGACTGGGACAAAATCTCTAGCCTCCCAGTTTCTAAGCCCTCCACTGACAGTTGGGAAAATCCAATCCTCCAGGTCACAACTATCTTCATCATCTTCCACGACATTGACTTCGCGGTTGTTGATCTTCAACGGTGGTCCTCCGACATGAGCGGGGCGTACATCCTTCTGGGCACCTGAAGTGAAACCTATGCCAAATTTGTCAGACTTATATGGATATCTGGGAGTTTCCCCCAGATAGTGCACCCACCTTTTTCTACCAGTGCCTTGGCATCCTTCAAAGATGACATCCTGAGCAGAGGCCTTGTAATCTTGGGAACTTGAGACACATCCTTGGTCACTGCCACATCTTGCGGGATTTCTTCAAAGTGTTGAAATGGATTTTCAATAAATTCACCATATAATACCACATATCTGAAGGAATTGAGGTGGTTGATCATGTACTCTTCCTCTCCATGAATGGTGATAATCTTCCCTTGAATTGGATATTTCAGCATTTGGTGCAATGTAGAAGTAACAACACCAACATTGTGAATCCGTGGAAGGCCTAGCAAGCAGGAATATGAGGGGCGAATATCCATTACATAAAAAGTTGAATCAAATGTTTGGGTTCCAACTTTTATGGGAATGTCTACTTCCCCATGCACCATCCTTTTTGAGCCGTCAAAGGCCTTCACCACTATATTGCTTGGTTTCAATGTCAATCCTTCGCAGTCAAGCCTATCAAGAGCCCTTTTAGGCAACACATTCAGAGATGAACCGGTATCAACCAACACATGAGCCAACGTCGTGCCCCTACATTTAAACGAGACATGCAATGACTCATTATGCTCCATCCCTCTTGGCGTTAAATCAGCATCCGAAAAACCTAAACCATTATCTACAATCAAGCTGGCTATGCAGTTTTGGAACTGATCGACAGATGTTTCTTGGGGTGCGTGGGTAGTTTTCAGGAATTTTACCAAGGCCTTTGCATGCGCCTCAGAACATAATAGGAGAGCCAGCATGGAAATTTTTAATGGAGTTTGCCCCAGCTATTCGACTACATTGTAGTCACTTCTTTTTATGATCTTTAGAATTTCCTCCATCTCTTTCCGGGAGGTATCAGGGATAGCTACCGATTGGGCCTTCGTCTGGACAGGCTCAATCAAAATACTTTTACCTCGAGTCTTGATTGACTCGACAGCAGGAATGTCAGTAGGGGTGATAACAGGGATTGTAACAACTTTGTCAACATGAGCGTTTGTAGAGGTGATTATGGGACTGGGAGTAACCTTCGGAGGAGCAACAACAACATGAATGATTACGGGTACAAAAATAGATTTTGGGGGAGTAATTTATGGAGAGAAAATCCTACCACTTCGGGTAATCTTACTAGTCCCTGCAATATTACTGACATCGGAATCATCTTTCTCAGAACTTGAATCTTCAACCGCTGGCCAATCTCACTTGATACCGTGGTAGTAGAAATCTCGTTCATAATTCCATGGCACGGTTTTGTCTGACGTGTACGAGATTGGTCTAGGCATTGTGATTATTAAAGGAGCTAGTTTTGGAACTGATATAATTCTAACAGGTCTTTTGGTGGAGACCCTGGAAGAATTGGCGGATATGGTAATGATGGAAACATCATTATAAGGAACAGCTGGAATAGGAGTCTTCTCGAATAAAATTTCTTTGTTATCTATTAGGCACTGAACGCCTGTTTTCAACAAAAGACAGTTGGTCGGTGAGGTCAAACAGAAATGGTAGCTTTCATTACAGCCTGGGAAAACACCGACTTTTAACAAGCTCTTTTTGATAGTCAGGAGTGGGGTCACAAGTTCATCAATTGAATTAAAAAACATATCCTCCTCAATGGCGTTGGCATTATGGCCGTGTTTGGGCATAGGGGCAGAAATGACATTGGGCTTTTCTGGCGCATCGAATTCCATCTCCTTAGCTTCAAGGAGGTCTTGTACCTTGTTCTTTAGAGCCCAACAATTATTAGTATCATGGCCAGGTCTTTCAGAGTGATATGCGCAACGGGCACTGGGATGATAGTGAGGAGATGTTGTATTAGGGTTCTTCGGAGCTTCTTTCAAGGTCACCAAATTGGATTTTAACAAATGTGGTAATACCTGAGATAGGGTCATGTTAATTCTGGTGAATTACCTGACCGGTCTTTACATCCTTGGCTGATTGCTTCTTTGTTGATCAGGCGTAAGTTTAGGAATCATAACAGCCCCCACCCTTGGTCGGCGTTCGGCCATATCTTGGTGTCTTTGAGGATATACATAAATCACTTCTTTCTTTATGATGAATATATTTCTTACAACTGTGGAAGAGGATGCATCTTTTTGGATCTTTCCATTCTTTATCTCGGCTTCTACTCTTTCTCCAGTCAATATCAATTCAGTAAAACCGGCCGATGAACTCCCAATTAGATGATTTAAGAAGGGACCATACAAGGTGCCCAAGAACATGTCTATCAATTCTCTTTCCGATAGAGGAGGTTGAACTCTTCCGGCTAAATCTCTCTATTTTTGTGCATAGTCCTTGAAGCCTTCACTTGAAGCCATAGTCATACTCTGGAGTTGAGTACGGGTAGGCGCAAGATCAGCGTTATATTGGTATTGTTTGTAAAAGGGTGCAGTAAGATCTTCCCATTTGTGAATGTTGGCTCTTTCTAGTTGGTAAAACCAGTAAAGATGAGTTCCAGACAGACTGTCTTGGAAGAAGTGTACCCATAAATCCTTGTCAGCGGTATGAGGCTGGATTTTCCTTACATAGGATCGGAGATGCATTTTGGGACATGAGACCCCATCATATTTGGCGAATACTGGTGCTTTCAATTTTGGAGGGATGACAATCCCAGATACTAACCCCAATTCCTCAAAATCCAATCCAGGAACTTTTTGGATTTCCATCGCACTCAACCGTTCTTCGAGATGTTTATACTTGTGATCAGCTGAAGGGTATTGTTCTTCAGAATAGTCTTCTTCTTCCTCTTCCTCTTATGATTCTGACGGGAAAACTGTTTCCTTGCCTTTCCCATCTTGATTGTCTCTCTCACTGGATTTCGTTGCAAAGTCTAGCGTCCTTCTTGTCTGCCCATGAAATCTTCTTCCCATGTTTAGAACTCCGGTCACCTTCTTTGTTTTCTTCTTTTTCTTTTCAACCAGCAAGGTCTTCAACTCTTCTTGTCCTTTGGATAGAGTTAAAAGCATATGTTGAAACTGTGCATTCTGAGCTTGGAGGTCCTTCACCATTTGCTTGAGATCCATCTTACTGTAATAAATAGTAGAAATATGAGGAGACTTGTCGCAAGAAACCTGCTTATGTTATGATGAATGGTAAATGCGTATGCAATGATTTCAAGGAACTTAGAGATTCAAATTCGTTTTAGACAAAAAGGAAACACACGTTATATTAAGATATTAAAGCGTGAGTACATCAATGCCTCTTTGGGCTTACACAGAAATACAACAAAAAGCTTTAAGATAAAAAGGTTGTGCACATCCTCTTTGGTACAATGTAGGCATTCAGGGACCGCTCCTCATGAAGTTGCTTAGTGAGTTGCAAAACCTTCTTCTCACTAGCGTAGAATTGCGCCTCAAAAGTGTCTCGCTCTCCCTTGAGCTGTATCCAATCTCTTTGTAAGTCTTTAAGAGAAGTGGGCATGTCAGAATGCATGATAGTGTATGGAACATCTCCTTCCATGACAGGCTCAATGATTATCGGGAGAATGGAGGGATAAGGCATCATAAAACTTTGAGCGTGAGTTCGTACCCATTTTAGGTAAGGCTCAAGAGGGATGGAATTCTTGTGCCCCGAAGTCTTACTATCTACCTTGTTCAGCATCCTCCACGCTCGGATAAATCTCTGGCGAAGACCTTGATCGTCGTTCTCGTAGTCAAATAACAAACCTTGAATGAGCATCTCGTCTGGGCCATCCCTTCGAGCATAACCAAACTGTCTTAGAGCTAAATAGGGGTTGCAGGTGATACCTCCCCTAATGCCAAGTAAGGGGACATTAGGGAACTCTCCACAATGGTCGACGCTAATAACATTCTCTAATGATCTGGAACACCAATGGATGTCTAAATGTTTGAGCGTCATCAATCTTTGTGACCACCTTGAACCGTGCTCGTTCTTTAAGACAAATTAGGGAAGATGCGAAATAAACCATCTTGCCAAGAGAGGAGTACAACATATAAGGATACCTCTTTTCCTCATATTGAGAGTGTGAAAAGAATGTAGGATATCCCCTAGCAAAGTAGGCACCAGGTTGCGAGATATGAAGATTTTAACGGTGTTCACATCTATGAGTTGGTCAGGATTTGGAAACAAAACCATCCCATAGATGAGGAGAGCCACAATTTCCTCAAAGGCTTGCAAATCCAAAGAGTTCCAACAGTTTTTGGGCTTTCTCGAACAAGAACTTTGCTAGGAAATCTTTGACACCACTCCTTGTTTCCCAATGAGTTGTGACATCAAATGGTTGCAAGTGTAGAGCTTGAGAAATCTATTCTGGCTTTGGGTCTCTTTCCGTACCGTTGAAAGGTAGATGATTGAGAATGGGAATCCTCAAGAGTTGGGAGAATTCATCCAAAGTTGGTACAAGTTGATAACCGGGGAATGTGAAGCAATGGTGTAGAGGATTAAAGAATTGGAAGAGCACCTTCAACATATCTTCATCAGTTTTGGAGGTAACCAAATTTAAGAGACGACCATGTCTTTCGGTGAATGGAGAATTCTCAGGAATCCTTGAAGCTAACTCTTTGAGTTGAGGAGGAATCCTTACGAGGTTAACTTGAATAGTTTTCCTGCGAAGAGAATCCATGTCCTAAAAAACAGAAACAAAGATAAATCCCAAAACTCCTTGAAATGGTTAGTGAATGTGTTATGATGTTATGATGTTCATGATGTTATGTACAAATAAAATATACACAAACAAAGCAAACAAGTCCTTAGGTTTAGACTTGCATGGAGTCTCATAGGTAAGTACCCTCTTGAAGTTTAGTTGGCTTAAACCTGTCCTAGCAATAGTACTCGGGTTCTAAGGAGCTCAATATCATTGGTTTGTTTCCTTAGTCCTTGTTTTAGCACAAGCCTCTTTAATGGTGACCGAAATATCCCAAAGAGCCAAACCTCAATGAGTGCAGTATCGAGTATCTACCAACTTCGGACTGCACCAAAGTCGGTCATCTCACTATATCCTAAATGGCCAAGTTGGTCAAGTAAAGGTTCTAAAAGTTCATTAGTGCTTCATGACATCACTCAGCGGTCCCGTATTCTATTTGATTAACTTAAAGGCTAACGGTACCCACAAATATGTCGCACTAACATAGCTATTGCTTAGACCATGTCGGTATATCCCGCACAGTTTCCATAATGTATTGCTACTTACCTATAATGTATCCCAAATCCAGGTAGAGGACTCAAACCCAAACAAAGAACCATAATGTAAAGCATAAAAGTCAAATAATGTAAGCAAGTAAATGTGATCTATCCCTAAGGTAACCCTACTTTTTAAGTAAACTCCCCAGCAGAGTCGCCAGTTCTGTGATACAGTGGGAGAATTGACTTGGGCCGTTTGTGTTTGATCGCAATTGTGCGGTTAGCAAGAGTCACCACCGAATTTTCTTTTATCCAAAAGGAAAGGTAAACAAGTACAGGAAAGACCTTTCGAGATTATTTCTCGGGTTCGGGGGGTAGATTATGAAAAGGGAAGGTATTAGCACCCTTTTCATCCGTAGTTATCTACGGGCTCTTAGTTACTTGCTAGATCACTTGCTCTTGTGTTCTTGTGGTGTGGGCTTTGAAAGTATTTTGAAAATGTCTTTGTAATGGTTCTCGTTTCTATAAGAATGCGTACAAAGTTTTGTTTCGGAAAAAAAATAGTTCAAAGAAGTGTTTGTGTGGTGTGTTTTTGAAAATTATTTTGAAAAGGTGTTTTTGTAATGATTCTCGTCTCTATAAGTGTAGGTGTTTAGGTATTGGCTTGCATTTTTGGTAAATCCCAAGTGTATGTGTGAATGTCATGACTGATGTCACAACATTCTAGTTCAGTTTGTACTGACTCATTAGGTACCTTTGCAGAAAAATATTGTAATTCAAATACTGATGTTTATAAGTGTGTATCTGAGCATTTTGCAAAATGATCACATTTTGCTAAATCAGTAGACAAGTTTTCTCAGATGTCATAACAGATGTTTTGACATCCTGTTCTGAACTAACAGGATTGCAGGATTGGATAAGTCTGAGTTTTTTCAGGAAATAACTCAGTCCTTCCTGAACAGAATCCTGCATTTTCTGAGGGGTAACCTAGCTCAACCCTAACCTGGTTAATAAAGTCCTGTGACCTGGTCTTTAGGTCAAACGGAATTAACCCTAGGTTTTTGGAAACCCTAACTGAAGTTGCAGCTGCTATATATTCAACAGAGCTGCTGTTTTTCAAGGATGGCTTTTTATTGATTAGAAGATCATTTGTAATCTGTATAGATTTGATTATTGTACTCCAAGCAATTATCATTGTGATAAGTGCCTTGGAATAGGTTTCTAATTGTAAGGGTTGTGTAGCACTCAAAGCTTTGAAGCAAGAGTGTTTGAATGTTCCTTGACTAAATCTGTGAAGCAGAGTCAAGTTAGTTGTGTGCATCACTCAAAGCTGTGAAGCACGAGTGATTGTGTTGCTTGATTAAAAAGCTGTGAAGCTTAATCAAGTGTTTGTTTTTGAAGAGTGTCTTCATCAATTCTTAAGTCAAATTGGTTTATGTATCACTGCTGTGATTGAGGGGGAGTGAGTAGGAACTCAGGTTTAAGTTGTACTTAGATTGGAATTGCATTGGGTAGGTCTTAAGTGAAGGAGATAAACTGGTTGGTTTATTCCTGAATTAAAATCTCTTATAGTGTATTTCCTCCCTGGCTTGGTAGCCCCCAGAGTAGGTGTTGTTGCACACTGAACTGGGTAAACAATTGACTGTGTTCTTTATTGCTTTTGTATTTACTGTCATATAGTAAGTCAGATACGGTGTCATAACATTGAACGTGACATTGAGTATCTGCAGCCAGAATTTCAATTGGCATCAGAGCAGGCACCCTGCCTGTATTACTGGGTGAGATCTAGGGATATCACTTTCTGGCACTATGGACAAAGAAGGAGTTTTTGGAAATAGACCACCCATTCTGGACGGAACCAATTATGACTACTGGAAACCTCGTATGATTGCCTTCCTAAAATCTCTGGACAAAAAGGCTTGGAGAGCTGCTGACAAAGGATGGATTCATCCCACCATAACTGAGATAGATGGGACAATCAGTCTGAAGCCTGAGGAAGATTGGAGTAAAGAAGAAGATGAGTTAGCTCTGGGAAATTCTAAAGCTTTAAATGCCTTGTTCAATGGAATTGATAGAAACATTTTCAGACTAGTACATCAATATGAACTGGCCAAGGAAGTTTGGGACACTCTCAAAACTACTCATGAGGGCACTTCCAAAGTAAAAATGTCAAGGCTTCAGATGTTGACTACCAAATTTGAGAATCTAAAAATGATGGAAGATGAAACCATTCATGAGTTTCACATGAACATCTTGGAGATTGCCAACACCTCAGGAGCACTAGGAGAAAAGATGTCAGAAGAAAAACTGGTGAGGAAGATTCTCAGATCCTTGCCTAAAAGATTTGCAATGAAGGTAACTGCCATAGAGGAAGCCCAGGACATTAGCAAATTGAAAGTGGATGAACTTATTGGGTCTCTTCAGACTTTTGAGATGGGGATCACTGATAATGGTGACAAGAAGAACAAAAGCATAGCACTTGTATCCAACACTGATGTTGAATACAAGGAGGATGAAGAAGAAAACATATCAGAAGCTATTGCCATGCTTGGAAGACAGTTCAACAGGCTCATCAAAAGAATGGACCCAAAGTCAAGGTCTAATGTTCATAACATTCCCTCTGACATTGACAGTTCCAGCAGAAGACCAAGGTCAGAAGACAAGGGAAACCAAGGCAGAGGTATTCAATGCCATGGATGTGAAGGATATGGACATATTCGAGCTGAATGTCCTACCTTTCTTAAGAAGCAAAAGAAAGGTATGCATGTTACTTGGTCTGACTATGATTCAGAAAGTAATTCTGAAGAAGAATCTGCCAAACTAGTTATTGCCCTAACTAGTGTTTGTACTTCTGAAAGTGACACTAGTGATGAAGAAGTGACATTTGAAGAACTGGCTGATACCTACAAGAAATTGTGTATCAGAAGTGCTGAAGTCTGTGTGCAGAATGAGAAACAATCAAAACTCATTATAAAGCTGGAGGCTGAAAAAAGGGCAAATCTTGAAACTATAAGTCATCTAGAAGGAGAAGTTCAATTGTTGAACTCACAACTGAATCAAATGACCAAATCTGTCAAGATGTTGACCAATGGAACAGACAAATTGGAAGAGATCCTTCAGGTTGGACAAAATGTGGGAAATAAATCTGGACTAGGATTTATGGAAGCAAAGAAATCTGGTACTGGTAAGCAAATGTCAAAACGGATGTCTCAACACAGCTCTCAACATCAGGAACAGAGACATATGAAGAAAAGGTACCAAAGATGGAAATGTCATCATTGTGGGAGATATGGTCACATAAAGCCCTTCTGCTTCAGACTACATGGATATCCTAATCAGAACTCAGGTGTCAAACCTAAGTCTAAAAAGGTACCTCATGCTCCTAAATGGAAGAAAAAGGCTACTGCACTGATAGCTCACACTTCCCTGAGGGTCTCTGCAAAGGAAAATTGGTACTTTGACAGTGGATGTTCCAGACACATGACTGGATTCAAAAATCTCCTCAATAATGTTATGCCTCACACCACCAGTTTTGTGACCTTTGGAGATGGTGCTAAAGGTGAAGTCAAAGGAGTTGGTAATTTGGACTGCCCTGGAGTTCCAAGTCTGAATAAAGTACTGCTGGTAAAAGGGTTGACTGCTAATCTCATTAGTATCAGTCAATTATGTGATCTAGGATTCAAAGTCAACTTCTCAAGATCTGAATGTCTAGTAATTAATAAAAAACTAGAAGTTGTAATGAGAGGAATCAAATCCAAAGATAACTGTTACGTGTGGCAGCCTGAGAACACTGATATCTCCACTATGTGTCAAATCATCAAAGAAGAAAAAGAGATGAAACTGTGGCAGCATAAGCTTGGTCTCCTTCATCTAAGAAGAATGAAAAGAGCTATTTCTATGGAAGCTGTCAGAAGAACTCCAAAACTACAGGTTGATAATATCTGTGATGTGGCAAATAAACTTGAAGAAGAATGTGTTGTCAGAACCTTAAGTCATCTTGACAAGGATGTTGGAAATAACAAGTCTAATAAATTCTGTTCTCAAAACATCTGGTCAAAACAGATGCTCCCTGAGTACAATGTTACACAAGATGTTGTGACATTGTGTTGTGACAATCTGAAAACAATCAACATTTCCTTGAACCCTATTGACTTTGAAGAGAAGAAGTCATTTAAACTGGAACATAGTTTCTCTAAGCTTCAGCTGACTGATTCTTCTACCAAGGCTCTTGTTGGAAATAAACTTGAAAATTTGAGGGGCAGGTTGGGTATTTACCAACATGAGAAATTATAGCAATTAATTTGGCTTAAAACAAGGGTTGAAGGGATTAATTTTATTAAGTCTATATTTAGTGGGTTAATCATATTCTTTCACAATTCCTTCAAAAGCTTTAAGAAGTTGAAGAGACTCCCTTTTACCCCCTACCTCTCTCATCCTTGCAACCTGTTTCCTCCTCCCAATCAAAGATTTTTCTCAAACTGCTACCATTACTCAAAGTCAATCAAAATGTCTCAGACATCGTCTTCAACCATGGCGACTTCGTCTTCCTCATCATCGTCATCATCTGACCAAGATTCTAGGGCAATCACTACATGCATAGAATCTGAAGTTCTTGAGGTCACTCCTCTCAGGGAGATGGCAACTGACCCAGCCAGAGTCAAAAAGCTCAGAACCAGACATGCAGGAAGAGCTCAAGCTACAGCCTCTGGTAATTCTTCTCATCCTTCGTCTTCTGTACCTAATAGAGAAGGATCAGTTCAAGTTCACCAAGCTATTGCTAGGCTGGTTACTAGTATACTGAGTGGCAACCAATCTGTACCGGGGATTTCTATCCCTTTAAACCAATTAGAAAGTCCAAATGTGGAAGTTTCTGAAAATGTAGATGTCACTGAGAATGTTGTGACACCAAAAGACAACATTCAGAACCCCTCTGAAAAGGCTGCTGATCCACCTATCATTGATGTGGATGAAGATTACTCAAATAATGAACTGATTGCTAATGTGAACCCTAGCATAGCTAGGAGATTGATGAAAAGAAAGAGTAGTCAGAATGATAAACCTGATGCTAAGAAATCCAAGGCTGAAGGCATGGCTGAGAAAAGTATTCAGACAAAAGGGAAGAAGGCCCAGGTGCATACTGCTAGACAACCAATCTCTAAGAAGAGTAAAGAACCTGAAACTTCTGATTCTGATGAGGAATCAGAATTTGAGATTGATATTGAAGAAACTCCCATCAGAAGGAAGCTCCCCTCCAGCAAGATTGCTAGAGTGCCTGAAGTGCCAACAGACAACATCTCTTTTCATCATCCTGACAATGCAAACAAATGGAAGTATGTTTGCTTAAAGAGAATAGCCTTAGAGAGAGAACTCAACAATGATGCCTTGGAGTGCAAAGACATCATGGACCTGATCAAGAATGCTGGGCTAATGAAGACAGTGATAAAGTTTAACAAATGTTATGAAAATCTGGTCAAGGAGTTTGTAGTGAACTTGTCAAATGATTGTGCTGATGGAAGGTCAGCTGACTTTGAAAGTGTTTTTGTTAGAGGAAGAAGGGTCAAGTTCTCTCCATCAGAAATCAACAAGTTTCTTGGAAGAACAAATGAGGACTGTCCTGATCTAGAGGCAACTGACAATGAAGTTTGTCTAACCATCACAGCCAGGCAAGTAAAGTGCTGGCCCTTGAAAGGGAAGCTGAATGCTAGTAAACTCAGCATGAAATTTGCCATCTTACATAAAATAGGTGCAGCCAACTGGGTGCCTACAAATCACAAATCAACTATCTCCACAGGATTGGGGAGATTTATCTATGCTGTGGGAACAAAGACTGCTTTTGACTATGAGAGGTACATCTTTGAACAAACTTTAAAGCATGCTGGCAGTTATGCTGTCAAAGGACCAATTGCCTTTCCCTCCCTCCTTTGTGGAATCATCCTTGCACAATACCCTGATATCCTTGTGGCAAGAGATACAGTCTGCAAAAGAGCTCCTGCCCTTGGCCTGCACTACAAACTGTTTCAGGGATCTCATGCTCCAGACATTGTCATAACATCAGCTGAGACATCGTCTGTAAAGACCCAGTCCAAGACATCAGATGTCATAGCTGTTTTAAAAGAAACTTGCAAAGAGCTGGATGCTAGAAAAAGGACCCTAGAAATTCTAATTGCCAGGTTAGAAAAGGAGGAAGCTGAAGAAAACAGAAGGGAAGAAGGTGTAGAAGCTGAAGGACATCTCAACATTGAAGAAACTAGCTCCTCTGAGTCTGGTGACAGTGCTTGAAGGTTGATTGTTGTTTGGTGGTGTTGCTGGTTGGTGCTGATATCTGGTGGAGTTTGGAAGTGTATTCAGTTGTTTTCTGCTGCTGCTCTTATTATTTTGCTTTGGATAACTGTATAATTTTATGAACATGTATCTTTGGCCCATTTGTGGCTAAAGAGGGGGAGAATATTTTGGTACTTACTTAATTAGTACTTGACATTCTATTTTTCTGCTGTCACTTATTTCTGCTGCTATCTATTTCTGATTGTTTAGGGTCTTTAGCCAAAAATCTGCCAAAGGGGGAGTTTGTAGGTGTTTAGGTATTGGCTTGCATTTTTGGTAAATCCCAAGTGTATGTGTGAATGTCATGACTGATGTCACAACATTCTAGTTCAGTTTGTACTGACTCATTAGGTACCTTTGCAGAAAAATATTGTAATTCAAATACTGATGTTTATAAGTGTGTATCTGAGCATTTTGCAAAATGATCACATTTTGCTAAATCAGTAGACAGGTTTTCTCAGATGTCATAACAGATGTTTTGACATCCTGTTCTGAACTAACAGGATTGCAGGATTGGATAAGTCTGAGTTTTTTCAGGAAATAACTCAGTCCTTCCTGAACAGAATCCTGCGTTTTCTGAGGGGTAACCTAGCTCAACCCTAACCTGGTTAATAAAGTCCTGTGACCTGGTCTTTAGGTCAAACGGAATTAACCCTAGGTTTTTGGAAACCCTAACTGAAGTTGCAGCTGCTATATATTCAACAGAGCTGCTGTTTTTCAAGGATGGCTTTTTATTGATTAGAAGATCATTTGTAATCTGTATAGATTTGATTATTGTACTCCAAGCAATTATCATTGTGATAAGTGCCTTGGAATAGGTTTCTAATTGTAAGGGTTGTGTAGCACTCAAAGCTTTGAAGCAAGAGTGTTTGAATGTTCCTTGACTAAAGCTGTGAAGCAGAGTCAAGTTAGTTGTGTGCATCACTCAAAGCTGTGAAGCACGAGTGATTGTGTTGCTTGATTAAAAAGCTGTGAAGCTTAATCAAGTGTTTGTTTTTGAAGAGTGTCTTCATCAATTCTTAAGTCAAATTGGTTTATGTATCACTGTTGTGATTGAGGGGGAGTGAGTAGGAACTCAGGTTTAAGTTGTACTTAGATTGGAATTGCATTGGGTAGGTCTTAAGTGAAGGAGATAAACTGGTTGGTTTATTCATGAATTAAAATCTCTTATAGTGGATTTCCTCCCTGGCTTGGTAGCCCCCAGAGTAGGTGTTGTTGCACACTGAACTGGGTAAACAATTGACTGTGTTCTTTATTGCTTTTGTATTTACTGTCATATAGTAAGTCAGATACGGTGTCATAACATTGAACGTGACATTGAGTATCTGCAGCCAGAATTTCAATAAGAACGTATGCAAAATGTTTTGTCTTTTTGAAAATGTTTTGAGATGAAAGTGTTGGTGTGAAAATGTTTTTATCGTGAGCAAGCGAGCAATTAGGAGCGAATCTACCTACTCGAAAATTCTTAAATGTTCTTTTCTTCCTCCTTTAGATGTTGCTATCTTACCATTGATTTGGAAAGAAGCCCCATCGTTGGATGTGAAGGGACAAGCGCGGGTGAATCGTACAATCATCGAAAGCAACTTATGAGACGCTTTTAGCAATTTTCGTAAGGGACTAGATCGTTTTATCGAAGGCAACATCGAGGGGAATCGAGGGACTACAATCTTTTTTATCGAAGGGTCTTTGCTAAAGCGTCCCATATTCGAGGGACATGACTGTATTTCCGAGATAAGGATCGAGGTTACCCTAGAGGTACGCGTGTGAAAAAGTGTGTTTGATTCAAGTTATTTTGTCTTTGAAATTAGGTTATCTAGCAATTGATTTTAAATCTTTCCATTCATGCCTAATTACTATACAGTATAAGGAAAACACTAAATTGCGGAAATTTAATTTCTACGCTATTACAGAACTTTCAGGAATGGAGGTACAAAATTTATAAATGGGGATGGATTAATTCAATTAAATGTCCAAATAAGCAAACAATACAACCAAATCGAATCGAGCAATTAATCGAAATTACAACAAGTTTATGAAGTAAAATTAATTAACAGAATAAAGATAAGGAAATAAGATTCTTGTTTTTTTGTTTGAAAAGTTTGAAAAGAAAAATAGAAAAATCTATTCTATTAATTAGCTAAAGAATTAAATCAAATGCATGTATTAAGAAATTAAATAAACAAATTAAGACTACAATACAAAAATTAATTAGTGAAAATAATTACAAAGTTTTTTTTCTAAATGAAATTAGAACTAAGAACTAAATTTAATTAAGAAAATTAATTAACAAAATTCATGAGTTATTAAATTAATAAACACAAATAAAATTAAAAACTAAGTATAAAAACAAAACAAAAAAATGGAATGGCGTGTTAAATTTACAAATGGGGTGATGCTGTCTTTTTTGAGCATGGGCTTTAGAGGCTTAAGCCCAAGGGGTTTTGTTTTAACAAAAAAAAAGAAAATGAAATAAACAGTAAAAAAAAGTCCCAAGGGGGTCTTGAACCCAGGATCTCACGCACATCATACACACCCTAACCGCTACACCAAATGCTCATTCATCACCTTAATCACCTTTGCAAACATATATTGTGAAACTTAAAAAATAGGCTGGGCCAAAATAAACCAGGCCCAAACCCAGTTTTAGGAAGGAATTGGAAGAGGGGTTTTGCCCTAAACATAAGGGGACGTTATTGTTGTTGTTGTTTCAATTGGGAACCCTAACAGCAAACCCTTTCTCTCTTTCTAATTTCACACTATCTTCTTACTTCTCTCTCGATACTTGAGAATTCCAATATCATCTTCTCCTCACCTTCTTCAAACCCTCTTTAATCGGAACCTATCTCTCTCGTCTCTCTCATCCACACTAAATTGACCTAGCGATTTTGCTCTCTTTATCAATACAAGCCCGAACCTTTTGCTAACCCTAAACTTCGCCTCTCATAATAATCATGAAGGGGAATCAGTGATGGATTTGGAGAAGATTGAAGGTTTGTGCTACTGTATTTTTGCAATTTTGTGTCTAATTATTTTTGTTTTTTTATGCCCTAGTAGATACAGAAAATATATGAGTAGAGGCGTGAGAATAGGGGAAAGGATTATACCTGTGGAAACTCTTATTTCTGGTATGGCTTCTTCCTTCGTTTTGTTGGCTTTCGCTCTCTTGTGATTCCATTTGTAATTTGTGAGCTTTGTTGGATGAAGGGATGAGGAAGATGATGGTGTTCAGTGGTGACTGAGGGTGAGTGAGGAAGGGAGATGATGATGAGGTGAAAACAGTTGGAAAAGGGTTGTGGATCTATGTGGTGATGGATTATGTTCTATCTCTTTTTGTTTTCTGGCCTTTGTGTGTATATTGGCTTAGTTGGTATATTGTCTTGCTAGTCTGCTTTCTTAGTTTTTGTATCTTTGTTGGCCTTGCTGTTTTATTTTGTATATTGTCTTGTTGTTTGGTTTTGTATATTTTCTGGTTTTTGCTCTTGGTTTTAATCTTGCTGGTTTTGTTGCTTGGTTGGTTTGTATATTGTTTTGGCCACCTTTTTGCTTTGTGAAATAGCAACTGGTATTATAATGAAAACAGGGTGAAAAGTGGGGGGAAATTTTAGGGTTTGAATATTTTTTTATATGCTGATTGTGGTCTTTTGAGGTGTCGGTCTTGAGTTTCCTCTTTTGTGCAACAGTTGGGCTGAGTTTTTTGGTATATAGTAGGACTTTGGACTGTATTGCTAGGTGATATCTTTTTCATCTTTCCTCTTTCCTCTTTCAATGAAAAAAGCAGTTTTGCTTATTTTTTGAAATTCTGAAGGGTTTGTAGTATTTAGGAAAATGATGACGTGTGAACAAGCTGACTAGCCTTGTTGCTGCTGCTATGCTTATGTTATACTTGTTCTATATTGTTGCTCGTTTTGTTTTTATTTGATGTTGATGCCCTGTATTCTTGTGCTGTTGTGCTACCTTGCTTGCTATGCTTGCTTTTGTTTCACAGCAGGTTAGGCAGCTTGCTTGCTGGTGTTATGGACTGCTGCTGTAGTTGTTTGGGCAACTTGCTTGCCTTGCTGGTTTTGCTTTGTTTTGGTTCCTTAGCAGCCTATGTTGCCTTGTTTGTATTTGTTTGCTGTAAATGTAATGCATCCCCGTTTTGTTTGGTGATTTTGCAATGCCGCCCTATTTTGTTTAGACTGTTGTAGTAGCTTATTTTATTTGCTTGTAGGCCTGCCTTGTATATATATTTTCCCCTTTTTTGTGAACCAAAATTTAAGCTTTGAGATTTGCAAAATAGGGAGAAATGGATTGTGATTAAAACAAACAAACATTATGATTCCAAAACGAAAACCCTAATGATGAATTTCTCTTCTTTACACATTACTTTGATTGAATGCTTGCTAACTTTTCTTCTTCTTGTTTCATGAATGGAAAGCGAGGCTTGGGATGAGTTGCTTAAAGATGAAGCAAGGGAGACTTGAAGAAGAAACAAAACTTCTCTTTGTAAACAAGAAACTTGTGATTCTTTGTAAGCAAGACAAAAAGTTTGTAATTTTATTTGCAATGTAATAATTCAAAGCATTGAACAACTTTTGATATGATGGGATTCTATACAAATCTTTGTATTTTAATTGAATTTTGAAATTCCCCATTGGAACAGTTTGAAATGAAATACTTCAGTGTGGTAACTTGAATTCTAAGCAATCACAAATGAATTTGTAACTTGTATTTTCAAACAAACATGCGCCTTGTACTCTAATCCAATTCCTAAACAAAATAAATGTTTAAGAATTCAATTCCACTTGGTCAACTTGAATCCAAAATCATGGTTGTTTTAAATGAAAGCCTTAATCTTTAAATCGTATGAAATTAAAACATGCATTCAAAAATGGACTCGCACGCCACGCTCGATAAAAACAAACATGTTTTAAGAACATTCATCAATCTTGCAACAAACTATGGTTAAAAACATTCAAAAATCAACAAATGACTTACGATGATTCGATAATTTTTGAGGTCTTCCAAACACAATTTCCTTTTGATCTTTGAAAATAAACTCATGAGCGACATCACTTATGACCATATACAGAAATAATCGTCTCAAGATCTTGTAATTTGAAGAAATCACAATTTTTAGAAATCAAACGACTGCTATTTAAAATTAAGTCAAAGTCCATGATGGGACTTCTAATGTACTCGAATTTTGGTGATCTTCTATACGTAATCAGCTCTTGATTTGTGAAGAGAAATTGGAGATGGCATCAAGGAGAATCATACGCAATAAGAACCACTCAAAAATATTGAATAATGAAGAATTTACGATCTTTTGAACTTGTTCTCGCAAAAAGGTCGATTTTTGGGTCAATGTAGTCGTTTTCAGTTATCTGAACCATTGATTGAGCAAACTTGCGATGCAAGGTTTGAAAACTGGCTTAAACAACCTTGAGGAGACATGAAGTTCTATGAAGACCATTTCGAATCTTGAAGATTCAATTTTCTTTGGGAAATGCAAAACCCTAATTGCGGACTTACTGCCTAGGAAGAGAATTTGTCTGATCAACTTCTTAGCCAAATTGAGTATACAAGAAGACCTGGGATAGTATCCTGAATAAAAATGAGAGGGAAATTTTTTGGGTAAAACACAAAACATCCTTTCTATTTTCAAAACAAGCACCTACACTTTCAAAACATCTTACAAACTTGAAAACATTTTTCAAAAGATCAAACATCTTTGTATACATTCTTACAAACAAGAATCATTACAAAGATTTCCTAAACAATGGTCTCTTTACAAAATAATTTAAAAAAACCACACAAAGAATAATTTCAAACAAAAAGCAAGTGATCTAGCAAGTAACTAAGAGCCCATGGAAAACCATGGATGAAAAGGGTGCTAATACCTTCTCTTTTCATAATCTACCCCCCGAACTCAAGAAATAATCTCAAATGTCTTTTCTATGCTTTTTCACCTTTCCTTTTGGATAAAAGAAAAGTCAGTGGCGACTCTTGCTAACCGCAAAATTTGCGATCAAATGCAAAACCTTCAAGTCAGTTCTCCCACCGTATCATAGAACTGGCGACTTTGCTGGGGAAAATTTTAAAAGTGGGGTTTCCTTAGGGTTAGATCACATTTACTTGCTTTCATTATTTGACTTGTATGCTTTACATTATGGTTCTTTGTTTGGGTTTGAATCCTCTACCCGAATTTGGGATACCTTATAGGTAAGTAGCAATACATTGTGGAAACTGTGCGGGGTATACCTACATGGTCTAAGCAATAGCTACATTAGTGCGACATATTTGTGGGAACCAATATCCCTTGAGTTAATCAAGGAGAATACAGGGCCGCTGAGTTATGTCATGAAGCACTAATGAGCTCTTAGAACCTTTACTTGACCAACTTGGTCATTTAGGATGTAGTGAGATGACCGGCTTTGGTGCAGTTAGAAGTTGGTAGATATTTGATACTACACTCATTAAGGTTTGGTTTCTTGGGATATTTCGGTCGCCATTAAAGAGGCTTGTGTTGAAACAACGACCAAGGAAACAAACCAGTGATATTGAGCTCCTTAGAACCCGATTACTATTACTAGGACAGGTTGAGCCAACTAAACTTCAAGAGGGTACTTTCCTATGAGACTCCATGCAAGACTAAACCTAAGGACTTGTTTTCTTTGTTTGTATGTACATACTTGTACATCACATCATGGACATTATAACATCATACTCATTCACTAACCATTTCAAGGATCTTGGGATTTATCTTTGTTCTATTTTGTAGGATATGGATTCTCTTCGCAAGAAAACTATTCAAGTCAACCTTGTAAGGATCCCTCCACAACTTAAGGAGCTAGCTTCAAGGATTCTTGAAAACTCTCCATTCACCGAGAGAAATGGTCGCCTACTCAACTTGGTCACCTCCAACACAGACGAGGACATGATGAAGGTGCTCTTTCAATTCTTTGATCCTTTACACCATTGCTTCACATTTCCCGACTATCAACTTGTGCCTACATTGGAAGAATTCTCCAGACTCTTGAGGATTCCCATTCTCAACCAACTATCTTTCAACGGTATAGAAAGAGACCCAAAGCTAGAAGAGATTGCTCATGCTCTACACTTGGACTCATCTGATGTCACAACTCATTGGGAAACAAGGAGTGGTGTCAAACGTTTCCTAGCAAAGTTCTTGCTTGAGAAAGCCTAAAACTGTTGGAATTCTTTGGACCTGCAAGCTTTTGAGGAAATTGTGGCTCTCCTCATCTATGGGATGGTTTTGTTTCTAAATTCTGACCAACTCATAGATGTGAACGCCGTCAAAATCTTCATATCCCGCAACCTGATGCCTACTTTTATAGGAGACATCCTAAACTATTTTCACACTCACACAATGAGGAAAAGAGGTGTTCTTATGTGTTGCACTCCTCTCTTGACAAGATGGTTTATTTCACATCTTCCCCAATCTATATTAAGAAACGAACAAGGTTCAAGGTGGTCACAAAGGTTGATGACGCTCAAACATTCAGACATTTATTGGTGCTCCTGATCCATAGAGAATGTTACTATTGTCGACCGTTGTGGAGAGTTACCTAATGTCCCCTTACTTGGCATTAGGGGTGGTATCACCTACAATCCCTGTTTAGCTTTAAGACAGTTTGGTTACGCCCGAAGGGATGGCTCGCATGAGATGCTGATTCAAGGTTTGGTATTTGACTACGACAACGACGATCAAGGTCTTCGCCAGAGATTTATCCGATCTTGGAGGATGTTGAACAAGGTAGATAGCAAGACTTTGGGGCATAATAATTCCATCTCTCTTGAGCCTTACCTCAAATGGGTATGAACTCGTGCTCAGAGTCTTATGATGCCTTATCCCTCCATTCTCTCGGTAATCATTGAGCCTGTCATGGAAGGAGATGTTCTATATACTATCCTACATCCTGACATGCCCACCTCTCTTGAAGACCTACAAAGAGATTGGATACAACTCAAGGGGGAGCGAGATACTTTCGAAGACCAATTCTACGCAAGCGAGAAGAAGGTTTTGGAACTCACTAGACTACTTCATGAGGAGCAGACTCTGAATGCCTACATTGCACCAAAGAGGATGTGTACTACCTTTTTATCTTAGAGTTCTTGTATTATCTTAGAGTTCATGACATATGCATACTAAACATATAGCACAATCTCATTTATTTTGAGAACATCATTACGCAATGCATGTATCTTCATGCAACTATTTCTTTACCTATTTCAGGAAAGATCAATCAAAAGACATACAGTTTATCTGTTAGCTCATATTAAGTTCTGATACCTCCTTCAGTAGACCTTTCTCTGGCTCAGATTAAGTTTTGATACTTTGTTCGGTTAAAGACATCAATATTATCTGCTGAATGAGATTAAGTTCTGATACCTCATTCAGTATACCTTTCTTCGGCTCAGATTAAGTTCTGATACTTCGTTCGGTTAAAGATATTAAGATTATATGCCGGCTAAGATTAAGTTCTGATACCTCATTCAGTAGACCTTTCTCTGGCTCAGATTAAGTTCTGATACTTTGTTCGATTAAAGACATCAAGATTATCTGCTGGCTTAGATTAAGTTCTGATACCTCCTTCAATAGACCTTTCTCCGACTCAGATTAAGTTCTGATACTTCATTCGGTTAAAGACATCAAGATTATCTACTGGCTCAGATTAAGTTCTGATACCTCCTTTAGTAGACCTTTCTTTATATCAGATTAAGTTCTGATATTCCATTCGGTTAAAGACATCAAGATTATCTACTGGCTTAGATTAAGTTCTGATACCTCCTTCAGTAGACCTTTCTCCGGCTCAGATTAAGTTCTGATACTTTTTTCGGTTAAAGACATCAAGATTATCTGCTGGCTCAGATTAAGTTCTGATACCTCCTTTAGTAGACCTTTCTCCGGCTCAAATTAAGTTCTGATACTTCATTCGGTTAAAGACATCAAGATTATTTGCTGATTCATATTAAGTTCTGATACCTCCTTCAGTAGACTTTCTGTAATTGCAAGCTTCTCAAGTCATGTTTAAAGCATTGGTTTTGATGAAGACAACATGGATATCAACATTCAAAGGATGTGCAAAAAGTTTATCAATATCATATAAAACCTTGTTACAAGTCTTGAAGATTAGAAGAAGAATTATTAAAGAAACAACAAATGTCAAAAGGTATAAATAATTCTTAAACTTGAATATAGATGTTCACAAATATGCATTCATAATCATATACATATCCCACATTTTTAACAATAAGAAAAACTATGTTTGAAATCTTTTTCAAAAGGATTTTTTGAAAATAAACTTTCAGGAACCGGTTCCTACCTAACAGGGAACCGGGTTCCAAACTTGTTCAAAAAACACTTCCCTGGAATTTGTACCAGGAACCGGGTTGTACCTATAGGGGAACCGGTTCCTGCGTGTTATTTTTGAATTCTGGGTTATAACGTTCACTAGGAACCGGGTTCTGCCTGGGTCGGAACCGGTTCCCAGCGAACCAGTACAGATTTTCTTTTGTTTTTTGAACATAATTAAAATGGTATTCTTTCATGATTGCATTGCATCTTTTCATATCAAATGGCATGAATGAAGAGGTATTGTGACATTATAAATTGTGCAGATTTTCAAATTCAAATAACCTTCTTCAATTAACAATTTTCATCATTCAAATTTGCATATTCTTACAAACTTTCAAGTGTTCTTACAAATCATAAATTTTGTGAAACTTGCCATATACATTTTCATTAAGAAATCATTACAAGTTTCATACATTCATTGTGAACATTTATAATCATTGCTTGAGAATTGTTTCTTTCTTGAAGAAGAAGATCAATCAAAGATTGATAGTGCTCTCCATCTCTTTCAAATAAATCATTGTATTACAAAAAGAAAGTATTCCCTTACTATCCAGGATTGTTGGAAGTAAGTGTTGTGATTTGAAGAGGATTGTTCTTCATTCACATTAGTGTTTGTTTGACCTTAAAGGTGTTAAGAACCTTTGGTCACCCTATAGGTTAGATAGTAAGCATAGGTTGTACAATCATTCTAAACTATAGTGAAATCTCTTTCGTGTTGGAAAGGGGACTGGAGTACTCTCGGATTGTGAGGGGAACCAGGATATATCGCTGTGTTCTTTACTTTTCCGCTTTTATCGTTTTCATCACCATAATCAAGAAAAGATAAGATATAGTCAAAAACCTTCAAACACTTAACCACAAATTACTACAAGTATTCTCATAAAACCGAATAAATTTTTATATACCTAATTCACCCCCCCTCTTAGGCACTCTTAGACTTACAATTGGCATCAGAGCAAGTTATAGGTAACTTGTTCCTAAAGATCCAGAATGGCTTCCGCAAATCAAAATCCAGTTTTCAAAGATGGTGGTAGTAACAACAAGCCTCCATTGTTTATTGGTGAATACTTTGACTTTTGGAAAATTCGCATGAAGGCTCATCTTGAAGCACAAGGAGAAGAAATATGGAATGCTGTTGAGAATGGTCCATTTACTCCGGTGTGTGTTGTCAATGGTGTTGGGTCATCAAAGCCTAAAGCATCATGGGATGACGATGACAAGAAAAAAGTTCTCTTTGACAAAAAGGCAATCAATATTCTCCAAAGTGCTCTTAGTATGGATGAATTTTTCCGAGTATCGGCATGTACAACGACAAAGGAAATTTGGGATACTCTTGTAGAAACTCATGAAGGAACCACCGAAGTCAAAAGGTCTAGATTGAACACTTTGAGTCAAGAATATGAATTATTCAGAATGCTGCCCGGAGAATCCATCCTTGACTTGCAAAAGAGATTCGTTCACTTGACAAACCATTTGAAGGCACTCGGTAAGACTTTAACTAACGATGAATTAAATCTTAAAGTGCTTAGGTCTTTAACTAGGGAATGGCAACCAAAAGTGACGGAAATATCCGAAAAGAAAAAGCCTAGAAACTATGACTTCCGCAACACTTTTTGGAAAGCTTCAAGAATATGAGACGGAACTTGGAAGGCTTGAAAAACATGAGAATCATGAGAAGAAATCCAAAGGCATTGCTTTGAAAGTTGATTCAAAAGAAAGTCAAGATAAAGATGCATCGGAGGAAGATGAAAACTTCTTGCTTCTTGTAAAAAGGTTAGGAAAATATTTTGGTCATAAAAATAATCTTCATAATGCTAACTTTGTCAAAAGAAAGAAATTTTATAAGCATAAAGATAAAGAAGCCTCCACATCAACACAAGATGTCACATGCTATGAATGTGGAAAGCAAGGTCACATAAAGCCGGATTGTCCAAAACTCTCCAAGAAAAATGGATTCAAAGGCAAAAAGGAGTTCAAGAACAAAAGGGCTTATGTTGCATGGGAAGATAATGAGATAAGTTCTTCATCCGATTCGGATAGTGACGAAAGTGCAAATCTAGCATTGATGGCTTCACATCACTCCGACGATGAAGAAGAGGTTAGTAATGAATTTAATCTTTTTGATGATGATGTTCAAGGTGAAATTGATGAACTCTTGAAAGAATGCAAAAGTTTATACAAAAAGGTGTCAAAACAAGAAAAAGAACTTCTAATTTGTCTAGAAAAAATTGACACCATGACTAAAGATTTTGATCTTCAAAAACAAAATTTTATTAAAGAAAAGGAAAACTTTGCATGCTCCAAGTGTGAATTAAATGTCTTTCAAATTGTTCAATTGAAAAGAGTCATTGAACGATATGAAAAAGGACAAATAGGATTGGAAGGATTACTAAGCCAACAACGTTATCCAAATGATAAAAGAGGTCTTGGTTATGTGAATACTAAGAAACCAAGTAACAATCCCACTGTTTTTGTAAAGGCTAGTAATAGTTCCAATCCCAAGAAAGTAGAAAAGAAACAAGTTGTTCATAATCATCAAAAGAAAAAGGCTAATGTATCTAAAAGAAAACAAATTCCTAGATACAAGAGCAAATTTGTTCCAAACTGTTTTTACTGTGGTATTATTGGACACACACCCAATGCATGCTATATTAGAAATTTCAGTATGGCTAGTGGACATTATGCATGGGTGAAAAAGGGAACTAACTATGAAGGACCCAAGGCAACTTGGGTACCTAACAAGAAATAATTTGTTTTTGTAGGTATGCTTGAAATCCATATCAAATGTTTGGTATCTTGATAGTGGATGTTCAAAGCATATGACAGGAGATGTACACCAATTTTCATATCTAGTACATAAAGCCAAAGGGTATGTCACCTATGGAGACAACACCAAAGGAAAGATACTTGGAGTTGGAATAGTTGGCACACCTCCATCCATTCAAATTGAGGATGTTCTCTATGTTGAAGGATTAAAGCACAACCTTCTTAGCATAAGTCAACTTTGTGATAGAGGGTTCAAGATCAAATTCAACAAATAAGAATGCCTTATTATGGATGAAGCAACCAATGAGGTAAAACTCAAAGGTAAAAGAATTAATAATATATTTATGATTTCCCTTGATGATTCATCTTTGAAGGTAAAATGTCTCATGGAAAACAATGATGATTCATGGCTTTGGCACAAAAGGATTGCTCATATTCATATGGAACACTTGAATAAACTAATCAAGCGTGATCTTGTCATTGTTTTGCCTAAGAGAAAATTTGTCAAAGATAGACTTTGTGATGCTTGTCAAAAAGGGAACCAAACAAAATCATCTTTCAAATCTAAGAATGTGGTGTCTACTACAAGGCCACTACAATTGTTACACATGGATCTCCTTGGTCCATCAAGAACAAAAAGCTTCGGAGGTAATGTATTCGCTTTGGTTATTGTTGATGATTTTTCTAGATATTCTTGGACTTTGTTTCTTGTGCAGAAAAGTGATGCCTTTAAAGCTTTTAAGAAGTATGCTAAGCAAATCCAAAATGAAAAATCACTAAAGATTGTATCCATAAGAAGTGATCATGGTGGAGAATCCCAAAATGCACAATTTGAAGAATTTTGTGAAGAACATGGTATCTCTCATAATTTTTCAGCACCTAGAACTCCACAAAAAAATGGAGTAGTTGAAAGAAAGAATAGGTTTCTAGTGGAACTTGCAAGAACAATGCTTAGTGATGCAAATCTTCCTAAATATTTTTGGGCGGATGCGGTTAGTACGACATGTTATGTTGGAAATCGAGTTATCATTTGACCTATAATAAAGAAGACTCCATATGAACTCTTCAAAGGAAGAAAGCCAAATATTGCTCACTTCCACATTTTTGGATGCAAGTGTTTTGTTCTTAACAATGACAAAGACAATCTTGGTAAGTTTGACGAGAAATCCGACGAAGGTATATTTCTTGGTTATTCTCTTTCTAGTAAAGCATATAGAATTTATAATAAAATAACTTTAACTATTGAAGAATCTATGCATGTATCTTTTGATGAAACTAACACCTCTAAAGAGGAAGTAGTTGTGTGTGATGATGATGATCCTATAGATTTACCCCCGGAAGAACTTTCAAATGATCAAGTTGTGAAATCACTGGAAAATCAAGAAGACATTGTACAACATGATTCAAACATCAATGATCTACCAAAAGAATGGAGAACTCGTAGAGACCATCCTATTGACAAAATTATTGGTGACATTAGCCAAGGAGTATCAACAAGATTAAATCTAAAAGATGCTTGCTTAAACATGGCGTTTGTTTCTCAAATTGAACCTACCAAAGTTGATGAAGCCTTAGGAGATGATCAATGGATTATTGCTATGTAAGAAGAATTAAATCAATTCGAGAGAAATCAAGTTTGGGAACTTGTTCCTAGACCAAGTGGTAAACACATCATAGGTACCCGATGGGTGTTTAAGAACAAACTTGATGAGAATGGTCTAATTTTTCGAAACAAAGCAAGGTTGGTTGCCCAAGGCTACAATCAAGAGGAAGGAATCGACATTGAAGAAACATTTGCTCCAGTTTCAAGGTTAGAAGCTATACGTCTTTTACTTGCTTATGCTTGTTCATTAAATTTTCAGCTTTTTCAAATGGACGTCAAAAGCGCATTCTTGAATGGATACATCAATGAAGAAGTCTATGTCAAACAACCTCCTGGATTTGAAGACTTCAAACATCCTACACATGTCTTTAAGTTGAGAAAGGCTCTTTATGGCTTAAAGCAAGCACCAAGAGCATGGTATGATAGACTTAGCAATTTTTTGTGTGAAAAAGGTTTCGAAAAGGGTAAGGTTGATAAAACTTTGTTCATTAAGAAAATCAAAAGTAACACTTTATTGGTTCAAGTATATGTTGATGATATCATTTTTGGATCGACTAACAAAGAAATGTGTGAGGAATTCTCATTGATGATGCAAGGAGAATTCGAGATGTCTATGATGGGAAAGATGAACTACTTTCTTGGACTACAAATCAAGCAACTAAAAGATGGAATCTTCATCAACCAATCTAAGTATTGCAAAGAATTATTGAAAAAGTTTGATATGGACAATTGTAAAGCAATGAATACTCCAATGGGCTCTGGTACATATGTTGATCAAGATGAATCCGGTACTCCAATTGATATTACAAAATATCGAGGTATGATTGGCTCCTTATTGTATTTGACGGCAAGCTGTCCTGACATAATGTTTAGTGTTTGTCTTTGTGCTTGCTTTCAAGCAAATCCAAAGGAATCACACCCCATGGCAGTTAAAAGGATCATGAAGTATCTCAAAGGAACAACCAATGTCGGCTTATGGTATCCTAAAGGTAGTATTTGCACTTTAATTGGTTATTCTGACGCCGATTATGCAGGTTGTAAAACTGATCGTAAAAGCACAAGTGGTACTTGTCACATTATTGGAAATGCATTAGTATCATGGGCTTGTAAAAATAAAGCATGTGTTTCTCTTAGCACGGCCGAAGCAGAATACATAGCAGCGGGTAGTTGTTGTGCACAAATTCTTTGGCTCAAGCAACAACTCCGTGATCACGGACTTGATCTCGGATGCATTCCTCTTCGATGCGACAATACAAGTGCTATCAATATTACAAAGAATCCGGTCATGCATTCAAGAACCAAACATATAGATATTCGACATCAGTTTCTCCGTGATCATGTACTTCAAGGAAATGTCGAAGTCACTTTTGTGCATACTCATAACCAACTCGCAAATATCTTCACAAAACCGCTTGCTCGAGAACCATTCTTCAAAATCCGAAGAGAACTTGGTATTTTGGATGAAGGTGATATCTAAATGTTTCTCATAAGGTGCACGTCTTAATTTTTCTTCAAAAAAAAAATTATGTTTCAGTACACTCTGCTTCTACTCCTTCTTTTATATGTTTTTATTTGATAAAATATGTGTGTATATATTGTTTGTGTCTTTTAAATGAATTTGTTTCACTCTTTTTCCCCATCCTTTTTGATGTTAACAAAGGGGGAGAAGAATATGCATATGTGTTGTTTTGTTTCAAAGAAATTGCAGGCCAAAATAACTATCATAAAACTCACTCCAAAATTCAAAGAATAATGGACTTAGGGGGAGCATACAATTTAGGGGGAGCCTTGCATTTGCTTAACATTTTTGCTACACAAAACAACATAAACATTTCAAGAATTGTTTTCAAGACTTGGTTGTCATCATCAAAAAGGGGGAGAATGTAATTGCAAGCTTCTCAAGTCATGTTTAAAGCATTGGTTTTGATGAAGACAACATGGATATCAACATTCAAAGGATGTGCAAAAAGTTTATCAATATCATATAAAACCTTGTTACAAGTCTTGAAGATTAGAATAAGAATTATTAAAGAAACAACAAATGTCAAAAGGTATAAATAATTCTTAAACTTGAATATAGATGTTCACAAATATGCATTTATAATCATATACATATCCCACATTTTTAACAATAAGAAAAACTATGTTTGAAATCTTTTTCAAAAGGATTTTTTGAAAATAAACTTTCAGGAACCGGTTCCTACCTAACAGGGAACCGGGTTCCAAACTTGTTCAAAAAACACTTCCCTGGAATTTGTACCAGAAACCGGGTTGTACCTATAGGGGAACCGGTTCCTGCGTGTTATTTTTGAATTATGGGTTATAACGTTCACTAGGAACCGGGTTCTGCCTGGGTCGGAACCGGTTCCCAGCGAACCAGTACATATTTTCTTTTGTTTTTTGAACATAATTAAAATGGTATTCTTTCATGATTGCATTGCATCTTTTCATATCAAATGGCATGAATGAAGAGGTATTTGTGACATTATAAATTGTGCAGATTTTCAAATTCAAATAACCTTCTTCAATTAACAATTTTCATCATTCAAATTTGCATATTCTTACAAACTTTCAAGTGTTCTTACAAATCATAAATTTTGTGAAACTTTCCATATACATTTTCATTAAGAAATCATTACAAGTTTCATACATTCATTGTGAACATTTATAATCATTGCTTGAGAATTGTTTCTTTCTTGAAGAAGAAGATCAATCAAAGATTGATAGTGCTCTCCATCTATTTCAAATAAATCATTGTATTACAAAAATAAAGTATTCCCTTACTATCCAGGATTGTTGGAAGTAAGTGTTGTGATTTGAAGAGGATTGTTCTTCATTCACATTAGTGTTTGTTTGACCTTAAAGGTGTTAAGAACCTTTGGTCACCCTATAGGTTAGATAGTAAGCATAGGTTGTACAATCATTCTAAACTATAGTGAAATCTCTTTCGTGTTGGAAAGGGGACTGGAGTACTCTCGGATTGTGAGGGGAACCAGGATATATCGCCGTGTTCTTTACTTTTCCGCTTTTATCATTTTCATCACCATAATCAAGAAAAGATAAGATATAGTCAAAAACCTTCAAACACTTAACCAAAAATTACTACAAGTATTCTTATAAAACCGAATAAATTTTTATATACCTAATTCACCCCCCCTCTTAGGCACTCTTAGACTTACACTTTCTCCGGCTTAGATTAAATTCTGATACTTCGTTCGGTTAAAGACATCAAGATTATCTGTTGGATCAGATTAAGTTCTGATACCTCCTTCAGTAGACTGTTCTCTGGCTCAGATTAATTTTTGATACTGCTTTCAGACATAGGCATCTTCTGGCTCAGATTAAGTTTTGATACCTTCTTCATTAGACCTTTCTCTGGCTCAGATTAAGTTTTGATACTTTGTTCGGTTGAAGACATAAAGACCTCCTCTGGCTCGGATTAATTTCTGATACTGCTTTCAGACATGGGCATCTTTTGGCTCAGATTAAGTTCTGATACATCTTTTAGTGGATCTCTCTCCGGCTCAGATTAAGTTCTGATACTTCTTTCAGCTAAAGACAAAAACATTTCTCTGGTTCAGTTTTAAATCAACCCAAGATTTATTCTGACACTTCTCCCAATTAAAGTCAAGCAATTATCTTTGGATGGCATCTACAATCCCATCTCTAATAACTCTTTATTACCTCCCCAAATGGCATCATTTGTCCCATTCCCGATAGAATCAACCAACACATTACTCCGTGTGTTGTACCCCAAAATTTTCCCTCTCATTTCATAACATTTTCTCACCACAAGACTCTTGGAATTCAAGATCAAGTTAGGGTTTGCTCTACTCAAGACCCCTCCTTGCACTGTTGACCGAAATTAGGGTTTGAGTTTGCACAGGGATGTTTTGACCTAAAAAATCCAAAGTGACTTTCATGCTTCATGTTGGACTCACAAGTTTATCCATACCAAGTTTCAAGCCTTGATTCCAATCTTTGCCCAGTCAATTGGACAGTTGACCTAGAAATCAACTGTATTGGGGAAAAGTCAACTGAGGCCAATTGACAGTCAAACCTCATGATTTTTGACCCACATCAACAGTATGAACTCATATAAACCATTTGGTCAAGTTTGGATCACAATTCCATAAGAAATTTGATCAGATCACCAAAAGGGCAAAATGGTCATTTTTAGGGTTTTTACTGCACAAAGATAATTTTTGACTGTTTGACCTAACCGATGGCAAACCAAGCTCATATATGGACTCAAGGACTCAATGGCAATTGTCTTTACCCACTCAACAAGTTCAAAAGATCTCAAATGCATAGGATTGACAGATGAATTTTTCAGTCAACTGATCAAAATTTGACTATATACTGAAAAGTCAAACTTTGACTTTTTGGTCAAAATCAAGTGCCAAGATTCATTTTTCATCAAGACATGTCAAATTATGAAACTTGTTCATCAAGAAACCCAAAATTGCAAATTAGGGTTTAAAATGAAAAAATTTCATAACTTAGAAATTTTCTAAGTTATGAAATTTTCTTATTTTTTCCTAACTTTGTCCCATTTTTTCACCAAGATGCAAATGGATTCAAACAAAACTTGAAACATGAAAGTTGTAGTCCATTGCAAAATCTAAAACTTTGATTCACAAAGTTTTCTCAAAGGAAGCTTGTATCTCAAGTTATGATTTTTGGAACAAGGGTGCCAAACACTTTTAACTTAGAAGAAATTTGACCTATTCTAGGCAGGATTTTTGTCCAACTTCTTAGCCATTTTTCACATGGTTCCACTTGGAGTTTCAATTTGCATTACAAATATGGATTGTAGTACATGTTCCAAGCTTTCCAAATTGTCCAAGAACTTCTCAAACACCCTTGTGGTTAGAGAGAATCGAATTTGCAAAGTTGGCCAAAACTCACTTTTGTTCATGGCCAAAGCATGTTCATAACAATTGCATTTTTCAAATCAGCATGGTTTATGCTAGCTTGCAGGCCTCTAAACCTCTTCACACTCAATAATTTAATGCCTAACCATTGTGTTAAGGTGTTGTTTTATTTTTTTGGACAATACATGTTAAACTAACCCTTATTTGGAAAAAGCAAAATTGCCATTTTTGAAAAGTAACACTTTATGTCAAATTCCAAATCCTTGAGGCATGGGGCCAGATCTTAGAGACAAAATCAAATCCCCAAATTTGTGTTATCAAGAACAAAAGATGCAGCATGGCAGGCAGGCTTGGACAGGTCTATAACATCACATACACTTTCTTGCTTATAGTAGAAGAAACTTTACAAAAAGATACCAACTTTCACTTCCTGTAAACTAGAGCTTAAGCAAACCTTGTATACATCTTCCACACATCCCAACTGACCTGAAACACGACTCAACCACCCCTCATACCTCCTAGTACACCAAAACACCTTCTTACTGCAGAAACAGGGCATCCTCTGCAACTTGAGTTCCATAACTAATTCCTGTCGTGCGTTTTGGCCAAAAGGAGTTCAAACACATTCCATACCATCCACTGAAACTATTCCAAGCCTTAGACTCAAGCTGTAAAATCCCTAACCCTACTTGCCATTTTTACTTTCAAGCTGTGCAGGTGGACTTCTGTAGCACGATACAGGTGGTTTCAAAATAAGCTAGGTACTTGGGAAGCATCCTTGGACTTCAGGCAAGCTCAACAAAAGCTCAAACTCCATTGAAGGTGGCCACATTGCTCTGCTCGAGTCAAGCTGAAACAGATAATCTATGGACTTCTATCTCTCTATCCAGGCATGATTAAGCTTAGGTTTGTGAATGAAACATGTTCTACTCATAGCCCTGAAGCCATACATGTGTTTACTTTTCATTTATTTTAAGCATGCTGTGAGAATTTTAGCCATGAACATTGAAGAAAAACTAGGTCAGAAATTGGGGGTGAAGAAATTCTCCCTGGTTTCTTAGAGTTAGGTCAAGTTTTTTACATGTTTGGAATCGTGGTTTGATGCTCTACATTGTTTGTGTTATGAGTTTTTTGCTAAAAATCAAAGAATCAGGAGTTTGTATGAAGCAAGGGAAACACGCGTTTTTTGATTCAAACAGGTGCTGGAGGTTGAAGACAGAGTTGGCTTGGGCTGGGCCTGAGTCAGCTTGCCTTTTGCACCCCTTTTTTCCATTTGCACCCCCTGGCCCATTATATGAAATATTTGACATTTTTGCATTTTTCTTTTTGATTCTGATTTTATATTTTTTGCTCAAACATAAAAAACACTAAAAATATTTTTCCACATTTTTTACATTTATTTGGCATTTATTTGCTTTATTAAAATATATGTATGTAAATAAATATATTTCCTTTTCATTTCAAAACCCTAAAAATAATACAAAAAATATTTATTTTTAGTTATTATTTTTTTATTTACATTTTGAAAACATTTTCTAAAATATACATTTTTGTAAATAATTAATATTTTATTTTTTGTACATATTTAGCATATTAAATATATATAATATATACATATACATATTTTATTAAATATTTAGGGCAAAAATACAAAAATAATACCTTTTATTTTTTATTTAATATTTAACACCAAAAATACTTTTTTCTACAATATACTTCTTTTTTTATTATTATTGTATAAATTAATATATATTGTACATAATTAATAAATAAATACTATTTACTTGAAAATTAGGGTTTTGCCCTAAACAACAAAAATAATCAAAAATATGACTTTTTTTATTTTGTTTATACTTCAAACATGAAAACCTTTTTTACATACATAAAAAATATTTTTTGCATAATACATTGCATTTTGATATTTATTTAAATTGTATTTATTTAAATGTTAAATATTTGTATATTCGATATGGTTGTAATAATTTAGATTTTATTTCCTTGTCAAATATCCCCCAAATTCAAACTTGTATCCCCATCCCCATAATCATGTTGTAATAATTTAGGACTTTAAATTCTCGCACATTTAAAAGTTTCCAAATTATGCCATGATAGACTTAGGGTTTGTATGCAAAAATCAATCAACAAATAGCTTGACCTAATTCAAGATAAACATGCATGAAAAATAAACACAATGCACACTTACACCCCTAGGGTTACATCCACTTATTGCCTTAAAAAATGGGCCATGTTTGCATGTCAAGTACTTTGGCAAAACAAAACAAAACAAAAACAAACAAAATGATCATAGTCCCTCGATGACGCTATCGGAGTTGCCTAAACAAAATGATCATAGTCCCTCAAGAAAATTGCCAAAATACTTGACACTATTGCTTTCATGGTCTATACGATGACCCACGCCTGTCCCGTTTACATCCTAACGCAAGGTTGTTCATCAAACACAATGGTGAAACAACACTGTTAAAAGGATTAATTAAAAACATGAGAAAGATCTTTGAGAAATTTAGAGTAGATAGCTCTTGGTTACTTGATCCAACTTGCAAAACACACTTGCCATTTTTCAAAACACACACCACAACACAACTTCCAAAAACAACTTTCAAAAAACATTGAAACATCTTTTCAAAAAGACAAACACCTTTGTAAAACATTCGAGTAAAGAATTGTTACAATGGTTTCCTAGACAAGGCATCTTTTTCAAAACATTTTCAAAATCACACACAAAGCACCATTTCAAACAATTGAAAAGCAAAGGCAAGTGATCTAAGCAAGTAACTAAGAGCCCATGGATAACCATGGATAGAAAGGGTGCTAATACCTTCCCTTTCTATAATCTACTCCCCGAACCCACGAAAACATCTCAAAGGTTTTTCCTGTGCTTTTTAACCTTTCCTTAGGATAAAATAAAAAGTCGGTGGCGACTCTTGCTAAACCGAAACATTTGCGAACACAAACGCAAAATCCAAGTCAGTTCTCCCACCGTATCACAGAACTGGCGACTCTGCTGGGGACTTTCTTTAAAAGTGGAGTAACCTTAGGGCTTAGATCACCTTTTGCATGATTAATTGTTTGCTTTGATTGCTTTACATTTTGGTTCTCTTGTTTGGGCTTGAAATCCTACACCCGGATTTGGGAAACATTCATAGATAGCAATACGTTATGGAAACTGTGTGGGGTATACCGACACGGTTGAAGCAATAGCTATATTAGTGCGACATATTTGTGAGTACCGGTAACCCTTGAGTTCAATCAAGGAGAGTACGGGGCCGCTGAGTGATGTCACCAAGCACTAATGACCTAGAACCTTACTTGACCATCTTGGCCTTTTATTAGGGGTAGTGAGATGGCCGGCTTTGGTGCAGTCCGAAGTTGGTAGATACTCGATACTACACTCATTGAGGGTTGTTTTCTTGGAATATTTTGGTCGCTAGTTAAGTGGCTAAACCAAAACAATGAACATGGAAAACAATCCAATGATATTGAGCTCCTTAGAACCCGGTTACTATTTAGAACAGGTTTTAAGCCAACTAAACTCAAGAGGGTACTTACCTATGAAACCCCATGCAAGCCTGAAACTAGGGTTTTGTGTGACTTGCTTGTACATGTGTTTGTGCATACATCATGAACATCATAAAGAATCATATGCATCCACTAACCATTTCAAGGGTTTGGATCTTCATCTTTGTTCTTGTTTTGTAGGTCATGGAAATTCTTCGCAGGAAAACTATCCAAGTCAACCTTGTGAGAATCCCTCCTCAACTCAAGGAGCTTACATCCAGAATTCCAGAAAGTTCTCTCTTTAGTGAAAGACATGGTAGACTTCTCAACCTAGTCAACACCAGCATTGAAGAAGATATGGTGAAAGTGTTGTTCCAATTCTTTGACCCCCTTCACCACTGTTTCACATTCCCCAACTACCAATTGGTGCCTACTTTGGAGGAATTTTCTCAACTCCTGAGAACTCCTATTCTTAATCAACTACCCTACAACGGTACGGAAAAAGAACCAAAGCCTGAAGATGTTGCTCAAGCACTACACTTGCAACCATCTGACATCAAGGGGCATTGGGAAACTAGAAGTGGTGTTAAAGGCTTCTTGGCAAAATTCTTATTTGAGAAGGCACAAGAGTGTTGTAATTCCCTGGATCTGCAATCCTTTGAAGAGATTGTGGCACTCCTTATTTATGGGTTGGTCTTGTTCCCAAATCCTGACCAACTTATAGACGTGAATGCTGTCAAGATTTTCCTATCCAGGAATCCCATACCTACATTGCTCGGGGATATCCTACACTCATTTTACACACGAACAATGAGGAAAAGAGGTGTTCTCATATGTTGTACTCCTCTCCTTGCAAGGTGGTTTATTTCTCACCTTCCACAATCAGTTTTGAAGAATGAACAAGGCTTGAGGTGGTCGCAACGATTGATGACCCTCACACATTCTGATGTACATTGGTGTTCTCGGTCCAAAGAAAATGTCATCATCATCGATCGTTATGGTGAATTCCCTAATGTTCCATTACTTGGCATTAGGGGAGGCATTACCTACAACCCATGTCTAGCTTTAAGACAATTTGGATACGCTCGGAGGGATGGCCCTCATGACATGCTGATTCCTGACCTAGTTTTTGACTTCGACAATGATGTGCAAGGACTTCGCCAAAGATTCATCAGAGCTTGGAGGATGCCTAACAAGGTAGATAGCAAGACACTGGGGCACAAGAACTCCATCCCTCTTGAGCCTTACCTCAAGTGGGTACGAACCCGCGCCCAGAGTCTTATGATGCCTTACCCTCACATTCTCCCTTTGATCAAAGAGCCTGTTAAGGAAGGAGAGGTTCCATATACCATCCTACATCCTGACATGCCAACATCATGGGAGGAAATGCAGAAGAGTTGGATCCAACTCAAGGAAGAAAGGGACACTTTTGAAGCCAGCTTCTACGCCAGTGAGAAGAAGGTTTTGGAGCTTACCCACCGACTTCACGAGGAGGATACCCTCAACACTTACATTGCACCAAAGAGGATGCGTAACGTCTTTTTACCTTAAGAAGTTTTTGTAATATTTGGCCCATGGGGCATTTATGTACTGACAAAATTTCTTCTTATTAATATGACGTGTGTCTTTTTGTTTGCAACAACTTTGAATTTCTAAATCCTTGAATGCATTACATGAATAAACATATCATTCATCATATGCATAAACAGGTCTTCACACCAGGTTTCCTTATCTTTCTGCTGTTTATTTCAGTAAGATGGATATCGAGCAGACGGTTAAAGATCTGCAGGCACAAAACTCGCAGTTTCAACAGCTCCTCACAACCTTGGCAAGGGGCCAGGAGGATCTTAAAACACTGTTAGGGAATAAAGAGCAAGAAAAAGGAAAAAAGAAAAAGAAAAGAGTTGGGGTAGCTACACTGGGAAGAAGATTTGAGAATGAAGCTAGGAGAGTTCTTGAATTCCCCTCCACATCTGATGAGGGGACCGGTAAGGGAAAATGAGCTGTATTGCCTTCTGAGTCTGAGGCTGAAGAGGAAGAGGTTGAGGAAGATGAAGATTATTCAGAGCAGCAATACCCACCAGCAGACGACGGATATAAAAACCTGGAGGATAGACTGGCAGCCATGGAGTTGCAACGGGTTCCCAGGCTAGATTTTGAAGAATTGGGATTGATTGATGGGATTGTTATCCCTCCCAAGTTCAAGGTGCCAACTTTCGCAAAATATGATGGTCTGTCTTGCCCAAAGATGCAGCTGAGGTCATATGTCAGAAAAATTCAACCTCATTCATCCGATAAAAATCTTTGGGTACACTTCTTCCAGGACAGCCTGTCCGGTACACAGCTAGATTGGTTTTACCAGCTTGAGAGGTCAGAAGTGCATAGTTGGGAGGATTTGGCAGCTGCCTTTTATCACCAGTATCAATATAACGCAGACTTGGCGCCGACCCGTACTCAGCTACAAAGTATGGGGATGGCCTCAAATGAGGGATTCAAAGAATACGCCCAGAAATGGCGCGACTTGGCCGGAAGGGTGCAGCCACCTCTTTCAGATAGGGAACTAGTTGATATATTCTTGGGGACCCTATCTGGCCCTTTATTCAACCATTTGATCGGGAGCTCTTCCGCAGGGTTTACTGAATTGATTCTGACTGGCGAAAGGGTGGAAGCTGGTATTAAGAGTGGGAAGATTCAAAGGGATACCTCTACATACACAACTGTTAAAAAACCATTCCCAGCCAAGAAGGAAGCAGTTGTTATGTACTCTCAGAAAAGATTGGGAAGAACTGAGTGCCGGCCGACTGTAGGGGCCGTGATGATTCAAAATTCATCAAATGATCCGCCTCGTAACAATCAGTCTAGACCTAATCAGCAACGGATAGAACGGCCACAACGGCAGTTCACCCGCATCAACATGACGCCTGCACAAGTTCTTCCCCATTTATTGAAGCTAAATCTCACCAATATTAGAGAGGCGCCAAAGATTGTGAATACCACTTCCCCATATTATCATCCCAACGCAAAATGTGCCTATCATTTTGACAGCGTCGGGCATGACACCAACGATTGTTGGGCGCTTAAGAATAAAATTTAGGATTTGATAGACGCTAAAGAGGTTGAGTTCGACGCCCCTGAGAAGCCGAATGTAATCTCCGCTCCAATGCCAAAGCATGGTCGCAATGTCCATGCTGTTGAAGAAGATCTGTTTGTTTCTACTGTTGATGATCTGATAACTCCATTACTAACAATCAAGCTGAATTTGCTGAAGGCTGGGATTTTCCCAGGTTGTGAAGAAAATTGCTACTTTTGTTCCTCCTTACCAACCGACTGTCCACTGTTGAAGTTAGGCATCCAACGCCTAATGGACAACCAAGAAATTATTTTCGAAAGGACTCCTGTTACTCCAACTCCTATCAATGAAGTTTCAATAATAACCATTTCCGCCAATCTTTCCAAGGTCCCCAAAAGGCCTGTTAAGATTACATCCGCTCCGAAGACTGTACCGTTGAAGATAACCATGCCTGGGCCTGTCCCATACAAATCTGACAAATCAATACCGTGGAATTATGGTGGAGAAATCTACTACCACGGTGTTAAACAAATTGAGATAATTGAAGAGAGCTCTGATGAAGAAACTGCCGACATTGGAAACATTACCGGTATGAGCAAAATTACACGAAGTGGAAGAATTTTCTCTCCAGAGATTTCCCCTCCAAAGGCAATCTTTGGACCCTCAGCTGCTCCCAAGGTTACCCCTGCACCGGTAAAACTATCTGCAAGAACGCCAATGATTGAAGAAGTAGAAACTCCTAGGGTTGTCCCTTCTGCTGCTGGTAATGATAAAGGGAAAGGGATCCAAGAAGAGCTCGTCAGGACGAGGGCTCAGCCATTGGTCATCCCCGAAACCTCTAAAAAAGAAATGGAGGAGATTCTGAAAATAATTAAGAAGAGTGATTATGATGTGGTGGAGCAACTGGGGCAAACCCCCTCAAAGATCTCCATGTTGGCCCTGCTGCTTTGTTTAGAGGCTCATGCTAAAGCCTTGATAAGGTTTTTGAAGACAGCCCATGTGCCCCAAGAAACCTCATCCGATCAGTTCCAGGATTGTGTAGCCAGCCTTACCGCTGACAACGGCCTGGGTTTCTCTGATGTTGACCTGACTCCTAAGAGAAGAAAGCACAATGACGCACTACATGTGTCAGTTGAATGCCGAGGAACCACTCTCGCCCATGTCTTGGTCGACACTGGTTCTTCCCTAAATGTGTTGCCTAAGAAAGCTCTGGACCGGTTGGATTGTGAAGGCTTGGAGCTGAAACCGAGTAATATCATTGTCAGGGCCTTTGACGGGTCTAAAAGGATGGTGCATGGGGAGGTCGACATTCCCATCAAGGTAGGCACTGAAGTGTTCCACTCAACCTTCTACGTGATGGACATCCGTCCGTCATACTCTTGCTTGCTAGGAAGACCTTGGATTCATAATGCTGGGGCAGTCACTTCCTCTCTACATCAGATGCTGAAGTACCCTGTTAAGGGTAAAATCATAACTGTACACGGTGAGGAGGAGTACATGATCAGTCATCTGAATTCCTTTCGGTATGTGGAAGTGGATGGCGAATTCATTGAAACACCGTTCCAACACTTCGAGGAGGTTTCTCCCGAGGTTGCAGTAGCAAAGGCAGTAGCTGAGGTACCCAAGAAGGTGGCCAGGATGGCATCTCTGAAAGACGCAAAGGCTGCAATGAAGGAGGGGAAGAGCACAATGTGGGGTCAGTTGCCTGACTTTCCCCATAAGACAAACAAGTTTGGGTTAGGGTTTACGACTGCGGGGAAAAAGGCTATGCGTCGCTCTAAAATTAAAAGGACACCCATCAAGATTTCTCCTCATGGAATTAATGCTTTAGAAGACGAAGACGAAGAGGCCAACTTTGAAGATTGGATCTTCCCAACCATTGAAGGGGGACTGCACAATTGGGAGGCGAAGGAATTCGTTCCCATTACTTTCATCAATCAGTAATTTATCTTTCGAACATTTCCTGTTGGTCTGTAATAATTACTAAAACAATCCACACACTGTTTTTCACCTCATGCCTTGCCCGGGGCGTGTAGGTCCATTTGTAAGGGCTTGATTCTCTTCATAATCATATGCCATGTTTAATGAATCATTGGACGTTTTTCATTTATAAAATGTTGTGTTCATTTTCTTTCCTTTTGCATTTTTGTTTGTTTAAGGATGGTTATCCCTTACACACACACACACACTCACAAATGCAGGTACCCATCCACTCCGGATTCCATGGGTGACTATTCTGTTGTATCCTTCAATAACTCTGAAGATTTGGTCAATCAGGCTGAGTACGAAGACGACGAAGATTGTGAAGTACCGAGAGAGTTAGCCAGACTTCTACAACAAGAAGAAAGGGCCATCTTGCCTCATGAAGAGTTGTTGGAAACCGTCAACTTAGGAACAGAGGAAGACAGGAAAGAAGTCAAAGTGGGTGCCAATCTGGAACCTAGGGTCAAGGAACGCTTAATACAGCTGTTGAATGAATACGTCGAAATCTTTGCCTGGTCTTATGAAGACATGCCAGGGTTAGACACAAACATTGTCGTTCACCGTCTCCCTACAAGAGAAGACTGTCCACCGATCAAGCAAAAAGTCCGCCGAATGAGGCCCGACATGTCTGAGAAGATTAAAGCTTAAGTAATGAAGCAATTCAACACTGGCTTTCTGGTTGTTACATCCTATCCATAATGGGTTGCTAACATTGTGCCCGTTCCCAAAAAGGACGGCAAGGTCAGAATGTGTGTGGACTACCGGTATTTGAACAGGGCCAGCCCTAAAGATGATTTTCCGCTACCACATATCGACATTTTGATTGACAACACGGCTCAGCACAAAGTATTTTCTTTCATGGACGGATTCTTGGGCTACAACCAAATCAAAATGGCCCCCGAGGACATGGAGAAAACAACCTTTGTTACACAGTGGGGTACCTTCTGTTACAAGGTGATGCCGTTCGGACTGAAGAACGCAGGGGCAACCTATCAACGCGCCATGGTAGCTTTGTTTCATGATATGATACATCATGAGATTGAAGTTTATGTGGACGACATGATAGCTCGATCACAAACAGAGGAGGAGCACCTTGAACATTTGCAAAAACTGTTTTCCAGGTTGAAGGAGTACAAACTCAGGCTGAATCCAAGTAAGTGCACTTTTGGAGTTAGGTCTGGTAAACTTCTGGGATTTATTGTCAGCAACAAAGGCATTAAGGTCGATCCAGCAAAAGTAAAGGCTATATAAGAAATGCCTTCCCCCCGTACTGAAAAGGAGGTTAGAGGATTCTTGGGACGCTTGAACTATATCGCCAGGTTCATCTCTCACCTGACATCTACCTGTGAGCCAATTTTCAAACTATTAAAGAAAGATCAGGTAGTCGAATGGAACGATGATTGTCAAATTGCTTTTGATAAGATCAAGGAGTATTTGCTAGAACCTCCTATTCTGATGCCACCCGTCGAAGGAAGGCTGTTAATCATGTATCTGACTGTTTTGGACAACTCAATGGGGTGCGTACTGGGCCAACATGACGAGTCTGGTCGAAAAGAGCATGCCATTTATTACCTTAGCAAAAAGTTTACCGACTGTGAGACTCAATACTCTCTGCTCGAGAAAACTTACTGCGCTTTGGTATGGGCTGCTCGCCGACTAAGGCAGTATATGTTGACTCATACCACTTTGCTGATTTCCAAAATGGACCCGATCAAGTATATCTTCGAGAAGCCTGCTTTATCTGGAAGAATCGCTAGATGGAAAATGATCCTGACTGAGTATGACATCTAGTATACCACCCAAAAAGCTATAAAAGGGAGTGTACTAGCTGACCATCTAGCTCATCAAGCTATCGAAGATTATCAATCCATGAGATTCGACTTCCCGGACGAGGACATCATGACTTTGGACAACATTGAAGGTAACGGACCGTATGACGGACCTGAAAATGGATCCCGATGGATCCTGTACTTTGATGGTGCTTCAAATGCACTTGGAAACGGTATCGGTGCGGTACTCATTTCCCCAGAAGGTTTCCATACACCTTTCATAGCCCGACTTTGTTTCAGCTGTACCAACAACATGGCCGAATATGAAGCTTGCATCTTTGGTCTCAAGGCTGCTATAGACCTGGGGATCAAATCTTTGGTTGTATTTGGGGACTCAGCTTTGGTTATCAGTCAAATCAAAGGAGAGTGGTACACCAAACATCCTAATCTTATCCCATACAAAGAACATGTCTTGACATTGCTGCCTCATTTCGAGCAGATTACTTTCGAGCATTTCCCGCGAGAAGAAAATCAGCTAGCAGATGCTCTGGCTACAATGTCTTCCATGTTTAAACTCAACTGGGATAACGAGGCTCCCCAAATCACCATCGAGCGAATGGATGAACCTGCGCATTTTCATGAGATTAATACCGAAGAAGTAGTGGAATAACCCTGGTTTCATGAAATCAAAAGGTATCTCCAGACTAGAGAATATCCCGAAGGAGCTTCCGTCAATGACAAAAAGTTCTTAAGGAGATTTGCGGCCAAGTTCTTCCTAAGCAATGGCATCATTTATAAGCGCAGCCATGATTGTGTTTTACTTCGTTGTGTGGACAAAGCTGAAGCAGAGTAAATCTTGACTGAGATACACAGTGACACATTTGGCACCCACTTGAGCGGACATACGATGGCTAAGAAGATTCTAAGGGCAGGTTACTACTGGTCTACCATGGAAGCTGATTGCCATCAACATTCCCGTACTTGCCACAAATGTTAAGTCTACACCGACAAGGTTCATATTCCTCCTGTTCCTCTCAACGTTCTGACAGCTCCTTGGCCGTTCGCAATGTGGGGCATTGACATGATCAGAGAGATCAAGCCCACGGCATCCAATGGACATCGCTTCATCTTGGTCGCTATTGACTATTTCACCAAGTGGGTCGAAGCAACTTCCTTTGCCTCTGTTACAAAAAATGTGGTTGCCCGCTTCATCAAGCAGAACCTCATATGTCGGTATGGTGTCCCCGACAGGATCATCACAGACAACGGTACAAATCTGAACAATACTATGATCGCCGCTCTATGCGAACAGTTCAAGATTTATCATCACAATTCATCTCCCTATCGGCCGAAGATGAACGATGTTGTTGAAGCTGCAAACAAAAACATCAAGAAGATCATTCAGAAAATGACAGTCACCTACAAGGACTGGCATGAGATGTTACCGTTTGCTCTGCATGGATATCGTACCACGACACGTACTTCAACAGGGGCAACCCCATTTTCTTTGGTATATGGCATGGAAGTTGTCCTACCCATGGAAGTTCAGATTCCTTCTTTAAGGATTATGAAAGACGCTGGTTTGAGTGAAGACGATTGGATTCAGACCCGACTTGATCAACTCAATTTGATCGATGAGAAGCGACTCACTGCTGTTTGCCATGGTCAGACGTACCAAAAACGGATGATCAAGGCTTTCAACAAGAAAGTAAGACGTCAGGTATATCAAGTAGGAGATCATGTAATCAAGCAGATCATCTTGCCGCAAAGTGATCCCAGGGGCAAATGGACTCCTACTTACGAAGGATCGTTTGTGATCAAAAGCATCTTTTCTGGTGGTGCAATGATCCTGACCACCATGGACGGCGACGATTTTCCACACCCTGCGAACGCAGACATAGTCAAAAGATACTACACATGAAAAAACCCGACAAGTCGAAAACCCGAAAGGGCGACTCGGGCAAAAATGGGCATCCCGGTTAACCGAAAACCCGAAAGGGCGGTTCAGGAAAAAATTAGGGATAAAACAAAAAAAATCTGTACACCCGGCAAGTTGAAAACCCGAAAGGGCGACTTGGGCAAAAAAGTGTTTCCCGGTGGATCGAAAACCCGAAAGGGCGATTCAGGCAAAAGTTAGGGAATTGAAGCGTATGACTATGTCTCGTCGGATCACTTTAAAGAACAATCTCTTCAACAACAAGCTCCGAGCTTCTGATCAATCCAATCATCGGCGGACGAAGCAATGAATGGACAAGATATTCAGAGTTGTGAAGGCTATAGCAGAATGGGAATCCCATGGAATTGTTACACATAGCCATCTTTCTTTTGTATAAATTTTTCAAATGTTTGCGACAACATCCTCTTACTAGGATGTTTGTCTCCTTTGTACAAAGATACTCATAAAAAGTTAATACAAATACTTTTCCGAATACATAAATTTGCTTTGTCTTCTTTTTCTTTTTCACACTTATGTTTTATTTGAGAAACGTCCAATGTTTTGTTAAATAGGCATATGCATTTAAACATAATCATTTGCTTACAAATCAAGAAAAAATTGATTGCTGAGAGGTTGAAGGTATAGGTAGATATCTTGATACCCTTTCAGAAGAAATCCCCAGCGGAATTAAACTCCAAGATCCTCAACTGAGTTAAGATTCAGAATATACTCCCCCAACAGAGTTAAACTTCAAAATCCCCAGCAGAGCAGATGCTTTCTAAGGTTGGATTCTCCAGCTAAGCTGAATTTCAAGATTCCCCTCAGAGTTAGGTTTCAAGATTCCCAGTGGAGCCAAAACTATTAATCCCCAACGGAGCTAAAACTTCCAACTATCAATCCCCAGCGGAACCGGATTAGTAAACATTCTCCCCACAGAGATACTTCCCGTCAGATTGAAGATTCCCAGTCTCATGTCTCCAGCGTGAGTCTCCCAGGTTTTTTAATTCCCCAGTAGAGATCGTCATAATTCTCGTTCCCCACAAGTCACCAAAGAATTTCAATCCCCAGCAGTGGTCGACAAGGATTTATCACCCTCAATAATCAAAGGATTTTCTATCCCCAGCTTCGGTTATGGGTTTATTTCCCCAACATTTGTCAAGGATTTATTCTCCAAAACAAATTACATTTCAAATTGATCGGTCGTTCAAAAGTTCCTTCATCACCTGTTGAAAGTTACAGTCGTCAAAGATCAAATTCTCAAAAAATTCAAGTTATGAAGCCCGGATTCGACCGGATAGTATCTTGATCTCTACAGCATATTGTGAAGCCCGGATTACGACCGGATAAAAGTATCAGACTACCGCGAAGCCTAGATTACGACCAGATAGTGGTATCTCCTAAGAGCAAGCTATGAAGCCCGGATTCGACCGAATAATAGTTTAATCCCCAATAAGTTATTGTGAAACCTGGATTACGACCAGATAACAATACAAGTTTCTGTGAAGCCTGGATTACGACCAGACAGCAGCCAAGAATACTACGAAGCCTAGAGTCGACCAGATAGTGGTATATCTTTAACACAAGCCGTGAAGCCCGGATTCGACCAGATAGCAGCTCAACAAGTTATTGTGAAGCCTGGATTACGACCAGATAGCAATACAAGTTTCTGTGAAGCCTGGATTACGACCAGACAGTAGCCAAGAATACTACGAAGCCTGGAGTCGACCAGATAGTGGTATATCTTTAACATAAGCCATGAAGCCCGGATTCGACCGGATAGCAGCTCAACAAGTTATTATGAAGCCTAGATTACGACCAGATGGCAATACAAGTTTCAGTGAAGCCTGGATTACGACCAGACAGCAGCCAAGAATACTACGAAGCCTGGAGTCGACCAGATAGTGGTATATCTTTAACACAAGCCGTGAAGCCTGGATTCGACTGGATAGCAGCTCAACAAGTTATTGTGAAGCCTGGATTACGACCAGATAGCAATACAAGTTTCTGTGAAAGCCTGGAGATCAACCAGATAACAGTTAACCGTTAACAGAATGAAGATTCTCATCCTTGAAACCTCAGAAGATTGGTATGCTCCCAATTTCGGACCCTTAACAGAATGAAGACTCTCGTCCTTAAAACCCCAGTAGATTGGCATACAGCCCAAGATCCTGATTCCCCAACATTGGTCCCAGGACTTCTCATTTTCAATGATCAAAGGATTTTCAATCCCCTGTAGCAGTCAAGGATTTACTTTCCCCGGCAGCAGTCAAAGAATCCATTATCTCCAGCTATCCAGGATTCATCGATCCTCAGCAAGACAGCTCATCAGCTTACATGCGCATTCACTACATTCATATATCATAAACATTGATATAACATATATATTGCATCATACATTTCATGCAACATAACTTTGTGTTTTAGCTAATATTTTACCCTTTTCAGGATAAGATTAATAAGCTTCAACTTTAACTTTTGAAAACAGTTTACGGACGCTTCCCAACATGGATGTTGATCTATTGCTTATTCAACTTCAAGACTTCTGAAAACAGTTCACGGGTTTTCCAGATACGGATGTTAACCTATCGCTTGTTCAGATTCAAGACCTCTGAAAATAGTTTACGGGTTCTCCAGATACGGATGTTAACCTATCGCTTGTTCAGATTCAAGACCTCTGAAAACAGTTTACGGGTTCTCCAGATACGGATGTTAACCTATCGCTTGTTCAGATTCAAGACCTCTGAAAACAGTTTACGGGTTCTCCAGATACGGATGTTAACCTATCGCTTGTTCAGATCCAAGACTTCTGAAAACAGTTTACGGATTCTCCAAATACAGATGTCAATCTATGGCTTATTCGGACCCCCAGCTCAGAGATGTTCCAAACATGGATAACTTTCTGATACCCGTCCACTCACCAACAACATACAATCCAGATGGCATCTTTAAGCCCATCCCCGACAAGGTCCTGTCGTATCTCCAGATGGCATCTCTAAGCCCATCTCCAGCAAGATTCCACATCTCCAAATGGCATCTTTAAGCCCATTCCCTCAAACTACGCTTTGACGAGTGCAAATTTTTTGGGCACTCTAGTGTCCAATCTCCTTTTACCTTTGAGTCGCGAATGGCAAAAATGCCAATCTAACTCTTCAGGTGCAAGAAGATTGAACAGGGGCAACTGTTGTACCCCAAAATTTGCCCTCTCATTTCATCAACATTTTCTCACCACAAGACTCTTGGAACTCAAGATCAAGTTAGGGTTTGCTCTGCTCAAGACCCCTCCTTGCATTGTTGACCCAAATTAGGGTTTGAGTTTGCACATGGATGTTTTGACCTAAAAAATCCAAAGTGACTTTCATGCTTCATGTTGGACTCACAAGTTTATCCATACCAAGTTTCAAGCCTTGATTCCAATCTTTGCCCAGTCAATTGGACAGTTGACCTAGAAATCAACTGTATTGGGGAAAAGTCAACTGTGGCCAATTGACAGTCAAACCTCATGATTTTTGACCCACATCAACAGTATGAACTCATATAAACCATTTGGTCAAGTTTGGATCACAATTCCATAAGAAATTTGATCAGATCACCAAAAGGGCAAAATGGTCATTTTTAGGGTTTTGACTGCACAAAGGCAATTTTTGACTGTTTGACCTAACCGATGGAAAACCAAGCTCATATATGGACTCAAGGACTCAATGGAAATTGTCTTGACCCACTCAACAAGTTCAAAAGATCTCAAATGCATAGGATTGACAGATGAATTTTTCAGTCAACTGATCAAAATTTGACTGTATACTGAAAAGTCAAACTTTGACTTTTTGGTCAAAATCAAGTGCCAAGATTCATTTTTCATCAAGACATGTCAAATTATGAAACTTGTTCATCAAGAAACCCAAAATTGCAAATTAGGGTTTAAAATGAAAAAAATTCATAACTTAGAAATTTTCTAAGTTATGAAATTTTCTTATTTTTTCCTAAATTTGTCCCATTTTTTCACCAAGATGCAAATGGATTCAAACAAAACTTGAAACATGAAAGTTGTAGTCCATTGTAAAATCTACAACTTTTATTCACAAAGTTTTATCAAAGGAAGCTTGTATCTCAAGTTATGATTTTTGGAACAAGGGTGCCAAACACTTTTAACTTAGAAGAAATTTGACCTATTCTAGGCAGGATTTTTGTCCAACTTCTTGGCCATTTTTCACATGGTTCCACTTCTAGTTTCAATTTTCATTACAAAGATGGATTTTAGTACATGTTCCAAGCTTTCCAAATTGTCCAAGAACTTCTCAAACACCCTTGTGGTTAGAGAGAATCGAATTTGCAAAGTTGGCCAAAACTCACTTTTGTTCATGGCCAAAGCATGTTCATAACAATTGCATTTTTCAAATCAGCATGGTTTATGCTAGCTTGCAGGCCTCTAAATCTCTTCACACTCAATAATTTAATGCCTAACCATTGTGTTAAGGTGTTGTTTTATTTTTTTGGACAATACATGTTAAACTAACCCTTATTTGGAAAAAGCAAAATTGCCATTTTTGAAAAGTAACACTTTATGTCAAATTCCAAATCCTTGAGGCATGGGGCCAGATCTTAGAGACAAAATCAAATCCACAAATTTGTGTTATCAAGAACAAAAGATGCAGCATGGCAGGCAGGCTTGGACAGGTCTATAACATCACATACACTTTCTTGCTTATAGTAGAAGAAACTTTGCAAAAAGATACCAACTTTCACTTCCTGCAAACTAGAGCTTAAGCAAACCTTGTATACATCTTCCACACATCCCAACTGACCTGAAACACGACTCAACCACCCCTTATACCTCCTAATACACCAAAACACCTTCTTACTGCAGAAACAGGGCATCCCCTTGTTGGCTCCTAAATTCGACACCTTGGTTTTGTTGATGTCAGCCATTAAAGTTGAAGGATGTCTTCGACTGGCTAAGTCTGTCGAAATGCCCGTCGAAAGATGGCAAAGTACTTAGAAGATTTCTTCCAAGGAAGAAGGCTGGTTGCCTTCGACGTCGAAGGAGTTTCTCGTCGAAGATGTCTCTTGACGAAAGTGTTCGATGGTTCAGAGTGGAGCAGTTTGAAATTCAAGCTTTTGGAGGGAAAACGGTTTCCAGCAGTTACTACGTGCAAACGTGCAAGGATCTGGAGCGTCGAACGTGGAGAACGTGCCAAGTGGATTGATCTCGAAGCAGTGTAACTGCCCGACGGTTACTTGGGATGTTTTAGTATAAATAATAGTAGTCATGTAGTTTCTCGCGTGTGTTCACAATTCTATACAAAGTCACTCATATAGATTCGAGTACCCAGCGTGTGAGAAAGAATTGTTGAGAAATGTATGTGTGAAACACCAATTTTATTAATCAAAGTCATTTACTTTTCCAGAAATTTACTTGCTTTCCTCTTTACATTCCTGTCGAAGCCTTTTACTTTAAGCCTTCTTTATTTTACCAAGTCCTTTCTTCATGCAATTTACTTGAAACCTCTTTATTTAAAGCCTTATCCAATTTAATCAAAACTTCAAAATCAACCTATGTCCTAGGATCAATCTGATCGATCCTGCGAGTAACCAAATAAGTAACCATTTGGAGGATCAGCGGTTGTTTACCAAAACCCAAGGTAAACAAATTGGCACACCTGGTGGGACTGTGTGTTGATTGTTGAAAATAATCTCATCTTTTCGAGTTGTATGTTATTGAGAAGTGGTAGAATATACACTAACGATAACAATACTGCCAGAAGAAGGGAAGAGATGGCGAATCCGCCAAACAATAACGAAATCCCACAAACGAGTGTGGGAGCAACGGTTAGTATGACCGTAAGTGAAGCGACAAATGTTGGTTCGACACCAGCAGTATCGGTCACAACCACGGGGCCAATACCTTCGTTAACAGGCCCCAGGATGCCTTTGGGAACTCCCCCACCAAGGGGAAATTTAGGCACAAGGCCTTTGGTTCCCCCAGGATTTATTCCATTCTATGGTATGCCAACTTCTGAAGTGGCAAGCCTGACGAATGCTGCGTCCACTTTTTCAGACCCTTTAGTGAGTGCCTCTTCGCCACTCCAAGGCTCTGGAGTAGGCATGGCGAATAGAAATAGGACCCAACTCTTAGGAGGAACGTCCCAAGTAGCCCATGGCCTTACAAATTCCTCGACAGCAGTCTTGAGGCAACAAATGGACGAAAGCAACCATGATATGGTGCAAATGTTGGCACAAACTTTGAGTACAGTGTTAAACCCTCTAATACAAAACACTACTCAATCGAATCAGCAAGTGACAGCGCAAATGACGCGTTTGGCTGACTTCTTTGGAGTACCCCAACCTATTCGACAGCCCCAAAGGGCGCAAATAAGGGGAAATCAGGGGATATTTTTAGAGGAAGAAACCACCATTAACCAGGCTCAACAGCCTGTCGAAGAAAACCTTAGGGCACGATTGGAACAACCTGTCGAGGAACCTAGGGTAATAACCCCAGAGGTAAGGTTAGTTAACAGAAACCAAAATGCTGACGAAGTGGTTCAGCATATCCAATACCAAAACATGGGTTTGGAAAACAATCTGGCAACCATGATTGAAAGGATCATGACTCAGAATGGGATGAACATGGGCTTTCGAAGGCCCAACTTTACATCTCCATTGTCAGAATACGTGTTACAAACGGACTTACCTCCTAGATGCAAAGTCCCCAAATTTACTAAGTTCTCTGGGGACACGACAGAATCTACTGTCGAGCATGTGGCGAGGTATTTGATCGAAGCGGGTGACATTTCGAATAACGAAAACCTAAGGATCAAGTACTTCCCAAGTTCTTTAACAAAGAACGCTTTTACTTGGTTTACAACTCTTCCCCCCAATTCGATCCATCATTGGACCCAGTTGGAGAGATTGTTCCATGAACAATTCTACATGGGGCAAACCAAGATAAGCCTGAAAGAACTGGCCAGTGTAAAGAGACGCTTCACTGAACCTATAGACGAATATCTAAATAGGTTTAGGTTGCTCAAGGCGAGATGTTTTACACAAGTGCCAGAACATGAGTTGGTCGAAATAGCCGCAGGCGGTTTAGATTATTCCATTAGGAAGAAGCTAGACACCCAGTACCTAAGAGACATGGCCCAACTGGCCGATAGAGTTCGACAGGTAGAACGCCTCAAAGCTGAAAAAGCTAAGGCAACGAAAACTCACAAGAGAGAGAGGATAGCGTACGTTGAGATGGATGACGAAGATCAAGAATCCTTCGACGATACTTTAACTGTCGAAGAAGGAGAAGTCGATTTAGCATAACTGAAACAAGGGCCACCATACTCTTGTAAACTGTTAGTCCCCTCAAATGGGAAAAATCCCATTGGTCCAGAAATGACCAACGATAGGTTCCCAAAAAAGACTTATAGTTTTGACATCACAAAATGTCATGAAATATTCGATTTATTGGTTAAAGATGGCCAAATGATAGTACCCCCAGGGGTGAAACTGCCTCCTCTTGATCAAAGAAAGAAGAGAGGTTTTTGCAAATATCATAATTTTTTGGGCCATAAAACTTCTCAATGTTTTCTTTTCAGGAATCTTGTGCAAGACGCTATCGAAGAAGGGAGATTGAAGTTTGCTGACAAATCCCCCATGGCTGTCGACTCCAATCCATTGCAGGCTGAAGCCCACTATGCTGAACCCTCTGAGGTGAACGTGATAGAGGCAACCAGGATCCAGTCGAAGAAGCCAGGAATTACCATGGTCGAAGTCTCAAAGGACCACATCAACATGCCAATCTTTGGCAGTTTTTCTGGAAATTTATCCAGGAAGACAATTGAAGCTGTCCAGAAAGCGGTCGAAAACCCGAAGTCGGAGACCGCTGAAGCACAAAAAACTGGATCAAAGCCCAGTTCCCACTTGGCCACCGTTCAAGGCCAGACGAAGAATCTGGAGATACAAATGAAGCAGTTAACTCTTGCTAACAAAGATACAATGAATATCAACATGGTCGAACTTTCTGACCCAAAAGCATCAGAAGAGGCCATGAGGCAAGAACAAGCTAATAAGACTGCTTTCCCTCGGGAAAATGAAAACTTGGCAGATTTTCTACAAAGATGCCAGAAAAAGAAATCAGAGGTGATGCTGTGTCCAAGACGCAGTTCGATCTTTGATAAAAAAGCTGCTGAGCACATTCAAGGCGTAAGAGCAGCGAATAAGAGAAGGGAGAATGTTGACCTTCGACATGATCCCAGAAGAGCCTCTCAAAGAGGTTCTAACCAAGAAAAGAGGCCACTGACTTTTAGGCCTCCCACAAATGTGCCAGTAGATACTTGGTACAAAACCTCTGGTCGGAAAAGGCCAAGTGAGGAGAAATGGCATTCCTTCGATGTGCCAAGAGGTTCCTCTTTGACTCAAAAGAAAGAGCCTCAGGTTGCTGCACCTAAGGTTGCACAAGTGTCCAGCAACTACAAGGGTAAAAATCCTATGTCTCGATCTCAATAGAGGAGATATCAAAGGAGACGAAAAGCTGAAAGGGAGGCTGCCAACGAACCTAAGGCAGAAACCAGTTCGAATGTTCCTCAAAGGAAGCAAAGGAAGCCTCTAGAGAGGGAGCCAGTAACCAACAGGCTAGTTTGGCCTAACCAAAGTGAAGTCGAAGACGAAGACGATGTTGAGTCTGATGATACTTTGGATATAATGGTGGATATAGTTTCAGTGTTGCCCAGAGAATTCAATCGACAGGTAGAAGTCGAAGCGAGTGACTGGGAAGTGGAGCAAGAAATGGCCAAACATAGGCCAGTGTGCTATTTTGTCATGGACAATGGTACTACTGAGGAACAAAATGGCTTCTTCGAGCCACCTACAGAGGCGATGAAAAATCACCTCAAACCTTTATTCATAAGGGCTAAACTCGAAGAAACTACTGTGAATAAAATATTGGTCGATTGTGGGGCAACCATCAATATTATCCCTCACTCTATGCTAAGGAAAATTGGCAAAAGAGATGAGGACATTAAGCCTCACAACATGGTCCTGTCGAACTATGAGGGCGGCATAGGGACCACTATGGGAGTGATCCAGCTAGATATCAAAGTAGGGTCGATCCTTCGACCAACGATGTTTATGGTCATATCGGCCAAACCTAACTACAATCTTTTGTTGGGCCGTGAATGGATTCATGGTGTTGGCGCTGTGCCTTCATCGATGCACCAAAGGCTGCTGCTATGGCGTCCAGATGGGATGGTCGAAAACATAGAGGCAGATCAAAGCTATTACCTTGGCGAAGTGAATCACCTGGGTTTGGCAGATTTCGACAAGAACTTGGCTCACATAGGGCCATGTCCAACACCTGACTTCGACATGGCGCCAGCGCCAAACACCTTTTGTTCCCTATACCTGCATCCTGAGCATGGTTTCCAATGGGACAGAGAAGACTTGTCCCACATAGACTTCAGTGGGTTAACTGATATCCAACCAACTGGTTGGGGAAGTGAATTCAGTGATAATGACTGAGTCACAATCTTTGAAGCGAATTTCGGCTTATGTAGCCGAAACCAAGATGATAACGGCTCTCGAAGCCGAAGTAAAGTACATGGCCACACAGGCCAATGATCAACAATTGTCTGTTGTAGGCCCAGGAAAGGATTTCGATCCAAAACCTCCTGATATCATGCCAGAAGAAATGCAGGAACAGAGGCTCGACGCCATCTATGACGATGAGCCTTTGGGCTTCGAAAAGGACCCCTTGGCGAACAACATTAAGATGTTAGCGCAAGACCCTTTAGAAGAAATCAACTTAGGCGAAGGATCAGAAAAAAGGCCAACTTACATCAGCGCCAAAATCGATCCAGAACTTAGGTTGGAAGTAATCCAATTGCTGAAAGAGTTTAAAGACTGTTTTGCATGGGATTATGACGAAATGCCTGGTCTCGACAGAGGATTGGTAGAACTTCAGTTGCCAATCAAACCTGGGAAGAAGCCAATCAAGCAAAATCCAAGGCGCTTCGCGCCAGAAATACTGTCGAAGATCAAAACGGAGGTCGAAAGACTTCTGAAATGCAAATTCATCCGTGTTACAAGGTATGTCGAATGGATTGCAAATATTGTGCCAGTAATTAAGAAAAATGGTACGTTAAGGGTGTGCATAGATTTCAGAGATTTGAATGCTGCCACCCCCAAAGATGAATATCCTATGCCTGTGGCGGAAATGCTAGTCGATTCTGCCGCTGGTTATGAATACCTGAGTATGCTCGATGGTTATTCAGGATATAATCAAATTTTCATTGCGGAAGAGGATGTGTCGAAAACAGCTTTTCGATGCCCTGGGGCCTTAGGCACTTACGAATGGGTAGTGATGCCTTTTGGCCTGAAGAACGCTGGGGCAACGTACCAGCGAGCAATGAATACTATCTTCCATGATTTTATTAACACTTTTATGCAAGTATATATTGATGATATTGTTATAAAATTTGTTTCCAGGAAGAATCATATTGACCACCTTCGACAATCATTCTAAAGAATGAGAGAACATGGTCTGAAGATGAACCCTTTGAAGTGTGCGTTCTGTGTGAAAGCTGGAGATTTCTTGGGCTTCGTTGTCCACAAGAAAGGAATCAAAATCAACCAGAACAAGACGAAGGCAATTCTGGAAGCGAAAGCGCCATCGAATAAGAAGGAATTGCAATCTCTCTTAGGCAAGATAAATTTCTTAAGGAGGTTTATATCTAATCTAAGTGGGAAAGCTCAGGCCTTTTCACCCTTACTTCGACTGAATAAAGAGGGGTTCGAATGGGGGCAAGAGCAACAAGAAGCCTTCGACAAAATCAAAGGGTACCTCACTAAGCCACCTATTTTGGTGCCTCCTTGTAGCAATAGGAGTATGAGATTGTACATAGCTGCATCCGACAAAACTCTGGGAAGTATGTTAGCCCAAGAGGATGAGAATGGAGTCGAAAGACCCATTTACTATCTCAGTAGAGTTTTGAACGATGCAGAAACTAGATATAGCGAAGTTGAAAAATTGTGTCTATGTCTGTATTTTTCTTGTACAAAACTCAAGCAATATATAAAACCAGTTGATGTTTATGTTTCGTCTCATTTTGATGTTTTCAAATATATGTTGTCGAAACCTATCTTGCATAGTCGAATTGGCAAATGGGCATTAGCATTAACTGAATACTCCTTGACCTTTATGCCTCTTAAGGCAGTGAAAGGACAAGTGGTGGCAGACTTTATAGTCGACCACTCAATTCAAGTCGAGGATATTAATTATGTGGAGATAGAGCCTTGGAAATTCTACTTCGATGGTTCCAGCCATAAAGATGGAACAGGGGTAGGAGTCTTGATTATTTCTCCAGATAAAATTCCAACAACATTCAAGTACAAAATATCAGGTTCTTGTTCGAACAATGAGGCTGAGTATGAAGCTCTAATTACTGGCCTTGAGATATTGTTGGAATTGGGGGCAACTCGAGTCGAAATAATGGGAGACTCAGAGTTAGTCATTAAGCAAGTCACAAAAGAATATAAATGCATAAGAGAGAATCTCATTATGTACTTTGTGATAGCAAATCGTTTATTGAAAAAATTTGAAACGATCAATATTCGACACATACCCAGAGTCGAAAATCAAATAGCCAATGACTTGGCACAAATTGCATCTGGGTATAAGATTTCAAAAACGAGGTTACAAAGAGCAATCGAAGTTCGAGAAAAGATAAAAGCAACTTGTCTATCACCATCAGACTTGGAATCGACGAGACTAGGATATGCTGATCACAGTAACTTCGAGATTTCGTTCATTGATAATTTGTCAGAGCAAGATTGGAGGAAACCTATTGTGGACTATCTTCAAAATCCAGGAGCTTCGACAGAACGAAAAACAAAGTACAGGGCGTTGAGTTATGTACTCATGGGTAATGAGTTATTCAATAAGACGCCTGAAGGGGTGTTGCTGAAATGTTTAAGTGAAACTGAAGCATACATAGCCCTTTCGACTACGCATGCTGGGGCATGTGGGGCTCACCAAGCAGGCCATAAGATGAAATGGTTGTTGTTTCGACAAGGACTATATTGGCCCACTATGCTGAAAGATTGTGTTGAGTTCGCCAAAGGTTGTCAAGAGTGTCAAGTTCATACAGGCATCCAACATGTACCAGCAAGTGAACTTCACTCGATAGTGAAGCCTTGGCCCTTTAGAGGATGGGCGTTGGATCTCATTGGAGAGATTCGACCAGCATCATCAAAGAGTCAGAAATACATATTGGTAGGCATTGATTATTTTACTAAGTGGATCGAAGCAGTCCCTTTAGTCAATGTAGACCAAGAAAATGTCATTGAATTTATTCAAAAGAACATTATCTTTAGGTATGGAATCCCTGAGACGATAACAACTGATCAAGGGTCAGTTTTCACTGGTCGAAAGATGCAGGAATTTGCTCAGGAAACAGGTTTCAAACTCCTAACATCAACGCCTTATTATGCACAGGCGAATGGTCAAGTCGAAGCAGCTAACAAAGTGGTGATTGGTTTGATAAAGAAACATGTTGGGAAGAAACCAAAGAATTGGCATAAGACGTTAGACCAGATTCTGTGGGCTTGTCGAACGTCCCCAAAAGAAGCCACTGGTACAACACCGTATAGGCTAACTTTTGGCCATGATGCAGTGTTACCAGCAGAAATTTGTCTTCAATCTGCAAGGGTTCAGAGGCATTATGATATTCCTTCTGAAGTTTATTGGAACATGATGTTGGACGAACTGGTGGATTTGGACGAAGAGAGATTACGCGCTCTCGACCTACTCAGGCTTCAGAAGAAAAGAGTAGAAGACTCTTATAATAAAAAGGTAAAACCTAAGGTATTTTTGCCTGAAGAACTAGTTTGGAAGGTAATTCTTCCCATGGATCGAAGGGATCGAAGCATGGGGAAATGGTCACCCAAATGGGAAGGACCCTTCAGAGTTATCCAAACTTTTTATGGTGGAGCCTATGAAGTCGAAGAGTTAGGTGGAGATAAAAGGCTCTTGAGAGTAAATGGTAAATATTTGAAAAAATACAAACCTATACTTCAAGAGATAAAAATAAAATAATAAAAGAACAAGACTAAATTAACCATAAAAATGCCAAAATGGAAATTTTATAAATTTCAGCCAAGATGGCATTGTTGTCGAATGTAGATTACAAAATATGGTTACAAAAGAGAATTAATCAAAAGGGAAGAGAGTCCTTGAGTCGAATGTACTTGGCTTGCTGCAGCTCCAACCTTTTCTTGCACCAGGCGTTCTCCTGCACTAGTTTGGCAATCTGAGCGTCGAAGCTTTGGGCCCTTTCAGCGAATTCCAGGCCTTGTTTGATTTCAGTTTGGCTCTCGGTGTCTGAGATGGTCGAAAGAAGTTCCTCCTTGCGTATAGTGTTGGCATTTATCTTCGCTTCTATCTCTGCGATTTGTGCCCGGAAGGAAGCATTCTCTCGATCAATGGCATCGACTTCTTCCTGCGTAGATGCTTTTTGTTTCGACAACTCTGCAATTCGAGAAGTCGTATCCGAGACAGCAGTCCACGCAGAGGAGCTTTTGCCATACAACACCTCAAGCTGACTGTTAAACCCCCTTTGGCGCCTGTAATCTGCTGAGACTTGATCAATCATAGAGTGTAACTCCATGATCAAGCCTGAGACTTCTGGGGCTACAGCTAACAAGTCGACAGCATTCAAGACATCCTTCAAACATGATGGAGCAGTGGGGTCCCCCTCTAAAGCCTTCATCAAGTCCCTCTTGAAGAACTGGGCCTTAACCTTCGCCAAAGCGTCATCGAGAGGAGAGGTTTCAGTAGACTTCCCCGACAGGGTAGGAATCTCCTGACTAGCATCAGACGAACTCTTGCTCTCGATGATTGCGTTGAGATAGCTAACAGGGTCAGTTTGTTTCAAGAGTTCTAAGTCCTCTTTTGACCTGTGCTTCGTGGAGGTAACCCTTGCAACAGTATTGTCTTGGGTTTGAGGCTGTTGAATGTTAGGTGCCTCGACTTGTTGCTCTTCGACTCGGACTGGGGCAGTACCAGCGTCGACTTGTGGCCCTTCGCCAGCGTCATCTTGGTGCTCTTCGCTAGCGTCACCCTGGTGCCCTTCGCCAGTGCCACCTTGGTTCTCTTCGTCAGCAGCACCTTGATTTTCTTCGCCAGCATTGCCTTGGTCCCTTTCTTCATGATTCTCTTCTGACAGATCCACCACCTGAACCGCTTCTGGCTGTTGTTCCTCCACCAGAGGTTCCTCTGTTGGTTTTTCTACCGTTTCAGCATTGGCCTCATTCTCAGTATGGGCTTCGTCATTTCCCAAGCCTTTTTCCTGAGGCCTGCTAAGTTCAGCAGATTCCAGCGTTTCAGAGGTCCTTGGCGGAGAACTTTCAGTAGTGTCCTGAAAAAGGAAAGAAGACAAATCTTCAGAGATCGAAAGAGACACAATCGAATATGGGTATCTATACCTAAATTATAAAAAGGTCTAAGGGATTACCTGTGGATTAGCTTCAGCCCCAGGGCTGGAATTGTCGCTTTCGACAGGCTTGTTAAGAAGAATGTTTAGTTCCTCCTCAGTTGGCTCCTCGATGATCACTGGAGGTGGCCTAGGCTTTCTCCCAGCAACTTTTATTCTGATGGTTCGACCTTCAGGAGCAGGAGCAGGAACAGAAGCATCCTTCGTCAACTTTCGCCTCTTTAGAGGGGCAGGAGGAGAATCACTTTCTTCATCGCTCCCAGATTCGACCACCAGTGTTGGCTGTTTCTTGGGCGAAGGTGCCTAGAAAACCAATGGGAATTCGATTTAATAATTGCATCGAAATTCAAAAATCGAAAGCCAGGAAAAAATAATGAAAGTCTGGTTACCGATATAGAAGGCTTCTTCGAAGAGCCTTTCCCCTGTTGGTTGCTTGTGGTCTTCGCCGGCGCTATAGTCTTCGCCGGCGGTGGAGGTTTTGTTGAAGGGCCTCCTCCCTGTTGGCCTTCTGTAGCCTTCTTGGCTACAGGCTTTCGAACAACTGAAAGCAAATAAAAAGTTAACAGGTTAGCAGTCGAAGAGAAAGACAAAAAGTAATGTGAGAGCATGAACTTACATTTCTTTATTTTGTCCAACACAAGGACAAAAGACTTCTGCAGCTCATCCATGAAGTCCTTCTCGTCGAAGAAGTACTCAGTATAATAGCTTTTCCACCACTCCTCGAAGGATGGTGAACAAAGAAAATTGAGCTGGTAGTCAAACAACGAGAGAACTGTTCGACCAGCATATCTTCCGATATGCTTGATGGCAGCTTCTTCTGTGTAATCATTGCAGAAGTACAACATTGACTTCTCTCGTGGAAAAATCGGAGAAGGTAGGGTTTGGATAATACCAAACTGGCGAGATACCAGGTTTGGTTGGTATGCAATCAGACTCAAATGAGTCTTAGAGCTCCTGAATCGAAGAGGCATGATCCTTGGTGTAAGGAACGCCTCCCACAGTATTGTATGTTCGTCGACATTGGGACCACTCGACGCCCTTGGATGTGGCCTTGTGAACCATGCTGGGCCTACCTGCCGTCGAGCAAATGGAGCCATAGTTGAAACAAACTCCTTCCTTCGAGCAAACATTAGAACGAAGTTGGTGAAGGTTTGCTGAAACTCCAGTCCATCTTCCATAGGTGTCAGCAGAGCTAGCCTGGTTCCTTCGACGCGTCTGTTCGCTATCGCTGGAGCCTGCTCGTTTATCTGAACCTTCTTAGGCAAGAAAGATTCAAAAGTGGCATTGAGCCACAGTTGGAGCAGCCAAAAAGGCCCAGCAAGTAGCAAGCTGGCCCTGTTCTCGATAATTTTTAGAAGAGTTGCCCCATTGCTGATCGAATCATAGAGGCTAGCCAGAATCAGTTCTGCCAAACAGATGTTTTGGCGATGATGCAGTTGAGTAGCAAGAGTGACCATCTTTTTGGTCACCTGTAAAGACTTCGAGCAAAATACAAAGCGAGTCAGCCATAAGGCTAGAAACGCTATGTGTTCGACATCCGACACAGCATCTGTCGACCTGTCGTGATAATGGTTGATGAAAGTGGTGTATGTTGGTTTGGTCTCAGAGAAGCCAATTTGGTCCTCCGACATCTCCTCCGGATAGAAGTAATCCCCGGTGGGTCGAAGGCCAGTAATAGCGGCCACATCGAAGAGTGTGGGGGTTAGCATCCCACAGGGAAGATGGAAAGTAAAGTGGGAGTAGTCCCAGAACAGCAGAGAAGCTATCAGCATCTCCGGAGAATAGTTCAAACCTGTCTTCGACAACATCACTAGGTCGAAGATCCCCATATCCTTCCAGATCGAAGTTTGGTGCTTCTCCATCTTTACTAGCCAAGCAACGTAATCAGGGGTAAGGTTAGGGCAAGACCTGAAGGCCCTAACGCCTCTGTTGAAGAAACGGAGGTCGATTTTTTCATGTGCAGGGTCTTCATTGTCTTCTGCGTCTTTCTTGGCACATGCGACCGGTTTGAGTTTCTCAACTACCGGGAAATAGCTCTTAATCTTCATAGCCTCAGAGATACTTGGATACATGGGGCCAGACATTGCAAAGATCTGGTTGGAGTATCCAACCGGGATCATAAGATGGCGTGAGTAGGCATCGCGAACGGCGATGTCCAAGGGTTCAGGAACCCTTCGTTTGCCTGTAGAAGTTACTACCGGAGCAGTGACGAAAACTTTGGGTTTAGCGTTTTCAGTTGGTGCGGTAGCGCCAGGAGCAGTAGAACCAGATGCCATGGTTTAGTGTTGAGTTTGAAATGAGGTTGAAGACAAAGTGAAAGAGGAAGAGTTTCTGCAAAGATAACAAGCTTGTATGAAAACAGAGAAGTTTGAAAGCTAGATGGCGTAAAAAGTCCCACAGTGGGGTACTTACTGCTATTTATAGTAGTGGGAAAAAATCCCCAAAAACGAGGACATTAAATGCCATTTAATGTTGCAGGAGATAGTGGGACGCGTGGCAGCCCCCTGTTGTTTTAGCCGTTCTGCAGAAATAGAGGGACGCAGCGTGCGTCCTCGTTTTTGAGAATTGTCATAATGACAAATTCTAAAATGACGTTTGGTACTGCACGCCGTACTGAAAGTGACGTCCTAGGTACGGAACAATGATGGTTTTCTTGGGATTGCCAATAGTTGGTAGAAAACAACAAAAACTACACAAGTTAATTTGTGACTAAGCGTGAAAAGACAGGTGTCGAATGGCGTTTCAAAGAATGCCTTTTTTTTTCAGAGTCGAAATAAGGCATTCTTGGGGGGCAATTTGTTGGCTCCTAAATTCGACACCTTTGTTTTGTTGATGTCAGCCATTAAAGCTGAAGGATGTCTTCGACTGGCTAAGTCTGTCGAAATGCCTGTCGAAAGATGGCAAAGTACTTAGAAGATTTCTTCCAAGGAAGAAGGCTGGTTGCCTTCGACGTCGAAGGAGTTTCTCGTCGAAGATGTCTCTTGACGAAAGTGTTCGATGGTTCAGAGTGGAGCAGTTTGAAATTCAAGCTTTTGGAGGGAAAACGGTTTCCAGCAGTTACTACGTGCAAACGTGCAAGGATCTGGAGCGTCGAACGTGGAGAACGTGCCAAGTGGATTGATCTCGAAGCAGTGTAACTGCCCGACGGTTACTTGGGATGTTTTAGTATAAATAATAGTAGTCATGTAGTTTCTCGCGTGTGTTCACAATTCTATACAAAGTCACTCATATAGATTCGAGTACCCAGCGTGTGAGAAAGAATTGTTGAGAAATGTATGTGTGAAACACCAATTTTATTAATCAAAGTCATTTACTTTTCCAGAAATTTACTTGCTTTCCTCTTTACATTCCTGTCGAAGCCTTTTACTTTAAGCCTTCTTTATTTTACCAAGTCCTTTCTTCATGCAATTTACTTGAAACCTCTTTATTTAAAGCCTTATCCAATTTAATCAAAACTTCAAAATCAACCTATGTCCTAGGATCAATCTGATCGATCCTGCGAGTAACCAAATAAGTAACCATTTGGAGGATCAGCGGTTGTTTACCAAAACGCAAGGTAAACACCCCTACAACTTGAGTTCCATAACCAATTCTTGTCGTGCATTTTGGCCAAAAGGAGTTCAAACACATTCCATACCATCCACTGAAACTATTCCAAGCCTTAGAATCAAGCTGTAACATCCCTAACCCTACTTGCCATTTTTACTTTCAAGTTGTGCAGGTGGACTTCTGTAGCACGATACAGGTGGTTTCAAAGCAAGCTAGGTACTTGGGAAGCATCCTTGGACTTCAGGCAAGCTCAACAAAAGCTCAAACTCCATTGAAGGTGGCCACATTGCTCTACTCGAGTCAAGCTGAAACAGGTAATCTATGGACTTCTATCTCTCTATCCAGGCATGATTAATCTTAGGTTTGTGAATGAAACATGTTCTACTCATAGCCCTGAAGCCATACATGTGTTTACTTTTCATTTATTTTAAGCATGCTGTGAGAATTTTAGCCATGAACATTGAAGAAAAACTAGGTCAGAAATTGGGGGTGAAGAAATTCTCCCTGGTTTCTTAGAGTTAGGTCAAGTTTTTTACATGTTTGGAATCGTGGTTTGATGCTCTACATTGTTTGTGTTATGAGTTTTTGCTAAAAATCAAAGAATCAGGAGTTTGTATGAAGCAAGGGAAACGCGCGTTTTTTGATTCAAACAGGTGCTGGAGGTTGAAGACAGAGTTGGCTTGGGCTGGGCCTGAGTCAGCTTGCTTTTTGCACCCCTTTTTTTCATTTGCACCCCCTGGCCCATTATGTGAAATATTTGACATTTTTGCATTTTTCTTTTTGATTCTGATTTTATATTTTTTGCTCAAACATAAAAAACACTAAAAATATTTTTCCACATTTTTTACATTTATTTGGCATTTATTTGCTTTATTAAAATATATGTATGTAAATAAATATATTTCCTTTTCATTTCAAAACCCTAAAAATAATACAAAAAATATTTATTTTTAGTTATTATTTTTTTATTTACATTTTGAAAACATTTTCTAAAATATACATTTTTGTAAATAATTAATATTTTATTTTTTGTACATATTTAGCATATTAAATATATATAATATATACATATACATATTTTATTAAATATTTAGGGCAAAAATACAAAAATAATACCTCTTATTTTTTATTTAATATTTAACACCAAAAATACTTTTTTCTACAATATACTTCTTTTTTTTATTATTATTATTGTATAAATTAATATATATTGTACATAATTAATAAATAAATACTATTTACTTGAAAATTAGGGTTTTACCCTAAACAACAAAAATAATAAAAAATATGACTTTTTTTATTTTGTTTATACTTCAAACATGAAAACCTTTTTTACATACATAAAAAATATTTTTTGCATAATACATTGCATTTTGATATTTATTTAAATTGTATTTATTTAAATGTTAAATATTTGTATATTCGATATGGTTGTAATAATTTAGATTTTATTTCCTTGTCAAATATCCCCCAAATTCAAACTTGTATCCCCATCCCCATAATCATGTTGTAATAATTTAGGACTTTAAATTCTCGCACATTTAAAAGTTTCCAAATTATGCCATGATAGACTTAGGGTTTGTATGCAAAAATCAATCAACAAATAGCTTGACCTAATTCAAGATAAACATGCATGAAAAATAAACACAATGCACACTTACACTCCTAGGGTTACATCCACTTGTTGCCTTAAAAAATGGGCCATGTTTGCATGTCAAGTACTTTGGCAAAACAAAACAAAACAAAAACAAACAAAATGATCATAGTCCCTCGATGACGCTATCGGAGTTGCCTAAACAAAATAATCATAGTCCCTCAAGAAAATTGCCAAAATACTTGACACTATTGCTTTCATGGTCTATACGATGACCCACGCCTGTCCCGTTTACATCCTAACGCAAGGTTGTTCATCAAACACAATGGTGAAACAACACGGTTAAAAGGATTAAAAACATGAGAAAGATCTTTGAGAAATTTAGAGTAGATAGCTCTTGGTTACTTGATCAAACTTGCAAAACACACTTGCCATTTTTCAAAACACACACCACAACACAACTTTCAAAAACAACTTTCAAAAAACATTGAAACATCTTTTCAAAAAGACAAACACCTTTGTAAAACATTAGAGTAAAGAATTGTTACAATGGTTGCCTAGACAAGGCATCTTTTTCAAAACATTTTCAAAACCACACACAAAGCACCATTTCAAACAATTGAAAAGCAAAGGCAAGTGATCTAAGCAAGTAACTAAGAGCCCATGGATAACCATGGATAGAAAGGGTGCTAATACCTTTCCTTTCTATAATCTACTCCTCGAACCCACGAAAACATCTCAAAGGTTTTTCCTGTGCTTTTTAACCTTTCCTTAGGATAAAATAAAAAGTCGGTGGCGACTCTTGCTAAATCGAAACATTTGCAAACACAAACGCAAAATCCAAGTCAGTTCTCCCACCGTATCACACCGTGCATCAACGAGTGCAAATTTCCAAGCACGCTAGTGTTCAGTCATCTTCCACCTTCAAGTCACGAATGGAGAACATGCCGATCTAACTCTTCAGGTTTAAGAAGATTGAACAGGGTAAGCTTTTGTACCCCAAAATTTTCCCTCTCTTTTCTCAAGACATTACTCACAAGATCTCCAATGGCTCAAATTTGCATAAGTTTTGACTAGGTCAAACCACCTAAACACTGATGTCTCAAATTAGGGTTTTGAATTTCACAAGTAAAATTTGAATTCTAATGCCTCAAATGACTTCATGTATCATTATAGACCTCCAAGAATACTCATGTCAAGTTTCAAGTCTTGAATCACAATTTTGCTCAGTTAATTGACCAAATGACTGAAAATCAATTGTATTGGGTAAGAAGTCAACTTTAGTCAACCTATAGTAAAACTTCAAGATTTTTGAACAATACCAACAATTTGAAGTCATATTCATCAATTGATCAAGTTTGGATCACAATTCCTCAAGAAAAGTGTGCAAATCATCAAAAGGGCAAAATGATCAAAAATAGGGTTTTTGACTAGAATGACTGATTTTTGACTTTTGAGCTAATACATGAATTATTGGTTTGAAACATGATCTCAAGGATTTAAGTACATAATTTTTACCTAATTACATGACTCAATTCACCTCTCAATATCAAACATTTGATAGATTAAATTTGGTCAACTGATAAAAAGTCAACTCATACACCAAAAGTCAAACTTTGACTTTTTGATCAGAATTGGGTTTCAAGAGTCAAGATTCATAATGACATTTAAAAATATAAATCTTGATCATCAAGAAATCAAGAAAGTCAAAAGTCAATTTAAAAAGCAAACTTTTCAAGACTTAGAAAGTTTTCTAAGTGTTTTTGTACATGATAATTTCACTACTTCATGTCAATGTTTCACCAAGATCCAAGATGATTCAATGAAAACTTTCAATATGAAAGTTCTATATCTTTATAAGATCTATAACTTTGTATTAGAGGGCTCATATCCAAAGAGTGCTTAGATTTTGAGTTATAAGCCCATGAAGTCGTTTACTTTTTCTTAAACACTTAGTAAAATTTTAACCTAGTTTAGGCAGATTTTTGTCCCAACTTCTTGGACATTTTTCACATAGTTCCAATTTGATTTTGAAAAAGTGGGAAACATGAAAGTTGTAGAGGATGTTTCAAGCTTTCCAAAATTTCAAATAACTTGAAGATATCATTTGTGAGCTAAGATAATCGAATAAAGGAAGTTGGGTATTCATTCTTGAATTACAAGGCATTTTTGTGATGAACACTTGACCAAATCTCTAACCATGTTGCACAAATCTTGCTTTGCAGAGTTCTAACTTGAAAAATCACTCCTTAATTTAATGTTTACACAACTGATTGATCAATTGTCCAAGTGTTTCAAGCTTTGTCCAAGTTGACTTTCCATTTAGGGAAGAAAGGTCACACTTCCATTTTGGAAAAGTTCACTTTAATCACAAAGTCAGTTTATTAAGCCTCTAACTTATTTGTTCTGATCACACTCAACATAAACAATAAGAAGAAACATGTTTAAAGTGTCTAGCCACCCTAGAGGGCATGGTACTTCACCTTGAAACCATGTTCTCCAATCTTGCTTCAAAATCAAGAAACATAGCCATAACTTTACAACTTGCAAATCTGATGTTCTATTTCCCCCAAACCTCTTGACTATAAATTGAGACATCATTTGCAAGCTAGGGCACGAATTGTCAAGCCTGAAAACTACCTCAAACTCCCTCATGTGATCGGTGGAAATAGAACTGACTGTTTTGGAATGCTGGTTCGCGTTTGCATTTAGCAAAATGTCACGGTAAGCAAGAGTCGCCACCGTCTTTTATTTTCTCCAACAAGGAAAGGACAAAAGCACGACAAAATTCCTTTTCGAGATGTTTCTCGGGTTCGGGAGGTAGATTATAGAAAGGGAAGGTGTTAGCACCCTTTCTATCCGTGGTTATCCACGGGCTCTTAGGTACTTGCTCATTATGATTTCAAAAAAATTTGCTTTTCTTGTGTTTGTGGGTTTTGAAAAGTTTTGTTTGAAAACTTCGATTTAACTCTTGTATCTGTCCTCAAGAGTGTATGAAGTGTTTTTGGAAACTTTATTTGAAAAAGTGTAAGTGCGAAAAGTTGTTTTGTTTTGAAAGAGCAAGTACCTGAGAACCTCTACCTACTCAAAAGAAATTAAGCTGTGTAAATGTCCTTTAGATAGTACTATCCCACTATTGAGAAGTAGGTAGCACCGTCGTTGGAGTATTCGGGTCAATTCGATTTTCAGGGGCATATGGTCACTAAAGCAATAGTAGGACGCCTTAGCGGTAACCCTAATGTCTTAGATCGTTTTTTTTATCGAGGCAACCGTTTCGAGGCAACTTTGATCTTTAGACAGGAGGGCGACCTCTAAAGCACCCTATACTCAATGACCACGTCGAGGCAACCAAGTGAGGCGTACCCTAAGAGTGGCATGTGCGAGTGTGTCAGGTTTCAATTATGTTATCTTTGTACATGCTATGGTGAGCTACGATTGATTTTATTTTAAGAGAGATCTTGTCATGCATAGCCTAGTTAACATACATCTAGCAGTTAATATTTGCGGAAAATAAAACTAAGCTATTACAAGGCGTCGGGTATTTACATCGCCAAAAACAAACCCTTGAAAAGTAAATTGCGGGAAATAAATGAAAGCGATAAAAAAGTCCTAATTAAAGCTATTACATCCTCAGAGCAAATACAATTATATGATAAAAACATGAATCAAGAATAATCACACGCGCGAGCAAAAATCGAATCGGAGAGTTTTTTAGGGTTTTGACCTTTTGTTAGGAGAGAAAGAGATTTTTTATTATTTTTGTGTATTTAATTAAATTAAACCTAGACTAATGAATTAATTAAATAAAAAGAAATATTTTTTGGTTTTTTGATGTTTAAGAAAATAAAAATAAAAATGATTAAAAGTTATTAAAAATCCTAATTCTATGTTAATTTTATTTATTGTGAAAATATTAAAATTAACCTAATTAGAAACTAAATTAATTATGTTAGTATTTATTTACCAAATAACTAATTAAGGGTGAAGTTAATTTTAATAAATAATAATAAAAATATTATATTTTAGTTTTCTGATTTTATTATGAAAAAATTAATTGGGTTAATTAAGTAATAATAATAATAATTAATAATAAAACAATTAAATGAAAAATATAAAAGAAGAAAAAGGAATAAACCCAGGGGGGTGATGGCCCAAGTTAGGAGGTGTTTCTGGAATTTTATGGCCCAATAATATTCCAGCCACGTTGACTTTCTGGATTAGCTATGCGTTTGTTGACTGAGGACCATGATAGTCCTTCCATCTAGGCCATTGGATTTGAGTTTGAAGACATCTGGCGCCTGGGAATTGGAGGTGTATGATGGACCCCCTTTTGAAATTTGTACAAGAATATCTGAAAAAATAAAGTAACAAGGTTTTGGGGGGACCTGGGATTCGAACCCAGGTCCCAATAGCTTTTCCATCCACCTGCTTGCCAACTCAACTAGTGCGTTTCTTTGTTATCATAATGAGATGGAATTATTATATATGAAAAACAATTCAAACACTGTAAAATAAAAACAAACGCGCGGTTTTTCAAATTAACCACTCAGATGCCAACACCTCATCATCTTCTTCGTTTGTCCTACATAAATAATATCAAATAGCGGGGGTTTTTAACCCCCACTAACTCCTGCATGGAAAAACAGCGAATAGCACCACAGTACATATAAATATTTCGCGAGGTGTGGGGTATGTTCGTCTTGGCCACACGAGTTCAGTCATGTATCTCATGAGTCTCAATTTTTCCTGGTTTAGAAATCCCTAATTGAAAGCTCAAGAACCCTAGAAATTTGATCATGGCATCTCACGATTCAGGGCGCTATGGTTCAATTAAGTCATTCCATTAGCTTTGTTCAGTCTCTAGCAATGCAAATCAATCAAGAAAACATGTTAAATGCGCATGAATCAAGATGTACGATTATGAAATATAAGTGCAAACCGTGGGACTATTTTCAGTTATTTCTTGAGCTTTGATGCTTAATTTTGATTGCAAAACGTTCCTGGAACCTCCTGCAATGTATTTGAATCAACAAAAACCCTTGAATCGACCTAGAATGCAAGAATAGATTTTTAATTTTCTTGGAATTTCTTGAATTGGACAGGGTCTTTTCTGCAGCTTTCAATCGTCCATTAGGTCCGGGTTTGCTTGCTTGCATATAAGGGAAACAAATTAGGTCAAAAAATTGGATCCAACCCATGTGCATTGATGTTTAAATCTTTGATTGAAAATCAAATATTTTTTATTCTTCATGATTGAACAAAGTTGCCAAAATTGGATTTTTTTTTTGTATCTTTGACTTGTGCACGAATTTGCCAGCATGTTTAGGACATATTTGCTTCACAAAAAGATTTAAAAAACAAATCTTCTATTTTCTTATGATTTAAATTTATTAAATGAATTAATATTAATTAAAAATCCATTTAATCAATAAAAATAAGAAAATAAATCCAATTAAGCTTGATGGGTCGTGCATAGGTCATGGGCGAAGTTCCAAGAAGAGATTTGAGGCCCATTAGCAAAAATAAGGTGTTTTGAGCAAAGTTGACTTTTGCAAATTCATGAAAATTTCCCAACTTCTCCAATGCACAACTTGCTCAATTTTGATCATATGACCATGTTCTTGGACATTTTGAAAAGCTCTTGAAGTCCTCTAACCAATGCCTTCGGTTCCATGTCATTTGGATTTACCAATCTCAAGTTATGTCCTTTGACTCAAAGTGTACTTTTGTTGACTTTTGAAATTGACCTATAATGTAAAAATTGGTAACTTCTTGTGAGAGCATCTCTTGAACTTGGAGTGTGAAAATGGATTGTAGGAAATTACATCCTCTTCAAAATGAGCTTTGGATGGGATTTTTCTGATGAACCATGAAAAAGTTATGCCCTTGTCAAAGTACAATTGACTTTTCTACTGTCCAAAAATAGTAACTTTTTGCATCTTGATGATTTTTGAGCTATTCTTGTGGAATCATGATCAAGACTTGATCAAATGATGATTGTGAACTCAAAATAAGATTTTGACCAAAAATTCTGACTTTTGACTGCAAAATGACCATTTTGCCCTTGCAGTTGACTGTAGATCAAATGAGGCTTTTGACTGTGCAACTTGGCACTGTGAGTCTTGAAACTTGGCATGTAGGTGCTAGAGAATGTATATGGGCCTATGAGACTTGATTGAACCATTGAAAACCTAAAATTCCTTGAAAGAACCAAAACCCTAATTTCAGCTGTCTTAGGAGGTAGTTTGACTGTACAACCTCTTGAGCCATCTTGAGCAATTTGAAGATTATTCTTGACAAATCTTGAGGAACATGGGAGGGCAAATTTTGGGGTACAACAGTTGCCCCTGTTCAATCTTCTTAAACCTGAGGATGTAGATTGGCTTGCATGCCTTTCGTGATCCGAGGGTGGAAGATGATTGAACATTAAGTGCCTAGAAATTTGCACTCGCATGGTGTAGTATCAGCAATGTGATGTCGGGAATGGGCTTACAGATGCCATTTGGAGAGATGATGGATAAGAGGATGGGCTTATAGATTCCACCTAGAGATTGTTGGTAGAAGGATGGGCTTATAGATGCCATCTGGAGATTGTTGGTAGGTAGTTTTGTCTTCGTTGATGGGTTGTCTCTATTGACGGGTTGTCTTCATTGACGAGTTATCTTTATTGACGAGTTATCTTCATTGACGAGTTGTCTCTATTGACGGGTTGTCTTCATTGACGGGTTGTCTCTATGGACAGGTTGTCTTCATTGACGGGTTGTCTCTATTGACAGGTTGTCTTCATTGACGGGTTGTCTCTATTGACAGGTTGTCTTCATTGACGGGTTGTCTCTATTGACAGGTTGTCTTCATTGACGGGTTGTCTCTATTGACAGGTTGTCTTCATTGACGGGTTATCTTCATTGACGGGTTGTCTCTATTGACAGGTTGTCTTCATTGACGGGTTGTCTTCATTGACGGGTTGTCTCTATTGACGAGTTGTCTCTATTGACAGGTTATCATCAGAAAAATCTTTAGGAATCGATTTAGCTGATTTTGTCTCCATTGACTGGCTTTGCCTCAGAAAAATCTTTAGGAATCGATTTAACTGATTTTGTCTCCATTGACTGGCTTTGCCTCTATTGACTGAATTTGTCTCTTTTGACTGATTTTGTCTCCTTTGACTGGATTTGTCTCCTTTGACTGAATTTGCATCAGAAAAATCTTTAGGAATCGATTTATCTGGTTTTGTCTCCTTTGACATAGCTGAGCATTTAACTGCATCTTTCCTGAAAGATAAAGGTTAGTCGTATGCAATGCATGATATGGATCAAGCAATGATGTTCTCAACATAAATGAGATTGTATGATATGACGCGTATATGCATGTATCATGATGTATGAAAATGTGATGTTTTAGCTGGGAAAAGTAAATCTCGGAGCTGCTGGAGGATAGAGTTGAGTTCTTCGTTTCCGCTAGGGATGATGAACGAAGATGATTGTATGAATAAACTTGTAGGAGAAGATGTCTCCGTTGGGGAATAAACTTGATGAAGTGATTACTCTGCGGGGAATTACTCTGCGGGGAAGAGATGTTCTACTGAGATTTTAACGATAACTCCGCTGGGGATTCCGTTGATAAGCTCTATTGGAGATTTTGATGATGAACTCCGCTGGGGATAGAAAGAACTTCGCCGAGGATGATCTTTCCGTTGCAATTTGCTGAGGATAACCCAGTTAGACCCTTGTGGGGATAACCTTCTGAATATGGCTGGGGAGATATATTGGTACTCTGCAGGGGACAAGCTTCCAGAATCTACTGGGGAAGATGATTCAACTCCGGCGGGGAAGCTTTTTTAGACTGCGCTGGGAAATGGATCCACTAGGGGTATCTTGTATTCCGCCGGGGAACATTCTTATATTTCGTCGAGGAATATTAAGACTGTCGGGGATGCTTGCTAAGGAATATCTGTATACTCCGATGGGGAATGTTAAGATCTACTGGGGATACCCCACTTCTGTTTAAGGCTGATAGTAGACTAACTCTGCTTGGGGGAGAGTATTGTTGATTCGTTCATAGTTGCAAGTCTCAGTGGGGGATAGTTATCATTACTGTCTTACTCTTGGGGAGTGAAGGTATCTTGGTCATATTCTTCAGCTGAACTTACCTTGGTACCTCGGTGGACAGAGCAACTAGATCGCTTAGACAATTCTTATTTCCCCTACTTCCGATGTCACCCGTAATTAGTCCTTTATTTCGCATGCAAATATTTGTGATCAGCAATTAATGTCAAATGTATATATAAAAAATGAACATTGGACGTTCTTTGCAAAACAAAACAGATAAAGAAAAAACAATTTGCGATTTGTCTGAAAAATGAGCTTGTATTGATTTTGATGTTTGCTTGTAAATAGGCGTTTTTGTACAAGAGGCTGACGTCCTAGTAAGAGAACGCTGCCGAACAAATAGGATTTATGCAATTTGTAAAAAGAAAACAAAACAGCTATGTGAAAAATCCCACTGGGTTCCAACTCTGCTATCGCCTTTATGTCTTCAAGCATCTCATCACTTTGCTACTTAGTTGAAGATGAATCTGATTGATTGGTGTCGTCTAAGCCTGATAGTTGATATTGAAGTCTGGGTGCAGGGTGATCCAATGAGACATAGTATTACGCTTTAATCCCTAACTTTTGCCTGGACCGCCCTTTTGGGTTTTCAGTCCACCGGGATACCCATTTTTGCCCAAGCCGCCTTTTCAGGTTTTCGACTTGCCGGGTGTACAGATTTTTTTATTTATTTTCATCCCTTATTTTTGTCCGAACCCTTTTGGTTCGCCGGGAAGCCCTTATTTTTGCCTAGGCCAGTCAACCTAGCGGGTCTTTAATCATGCGTAGTATCTTTTTACTATGTCTGCATTGACGGGGTGAGGAAGGTCGTCACCATCCATGGTGGTTAGAATCATCGCTCCTCCTGAGAAGATGTTCTTAACCACAAATGGCCCTTCGTACGTGGGGGTCCACTTGCCCCTGGGATCACCTTGAGGTAGAATGATGCTCTTGATTACCAGGTCCCCGACTTGATACTCTTGTCGTCTGACTTTCTTGTTAAATGCCTTGATCATCCGTTTTTGGTACGTCTGACCATGACAAATAGCAGTGAGTCTCTTTTCGTCGATTAGGTTTAATTGATCAAGTCGGGTCTGGATCCAGTCGTCCTCACTTAAACCCGCATCCTTCATAATCTGGAGAGAGAGGGTATCTGAACTTCAATGGGCAGGACTGCCTCCATGCCGTATACCAAGGAGTTGGGCGTTGCCCCTGTTGACGTCCGTGCTGAGGTACGGTACCCATGAAGAGCAAACGGTAACATCTCGTGCCAATATTTGTAGGTCACTGTCATCTTCTGCACAATCTTCTTAATGTTCTTATTAGCTGCTTCTACAACCCCATTCATCTTCGGCCGGTAGGGAGAAGAGTTGTGGTGCTGTATCTTGAATTGCTCGCAGAGCTCAGTGATCATCTTGTTGTTAAGATTGGTACCATAATCCGTAATGATCCTTTCTGGTACACCGTATCGACAGATCAGGTTATGCCGAATGAACCGTGCCACGACGTTCTTGGTTACGGTGGCAAAGGAAGCTGCTTCAACCCACTTCGTAAAGTAATCAATCGCTACCAGGATGAAGCGATGCTCGTTGGATGCTGTAGGTCTGATCTCGCCGATCATATCAATGCCTCACATTGCAAAAGGCCAAGGTGTTGTCAAGACGTTCAGAGGAACTGGAGGAATGTGCACCTTATCAGCATAGACCTGGCACTTATGACATGTGTTGTACCCCAAAATTTGCCCTCCCATATTTCTCAAAACATTTCAAGAAAATTCACAAGTCCAACCCGGCACGTTATATTCAGGTGTTCTTTCGCCAAGATATCTCTGATAACATATTCTCAAATTCAGGTTCGGCTCAAGAGTCAATTCTTTAAAGAAGGAATCCGAATGTGTGAGTTTTCTTGAAGAAATATAGTGAAAAAGTGTGCTGAAAGTGCAGTTTTTACGCGCTAAAAAATTCATAACTTGAAGATCGTGACTCGTTTTGAACCCGTTCTGGTGGCCAAAATTCCGTCTTGACATTATCTACATTTTCATCTCTCACGGCTAGAAGCCAATTTCGATCAGAAGGTCTTCAAAAATGTGGATTTATCAAGTAATTTCATACAGAAAATTTGTGACGGAAGTTTATTTGTGTCATATTCAGAAAATCATAACTTGGTCGATTTTCATCGTATCGAGCTGGTTCCGGTGCCAGAATTTCACAAATTGAGTTGGCTACATTTTCACAGAAGGTATTGAGTTCAAACGGTATTCAAAAGGCCTTCGTTTTTTGCTCAGAGTGCGTGACACGCTGAAAATCCTGAATGCTGAATATTATTTCATCTGGGCCGAAACTTCGAAAATTCATAACTCGGTCAATTTTTATCGGATTGGACTCATATTTTTACACAAGGTTACTGACTCATAGATCTACAACTTTGCTTCAAAAGTCGAGACCACATTATGCACCGATCAATACCAGTTTTTTATTGAAGAACGTATCAGAGTCGACACTGAAGCCCAAAATAAGTTTGTCTGAGCTGAAACTTCAAAAATTCATAACTAATTCACCGTTTATCCGATTGAGTCGATTTTCGGACAGGAGTTAGTTCTCGATGTCGGCTACATTTTGTTTTCACATTTCAACTTCAAAAAATGCACTTAAGTCCCTGCGATTTAGCCTGGAAAGTGACGAATTCAAGTGAATATTGGAGGCCCAATTGCACATTCAAAGCCCATTTGCTTTACCCTAATTTCCATTATATAATCACCTTATTTTCACACAAACCAGAAAAGAGGAGAAAAGAAGAGAGAAAAAAAACCTTGCCACAACACTGTTAGAATATCAAACTCTTTCAAGAACCCTAAAACCTTGAAATCCTTATTACAAATCCCTCTCTCACTACAAACAAGCCATCACAGTTACAAACCAACACCTCACTACTTCTTCAGTAAGGGTAAGGCTGGCTTGATCTCCATGATCCTAATTTTCCAGTAAGGCATAAAAGCATTCAGGCCACTGATTTTCCAGTAAGGGTAAGATTGATTTGATCTCCATGATCAAAAGGGTATAATCATTCATACATGCCATATTGTGCCTAAACATTAAATTTCTTCATATATTGGCTTTATTTGCATTTTATGATTTTATTTAATGTGTTCGTGAGATTCAACTGCAGATTTAGACAGGATCCCAAGTTCATTAAGGAACGTTGAAGCCAAACGCCAAATGGCCAAAGTAGAAAAACTTATGCATGACACCAATACATGGCGAGACAGACATCCTGAGAAGATTAAGGAACGTTGAGGCCAAAACGCAAATGGCCAAAAGCCAAAAGCTAAATGGCCAAAGTAGAACAACTTATGCATGATGAGGCCAGAACACAAATGGCCAAACCACTCCGATTCACCTCCAAAAAGGGGACAGAAACCCCCCAAGGTATTGTATTTTCTTTCTTTTCCTTATTTTATTTATTTCAATTATTTCTTTTTTTAATTAATTCCTTTAATTTAACTTATTTTCATAAAATATAAAAAATAGTAAAAAACAGAAAAGTCATAAAAATCAAAATATATTTATTTAATTAATATTTTTTGTAAATAAATTTCACTAATAATTAATTATTTATTTTTATAAATCAAAATTGCATGTAAATAATTAGATTAATTTTAGGTTTAATTTTAACATGTTTTTCTTAATAAATAAATAAAATTAGAATTAGGGTTAATATTTTAATTTCATTTAATCTTTCTCATAAAAATACATAAAAAACATAAATACTAAAAACTCAAAAAATAATAATAATTTCTTTTTTCTCTTTAATTTCATTAGTTTAATCATTTAATTTAATTTCATTAAAAAGGGTCCAACGCCCTCGTTTCCAATTTTAATTCTTATTCGCGCATTTTTATTTATTTCCTTCTTTTAAATATTTATGTAACTCTCCCAAAGCCTTGTAAACTTAATTTCCCGCACTTTATTTTATTTTTTATTTATTTTCCGTCAAATCGCGTCCTGGATTTTAATTTTGGCGATGTGGACCCGCGCCTTTGTAATAGTTTAGAACTTTCAATTTCCGCATCTTTTTTAACTATTAAATAAATGCATGCAAGAATGAATGACAAAAAAATAAAAACAAACGCATAGATCACCCATAACCTGACAAGACAAAAATAAATGAATTTGACACACAAATCACACACCACCCCTAGGGTACGCCTCACTGTTGCCTTGCCTCGAAAGGTGATCGTCGAGTAGAGGATGTCTTAGTAAGTCCTCATGATCCGGGAACCTGGCATGAGGGTAGCTTCTAAGGTGTCTTCCCATTGCTCCGGTGATCACCATGTCCCGAACCTCGAATTGACCCGAATACCTCCAACGGTGGTGCTTCCTACTTCTCAATAGTGGGGTAGTACTGTTTAAAGGACTCTTACACAGCCTAATTCCTTAGGGTAGGTAGACGACTCTAGATACTTGCTCTAATTTCAAAACAAAAATTCAAAAATACTTTTCACACCAACACATTTTCAAAAAGCTTTCGAAAGCAACTTTTCAAACACTCTTGAGGACCGATACAAGAGTCAAACTGGAATTTTCAAAGAAACTTTTTAAAACCCACAGTTGAAAAGCAAACAAACAATTTTGAAAACACAAATGAGCAAGTATCTAAGAGCCCATGGATAACCATGGATAGAAAGGGTGCTAACACCTTCCCTTTCTATAATCTACCTCCCGAACCGAGAGCAATCTCTTTAAGGAATTTTTCTGTGCTTTTGTCCTTTCCATTTGGAGAAAATAAAAGACGGTGGCAACTCTTGCTTCCGCGACATTTCGCGAACCAGCGTTAAACAGTCAGTTCCAGATCCACCGATCACAGAACTGGCAACTCTGCTGGGGAATTGAACTTAAAGTGAGGTGTACCTTAGGGATAGTTCATAACTGTGTTTTCAATTGTCTGAATTGCTTGCTTTAAAATTGTGGGTTGCATGGGAGTTACATAGATCCTAACCCGGATCTGGGGATGCCCTGTTTAGGTAGCATAAGCTGTGAGGGACCTGTCCGGCGTATACCGACATGGGTGAAGCAGTGGCTACGTTGGTGTGGCACCTTGGTCTGTACCGATATCCCTCGTGTTGAAACGGGGAGAATATGGGTCTTCCAAGGAGTCATTAAGCACCAACCGACCTTTGAACCCTAAATTGACACAACTTGGCCATTAGAACAGTAGCAGTATGCTACGCCCATTGAGGCTAAACTCTCGTGATGGTTCTGGCCGCAAGAAAAGATTGTGATGCTGGAGTTATGACCGATTGAGGGTAGTCAATGATATTGGGATCCTCTAAGAACCCGGTTACTTTTGATAGGACAGGTATGAACCCACCAACTTCAAGAGGGTACTACCCAGACCCCATGCTGGTCTTAAACTCTAAGGGCTTCTCTTGTGTGACTTGTGTGCCTTCGTACTTGACTACTTGCATGCTTGCTATCTGACACATGAACTACTTGCAGGTTTTGTTTGCAGTCCTTAATTGGGACTCATAACAGGGTTTACTAAGTTTCTTGCAGGTTCTGTTTATAGTCCTTAATTAGGACTCATAACAGAGTGTACTGATTTTCTTGCAGGCAGTCCTTAATTGGGACTCATAACAGGGTTACTTACATTACCCCGTGCATAGCATAACATCATACCATTGCATACATCCTACATAAAAAACTAATCCATTTCAAGGATCTCAAGGGCTTGTGATGCAGGTCATGATAAATCAAACATCTAGCAAGGGGCAAAGAGGATTTATTTTCCTCTAGCCAAAGATTGTCAGGGGCTATGACCCACTAGATATGGTGAGCTTTGACACTTGAAGAAGGTTCCCCCCAACCAAGGTTGTTTGGAAATCAAAGCCAGACAGGATGACTAAAGTCAGGGGCTATGACCCACTGGATATGGTGAGCCTTTGACCCTTGAAGAAGGACTCTCAACAACACGAAGTTCCTTCAGTCAAGCTACCGGACCCAAGCTCTAACAAATCTTCTTGTTTATCCCACGAGGTCCTTGAAAACATTACATGCATGTCATACACATCATTGCATAACAGGTATCCTTGTTGCAGGTTACTTACCTTTCCCGCTGTTTATTTCAGCAATGACTTCCCAACAAGATAACCAGGACCTTCTTGCTCAAGAGACTCGATTCGGGGAAATCCTCCTGAATCTATCCAAGGGGCGGGAGGAGTTGAGGACACTTCTCATGGAGACTTTTGTCAGGAACAGTGCTGAGGATGAAAGGCTGAAACACCTACAAGCTGAGGTGGATGCATTGAAGGTCCAGATGCTGGGGCAGGTGACTGCCATTCAAGGGTTAGCTCAAAGACAAGATGAGCTCGGGGTTCTCGTCAACCAACTGCTTCAGGGCAACCAACTGGGGCAAACGCCTAAGGGTAAAAAGCCAGTTATCGTTCAATCACCGTTGAGACAAGGAGATAAGGGGAGAGCCCCTCAAGTGGCTTCAGTGTCACAAATTCAGCATCAACCTCACCAGCTTCAGCCAGACAAGCCCAGGAGGCAATTCACCCAGCTCAACATGTCGTTGTTTCAAGCTTTACAACGCCTGTTGAGGTTGAACTTGATCACATTAAGGGCTCATCCCCGGAACCCCAACACAGCATCTCCTATCTATGATCCCAATAAGAGGTGTGCCTACCACTCTGCCTGTCCAGGACATGATACAAATGAGTGTTGGGCTCTGAAAAACAAGATCCAGGACCTGATTGATGAAGGGGCATTGGAGTTCACACAAGATGGTCAGGCTGAATTTTTCTACCATCCCTCCAAGGCTCACCATTTGAAGTGACAAGCCCTGAGATGAAAAGACTTTTGTTCATTCGAATGTTCAAGTTGTGTTGTTATTTGACGGTTTAGACATTTATTCATGTTAAACATTGTTATTCCATTAATGCATCGCTTATGTCTATTTTGAATCAATATATTCGTATTCACTCTATGCAAATTATTTTCATATTTTTCTGATGATCAACTCTCAATAATTCTAAGCCTCTTGAGGGAGGATGACGAAAACGATACCACGATCTTGACAGTACGCTTTTGAACAGACCCCGCTGATGAGGTACAGGCATTGTTTCAATTCCTAAACACTGGAGTTATAAGGAAGATAATCCCTCGTCAACCCCTTTGAGCTAAAGAAGTAGGAGTTTCTCTTTTCGAAATTTAAAACCCTTAATCATAACCTGGGGCAGGGTAGTTCTCTCAGTTGATCCAAGTGCATAACAAATGGCACCAAAAAGGTCCTTACAAAAAAGGAAGACAGTGATGGTTCCGAATAATCAATGAAGAAAGGCAGTCGTTATATCTCAAAAATAAAAACCCAATAAGTCAAAACCTATGAAGGAGACTTACAAAATTGGGGCATCCCGCTGACTGTAATCACAAAAGAAACAGTTCAGGCAAAATTTAGGGATAACACAATCAAAAAGAAAGAGGTCCTACAAACCCTCAATAACAAAAGGAATGACTGCCTATTCAAAATAAGTTATCAACATCCGAATCATCACCGGAAAATCAGAGCAAAGACTCAAACAAGGTCTAACGTATGATCAACTGAGTTTAGGTTTGGAGAACATCACGAAGAGCGGGTGGGTACAAATAAAATTTGAGCCTTTATCCTTTGTTTCTTAAACCGTGAACCAAGCCACGTTATAACCCTTAAAAGTCCTAGCTGAAGCATGGGTTAGTTCGAAAGCATACTGTTACGAAAGGTATCCTGACTCCTTAAGGCCTACGGTAAATACGGAGTTGACATCATGTTTTACAAACATTCACTTGTTTTATGGAAAAGAATGCATTTTCAAAATCTTCAAGACAGACATAAGCTTTGCATTTTTGATATAACATTGTTTGCATATGACTATTTGTTTGAACAGCAGGGAAATTCGCACGATGAATGCTTAATGAACAGAAGCACTTCCAATCAAGGGGCATGATATGATCATGGTCTATTATCTGGGGCAGTCCAATCAAGATTCAGAGAATCTCTCAAAAGGCCAAATAGCCTGGGGCAAATCTCCGCCTGAGTCACTTGGGGCACTCCAACAACGAATCTTGCCTGATCAAACATCTTCTGGTGACATGACAAAGCACTTCTAACAGGGGCAACTCCCTACATTCTGAGAACGTGGACATAGTCGAAAAATATTACGCACAATCAAAGACCCGCTAGGTTGACATACCTAGGCAAAAATAAGGGCTTCCCGGCGAACCAAAAGGGTTCGGGCAAAATGAAGGGATGAAATGAAAAAATCTGTACACCCGGCAAGTCGAAAACCTGAAAAGGCAGCTTGGGCAAAAATGGGTATCCCGGTGGACTGAAAACCCGAAAGGGCGGTCCAGGCAAAAGTTAGGGATCAAACCGTACGACTATGTCCTGTCATCTTGTCACCTGCCTACCAGAAGAAGGTTTGACCCTCAACAATTATCAGCATCCCACATGTGCCTCCCCCATAGAAACAGGGGCAATAATGGGTGGTCTAAGCAATCTAACTGTTCTGTCTTCCAGGGTATCAAGGTAGGTTCCGTTGAAGAACATAACCAATACAGTTCAATACTTCCCCAGGAGAGTCCAATCCAGTTTCCCCAAGAAAGTTGGAATCCATCTCCCCAAGCAGTAAGCTTATCCCCAGTAGATTCTGGAAGCTTATCCTCGCAGAGCACGAACGCGTCCTCCGGCTTTATTCAAAGAGTTATTTCCTTACCAGGATATAACTGGGTTATCCTCAGCCAAAAGCCACGGAAAGAGCGTCCTCGACGGAGTCTTCTTATCCCCAGCGAAGTCCATTAACACTTCCAACACAACCAGGGTATCCCCGGCAAGTTATTATCAACATTCCAGCAAAGCATCTCTCTCCCCACAGAGTATTGTTTCCCAGCAAGATCATTAGAGTACTTCTCTCCCCACAGAGTATTGCTTCCCAGCAAGATCATTAGAGTACTTCTCTCCCCGCAGAGTAATCCATTCGCCAAGTTCGTTCCCCAACGGAGTCATCTTCTCCTACCGGTATTCTTGCAGCTATCATCCCCAGCGGAAGCAAAGATCTAATTCTTCAACATCAGCCCAGGAGCGACTTCCCGGCACCCGTCAAGGATTTACTTTCCTAGACGAAAACATGCATTCCTAAACATCACATACATCATAGCATGCATATACGCATCATATCTTACAAATCTCATTTATGTTGAGAACATCATTGTTGGATCCATATCATGCATTGCATATGACTGACCTTTACCTTTCAGGAAGAAGCCAGTTAAAGTTCTCAGCTTAATTTCAAGACCTAGACCGGTTCAGTTAAATCGACTCCAAAGATTTCTCTGTTTCTTATCCAGTCAAAGGCCTTCTCTGGTTCAGTTAAATCAACTCCAAAGATTTCTCTGTTTCTTATCCAGTTGAAGACATTTCAAAGACCTAGACCGGTTCAATTAAATCGACTCCAAAGATTTCTCTGTTTCTTATCCAGTCAAAGGCCTTCTCTGGTTCAGTCAGATCGACCCTAAGATCTCCCTGTTTCTTACCCAGTTGGAGACATTTCAAGACCTAGACCGGTTCAGTTAATCGACCCTAAGGTTTTATGTTTCTTATCCAGTCCAAGGCCTTCTCTAGTCCAGCTAAATCGACCCCTAACAGATTTTCCTGATAAAGACTCAGTAGAAGATATCCAAGATTCTCTCAATGATTGCTATTGAGGTTGTAGTCGCCTGTGGTTCTCTCCCCGATACTGCGGAGGTAGTAATCATCCCCAGATTCGCTCAATGATACTGTTGAAGTCGAAGTCGCCCAAGATTCTCTCAATGATTGCTGTTGAGGTTGCAGTCGCCTATGGTTCTCTCCCCGATCCTGCGGAGGTAGTAATCATCCCAAGATTCGCTCAACGATTGCTGTTGAAGTTGAAGTTATCCAAGATTCTCTCAATGATTGCTATTGAGGTTGTAGTCGCCTATGGTTCTCTCCCCGATCCTGCGGAGGTAGTAATCATCCCAAGATTCGCTCAACGATTGCTGTTGAAGTTGAAGTTATCCAAGATTCTCTCAATGATTGCTATTGAGGTTGTAGTCGCCTATGGTTCTCTCCCCGATCCTGCGGAGGTAGTAATCATCCCAAGATTCGCTCAACGATTGCTGTTGAAGTTGAAGTTATCCAAGATTCTCTCAATGATTGCTATTGAGGTTGTAGTCGCCCAAGGTTCTCTCACCGTTCCTGTTGGGGTAGTAACCATCCCTGGTTCATTCATCACCGTTTGAAGCTCCAGATTCAGCTCCTATAACCAGTCAGGACACATCCATACAAAGAGTTTGAAGACCAGCTCCTGTAAACAGGCCAGGTAATCATTTTCTTTTTCAGGTGCGCAAGTTCTCGCTAAGGAATCTCTTACGCGATCGACACCCAGATGGCATCTATAAGCCCATCCACCTACCCATCATCTCTTGGCATGGCATCTATAAGCCCATCATCCTATCCATCAATCTCTAAATGGCATCTATAAGCCCATTCCCCCGTCACACTACTATGTGAGCGCAAATTTCTGGGGACTCTAGTGTTCAATCATCTTCCACCTTCGGATTACGAAAGGCACGTCAGCCAATCTGCATCCTCAGGTCTAAGAAGATTGAACAGGGGCAACTGTTGTACCCCAAAATTTGCCCTCCCATATTTCTCAAAACATTTCAAGAAAATTCACAAGTCCAACCCGGCACGTTATATTCAGGTGTTATTTCGCCAAGATATCTCTGATAACATATTCTCAAATTCAGGTTCGGCTCAAGAGTCAATTCTTTAAAGAAGGAATCCGAATGTGTGAGTTTTCTTGAAGAAATATAGTGAAAAAGTGTGCTGAAAGTGCAGTTTTTACGCGCTAAAAAATTCATAACTTGAAGATCGTGACTCGTTTTGAACCCGTTCTGGTGGCCAAAATTCCGTCTTGACATTATCTACATTTTCATCTCTCACGGCTGGAAGCCAATTTCGATCAGAAGGTCTTCAAAAATGTGGATTTATCAAGTATTTTCATACAGAAAATTTGTGACAGAAGTTTATTTGCATCATGTTCAGAAAATCATAACTTGGTCGATTTTCATCGTATCGAGCTGGTTCCGGTGCCAAAATTTCACAAATTGAGTTGGCTACATTTTCACAGAAGGTATTGAGTTCAAACGGTATTCAAAAGGCCTTCGTTTTTTGCTCAGAGTGCGTGACACGCTGAAAATCCTGAATGCTGAATATTATTTCATCTGGGCCGAAACTTCGAAAATTCATAACTCGGTCAATTTTTATCGGATTGGACTCATATTTTTACACAAGGTTACCGACTCATTGATCTACAACTTTGCTTCAAAAGTCGAGACCAAATTATGCACCGATCAATACCAGTTTTTTATTGAAGAACGTGTCAGAGTCGACACTGAAGCCCAAAATAAGTTTGTCTGAGCTGAAACTTCAAAAATTCAACTAATTCACCGTTTATCCGATTGAGTCGATTTTCGGACAGGAGTTAGTTCTCGATGTCGGATACATTTTGTTTTCACATTTCAACTTCAAAAAATGCACTTAAGTCCCTGCGATTTAGCCTGGAAAGTGACGAATTCAAGTGAATATTGGAGGCCCAATTGCACATTCAAAGCCCATTTGCTTTACCCTAATTTCCATTATATAATCACCTTCTTTTCACACAAACCAGAAAAGAGGAGAAAAGAAGAGAGAAAAAAACCTTGCCACAACACTGTTAGAATATCAAACTCTTTCAAGAACCCTAAAACCTTGAAATCCTTATTACAAATCCCTCTCTCACTACAAACAAGCCATCACAGTTACAAACCAACACCTCACTACTTCTTCAGTAAGGGTAAGGCTGGCTTGATCTCCATGATCCTAATTTTCCAGTAAGGCATAAAAGCATTCAGGCCACTGATTTTCCAGTAAGGGTAAGATTGATTTGATCTCCATGATCAAAAGGGTATAATCATTCATACATGCCATATTGTGCCTAAACATTAAATTTCTTCATATATTGGCTTTATTTGCATTTTATGATTTTATTTAATGTGTTCGTGAGATTCAACTGCAGATTTAGACAGGATCCCAGGTTCATTAAGGAACGTTGAAGCCAAAAGCCAAATGGCCAAAAGCCAAAAGCCAAATGGCCAAAGTAGAAAAACTTATGCATGACACCAATACATGGCGAGACAGACATCCTGAGAAGATTAAGGAACGTTGAGGCCAAAACGCAAATGGCCAAAAGCCAAAAGCCAAATGGCCAAAGTAGAACAATTTATGCATGATGAGGCCAGAACACAAATGGCCAAACCACTCCGATTCACCTCCAAAAAGGGGACAGAAACCCCCCAAGGTATTGTATTTTCTTTCTTTTCCTTATTTTATTTATTTCAATTATTTCTTTTTTTAATTAATTCCTTTAATTTAACTTATTTTCATAAAATATAAAAAATAGTAAAAAACAGAAAAGTCATAAAAATCAAAATATATTTATTTAATTAATATTTTTTGTAAATAAATTTCACTAATAATTAATTATTTATTTTTATAAATCAAAATTGCATGTAAATAATTAGATTAATTTTAGGTTTAATTTTAACATGTTTTTCTTAATAAATAAATAAAATTAGAATTAGGGTTAATATTTTAATTTCATTTAATCTTTCTCATAAAAATACATAAAAAACATAAATACTAAAAACTCAAAAAATAATAATAATTTCTTTTTTCTCTTTAATTTCATTAGTTTAATCATTTAATTTAATTTCATTAAAAAGGGTCCAACGCCCTCGTTTCCAATTTTAATTCCTATTCGCGCATTTTTATTTATTTCCTTCTTTTAAATATTTATGTAACTCTCCCAAAGCCTTGTAAACTTAATTTCTCGCACTTTATTTTATTTCTTTATTTATTTTCCGTCAAATCGGGTCCTGGATTTTAATTTTGGCAATGTGGACCCGCGTCTTTGTAATAGTTTAGAACTTTCAATTTCCGCATCTTTTTTAACTATTAAATAAATGCATGCAAGAATGAATGACAAAAAAATAAAAACAAACGCATAGATCACCCATAACCTGACAAGACAAAAATAAATGAATCTGACACACAAATCACACACCACCCCTAGGGTACGCCTCACTGTTGCCTTGCCTCGAAAGGTGATCGTCGAGTAGAGGATGTCTTAGTAAGTCCTCATGATCCGGGAACCTGGCATGAGGGTATCTTCTAAGGTGTCTTCCCATTGCTCCGGTGATCACCATGTCCCGAACCTCGAATTGACCCGAATACCTCCAACGGTGGTGCTTCCTACTTCTCAATAGTGGGGTAGTACTGTTTAAAGGACTCTTACACAGCCTAATTCCTTAGGGTAGGTAGACGACTCTAGATACTTGCTCTAATTTCAAAACAAAAATTCAAAAATACTTTTCACACCAATACATTTTCAAAAAGCTTTCGAAAGCAACTTTTCAAACACTCTTGAGGACCGATACAAGAGTCGAACTGGAATTTTCAAAGAAACTTTTTAAAACCCACAGTTGAAAAGCAAACAAACAATTTTGAAAACACAAATGAGCAAGTATCTAAGAGCCCATGGATAACCATGGATAGAAAGGGTGCTAACACCTTCCCTTTCTATAATCTACCTCCCGAACCGAGAGCAATCTCTTTAAGGAATTTTTCTGTGCTTTTGTCCTTTCCATTTGGAGAAAATAAAAGACGGTGGCGACTCTTGCTTCCGCGACATTTCGCGAACCAGCGTTAAACAGTCAGTTCCAGATCCACCGATCACAACATGTCTGAGAATGCTGATAACAGTCGGCTTCCATTGTGGACCAGTAATATCCTGCCCGAAGGATTTTCTTTGCCATGGTATGTCCACTGGAATGAGTTCCGAAGTTACCTTCATGCAGCTCTTCCATGACCCTTTCTGCTTCAATCTTATCCACACAACGCAGTAAGGTTGAATCATGGTTTCGTTTGTAAAGAATGCCATTGCTGAGGAAGAACTTTGCTGCGAATCTTCTCAGAAACTTCTTGTCATTAACAGACGCTACCTCGGGGTATTCTTGATCTTCAAGGTACCTCTTCACTTCATGATACCAAGGTTTTTCTGTTACCTCTTCGGTCTCAAGATCACAGCAATGTGCAGGTTCATCCAATTTCCAAATAATGATCTGGGGATCCTCGTTGTCCCATTTGATTTTGAACATAGAAGACATCGTAGCTAACGCGTCCGCCAACTGATTCTCCTCTCTTGGGAAATGTTCAAAGGTTATCTCCTCGAAATGGGGAAGCAACGTCAATACATACTCCTTGTAAGGAATAAGATTTGGGTGTTTCGTATCCCACTCGCCTTTGATCTGACTGATCACGAGAGCGGAATCTCCGAAGACACTCAGAAACTTGATCCTTAGGTCAATTGCAGCTTGAAGACCCATGATGCATGCTTCATACTCCGCCATGTTGTTGGTGCAGTTGAAACATAGTCGGGCGGTGAGCGGGGTATGAGAGCCCTTAGGAGATATGATCACAGCGCCAATGCCATTACCCAAAGCGTTTGAGGCTCCGTCAAAGTGCATAGACCATCGGGATCCTTCCTTAGGTCCTTCATCCGGCCCAGGTATTTCACAATCAGTCACTAGCATGATATTCTCGTCTGGAAATTCAAAGTTCATCGATTGGTAATCATCCACTGCCTGATGTGCCAAATGGTCTGCCAACACACTTCTCTTGATTGCTTTTTAAGTTGTATACTGGATGTCATATTCAGTCAAGATCATCTGCCATCTTGCTATTCTTCCGGACAAGGCAGGCTTTTCGAAGATATACTTGATTGGGTCCATTTTTGAAATCAAAAGAGTAGTGTGAGTCAACATATACTGTCTCAGCCGGCGAGCAGCCCATACCAAAGCGCAGCAAGTTTTCTCGAGCAGTGAGTATCGGGTCTTACAGTCGGTAAACTTTTTGCTAAGGTAATAAATAGTGTGCTCTTTTCGTCCAGACTCGTCATGCTGACCTAGCACACACCCCATTGAATTGTCGAGTACTGTCAAGTATAAGATTAGAGGTCTCCCTTCAACTGGTGGCATAAGAATAGGTGGATCCTGGAGGTACTCTTTGATTCTCTCGAAAGCGGCCTGACATTCATTGTTCCAACATACCACTTGATCTTTCTTTAGTAGCTTGAAGATTGGTTCACAAGTAGCAGTTAGGTGTGAGATGAATCGGGCAATGTAGTTCAGACGTCCCAGGAAGCCTCTGACTTCTTTCTCTGTCTTAGGAACTGGCATCTCTTGTATGGCTTTCACTTTGGCAGGGTCCACTTGAATACCTTTGTCGCTTACGACGAAACCTAGTAGTTTTCCAGATCTCACCCCGAAGGTGCACTTGTTCGGGTTTAACCTCAGCTTGTACAACTTCAACCGGTCAAACAGCTTCTGTAGATGGTCAAGGTGTTCCTCTTCCGTTTGGGACCTTGCAATCATATTGTCGACGTATACTTCAATCTCGTGATGGATCATATCATGAAACAGAGCAACCATGGCACGCTGATACGTTGCCCCAACATTTTTCAGCCCAAAAGGCATGACCTTGTAGCAAAAGGTGCCCCACTGAGTAACAAAAGTGGTCTTCTCCATGTCTTCGAGAGCCATCTTGATTTGGTTATAATCGGAGAAACCATCCATGAAGGAGAATACCTTATGCTGAGCGGTTTTGTCGACTAGAACGTCGATGTGAGGCAGAGGGAAGTCATCCTTGGGGCTCGCCCTGTTCAAATCCCTGTAGTCAACACACATTCTGACCTTACCATCTTTCTTCGGCACTGGAACCACATTGGAGACCCACTGAGGGTAAGAAGTTACTGCTAGAAAACCGACGTCAAATTGTTTCATAACCTCAGCTTTGATTTTCTCGGACATTTCTGGGCGCATACGGCGAACCTTCTGTTTTACCGGAGGGCATTCTTCCTTGGTAGGCAGGTGATGAACCACAATGTCGGTATCCAACCCAGGCATATCTTCGTAAGACCATGCAAAGATTTCCACATAGTCATGCAGCATCTGAATCAACCGTTGTTTCACACTAGACTCCAGATTGGCACCAATCTTGACTTCCTTTTTGTCTGTCTCAATACCCAGATTTACCGTTTCCACTGGCTCTTCATGCGGCTGAATGGCCCTCTCTTCCTGGAGTAGCAGTCTTGCAAGCTCACCAGGCACTTCACAATCATCTTCACCTTCGTCTTCGGCTAAGTTGATCGGATTTTCGAAGTCATAATTGGCAATAGCAGAGTCGTTACCAGTGAGATCCAGAGTGGATTGGGACCTGTATATGTGAGTGTGTGTAAATAGCTGTTTTGTAATATATATAATAAAGAAAGACAAGGAGCGCAAGATTTGTAATGCAAAAAAAGTCCAATGCTTTTATTAATGATATATGAAAATGACACACAAAAGCCCTCACAAATGAAGCCACGGTGCCCCGGGTAAGACACCGGGCCATAAAGTTTCACAATATTGTCTGTTACAAATTCAAAACAAGGGAGTTCATTACTGAGGAATAAAAGTAATAGGGACGAAGTCTTTCGCTGTCCAGTTGTTTGGTCCACCGTTGGTTGTAGGGTAGATCCAGCTGTCGAATTCAGATTCCTCCACGTCATCTTCGATGGCATTTACTCCCGAGTTGCTGATGAATACAGGAGGTCTTCCAATCCTCGCACTACGAACATCCTTTTGAGCTTCTGCAGTGAAACCCAAACCAAACTTGTCAGTCTTCTGAGTGAAATCAGGAAGTCGGCCCTAGTTTGCATACTCACCCTTCTTAACAATAGCCCGGGCATCCTTTAAGGAAGCCATCTTCAAAGGAGAATCTTCGATCACAGTCTCAGCTAACGCCAGTGTCTAAGGAACCTCTTCAAAGTGTTGAAATGGGGTCTCAATGAACTCCCCATCCATCTCTATGTACCGGAACGAGTTGAGGTGGCTAACCATGTATTCCTCCTCCCCTTGAACTGTCACAATCTTCCCTTTGACCGGGTACTTCAGCTTTTGATGGAGTGTTGAGGTCACAGCTCCAGCTTTATGGATCCAGGGACGACCCAACAAACAAGAATAGGATGGCCGAATATCCATCACGTAGAATGTAGAATCTAAGACCTGAGAACCAACTCTGATTGGAATATCGACTTCACCATGCACCATCCTTTTAGACCCATCAAAGGCCCGGACAACAATGTTACTGGGCTTTAGCTCCAACCTTTCGTAATCCAACCTGTCTAGAGCTTTCTTGGTCAAGACGTTCAATGAAGAACCAGTGTCAACCAACACATGTGCAAGAGTAGTGCCCCTGCATTCAATGGAGACATGCAGGGCATCGTTATGGTTCTTCCCTTTAGCAGTCAGATCAGCGTCGGAGAAACCCAAACCATTATCAGCAGTTAAGTTGGCCACACAATCGGTAAATTGATCAGCTGACGTTTCTTGTGGCACGTGGGCCGTCTCCAGGAAGGTAATCAGGGCCTCGGCATGGGCCTCTGAACACAACAACAGTGATAACATAGAAATCTTGGAAGGGGTTTTCCCCAGCTGCTCAACTACATTATAATCACTCTTCTTGATAATCTTAAGAATCTCTTCCATCTCCTGCTTGGAAGCTTCAAATTGATTGTCTTTGGTGCCTCCGTCTGGGTAGGCATATCAGTGGCTATCCCTTTGCCCCGAGCATCAGATGACTCGGCAGCAGGGGTAGAAATAGGAACTTGATCAGGAAGGGAAGTAGGCACACTTGCAGGTGTGATGACAATAGGTCTCTGAATAGCTGGTGGTGCAATGTCATGTGAAAAAAGTCTACCACTGCGGGTGACTTTGGCAGGCCCGGTAATGTTGCTGACGCCGGTGTTAGTATCAAACTCTTGTTTAACTCCAAGAACATAAACATCCGCCCCAAAGTGCCACGGGACAGCTTTGTCAGATGTATAGGGGATGGGCCCCAGAACAGTGATGATTATGGGTGCAATCTTCTGAACAGGCGTAATTCTGACAGGCTTCCTCGAGGGAGCCTTGGGAGAATTATTGAAAATGGTGACAATGGACACTTCTTCAGTAGGGGTAGCAGGAATAGAAATCTTCTCAAACAGGATCTCCTTGTTATCCATCAGGTTTTGGATGCCTGACTTCAAAAAAGGACAACCAGTAGGTGAAATAGAACATAGATGGCAACCTTTACTACATCCCAGAAATAAACCGGCTAGCAACAGGTTCCTTTTGACGGTTATCAGCGGGGTAACAATATCGTCCACAGAGGCTATAAACAAGTCTTCCTCTACAGCATTTACTCCATGTTTGGGCATGGGAGCAGTCACAATGTTAGGCCTTTCGGGTGCCTCAAACTCAATCTCCTTTGCATCGATCAAGTCTTGGACCTTATTCTTCAAAGTCCAGCAATCATACGTATTATGCCCCAGGCTCTCAGAATGATAAGCGCATCGGGCATTAGGATTGTACTTTGGAGAAGTTGTATTCGGATTCTTCGGGGCTTCCCTTAGAGTTACCAAATTGGTTGTCAGCAACTGCGGCAATATCTGGGACAAGGTCATGCTGAGACGAGTGAACTGCCTTCTAGGTCTCTCTCCCCTTTGTTGGTTGTGATGCTGAGGAGCACCAGCAGGTTTTGAAATGACCACCGCGTTGACAGCTTGGCGGTGTTCATATCTATTTGGTCTCCTTGAACCATAGACAGCACTAGATTCTTTCTTGAACGGCTTCTTTTCAGTGCTCGAGGAGGCACCTTTCTGTATTTTCCCAGCCTTGATACCTGCTTCAATTCTCTCACCAGTCAAGATAAGGTCTATAAACCCGGCTGAAGAGTTTCCAATCAAATGGTTAAAGAATGGACCAGACAGGGTCCCCAGAAACATATCAACAAGTTCACGGTCAGTTAAAGGTGGTTGCACCCTTCCAGCAAGATCTCTCCATTTTTTAGCATACTCCTTAAATCCTTCAGCCGTCCCAATTGACATACCCTGGAGTTGGGTACGCGTAGGAGCGAGGTCGGAATTATACTGATACTGCTTATAGAACGCAGTAGCCAGATCCTCCCAGTTATGGAGACTGGCTCCATCCAGCTGATAGAACCACTCGAGTTGAGTCCCTGAAAGACTGTCCTAGAAGAAATGGATCCACAAATTCTTGTCAGCGGTGTAAGGCTGGATCTTCCTTACATATGACCGGAGGTGCAGCTTTGGGCAGGAAGCTCCGTCATACTTTGCAAAAGCAGGTGCCTTAAACTTATGGGGAATCACTACCCCAGAGGATAAGCCTAGGTCTCCAAAGTCCAACCCGGGCACATTCTGTATCTCCATAGCACTTAAGCGATCCTCCAGCTGTTTGTACCTATCCTCAGCAGGAGGATATTGTTCTTCATCATAATCCGTCTCGTTGTCGGAGACCACAGGACTAGGAACCCTTCTCTCTTGAGGGCTATCTTTCCCTACAGATGAAGTGGTCAGCTCAACCTCATTCTGCAGTCCATTCCCAAATCTGCGTCCAGTGTTGAATAAGACGGCCCTCTTCTTCTTCTTCTTCCTCTCTTTCAGAATCAGAGTCTTCAAATCCTGTTGACCCTAGGCTAGGCTCATAACCAACTCTTGGAACTGGGTGTTCTGGGCCTGGAGGGCCTTGATAGCTTGCTCAGTGGAAGGTTCAGTAGACATGATGATTGCTAAAATAAACAGCGAAGAAGATAAGTGACCTGGGAAAAGGGTACCTGTTATGCATATGATGAAATGAAATGCGTATGATTTTCGTTTTCAAAGACAATCGGGATTCAACTTTGTAGACAAAAAGGGAAACACACTTTATTAGCTTTAACTTCAGAATTTAAATTGTTCAACAAATTGCCCTTAGGTGTTACAAGAATGAAAATACTGAAAAGTAAATGAAACCATAAAAGAAATCCTCAAAAGTTCATCAATGTTCCCATGGCCTCCTCTTCTCAGTGCGGATATAATCATTCAGGATCCGTTCATTCTCCAATAGCTTAGTCAGCTTCTGGATCTTCTGTTCCTGTTCGTTGAACCTTTCCCGATAAGAATCCCGTTCTTCCTGCAGTTGCGCCCAAGACCTCTTTAGTGTACCAATATCAGTGGGTATCTGGGGATGGAGAAAAGTTGGAGGAACCCCATCTTTATCAGCAACTTCAAGGGTAATAGGTCGGACAGCTTCGTATGGCATACCTAGATTTTGGGCACGGATGCGGACCCATCTGAAATAGGATTCCATTGGTAGAGAAGTCTTCGGTCCTAACTCATGTGGGTCAGATTTGTGAATTCTATCCCAAGCCCTGATGAATCTACGACGTAGCTCGTCGCTATCTACCTGAAACTCAAAACTGATGTGAGGTATCAACATCTCATGAGGCCCTTCTCTTCTGGCTCTTCGAAACTGACGGAGAGCTAAACATGGGTTATAAGAGATTCCTCCCTGGGTTCCGATCAATGGAACATTAGGATACTCTCCACAACGATCAATGACGGCCACCTCATCTAAGCCTCTGAGAGTCCAAATGATGTCATTATCAGTAAGAGACATTATCCTATGAGCCCAGCCCCTTCCTTCTTTGTTCTTCAGTACGAACTTAGGGAGGTGCAAAATAAACCACCTCACTAATAAAGGAGCACAACACATCAAAGTTCCCCGCCTTCGGGCGGTACGAGCATATAGCTGTTGCAGGATATCACCCAAGAGAGCGGGTACAGGGTTCCGAGAGATGAAGATCCTTATGGAGTTGACATTGACAAAGGTGTAAGGATTTGGAAACAATACCAGACCATAAATTAAGAGAGCCAGAATGTCCTCGTACGCTTGGAAGTCTAAGTCATTCCAGAAACAATTAGCTTTGCCAACCAGAAACTTAGCCAAAAAGCCCTTAACTCCACTTCTAGTCTCCCAGTTGGCCATTACTTCCTCTTTGGTCAAGTGAAGGGATGCTGCAATCTCTTCAGGCCTAAGAGTCCTTTCCCAACCAGTGAATGGAGTCTGCTCCAAAACAGGGATACCAAGTAACTCAGAGAATTCTTCCAGGGTAGGGACCAGCTGGAAGTCTTGAAAGGTGAAGCAATGGTATAGCGGATCATAAAACTGGACCAGGACACTCATCAATTGTTGGTCCCACTTTGAGGTGACTAAACCGAGAAGAGAACCATGCCTCCTGATGAAGGAAGTAGTGTCTGGAATCCTGTCAACCAATTCCTTAAGCAAAGCAGGTGGTTGAACAAAGTTGAGCCGGATAGTATTCCTACGCATGGGCATCATGATGTCCTACAAAACAGAGCAAAGATGAAACCCTCTTGTCTTTGAAATGGGTTAGTCCTTATGCAGGATGCATGCAATGTTATGATGTTATGATGTCATGGTAAAGGCACACCACAAGTATTCACAAAAGGCAAACATGGTAAAGGCACACAAGTCACACAACAGAGCCCTTAGATTTCAGGCTGGCATGAAGTTTAGGTACTACCCTCTTTCAGTTTCAGTTGGTTAAGACCTGTCCTAAAAATAGTAACCGGGTTCTAGAGGATCTCAATATCACTGACTACCCTCAATCGGTCATAATTCCAGTTTGGCAACCTTTTCTTGTGGCCGGAACCATCGCGAGAGTTTAGTCTCAATGAGCGTAGCATACTGCTACTGTTCTATGGCCAAGTTGGTCAATTTAAGGTTCTAAGGGCAGCTGGTGCTTAATGACTCCTCAGAAGACCCATATTCTCCTCGTTCCAACACAAGGGATATCGGTACAGACCAAGGTGTCACACCAACGTAGCTACTGCTTCATCCGTGTCGGTCTACGCCGGACATATCCCTCACAGTTTATTGATACTTACCTAAAGGGTATTCCCCAGATCCGGGTTAGGATCTATAAAACTCCAATACAAGCCCATAAAATTAAAGCATACAAAGCAAGCAATTGAAAACACAATGATCTAATCCTAAGGTACACCTCACTTATAAAATCCCCAGCAGAGTCGCCAGTTCTGTGATCGGTGGAAATAGAACTGATTGTTTTGGAATGCTGGTTCGCGTTTGCGTTTAGAAAAATGTCGCGTTAAGCAAGAGTCGCCACCGTCTTTTATTTTCTCCAACAAGGAAAGGACAAAAGCACATCAAAATTCCTTTTCGAGATGTTTCTCGGGTTCGGGAGGTAGATTATAGAAAGGGAAGGTGTTAACACCCTTTCTATCCGTGGTTATCCACGGGCTCTTAGGTACTTGCTCATTATGTTTTCAAAAAATTTTGCTTTTCTTGTGTTTGTGGGTTTTGAAAAGTTTTGTTTGAAAACTTCGATTTAACTCTTGTATCTGTCCTCAAGAGTGTATGAAGTGTTTTTGGAAACTTTGTTTGAAAAAGTGTAAGTGCAAAAAGTTGTTTTGTTTTGAAAGAGCAAGTACCTGAGAACCTCTACCTACTCAAAAGAAATTAAGCTGTGTAAATGTCCTTTAGATAGTACTATCCCACTATTGAGAAGTAGGTAGCACCGTTGTTGGAGTATTCTGGTCAATTCGATTTTCAGGGGCATATGGTCACTAAAGCATAGGGATGTCAGTTTGGACCTGTTAATGGGGATCCCCGCGGGGAACGGCCCGTTCGGGGCCCCAAAGATGGGGAATTTTCCCCCATGGGGGCGGGGATGGGGAGAAAAATTCCCCCGAGAGCATTTCGGGGACGGGGACGGGGAATACACCCCCCGCCCCGCGGGGACCCCGCCCCGCCTATTATTTTAATATAGTTAATTTAATATATATATATTTTAGATTAGGTTTTTTAGTCATTTCCTTTATGTTTATTTATAAAAATAAATAAATAAATATTCATGTATTTATTAAGAGAGAGAAATGTAAATATTAGACCCTAAAAAAGTTGAAGCGTTTCATTTTCTTCTGCCAGACATTTAGAGTCTCACACGTTAGACTCCTTTTTTTCTTCTCCAGTCAAATCTCCATTCATCTTCCTCTTCCAATTCCATCTTCTCTATTTGGTGTGCTTCCATTATTCACAGCTCTTACAATTTCATCAATAAGGTTTGATTTTCATAAATTTGTTCATGTAATTATTTATAGGAAAAAATAGATTATTTCTCTTTGATTCTCATAAATCTGTTTATATTATTGTTTATAGAAAAAAGTAGATTGTTTCTCCTTGATTCTCATAAACCTGTTCATGTAATTGCTTATAGGAAAAGTTGATTATTTTGATTAAATTTAAATTAAATTGTTTAGAAATTTTAGAGTTATCAAATCATTTGCATATTAAAAAAAATATAAAATAATCAAAAAATTACTCATTTTTATCTCCTTTTAAATATTTTTGTGTTCATTTTTTATCTATACTATGCATTTGTAATTAAAATAATGTCGTCAGTTTTTCCTTAAAAAATATTAAAATATACTTTTCCTATTTTTTATTAATATATCACACTATAATTTAATTTTCTATATTAAACAAAAAAATATTACTTTTTAAATGAATCAATATATCATGCTATCACGGTATCACCCATAAAAAAACCAAATATCTTATATTTCTAATTATTAATGAAATAATAACATATAAACAATAATATATCATGCTATCACCCATAAAAAAAAATATATCTTATATTTCTAATTATAAAACCAAAGCCATTAAGTGAAATAATAACATATAACTTTTTACACGAGTAAATATATCATGTATATAGGTAAATAAATGTATTCTCAATGTATATAATTAATTAATATATGTTATTATTTCTAATTGAAAAGTTACAGTAAATAAGGCATATTTAGAAATATGTGTAATGCATCATATATTTAGAAATATAAGATTTTTCTTATTAATTATTTTTTGTGTGAATTTCATGTATTTACTATTTCATTTATTTATTATTTTTTCATATATTTATTATTTTTGTTCTACTTCCATGTAGCCTTTTAAAATTTGTGTTTGTGTGTGTCAGGTTTTTGGTAAAAGAATGGTTGGTGAAGTTCAATCATCTAATAGTCCTAATTTTGCTTTGGAAGGGAATGAAGTTCCTATAGAAAGTAGTGGAGTTTCACTCACACAGGAAGTTCAATCTACTCCAAATGAAATAAATATAGAAAATCAAGATCCTGAAGCTCCCGTTGAACCCACTACAAGTCTTAACAAAAGGGGATTAAAATTAGATGCTTGGCCCTATTTTAAAAGGCAAAAAATAGGAGGCATTTGGAAGGCTATATGCAAATCTTGTGATAAGAAAATTGGTGGTGATAAAAAAAATGGTACTAAACATTTATTTGATCATATTAGCATATGTCCAAAACGCACAGAGAGAGGTCCAAAACAAGCCATGCTTAAAGTGACAGAAAAAAAATCCGGAAACAGACATGAATCATTTGTGGTTGGAAATTATACATTTAATCAAGATGTTTCTAGGAATGAACTCGCGAAGATGATTATATTGCATGAATATCCCATCATGATGGTTAACCATATTGGTTTTAGAAATTATAGCAATTCTCTTCAACCTTTGTTCAAGATAGTTTCTCGCAACACCATGAAGAATGATATAATGAAGTTGTATGAAAGTGAGAAGTCAAAGAAAATGAAAATACTTGCAAAGAATAAAAGCCGCATTGCAATAACTACTGATATGTGGACTGCTAGCAACCAGAACAAAGGATATATGTCTGTTACAACTCATTACATTGATGAAAATTGGATTTTGCATAATCGGATCATCATGTAACTTCTCCCTTCCATTTACGTTATTATTATAATATAGTTATTTTATGTGATATTTATTATAATTTATTTTTAGGTTCATTTATGTCCCTACGCCACATACTGCTGAGGTCATTTGTGATTTTTTGGTAGATTGTTTGATGGATTGGAATATTGATAGAAAATTGTCAACATTAACCGTTGATAATTGTAGCACCAATGATGCTCTGATTGACCATTTGATTGATAAGATGTCACCTTCTTCTTTTATTTTAAAAGGGAAATTGTTTCATATGCGTTGTTGCGCCCACATATTAAACTTGATAGTGAAAGATGGCATGCAAACAATTTCTAGTTCAATTGAAAAGATTAGGGAAAGTGTCGGTTTTTGGGTAGCAACACCAAAGAGGGAGGAGAAATTTAAAGAAACTTGTAATCAATTGAACATGACTTATGAAAAGAAGCTTGCACAAGATTGTAGAACAAGATGGAACTCTACTTATTTAATGCTTGCTTCTGCATTGCCTTACGAACAAGTTTTTAAACGTTTAAAACAACGCCGTGATTCCCAATATAAGTGTGCACCAAGTGAAGAAGATTGGAAAATGGCAAGAGAAATTTGTGACAAGTTGAAATTATTTTTTAGTGTCACTGAGTTGTTCTCGGGTACTAAGTATCCAACATCAAACATTTATTTTCCCAAAGTTTGTCAAATAAGATTAGCTTTAAGAAAGTGGGAAGATTCTTCTAGTGATACTATACAAAGTATGGCAAGAAGTATGATAGTGAAGTTTGACAAATATTGGAGTTTGATTAATGGGGTGATGGCAATAGGGGCTGTTTTGGATCCTAGATATAAAATAACTTTGTTGAATTACTTCTTCCCACTTATGTATGGGAATAATGCTCCCAAAGAATTGGAAAAGGTAATACAAATGTGTGAAGATTTAGTTGAAGAATATCAACCAAATAATGATATGGTTCCTACAAGTAGTGAAGTTGGTGCATCAACATTGGTAGATGACATTGATGTCACAAGTCAAGATTGGGAGAAGGCTTATTCGGAATATGTGATGGAAAATACTTCAACTACAAATGTCAAGTCAGAATTTACTTCCTACTTGGAAGATGGTGTCTTGCTTGATAAACAAAAAAAGGAAAATTTTGACATCTTAGGATGGTGGAAACAAAATGGTTTGAAATTTCCAACTTTGCAAAAGATTGCAAGGGACTTTTTAGCAATTCCTATCTCTACCGTTGCTTCAGAGTCCGCCTTTAGTACTAGTGGTCGTGTTTTAAGTCAACAACGTAGTAGGTTGAAGGAAGACACTTTAGAGGCTTTGATGTGCACTCAAGATTGGATCCGAAAAGATATAAAAGGTAATATATTTTTATCTTTTACAAGATTAATTGAAAAGGATTTTTAAATTTTAATTTAGCTATTTGTTTCTTAGGTTATTCAAAAATGTTGACTCAATTCGAATGTGTGGATGAAGATATGGATGATGATGATGATGATGATAATAAGGTAATTTACATATTAGTGTTGATTACCTTTTAGTTTTTAAAGTATTTTTTTAAGTAAATATAATTATTGATTGTTTACTTTTCGTAGGAAAAAGAAAGTCATATCTAATTGTGGAATGAGGAAGAAGACCTTGCAAGGAGAAGTTGGAAAGAGAGACATGATTGATCATTACTTGTTTGGATATTTTGCTTAATATTTTAGTTTATTTATATGTAACTTTGTTTTAAGTATTTTGATATTTCTACTTTACGTGTGTTATCAATTGAGCAAATAGAGATATGTTGACTTTTGCTTTTAGTTGACTTATTATGAAGTATTTTTTAGCTTTTCAAGCATACTCATGATGCTAAATTTTATAATTATCCCTTATTAGTTTTGATGAAGTATAGTTTTTTAAGCATAATTATGTTGTTGGATTTTTTTAGTTGTTTAGGCATATTGTTACTTTAAAAAGTATTATAGTTCATTTTGTTGAATTTTATAGCATTTTATAGAAATTTATAAAAAAAATATTATTATTTTGTGTTCCATTAGTATTTTTAATAAAAAATAATAAATGTCAAATACTAGTATTTTTTAATAACATAATAAATATGTGAATTCTTTGTGCTTTTTATTTTTATAGAAAATATAAACATTTTAAAAAAATAAAATATTAATGAATAAATGTAGGATCTATGGGGATCCCCGCGGGGAACGGGGATCCGCGGGGAACGGGGATGGGGATAGAAATTCCCCCGTGATGGAGATCGGGGACGGGGACGGGGAATGAATTTGATGGCGGGGAAAAATATGGGGAAGTGTCCCCCCGGCCCCGCCCCGCCCCATTGACATCCCTACTAAAGCAATAGTAGGACGCCTTAGCGGTAACCCTAATGTCTTAGATCGTTTTTTTTATCGAGGCAACCGTTTCGAAGCAACTTTGATCTTTAGACAGGAGGGTGACCTCTAAAGCACCCTATACTCAATGATCACGTCGAGGAAACCAAGTGAGGCGTACCCTAAGAGTGGCATGTGCGAGTGTGTCAGGTTTCAATTATGTTATCTTTGTACATGCTATGGTGAGCTACGATTGATTTTATTTTAAGAGAGATCTTGTCATGCATAGCCTAGTTAGCATACATCTAGCCGTTAATATTTGCGGAAAATAAAACTAAGCTATTACAAGGCGTCGGGTATTTACATCGCCAAAAACAAACCCTTGAAAAGTAAATTGCGGGAAATAAATGAAAGCGATAAAAAGTCCTAATTAAAGCTATTACATCCTCGGAGCAAATACAATTATATGATAAAAACATGAATCAAGAATAATCACACGCGCGAGCAAAAATCGAATCGGAGAGTTTTTTAGGGTTTTGACCCTTTGTTAGGAGAGAAAGAGATTTTTTATTATTTTTGTGTATTTAATTAAATTAAACCTAGACTAATGAATTAATTAAATAAAAAGAAATATTTTTTGGTTTTTTGATGTTTAAGAAAATAAAAATAAAAATGATTAAAAGTTATTAAAAACCCTAATTCTATGTTAATTTTATTTATTGTGAAAATATTAAAATTAACCTAATTAGAAACTAAATTAATTATGTTAATATTTATTTACAAAATAACTAATTAAGGGTGAAGTTAATTTTAATAAATAATAATAAAAATATTATATTTTAGTTTTCTGATTTTATTATGAAAAAATTAATTGGGTTAATTAAGTAATAATAATAATAATTAATAATAAAACAATTAAATGAAAAATATAAAAGAAGAAAAAGGAATAAACCCAGGGGGTGATGGCCCAAGTTAGGAGGTGTTTCTGGAATTTTATGGCCCAATAATATTCCAGCCACGTTGACTTTCTGGATTAGCTATGTGTTTGTTGACTGACGACCATGATAGTCCTTCCATCTAGGCCATTGGATTTGAGTTTGAAGACATTTGGCGCCTGGGAATTGGAGGTGTATGATGGACCCCCTTTTGAAATCTGTACAAGAATATCTGAAAAAATAAAGTAACAAGGTTTTGGGGGGACCTGGGATTCGAACCCAGGTCCCAATAGCTTTTCCATCCACCTGCTTGCCAACTCAACTAGCGCGTTTCTTTGTTATCATAATGAGATGGAATTATTATATATGAAAAACAATTCAAACGCTGTAAAATAAAAACAAACGCGCGCTTTTTCAAATTAACCACTCAGATGCCAACACCTCATCATCTTCTTCGTTTGTCCTGCATAAATAATATCAAATAGCGGGGGTTTTTAACCCCCACTAACTCCTGCAAGGAAAAATAGCGAATAGCACCACAGTACATATAAATATTTCGCGAGGTGTGGGGTATGTTCGTCTTGGCCACACGAGTTCAGTCATGTATCTCATGAGTCTCAATTTTTCCTGGTTTAGAAAGCCCTAATTGAAAGCTCAAGAACCCTAGAAATTTGATCATGGCATCTCACGATTCAGGGTGCTATGGTTCAATTAAGTCATTCCATTAGCTTTGTTCAGTCTCTAGCAATGCAAATCAATCAAGAAAACATGTTAAATGCGCATGAATCAAGATGTACGATTATGAAATATAAGTGCAAACCGTGGGACTGTTTTCAGTGATTTCTTGAGCTTTGATGCTTAATTTTGATTGCAAAACGTTCCTGGAACCTCCTGCAATGTATTTGAATCAACAAAAACCCTTGAATCGACCTAGAATGCAAGAATAGATTTTTAATTTTCTAGGAATTTCTTGAAATGGACAGGGTCTTTTCTGCAGCTTTCAATTGTCCATTAGGTCAGGGTTTGCTTGCTTGCATATAAGGGAAACAAATTAGGTCAAAAAATTGGATCCAACCCATGTGCATTGATGTTTAAATCTTTGATTGAAAATCAAATATTTTTGATTCTTCATGATTGAACAAAGTTTCCAAAATTGGATTTTTTTTTGTATCTTTGACTTGTGCACGAATTTTCCAGCATGTTTAGGACATATTTGCTTCACAAAAAGATTTAAAAAACAAATCTTCTATTTTCTTATGATTTAATTAATTAAATGAATTAATATTAATTAAAAATCCATTTAATCTATAAAAATAAGAAAATAAATCCAATTAAGCTTGATGGGTCGTGCATAGGTCATGGGTGAAGTTCCAAGAAGAGATTTGAGGCCCATTAGCAAAAATAAGGTGTTTTGAGCAAAGTTGACTTTTGCAAATTCATGAAAATTTTCCAACTTCTCCAATGCACAACTTGCTCAATTTTGATCATATGACCATGTTCTTGGGCATTTTGAAAAGCTCTTGAAGTCCTCTAACCAATTCCTTTGGTCCCATGTCATTTGGATTTACCAATCTCAAGTTATGGCCTTTGACTCAAAGTGTACTTTTGTTGACTTTTGAAATTGACCTATAATGTAAAAATTGGTAACTTCTTGTGAGAGCATCTCTTGAACTTGGAGTGTGAAGAAGGATTGTAGGAAATTACATCCTATTCAAAATGAGCTTTGGATGGGATTTTTCTGATGAACCATGAAAAAGTTATGCCCTTGTCAAAGTACAGTTGACTTTTCTACTGTCCAAAAATAGTAACTTTTTGCATCTTGATGATTTTTGAGCTATTCTTGTGGAATCATGATCAAGACTTGATCAAATGATGTTTGTGAACTCAAAATAAGATTTTGACCAAAAATTCTGACTTTTGACTGCAAAATGACCATTTTGCCCTTGCAGTTGACTATAGATCAAATGAGGCTTTTGACTGTGCAACTTGGCACTGTGAGTCTTGAAACTTGGCATGTAGGTGCTAGAGAATGTATATGGGCCTATGAGACTTGATTGAACCATTGAAAACCTCAAATTACTTGAAAGAACCAAAACCCTAATTTCAGCTGTCTTAGGAGGTAGTTTGACTGTACAACCTCTTGAGCCATCTTGAGCAATTTGAAGATTATTCTTGACAAATCTTGAGGAACATGGGAGGGCAAATTTTGGGGTACAACACCTCAAACACATAATTTCTCTCAAGCCTCACTTTTGTGCAATTTCTGATATTTAACAGCCATCTCTTAAACCACTCGTGTGTTTTCCATTTTTATTATTCACTAAGCTTCTATAACACATATAGAAGCCATCCCAATACCTGTTACAGAACTGTAACTCCATTTTCTCCTTCCTCCATTTTCAAAATCAGCAACCTGCACATTGACTTCTGTAGAACGTTTCAGCCACTCTCAATTCAAAGTAAGCATTGCAATAGTCTCCTGGAAGTTCAAGGAAGCTAACTGGATCATTACAACACCTTGAAGTGAGCTCAAACTCAAAACATGATATCCACTTGCAAGGTGAGTTTTCTGATTTTCTAACTCTTCATACAACCATCATTTGACTTCCATTTTAAAAGATAAAATGTAAACATCATAGTCCTGAAACTAACCATGCCCTTAGAATTCATTTATATTGCCTGAGTGATGTGAATTTTAAGTTTGAAATTGCTGAAAAAATTAGGCCAGATTTGGTACTAGTTAAAATACGTATTCATCTTTGATCTATTGTTTAAGTTAATTATATATTTGAAATCATGGTGAAATTTCTAACAAGTTTGATGTTTACACTTTTGAGAATGGTTGAGAAATGAGCAAGATACAAAATTTGAAAATCTTGTCCATGGATGTTGGCGCGAGGAAGAAGAAGACAATGTGTTCAGGACTTGTTTTTAAATATAATATGTTGGTTGTGCATAAATAAACGAATGTATAGCCACCCAGTGATAGAGAGCGTGCGCATAAGGCATACCTATAGAAGGTTCTGGGTTCGAGCCCTAACGAGACCTTTTGCTTTCTTTTTTTTAAATATTTTCCTTGTTTCATTTTTGTTGTTTGCACCGTGCTTGGACTCTTCAGCAATGGGCCTGATTTTTTTCTCATCAACACCCCCCTGATCACTATAAAACACGCATGGCCATCCCTTTGTTTTTATTATTTTTTATTATTTCTTTTCTGATTAATAAAAAAGGGTTTGGGCCTAAGAAACACAAAAACTGTTTTACTTTCTAACACCCTTTTTACTTTCAAACCCCCTGACCCAATTTTTATTTTTATTTATTATTTTCTTTTCTTTTCCTTTATTTTATTATTTTTATTAATTTTAATAAAAAAATACCAAAAAATAATTTATTAAATAATTAGGCCAAAAGATCTTCATTTTTTACTTTATCTCTACTTTATTCCATAAATAAATAAAAACCCTAAAAACATTTTTCTTTCTTGAATTAATTGAATTAATTTAGGCTTAGTTTTTATCTTATTTATGCTTTTCTAACTAAATTAATTTAGAATTTAGGAGTTTAATTAATTAATTTATTTATTTTTATTAGTTTAATTAGGTTGACTTTAAAACCTTTACCTACAAAAAACCATAAAAAACAAATTTCTTTTCTTTGGCATTATCTTTATATTCTTGTACATTCTATCATTCAATATGGTTGTAATAGTAATTAGGTTTTAATTTCTTTATATTCCCCATTTATAATTTGTATCCCCATCCCCTAAAATGATGTAATAGCGTAGAACTTTAAATTTCCGTAATTTATCGCTTTCCATATTATTGCTAGTAATTAGGGTTTGTATGGAAAGACATAAAATCAACAAGTAGATAACCTTAACTCAAGACAAATGCACGAAAACAATACACTTCACACACTTACATCTCTAGGGTTAACCCACACTTGTTACCTTAGAATAAACAGTCATGTCCCTCGAACGTGGGATACTTTAGCAAAGACCCTCAATTACAAGATCGTAGTTCCTCGATGACCCTTTGATGTTGCCTTCGATAAACGATATTAGACCCTTATGACAAATTGATAAGGTATCCTACAATGTTGCCTTCTATGATTATATGATGACCCACGTCTGTCCCTGCACATCTAATGATATGGTTTCTTACTAACTAATGGTAAGATAACACAATCTAAAGGAGGAGGAAAAGAACAAAGACATTTTGAATAGGTAGAATACTCGTAGTTGCTTGCTCACAAACTAAAACCATCTTCTCACCCACACTTTCAAAACATCTTTTAAAAAACAAACTTCTCTTTGAACTATTTTCAAAACCAACACTTTGTATACATTCTTATAGAGACGGGAATCATTACAAAGTTTGCCGAAACAAAGGCGTTTTCAAATTATTTTCAAACTCACTCCAAACACAAAAAATATTTACAAAGCATTTCAAAATGAGCTAGCAACTAAGAGCCCGTAGATAACTACAGATGAAAAGGGTGCTAACACCTTCCCTTTTTATAATCTACCCCCTGAGCTCAAGAAAATTCTCAAAAGGTCTTTCCTGTTCTTTTCACCCTTTCCTTTATTACATAAAAGAAAAGTCGATAGTGACTCTTGCTATCCGTAACATTTGCGATAAAACGCAAAACACCAAGTCAGTTCTCCCACCGTATTACACATTGTATAAAGCCAACGACAACCTACTAAAGATTTCCCAGGGGGTAGAGGAACCAGTTCCCAGGTACCACTGCTTTGAATAGCACACATTTCATTGATCATTGCTTTCCTCCACTCAGGGTGAGATAATTCTTCACCTGGAGTGTTAGGAATAGAAATAGAAGACAAAGAAGACAAATAAATATACTGCAAAGGGGAAAGACGATGATAATATAAATCAATATAATATGGAGAAGGATTTCGTGTTTGACGTATACCTTTTCGAAGGGTAATCAGAAGATCGGAATCAGGTTGCAGGATCGGATTCGGTGATGGCGAGAGCGTCGGAGGAGAGTCTGCAATGACCTCAGGGACATGTACGACCTCAGGGACAGGTATGACCTCAGAGACAGGTATGACAGACATTGGTTGACGATGCTGATATGTTTGAAGTGGACGAGAAGTTAGGAGGGGGGTTAACCGTAGGTTTATCTAGTGGGTCGGGTTCCCTATAATGATGGGGGATAATGAAATATGGGACTTCCAGAAGAGGTGTGGGAGTACTCTCCTGAAAGGGTTCCAGATTTACTTGGCTGGACTCGAAATATGGAACAGACTTGAAGAAGGTGATATTGGCCGACATGAGGTATCATTGTAGGGTATGTGAATAGAAATGATAACCTTTTTGGGATCGGTGATAACCAAGAAAAACACACTTTAGTGATCGATCTGATAGTTTATCAAGACTAGGAGAGAGATTTTTTACAAAACATGTAGACCCGAAGACTCGAGGAGGAATTGGATGAAGGGGCAGTGGGGAAAAAGGATTGAATGAGGGATTTTATTGTTAAGTACAAATGATGGCATGCGATTTATAAGGTAACATACCTTTAGCACAACGTCTCTCCAAAACCGAAGTGTAACATTACCATGGAGAAGTAGGGTTCAAGTGGTTTCTAAAAGATGCCGATTTTTGCATTCCCTCACGTACTATCTATACTCTCAAGTCTAGGTATTTTGTCACAATTATTGATGATTTTCACGTTCCACGTGGTTATTTTTAATGAAAAATATATCGGAATTATTTTCTATTCTTAAAAAAATTTATAAAAAAAATTATCACTGCAAGACAGTGGGTCAACCGGGTAAAACACGACGAAGAATTGCCTCTTAGTAGACTCTGATACCATATTAAATCATGAGAGACTAAGATTCATTTAGGTTAAATAGTGTGTTTAGAAAAGCATGACGGAGACTTTATTATATATAGAGAGATTACAACTAATGCTATGATATAGTTGATGTGGGACTATTCTACATACAAATATTCTTAACACTATATATATCAACAGTAAAATTGATTTAAGGCTTTGTTTGGTTTGGTAGAAAAATATAAAATTGGTTGTTTGTATAAGGTTTCAACGTGATATGGATCAAAATTAGACTGGGCCTATCACTTTTTCATATTCACACTCCTTCTATAAGCCCGTATGTTTTGTGTTGATATGCTGGAGTGAATAAAAAAAAACCTTCTTGGAGTCACTTCAAATTAGGCCTTAGTGCCCAGGATTGTTTACTGCACTACAACATTTGATTCAATCTAACACCCCATATCCTACTTTTTCTTTGTTAGACTTAGGATTTAATTTTTCTTTTCTTTGTGATAATAAAATTATAGAATCAATAAAAAAATCGTTAGGTTTTTAGTTGATTTTTGAAATTAATTTGTGATATAAATACTTAACTCTGGTTACATCTCCTTATTATTTCTAACTCATTTCTTGACTTGTGCAAGTTTTTACAAGGCAGATCAAGAGAGCAGTCAATCGATTAATTAGTTCTTGATTATTCTATTAAAGTGCATTTCTTCCACTTCTTTGTGGTTCAAATTTTTCTCTAACGCATTTGAGCTCAGAGTCTCATTCCATGAGACGTGTATATTGCTTGTGTTTTGTCTGGATTTGTATTTTGTGTGGGTTTATTGTTTGTCATTCAAATGTATTCGATATACACCCCACATGTGATTTATTTTCATATTGATGATGCTTTGACGCTTATTCCGAACATCTGATTTATGACTTATTTTCCTTGATTGGTGAAGCTTCGCGAAGATCTTCGAGTTTCTTTTGCTTTAATACGATTTTCTCCAGACATTATTGTTCGTTTGGTATTGTTTCTGATTCTGTTTATATTCTGCACCGTCCTTTAAATTCCTTTTCATGAGAAGTATGACTAGAGATGCATGTCTGAGAGTCTCTACTTTAGATGGACAATTCTGTTTAAAGTCCTTAAAGGAGGAAATGTTTGTGTTTGTTTAAAGACCTCAAAAAGAGGCAATGTTGGTGTTTGTTTAAAGTCCTCAAAAAGAAGCAATTTTGCTAAAGTCCTCAAAGAAGGCAATTCTCATCCCTTTTTATTTTGTTCTTGCAATCGAGTCAATAAAAGTGGAACAATAGGGCTCGCAATTGGCCCCCACACTTTCTCGCCCGTGTCATTCTTAGCTCACGTCATACATTGATGCTTTGAATCGTCCGTCTCTTGTCCTCGAGTCAAATAAAAGTGGAAACGGATCGCAATCATCTCCCACACTTTGTCATTCGTTTTGACGATGTTAGCTCACATTTTTTTAAACGTCGACGGTTTAAATTACTACTCAATATCGATGCTTGAGCAAATCAAGTAGAAAGAGTTCCTTACTACCACTTTAATATTCATTAGACACTATATATAATTGATAAGTTAAGCTAATTTAAATTATTTATCCTGTAGTGTTAAATAGTTTATTACATGCATTAAAATTTTAATAACATTAAAATGTGAGGAGTTTGGATTTTAAAATATAGTTGAGAAGAAATGTAATTCAACTATCTCTGCCGAAAGATTTTTTTTTCTTTTTTGTAAAATAGTTCGATTAAGAGGGAAGAAAATATATGTCAAAAACTCAATTCTCGCATTAAAAATAGATTAGAGGACTTAAAAAATAGATATAAGAGCATCTCTCATCTTATGATGATTTTTTTGGTCCAATGATGAAACAATAAAGTAAAAAAATGGATAAGGAAATGAAAGTGACGGTAATCTTTCCTACAATCTTTTTAGACTTATTACCAATTGAGTGATTATATTAATCAATCAATAATGCTACCTAATTTTTTGTAAAGATTCTCACAAGTGTGACTCCATATAGTCAAATACAATCCAGTAGTCAATGATTTTCTGCACCTTACAGCCTTGAAAAATAGCTCCTTTTATTCTTATCTATCTTCTTCTGTTTTGAAGGTCAACAAAAGTTAGCTGCACCTCCTGTTTATTTCATGCTCACGAGAAATTACATTCATTATTTTGAAAGAAAGAAAAAATCGACCAAGAAAAAATAATTTTGAAATATGTTATTCTTCTTTGATTGTGAATTCAAAATTTGAGAAATATATAACTTTACACTATAAATACATCACATTTAGATACGACTTTTAAAAAAAATTCATGATAAAATTAGAGTTTAATTAAATTTTTTATTTTTTATTTAATTTATGATTTCACCATTTTTCCTTAAATAATGAATGTTACTTTTAAATCTATTAAAACATCTATGTGAATAAACTTGGTCTTTATGTTAAATTTTGATCAAAAACATTAAATTATACCTTACGAGGCAACCTAGTTAGATTTATTTCAATTTGATATGCATGGCTTTATGTTATTTTAATCTATTGATTTACCTCCCAAAAATTAATATGTTTGCTTTAACGTTCTCGGACTTTAACTTTTTTTGACTAGAATCTTAATTTGGCTCTCAAAGAACTAATTCTTAAGTTTATGTTTTACACCATGAAGGGAAATTTAGTGAATTTATGAAATTAGATTACCATACAGAAAAATCCCGTAAATGATGAAGCTTTTTGGAAAAAAATGATTTTGTTGACCCACATCCACCACCTCTAAATAGACATTTGGGAGGCCCAAGAATAAAAGAAACAAGGAGTCTGAAGAAACAATGAGAGATGAAACACAATTGAAGAGGAAAAATTTTGAAATCAAATATTGTCACTGCCATATAGATGAACATAAAAAAGAAGCTTGTAAACTTCCACCACCTATGACACAAGATTCTTCTCAACTTAACACAAAATGAATCAACAACTGAGTCAACACTACAAAGTCAAGAAATACTGCTAACTCAGACAGAATGATCAATTCAAGATGCACCACCAACAACATTTGAGCGAGCACTACACTATATAAGGGAATAGACAACGCTTTGTTTTGCCATAGACAGCGCTTATAAGCGCTGCCTATTCCTGCGCTGTTGTAACCATAGGCAGCGCTTTTTGTCTATGTGAAAATGCTGTTTAATGTAGACTTTAGACAACACTTTATTGAATAAGCACTTTTTAAAAGCCTCTATAGGCAGCGCTTTTAACATTGTAAGCGCTTTCTATAGTGTACCTATAGCAATGCTTTCACTTTAGACAGCACTTCAGAAAGCGCTATCTAATGTATTTTTTCTCTCTTTTTTTATATTTTAGGTAGCGCTTTTAACATTATAAGTGATTTCTATAGTGTGCCTATAACAGCGCTTTTACTTTAGACAACGCTTTAGAAAGTGTTGTCTAATGTATTTTTTCTCTTTTTTATTTTATTTTAGGAAGCACTTTATTTTTAAGCGCTTTCTAAAGTCCCTTTTTAGGCAGTGCTTGTTATTTCACAAGCGCTTTCTATTCTCCATCATAGGCAACACTTTTTGGTTTAAAACGTTGTCTAATATTCACGGATTTTTTAATATATTCAACTTATATTTTAAGCGCCCTATACACATAATCACTTAAAATTTAAGTGTTGTCTTTCAAATTTGCACCAGATTTTATAAATTTGAAATTTCAATCCAATAAATATGCACCAAATTTACATGTTTATATATACAACTTTAATCCAACAATTTATATATAAATAAATACAACTTAAAGAATTCAATAATTTATATATACATAAATTTAAATATTTACATATACAGATTTATAAACAAATAAATATGCACCAAATATACATATTGTTATCTTCTAGAGCCGCTACATCTCTACTATCTTCTCTACAAACAACAACAATGAATAATCCTAAATGGATCTATATATCTTCTACATATGCACCTACTTGAAACAAAACCAACAAAAACATATATATCATAACCAAGCTATATATATAACACTTAAATCTTATAACTATTATAATTTAATACAAATCAATGTAACAAAAACAAATCAATAATCCGTTATAAACCACCATTAAAAATTCCCTGATTCATACCATGATACAAATAAAATTTTGTTTGAATTTAAATCCAATACCATCCTAACTAACCTTCCACATAACAACAACAACGTTGCAACAATTTACCACAATATGACGACATAGTATTTCATTAACTCAAACTTATATATACTCAAAATTCTCATCAATGAAAGTGTCACAATACCTTATAAAATTCTCATCTCAATAATGTATTGACACCAATCCTCCTTAATTTCGTCCAAATGATCATTCGAATAAGTAGAAGACTTGTATTCATCAAAGTACTACATAATATAACATAGTATAATTTAGTTAAAACTAATTAATTAGATGAAATGTGTTAAATATATTAAAATAAATCATAATTTAGAAACTCATACCATGGTTGGAATCTCTATTTGATTCAAAATAATAATTTCTTTCATAAACCTCAACATGAAATAACCGCAATCTATATCATTGCGCTGACAAGGACACTACACATGGAAAAATATACAAATATATATTATCTCATATAATTTAACTTGCCTTATCAAGTAGCATCACTAATATAATCAAAATTATGAAAATATACATGCACTCGAATCCATGTAATGTTGTTTGTCTTACTTTTAGTACTTGAATATTTCTTTGTGATCTAAAAACTTGTATAACCCTAACAAAATATAAATGAAGATTTAGAACAATCTCACATAAAAAAATAAATAAGTATAAAAATTAAGTTTTAGAACAATCTAACTTACGTATCAACCATCTCCTTCATGTTTGGATATTTTGTTCAATCGCCTTCTAACGAATCCAAATAATATACAACTTCTCTTATTGGATTGATCGCAACCAACAACCAGTGTCCACTGTAAGATTAACAAAGGTTAGATTAAAACTTTCTACAAAAAGTCAAAACACGAAAAATTATAATAGATGAAGTTTGAATAAATTTTTTATCCATTTCCAGTATTAAATGAGCAAAAAAAACAATTTTTCTGTATCTTTGTAGGCCATAAATGTACGAACAAAATATTCTTTGACATCGTCTAATCGTTATTCGATTAATAGTGCATTGATATTGTTTGGAGATAAGAAGGAGAATCTTTGGTCATTCGTCCAAAGTATGGGAGATGATTGCGTTAATACTTTCAAATGCCCTTTGGCAGTCATCCGTCCATACACAACCTTGATCTTTCCTTAACAACTTAAAGATCGGTTCACATGTTGCAGTCATGTGGGAAATAAATATGGAAATATAATTCAAATGCCCGAGGAACCCTCTGACTTGCTTTTCAGTTCTTGGTGTTGGCATCTCTTGAATTGCTTTGACTTTATCCGGGTCAACTTCAATTCCTTTCTGGATGACAATGAAACCCAACAATTTCCCCGATCGAGCACTGAAGGTACATTTATTTGGATTTAAGCGGAGACGATACTTTCTCAAATGCTGAAACAACTTCAACAAATCTTCTACATGCCCTTCTTTTGTATGGTATTTAGCAATCATGTCATCAACATATACCTCGATTTCCGTGTGCATCATATCATGGAATAGGGTTGCCATAGCCCTCTGGCACGTTGCACCAGCGTTCTTAAACCCAAAGGGCATCACTCTGTAATAGAATGTTCCCCAGGGTGTGATGAACGTTGTTTTTTCATGTCCTCTGTAGCCATTCTTATTTGATTATAACCGGAAAATCCGTCCATGAATGAGAAAACTTTGAATTTTGTTGTGCTATCCACTAACATATCAATCTGTGGCAATGGAAAATCATCTTTTGGACTAGCTTTATTTAGATCTCTGTAATCTACGCACATGCGGGGTTTTTCGTCTTTTTCGGTGCTGAGACAATATTGGCAATCCACTAAGGGTACACTGACGTCACAAGAAAACCGACATTAATCTTCTTTAGAACCTCCTCTTTTATCTTCACTGCCATATCTGGGTGAGTTCTTCTCAACTTCTGTTTGATTGGCGGACACTCTGGCTTCAACGGAAAACAATGCTCTATAATATCTGTATCTAGACCAGGCATATCTTGGTAAGACAAAGCAAAAATATCCATATACTCTTTCAACAACTCAATCAACCTGCTCTACACATTAGGATGCAGCAATGCTCCGATCTTGACCTCTTTCGGATCTTCTTCTGAACCCAAATTGATCACTTCCAATGGCTCTTTATGTGGTTAAATGGAATTTTCCTCGTGCTCAAGCAACTGTGATACCTCTTCTAGAATCTCATCATAGTCTTCTTCTTCGGCCCCATACACAGGACATTCAAAGTTGGGAGAGGGTGCAGGGTCATTGTATTCAACGGGATTTTTAATTAATCTGCACATATGGTTTATGATTGCATTTAGAAACTGACACATATAACAAGTGATCATGCATATTGTTTTTTCAGTTATTATTTACTTTGAAAGGTTTTATTTCGATTACTATTTTCCAAGAAAAAGCAGAAAATAAAGACACAATTTGGGAAACAAAGACAACTTTTATTATTGATTCTAAATGTCACAGCAAACAGACAAGCCCTAAAATATTAATACTTCCACCTTGAGCAGAGTGTAAGCTTTTAAAAAAGATTAACAAAACAAATTACTTTGAAACATGTATGCAAGAGGGAACATCAATGATGATCCAGTTCTGAACCCTAACTCCTCGCGTCACATAATTTGGCATTTCCTGCTCTGCTTCATCTTCCACAATGGCATTAATTCCGGAAACAGTTGGATGAAGATACCCCCCACTACAGAAAATGTCTTGGTACTTGCCTGCAGTAGACTTCGACTTCATGCTATTACCTTTATCATTATTCAAAGAGAACCACAAGCCGGCTATGTTCTTTTTTACAGGTGGATCCATAATTTGTCCCCATACATCACTATGACCCTTACGCACAACCTGTTGCGCATCATTGAGAGAAACCATAGAATTCTCATTTCCTCTTACGTTGTTAATAGATACAGCTTGGAACTGAGTCCCAACAGCAGCTTCATCCACCTCCACAATGCTGAAAGACGACAAATGAGATATCAATAATGCTTGTTCCCCATTTATGATCACTACTTTCCCTTCACGTACAAATTTCAGTTTCTGGTGTAAAGTTGAAGTGACATCCCCTGCCTCATGAATCCACGGCCGTCCCAACAAGAAGCTATAAGCGGGTACAATGTCCATGACCTGGAAAGTAATTTGAAACAACTGTGGGCCTATATGAATAGGCAAGTCCACTTCACCAATAACAGATTTCCTCGATCCATCAAACGCTTTCACAATGATGCCACTCTGGCGCATAGGCATTCCTTGATATTTCAACTTCATAAGAGTGCTCCTCGGTATAACATTCAAAGAGGATCCGTTATCAATCAGCACATTGGATAGTGAACCATTCTTGTAATTCAAAGAGATATGGAGGGCCGGGTTGTAATTCCTTCCTTCATCTGGAAATTCATCATCGCAGAAACTCAAGTTATTACACGATGTAATGTTCCCTGCTACATTGTTGAATTGGTCTACTGGCATATCACTTCCCATAAAAGCTTGGTCCAATACCCTCATCAGAGATTCTGTGAGCTGAGGAGTTCATCAACAAAGCCAAGATAGATATCTTTGATGGAGTATGCAGTAGCTGGTCTACAATTATGTAGTCGCTCATCTTGATTATCTTCAAAATATTATCCACTTCTTTCTCCAATGTAGCTCCACTAGATTCACCCGTAACCGTCTTGGGTTCAACGTTCTCATCAATTTTCTTTCTAGCACTAACATTTTCTCGAACAACTGGTGCAAACACATGACCGTTGCGGGTTACTCTACTATTCTCAACAATATTTCCAACATCTAGCATTGGCTGGATGGGAACTTCCACACCATCCTCCAAGATTGTAGTGTTATATTTGTAGGGTATAGCCTTATCTGACTTGTAGGGGACGAGACCCGGCAAACTAATCACCAATGGGGTAACAACTGGCTTGCTATAATATTCAACTTCAAAATGGGCGGGTGCACCAAAACAAGGTACAATGAAGTTTACCCCTTCTTCAACATAATCAGTCATTATTGAGTCATTTCTGGAAAACAAATCCTCCTCTGAGGAGAAATACTCATCAGCGGAGGCATACTCTTCATCTGACTCGTCTTCAGCCAAAAAAACCATATCAACTTCATGGTATTTATCCCTTTGACATGTGACCTTGATGGTTCCATTTTCCAACAACAATTGAACACCTTTCCTCATAATAGAACATCCTCGGGAGTCTTGACAGCAAATTCGGAAAGATCCATACTGGTGTTCCACCTGACCAGCCAAGTGGTAGAAAGTAGCATGCAATTGTACCAGATCCTCATTCATATGTTATACATCAAAGATTCTCAACTCTCCAGGACATCCAGAAACCATATTCACCTCCTTTTCATACTCTTCCCTTGGCCTGATTATGTGGATGAGGCCCTCATCTATCATCTCCTGCAAATCAGCATTTATCTTGTCGCAACCTTGTATGTCTGTACTGCAAATAGAATAACCGAAATGGTCATGCGTATAGTAGCTAAATTCATAAAGGTCTGCATGAATTTTCACCAAATCTGCTCTAACTAGGTGAATGTCAAAAATCCGGAAGTCGCCTGGACAACTGGCCACCATATTCATAGCATTCGCTCCTCCATGCTTGGGTAGAGGATTATCTTTCACATTGGGGCTCACATCCTTGAAAGATAGAATACCAAACTTCACAAATTTCTGCACCTCTATCTTCAAAGGATAATAATTCTCAACGATATGCCCCGGTGCTCCCTGATGAAAAGCACACGTTTGGTTTTCCTTGTAATACCAAGGCAATGGTGATGGTACAGTGGGAGGTGGTCGAGTTTGAACCAACTTCTTCTGAATCAATGCCAGTAGTAACTCTGTATAGCTCATAGGGATAAGGTCATAACTCTCCCTTCTCTGATTATACCCTTGATTCCCCTGCTTGGATGGTCTCTGATAAGCAACAGTGGTTGGAGCTATAACCACAACCGGAGTAACTGAGGCGACTTGCTGATGACGCTGAGAACTCCTTCTAGAAGTGTTAACCCTCCTCTCTTGCATGACAATATTTGCATCCCCTTCCTTCTTTTTGGTAAACCCATAAGATGGCTTCTTCACACCTCCAGATCCTTCACTTTTCGTTAAACGGCCCTCTCTTACAGCCTCTTCTAAGCGGATACCCATGCCTACCATTTTAGTAAAGTCACTTGGCGCACTTGCTACCATCCTCTCGTAGTAGAAAGCACCCAGCGGTTTCAAGAAAATCTTAATCATCTCCTTCTCTTCCATGGGAGGAATCACTTGGGCGGCTACCTCACGCCATCTCTGTGTATATTCTTTGAATGATTCCCTATCTTTTTGAACCATAGCCCTGAGTTAATCATGGTCAGGCGCCTTGTCCATGTTGTATTTGTATTGTTTGATGAACGCTTCTCCCAAGTCATTGAAAGTATGGATATTGACACTATCCAAACTCATATACCACTTCAGCGCAACACCGGTCAAACTATCCTGAAAAAAGTGAATTAGCAAACGCTGATCATCAGTATGGGTAGACATTCTCATTACATACATCACCATATGGGCACGAGGGCAAGTGTTGCCCTTGTATTTCTCAAACTCCGGGACCTTAAACTTCGCAGGTACTTTGACATTCGGGACCAAGCATAATTCATTCACGTTCTTCCCAAATAACTCTTTTCCCCTGAGGGCCTTCATATTTCTCTGCATCTTGTAAAACTATTCTTGAAAATCATCCATATTTACTGAAGGAGGTGCAATAGGAGCATCATGCACCACAGAAGGTGCAGGAGTAACAATAGTCTGAACAATTGGGAGTATCATGAGGACCAAGGTTGAAACCTTTAGGTGCAAAATTCTCTAGCATTCCCCATGGGTAACCTTGAGGCATACGTTTCTGAATAACAGTTGGAGTAGCAGACGCAGGAACAGTCGGAGCTTCAACAGTAACCCTTGTCTGTTGAGGTTGAACACTCGGTGGCTGATTCTGAGAAGCCACCGGAGATTCCATTAGAGCAGTAAGATTGGCTATGCTAGCCTTCAAAGCAGAAACCTCCTCGCGCAGCTCGCGATTCTCTTGTTCTAAGTTGTCCATCTTCTTTTTGAGATTAGCCCGAGTGTTGTAGTGATGAGTCAGCTTGCTGAATGAAGTAAAGAAGCTTGGTAAGACACCTGGATATGCATAACAAATGCAAGAAATATGTGCAATATGATGCATGATGTGCAATGCACATGATTTTATTTTATTATTAAATATTTCAAGGGATTTAAAATTTATAGACACATTGCAAATATTAAAGTAATAACACATTTGAGAATACTGAAAATTTTTATTATAATAACTTCAAAATGGATTACATGTTTTAATGATCCCAAGTACAAGATGAAAATAAAATCTAAAACTCTGAAAAGCGAAGTTGATGGAGATCACTCTACACGCTGGCGCTTCCCTGTGAGCCTGGAAATCTGAGCCTTCAACCTCTGGTTTTCTTCCGCATATCTGGTGGCTACTTACTTCCAATCACCTGAATCAAGAAGTGAGCAAATAGCATCTGACTGAGGCTTAGGAGAAAATAAATCCCCTTTCCTCTCCATGGTCTCTATAACCCGTCTCTCAAGGATCTCAATCAAGTTGTCTTTCTCCTTCAAGTCTGCTCTATAGGAAATCTCTAAAGTTTGGCACTTATTCTTCTAAGCATCCTTTTCCTGTTGCATCCTGACTAAAGCAAGCTGCAACTCTTCTAGATCATCTAATAAAGGAGGAGTGGCTTCACAAATAAATCAGGCATAGGTGTTTCCCAGGAATACAACATCTTCAACTGAATAGCTCTTGTTTGGATCCACTGAAGATATGGCTCCAAAGAAACAACACCCCTAGGTCCCAAGTCTTTCCTACTCTTCTTATAAATATGATGCAAGGCCTTCGCAATCTGCTCCTTGGCTTCCCTATGGTCTTCTCCCTCCTTCAGAAATAAACTACTCAAATGAATACTATTTGGTTTATCCCTCATCGGATAACCAAGCTGTCATCGTGCAAGAACAAGATTATAGTTAATTCCTCCCTTTGTACCGAAAAGAGGTACATTGGGGAAACTACCACAACACGCAACAATCTCTATATCCTGGTAAGTTCAATTATACCAATAAATATCTGAGTGAGTAAGTGCCATGATCTTAGGATCCAAACGAGGTTCCTTCTTGACATCCCAAAAAGAATCAGACTGAGGCATATGAGAGATAAACCACCGGTACAACAGAGGCGTGCAACAGATAATCATCCCCCCATGATAAGAATTCCGAAGGTGCATGGAAGAATAAGCATCACCAAACAATGTAGGAACTGGGTTTCCAATCATGAAGATCCTGATAGAATTGATGTCAACAAACTTGTCCACATTAGGAAATAAGAACAACCCGTAAGTAAGTAGAGCAAAGATGGTCTCAAAAGAGACTGTACTCTTCATCCTGGCAATGTAACGAGATTTCTCCAATAAAAAGTGGGTTGGTAATCCTCTAATACCTCCTTTAGTAGTCATATGGGCTTCAACCTCAGACTTCCCCAGATGAATCAAAGCAGCAATCTCATGTGGTTTTGGCTCATCCTCCAAACCAGTAAAAGAAACACGATTGGTAACAGGTAAATCCAACAGATAAGAATACTCCTCCAGCGTAGGCATCAACTGATAGTCGGGAAAAGTAAAGCAATGATACATCGGATCATAGAACTGGACCAAGGTCGAGAGGAAACCCTCCTTCATCCTAAGCTTCATAAGAGGAATGATGGATCCATGCTTCTTTCGAAAATCTGCAGGACACTCAATCTCGGGGATTAGACTGATCAACTCATGTATCTTGGGATCTTTGAAACTGTACTTCTCGGTCTTTCTTTTTCTAGAATCCATGGTTAAAAAGTACCTAAGATATTCTAAAATGGTCAACTTTTAAATCCCTTGAAACAAGATTTCTACAAAAGAGGCTTATGAGTGCATGGATGCATGATGCAATAATCACACACAAGATCACACATATAGGGTCCATAGGTTCAATGTCACAAGCATGAGGTCGAAGGTACTACCCATAAGGTATTGGTCTAAAAGTTGTCATCTGCCGAACAAGGTTCTAAAGGTTCCCAGAGTCTACATCCTTCCTTCGGATATTACCAACTTCCCGATTAACTCGGTAATTAGTAATATTCTCAAGAAAAACTCGCCTGAGCGTAATATCGCATGACAATTATTTCCAGATTACTCAGACATAGCTTCTGCACTACACCTAAAAAGCCAAGATGGGTTAGGTATTCTGCGGTCCTCAGCTTCAGCAGGCTCCCAGGTCGAAAGCAGCACGTCTTCCCGAATACTCGGTAAACGACACCATATTCAAAGGGGCCTCTACTGAGTGGGGGATTTCATGCCTCCTTTTTTGGGATTACTCCCTCAAAGTTAACATGAATATACCGCACGTCCTATCTTAAAGCTTGCCCAAGTCCGGGTATAGGACTTATGAGTAATCACCAACCACCCTGAAAACCAGGAAAGTCCAAGCAAACATATATACAACAAAAAACATAACACATAAACCACAAAAGCACAGATACAAATATAAACAAAGATAGGTTTAACCCACTTAGGGATGGACCAGCAAGAGGTCAATATTTCCCCAGTGAAGTCGCCATTTTTTTTGTAGCGGTAGAAATATTACTAAGCCATTAGATTGACTAGACTTATACAGATCAAATTAAAAATTTCCATCGCGCTTTATTGTTTCCAAAGGAATGGGAAAATAGCGAATAACCCAAAAAGAGGGGGAAAGATTCTAGGTAAGGGGGTTGGTTATGCAAAGGGAAGGTATTAGCACCCTAAATACCTACGGTACTCCGCATGAACCTCTTTGTAAAAAAATCTGTATATTTTGGCTATAAAATGTTGTATAAAAATAGATGGTGGAGGTGAGAAAAGAAATATATTTTTTATGATTTTTGTACCCGTCGCGGTTGCGAACCTTTAGTGCCTACGTACCATCTTCCGTGAAATAGGGGATCAGGGTACACGTAGTTCCTCTTTAAAAAAATTTAAAATACAAGTGGGTTAGTTAATTTTATGAGATAAGACATCATCGTCATTGTCCGTGTGGAAAACATACTTACTACCCACAATCATGATAAAGGAGAATTTGCATCATCTCAAAGTGGAGGATGTGGCTTGGATTTTTAAAATCAACAATGCCTCACTCAACACCCAAGTGGAAAATATCCCTCTTTACTACATATTGTAGAAGTATAGTTATTTGCATCACTACAAGGATTGACAAGGGCCTAATCTTTTGAGAAAAGTTTGAGATGAAAGCCAGGATGGATAAATGGTTTGAATGAGATTGATTGATTTTGAATCTTCTCACAAAAAATGTTAAGGTATTATTAATTTTGATTGAAGTTTATTCATGAAAATGTTTGAAAATACATGGACCTAAGTCCAAGTTTATTATGAAAGTGGTTCAAGTTTAAAAACCAAGAGTTTTCAAAAGGAGGGAGAAGATCTTTGAAATTAAAGAAGATGAGAGAAGAAGAAGAGACTATCCTAATGCATAAGGTAAAAGCTAGGGATAGGAACCATCTAACCAACAAGAAGCCAATACTTGACATTATGAGACAAGATAGAATTCCCATTCTTCAGATTGAAACCAAGCAAGCAAAGATACTAGACCTCTTGAAAGAACTAAACTTCAAGTGTATTAAGTCTTCATAAAAATTGGGTAGAGTAACGGATGTATACGGGTGAATTCTAGACTACAAACAAGGAATGTAATCACAATAACCTGCACACAAAACAAACAAACAAACAACCCAATGTCTTGAGGTAAACCTCAAGAACTCCAGACAAAATATCAATTAAGGTCACAAGGTCTCCAGTGTAGGCCAAGGTTTCTATTCCTAAGTCCAAGAAGTCCAATGATCCATAATGCCAAGGATAGTAACCAAATGGTCCAAGTATCATTAAAGATTTTTAGGGTTCATGTTGATTATTATGTGTCTTAAAAGAGAAAAGAAAAGCTCAAGTGAGCAAAATAAAAATAACAAGAATATAAATGCTCAAGTGAGCAAAATAAAAATGACATGAAATGTAATGCTTAAAGTAAATGGTGCATAAAGCATAAAAAAATAAAGGGGCATAAAGTAAAAGAAAAAGATAAAATCAATTATTAGTGATTAGTAGTTAGTTGGATGATCATCTTGAAACTTGCATTTGGAACTCATTAGAGGATTGGTAGAACCAAATCCTCCACACAACAAGTTGTATTTTCTTTTTGTCAAGTATATCATCCATTTGGAATCCTCAAAAGTACCATTTAATGATCAACGATGTTTAAGTGATCCGCGTTGACCAAAAGTGTTGTAGATCCATTAGAGGATTGGTAGAACCAAAGCCTCCACACAATGAATCTCAAGGTTATTGGATCAAAGGGATCAAATTAACATATTTGGGCTTGCAAACATAGGTTTAGGCCATGAATGATCATTTATTCGAATCGGGACAACATTTAGCGCTATGTAAAGCAATCGTAAGTGGACTTATATAGAAGTCGCACCAATTTTAAGGCCTGTCAATAGCAATATATGCACCATTTGTTTTGAGACACGATATAGAGATCATGCTCCAATAACACATAGTGCAATAAGAAAGGGATGAGATGGAGAGGGGTGGAGAAGAATATACAAACTACATTTGAATTAAATTTTAATCAAAATATTATTAAAATCATTCATCCATTTTTGTGGAGTTAGACTCAACACTATGGATCCAATGATGTTAATAAAGTTCATGATCAAAATTCAACCCAAGTCAGCCAGAAAATAATCATAAAACAATATTGCATTTAATATATACATTAAAAAAAGTTTTAAAAAAAGATTTTAAAATAGAAATAAGAAATAAAAATATCAACTATATTCAAATTAATCAAGAAAATTTAAGTAATGCCATAGAAAAATCAGAAAATGACTCAAATATTTTTATGAAATTTTTGGCAATTTTTGAAAGTCAGAAACTATTTTAAAACTAATTAAAATTGTTCAAACAAAAAGAAAATAGGTCAAAAAATAGTAAACATGAATACAAAATTCCATAAAATTTTCAAAAAGTCAGAAATATACAAAATGGTATTTATGATTTTTTTTAAAAATTAAAAAATGCCAGAAAGTATTTTTAAAGTAATTAATAGAAAGAAAATAATGTAAAAAAATATAAAAATACCAAAATAAAAATATGAAAAAATATTCATGATATCAAAAATAATTCAAAGTATTTTTGTGAATTTTTTCATAATTTTTGGATAAAAAATAAAAGAGTTATGAATTTTTTAAAATTAAATCAATTAAAATATAAAATCAGAAAATAAAATAAAACCAAAAAGATATGGACCATCAGATCATAGTCAAAACCCATTAGTAAGCTAATCCAATGGACCAGACGCGCTTTGCTTGATATGGACCTTAGTGGAATGCGCAGGGAATCAGAAAAAAGGCAACCAATGAAATTAAAACGCTTGGCACGCTATCATTGACTGAGACGAGACATGTCATCGTCTTCAACCTCCAGCCACCCTGCAATGGAGATTTTGTGAGATCTTTCAAACGGTAAAATTAGGATCCCAGACCAATATCATTGTGTAGCGGTAGAAATGTTTAAGATTAAGCCATTGGATTGACTAGACTTATACAGATCAAAAATAAAAATCGCCACTGCGCTTTATTGTTTCCAAAGGAATGGGAAAAGAGAGAATAACCCAAAAAAAGGGGGAAAGATTCAAGGGAAGGGGGTTGGTTATGCAAAGGGAAGGTATTAGCACCCTAAACATCTACGGTACTCCGCAGGAACCTCTTTGTAAAAATCTGTATATTTTGGCTATAAAAACGTGTTGTATATAAAATTGATGGTGGAGGTGAGAAAAGAAATATTTTTTAATGATTTTTGCACCCGCCGCGGTTGCGAATCTTTAGTGCCTACGTACCATCTTTCGTGCAATAGGGGATCAGGGTACACATAGTTCCTCTTTTAAAAGTTTGAAATAAAAGTGTGTTGGTTGATTTTAAGAGATAAGACATCATCGTCATTGTCCGTATGGAAAACATACTTACTACCCACAATCATGAGAAAGGAGAATTTGTCTCATCTCAAAGTGGAGGATATGGCTTGGATTTTAAAATCAACATTGCCTCACTCAACATCCAAGTGGAAAATATCTCACTTCACTACATATTATAGAAGTATAGTTGTTTGCATCACTACAAGGATTGACAAGAGTCTAACCTTTTGAGAAAAGTTTTAAAATAAAAGCCAAAGTGGAAAAATGGTCTGAAATGAGATTATTTGACTTTTAGTCTTCTCACAAAAATGTCAAGGTATTATTAACTTGATTGGAGTTTATTTATGAAAATATTTTGAAAATGCATGGACCTAAGTCCAAGTTTATTATGAAAGTGGTTTAAGTTTCAAAACAAGAAGAGTTTTCAAAAGGAGGGAGAAGATTTTTGAAATTAAAGAAGATGGGAGGAGAAGAAGAGAACATCCTAAAGCATAAGGTAAAAGCTAAGGATAAGAACCATCTAACCAACAAGAAGCCAAAAACATGACATTATGAGCCAAGATAAAATTCCCATTCTTTGGATTGAAACCAAGCAAGCAAAGATACTAGACCTCTTCAAATGCATTAAGTCTTCACAAAAATTGGGCAGAGTAACGGTTGTATATGGGTGAATTCCAGATTACAAACAAAGAATGTAATCACAAAAACCTGCACACAAAAACAAAAAAACAACCCAATGTCTTGAGGTAAACCTCAAGAGCTTCAGACAAAATAATCAGATAAAGTCACAAAGTCTCCAAGATAGGCCAAGGTTTCTAATCCTAAGTCCAAGAAATAGTCCCATGCTCCATAATGCCAAGGATAGTAACCAAATAGTCCAAGTACCATTAAGAGTTTTTTAGAGTTTATATTGATTATTAAGTATCTTGAGAAAAGAAAAGAAAAGCTCAAGTGAGCAAAGTAAAAATGACAAGAAAATAAATGCTCAAATGAGCAAAGATAAAAATGGAATGAAATGAAAAATGCTAAAAAATAAATAGTGCATAAAGTATAAAAGAATAAAAGCATAAAATAAAACAAGTTAATAATTAGTGGTTAGTTGGATGACCATCTTGAAACTTACATTTGGAACTCATTAGAGGATTGGTAGAACCAAAGCCTCCACACAACAAGTTGCATTTTATTTTTCTCAAGTATATCATCCATTTGGAATTCTCATAAGTACCATTTAATGATCAACGATGTTTAAGTGATCCGCGTTGACCAAAGGTGTTGTAGATCCATTAGAGGATTGGTAGAACCAAAGCCTTCACACAAAGAATCTCAAGGTTATTGGATCAAAGAGATCAAATTAACATACTTGGGCTTGCTGATAACACGATTTTATATCGTATAAATCGACTTAATTAATGCAAATAATTCATGTTTTTATTTAATTTATTTTATTTTATTTCCATATTACGCTGGTATTTCTTTGTTTCAGGTATTTTGCCTCAAATAAGCTTATGTGAAGAAAAATGAAGAAATAGATGCAATTTAATACAAAAATGAAGATAATTGAGCAATGTGGTGCAGATTAGTAAAAGGGGGTGAAAAGAATGAAATTGCAAGGCCCAAAAGAAGAATGTACGTACAAAGGCCCAAGGGAACGCACGTTCTCCACTTCAGCTTGAAGGACCGACCGGCCCACTAAGGGGAACGACCGGTCCAGACCACTTCAGCTAAGTGGAACGACCGTTCCCTGCCCTTTCCTATTCTCACGCCATTTCCTCCTCACACGGAACGATCGGTCCCAAGTCAATGAAGAAACCTACTTTTGCTATATTTCCGTGCACGTTATGCAATAAAGTCCACTATCAATATTTTTTTGGATATTCAGTTTTACGTGGATTGACCTTTTGGGATACAATTATTTTACAAGCATTATAAATAGAAGTGAAAGCAAAATCCCAAGGGTCGGAGAATTCTTGCAAGATCATACTATTTTCAGCAGAGCAAATTTCCTTTCATTTTAATTTTTGTTCTGCTCTTTTTCTTTATTTTTTATTTCATCGCATTGTTTTTATTTCTTTTCTTCTCCAGTTTTCTGCCTTTATTTTTCGTACAACGATTTCTACATCGGGAATTGTTGTGCAATTTTATCCGGTTTAACCTTACGTTAGATCCGGTATTTTTACTTTCTTGTTATTATTAAATTCAAGATTCGACGAGTAGATCCAACCGGCTTGTGGTGGAATACTCCAAGGTTTTTGAAGAACGCATTTAATTGAAGTTATTGAAGTTTTCTACATTTCCAGGTTTTTAATTTAATCGCTTTTATTTATTTATTATTATTACATGTTTGTTATTATGGATATGAATTTATATAATTGTTCGCAATTTAATTATCCATGCGTATTTAATTTAATAAACATGTCCGGCTAAACCGATTAAATATCGGTATGTAAATTAACCAAATAACGGGATCCGAGATAAATTGGCTTAATATTATTTTATAAAAGAAATACCTTTCATGGTTTTAATATTCAATTGAATTGTTTATGATTTTATAAATCAATAGAACGGAAGTTTGAGGTTTTAAAATTGATTAAGGTTTTTACTAATAAAACGGAAGTTTGAGGCTAAAACCAGATAGTGATTATTAGGCATTGTTTTTAAAGAGGCGGAAGCATTTTAAAAACAATTAAATTTTATTCTATTTTCAAAAATTACTTTTGAATCCGGCGGAGTGACGGAAGCACACGTTAGGGTATTGATCGTATAACCTGAACTAATAGAACGGAAGTGTGAGGGGAAGGTTTTTAGACAAATAAAGTTTGCGTAAAGATAATTTTTGAACAATTTAAGTAAAAGCCAGTGGAAATTCGGAACCCAAAATTTTTAATTATAAATACCGATTTAGAGTTAAGTTATAATGGCGTCACTAGAATTGTTTTTCGAACCTGAGTTTATTTAGTATTGTTACGGTGACTTTAGTATCGAAGTCGAGAGCTCAAGAGCAATGTGCAACTTAATACATTTTTGACTTGTGGCAATTTTTGTTGCGTCTGACCCGCATTTAGAGAGATATATATTTCTTGCTTGAGGACAAGCAAAGGTTCAAGTGTAGGGGAGTTTGATAACACGATTTTATATCGTATAAATCGACTTAATTAATGCAAATAATTCATGTTTTTATTTAATTTATTTTATTTTATTTCCATATTACGCTGGTATTTCTTTGTTTCAGGTATTTTGCCTCAAATAAGCTTATGTGAAGAAAAATGAAGAAATAGATGCAATTTAATACAAAAATGAAGATAATTGAGCAATGTGGTGCAGATTAGTAAAAGGGGGTGAAAAGAATGAAATTGCAAGGCCCAAAAGAAGAATGTACGTACAAAGGCCCAAGGGAACGCACGTTCCCCACTTCAACTTGAAGGGACCGACCGGCCCACTAAGGGGAACAACCGGTCCGGACCACTTCAGCTAAGTGGAACGACCGTTCCCTGCCCTTTCCTATTCTCACGCCATTTCCTCCTCACACGGAACGACCGGTCCCAAGTCAATGAAGAAACCTACTTTTGCTATATTTCCGTGCACGTTATGCAACAAAGTCCACTATCAATATTTTTTTGGATATTCAGTTTTACGTGGATTGACCTTTTGGGATACAATTATTTTACAAGCATTATAAATAGAAGTGAAAGCAAAATCCCAAGGGTCGGAGAATTCTTGCAAGATCATACTATTTTCAGCAGAGCAAATTTCCTTCCATTTTAATTTTTGTTCTGCTCTTTTTCTTTATTTTTTATTTCATCGCATTGTTTTTATTTCTTTTCTTCTCCAGTTTTCTGCCTTTATTTTTCGTACAACGATTTCTACATCGGGAATTGTTGTGCAATTTTATCCGGTTTAACCTTACGTTAGATCCGATATTTTTACTTTCTTGTTATTATTAAATTCAAGATTCGACGAGTAGATCCAACCGGCTTGTGGTGGAATACTCCAAGGTTTTTGAAGAACGCATTTAATTGAAGTTATTGAAGTTTTCTACATTTCCAGGTTTTTAATTTAATCGCTTTTATTTATTTATTATTATTACATGTTTGTTATTATGGATATGAATTTATATAATTGTTCGCAATTTAATTATCCATGCGTATTTAATTTAATAAACATGTCCGGCTAAACCGATTAAATATCGGTATGTAAATTAACCAAATAACGGGATCCGAGATAAATTGGCTTAATATTATTTTATAAAAGAAATACCTTTCATGGTTTTAATATTCAATTGAATTGTTTAAGATTTTATAAATCAATAGAACGGAAGTTTGAGGTTTTAAAATTGATTAAGGTTTTTACTAATAAAACGGAAGTTTGAGGCTAAAACCAGATAGTGATTATTAGGCATTGTTTTTAAAGAGGCGGAAGCATTTTAAAAACAATTAAATTTTATTCTGTTTTCAAAAATTACTTTTGAATCCGGGGGAGTGACGGAAGCACACGTTAGGGTATTAATCGTATAACCTGAACTAATAGAACGGAAGTGTGAGGGGAAGGTTTTTAGACAAATAAAGTTTGCGTGAAGATAATTTTTGAACAATTTAAGTAAAAGCCAGTGGAAATTCGGAACCCAAAATTTAGGTGAAATACATACCGGTATTTATAATTAAAAATTTTATAACTAAATTTAGTAATTAGATCCCTTTCGTCAATTAAATTAATATTAGCCTTAGCTTTACCCAGTAACCAAAATTACGGTAGATCGATTCATAGTCCCTGTGGATTCGATATCTTTTAAGACTACGCGATAGGACTGTGCATTTGCAGTCTCCAGATTTATAGACATACAAAGTCGCGATCACTTGCAATCATAAGTTTGGGCCACGAATGATCATTTATTCGAATCGGAATAAAATTTAGCGCTATGTTAAGCAATCGTAAGTAGACTTATATAGAAGTCGCACCTATTTTGAAGCCGGTCAATAGCAATCTATGCACCATTTGTTTTGAGACATGATATAGAGATTATGCTCCAACAATATTTAGTGCAATGAGAAGGGGATGAGATGAAGAGGAATTAGGGTAAAAAGAGAAACCACATTTGAATTAATATTTAATCAAACTATTATTAAAATCATTCATCCATTTTTTGTGGAGTTAAACTCAACACCATGGATCCAATGATGTTAATAAAGCCATGACCAAAAAATCAACCCAAGACAGCCAGAAAATATTTACAAAATAATAATATAATTAATATATACATTAAAGGGTTTAAAAATGTTTTAAAAAATGGAAAATAATGAAGAAAAATGCCAATTATATTCAAATTAATCAAGAAATAAAAAATAAGACCATAGAAAAATCAGAAAAGAGGCCAATTGATTTTACAAAATTTTTGGTAATTTTTAAAAGTTAGAAACTATTTTTAAAAATTAAAATAAATGGGTAAAATAAAAAAAATAGTAAAAAATAGTAAAGTCAGAAACAAAAATTAAATAAAGTCACCAATATTTGTCACAATATCATTGGATCATTCCATAATTTTTTCAGAATTTAAAAAATGTATAAAAATATTTTTAAACATTTTAAACAAATCAAATAAGTGTAAAATTTGTAAAAAATACCAAAACACAAAATGAAATTGTGAAAAAATAAAAATCAGAAAGAGAATAATCAAAAATATTTTTCATAATTTTTTTCATATTTTTTGGACTAAAAATGAATTTTCTATGATTTTTTTAAATTTAAAACAATTAAAATATAAAAATCAGAAAAAGAAAATAAAAGAAAAAGATGTGGACGATTGGATGAGAGTCAAAACGCGTTAGTAATCAAATCCAAGGGATCTGGCGTGCTGTGCTTATCATGGTCTTTAATGAATAATGTACATAATCATTAATAAAATCAGAATTTGAAAATAACAAATGTCACGCTTTCATTGGTTAGAAGATGACACATTGGTCATCTTCAACCTCCAGCCCTCACGAATGGCAGGTCTCTCAAACGGTAAAATCAGAAGCTCAGACCTATGCCATTCACTTCGTCTCCTCAAGACGAAAACAAACACACCCTTGCGCCAAATTTATATAAACTGTAGCTCAAACAATTTGGAAAGAAAGTTTTGAAAATGGATTTGAAAATTCATGGTCAAAACGTGCTTCCAGATGAAAGTAAGTGTTGCAACTAGAACCAGGGAAATGAGAGCAACACAATGATACCAAAGTTTTAAAGGATTGATGAAGGAATCTACCTATTGAAGTTGAGTTGCAGAGCTATGGAAATGGACTTCTATGGAGCAATGTAGGGCACGATTCGTGAATGTAATTATATGGTTAGCTTCAGGGAAGATCAAGGAAGGTGAATTGATGGAAAAATGGATTGAAAAAGGCTTGAGAATAGGATTCGAAGTAGCTGAATTCCGAGTTGTGAAGCAAGTTTGGCAGGGTGATTCTGGCTATCTAAGCTTGGGAAATTGAATGGGGGATGACCCTCTATTTATAGGGAATCAAATGGAATGTTCAAGCGTGTGAAATGATGAAGTTTGGAGGGAAATCGTGTGAACCTGATGCACGAGCAAAGTGTGATCTGATTTGCATAAAAACTCATCTAATCCTTGCGTTTCAAGGCTCTAATCCACTTTGGAAACTTGGTTAAACATGTTTAGATCACAAACGCGTGCTAATTTGATGTTTAAAGGCCAAAACATGAATTTCAAATTCTGACTTATGGAGAAACTTCAATTCCAAGTTACCAAGTTCAATTCAATGGCATTTCCACCTCAAGGGGTCTTAGGGAAAAATTCTTGATGTTTCGGAAAGATGAGGTAACAAGCTTTGCAATGGAAAAAGAATGGAATCAAATAGATGCTTGATCTAAAAGTTACATGGGGTCAAAGTTGAAGAAAAAGAGTTGACTTTCCATACTTAGAAATATTTCAAATTCTTCTTTAAAAATGAACTATAATCTCTTGCATCAAAACATGGCCTTCCAATTAGAATTTGCTCTTGACCAAAAAATATGGAATGAAGTAGATATCTTGAATGACATTTTGCAATTTGAACCACTCAAAATCTCCAAAAATTGAGCAATTTATGACTTGTTGAAGTTGTCCAAAAATCATAAAATGACCTATAATCTTTTGCATTCTTAAGGAAACTTCCATCCATTTTTTTACTTAGAACATAAAAGAAGGAATGAAACACACATCTTTAAGATTATAATGAAAAAAGAATGGGATCAAGGTGACAAAAATTGGCCAAGTTATGACCATTTGAAATCACATATGAAGAATTGGGGATTCATCTGGGTGACTTGTAATCTTTCCTCTTCACCAAGTTCCTTCCACATGAAAACTCCTTGGAACTTTTAAAGTGATTTATTGGTAACTAATTTAAGAGAATAATGTTTTTGGAATCACTCAAAAATACCAAAAGATGAGCAATATATTCCCCTTTGAAGTCCACAACCCTAGCCTCTAGATCAAGAGAATGCTTGGTGGAACTTTGCCAAGTTTGAACAAACTCTTTGTGCCAATATTCTTCCTTTGTGAATAGAAATTGTTGAGGAGGATGATGAGGACTCATGTCCACCAAAACCACTTCCATACCAACTTCAAAACAAACTTCAATGGTGAGGTTTGAATTTCTCAAGCTATTGACTAGGGCATGGAAATAAACTCATGAACCCATGAAGCAACTTGCTAAAACTCATTACCTTTACCTACATTATTAACAAGTAAGACAAACCAATATTTCATTTTGTTAATTAGAGATAAAACCAAAGAAAAATATCCATGATCACAAAAGAAAACAAGTTAAGGTGCTTGGTAATTCCTCAGAAGAGCAAGGCTAAAGATAGGGAGAAGAACCAAAAGCCTTAATGTGATTTTGTTGTGATTGAACTAATATGGTATGATGAAGGAATCTTAGGGACAAAAATTGGGGTACAAAAGCTGCCCTTATTTAAGTTTCTTCTATCTGGAGATACGAAGGTTAAAAATCTTCGTGTCGACGTGATCGAAGATACTTAAATACAAAACAAACCATATTTTTGGCCCTAAGATGCCATGCAAATGCTTATGCATATGAATGCATATGAACAGAACCAAAGAGATGCAAAGTAACATTGGGGATGCAACAAAAATGAAGAAACAAAGGAGCAACCCCACCAGGAAAATAAATCACTGGCGAACCACAAGAACAAAATCAGAGAGGAAGATAACAAGCATCGACGTTCAGTGCCGATGTACTACCAACATTCACTGAAGATAGCAAAAAGATAACAAACACCGACGCTCAATGAAGATGTACTACCAACGTTCACTGAAGGTAGAAAGATAAAATATTTCATACCACCGCCGTTCACTGACGATGAACTATCAACGTTCACTAAAGATAGCAAAAAGATAACAAACACCGACGTTCACTGCCGATGTACTACCAACATTCACTGAAGGTAGAAAGAGAAAATATATCAAACCACCACCGTTCACTGACAATGAACTATCAACGTTCACTGAAGATAGCAAAAAGATAACAAACACTGACATTCACTGCCGATGTGCTACCAACATTCATTGAAGGTAGAAAGAGAAAATATATCATACCATCGCCGTTCACTGACGATGAACTATCAACATTCACTGAAGATAGCAAAATGATAACAAACACCGACGTTCACTGCCGATGTACTACCAACGTTCACTGAAGGTAGAAAGAGAAAATATATCATATCACCGGCATTCACTAACGATGAACTATCAACATTCACTGAAGATATCAAAAAGATAACAAACACCAAAGTTCAATGCCGATGTACTACCAACGTTCACTGAAGGTAGAAAGAGAAAATATATCATATCACTGCCGTTCACTGACGATGAACTATCAAAATTCACTGAAGATAGCAAAAAGATAACAAACACCCACGTTCACTGCTGATGTACTACCAACATTCACTGAAGGTAGAAAGAGAAAATATATCATACCACCGCCGTTCACTGACGATGAACTATCAACGTTCACTGAAGATAGAAAAAAGATAACAAACACTGATGTTCACTGTCGATGTACTACTTGTAAAATCAAGCTTCTCAAATAAGCTTTTGTTTTGATGAAGATAAACCATGGCTAATAAAGAAGGCAAAGATTTTGATCAAGCATCTAAGCATCTAAGGATAATGAGGTTAGTAATGGATTTTCTCTTTCTGTATAAAACCATTTCATCACAAAAGAAACAAATTTCATCCTTAGAAGAAAAATATGTTTCAATAGAAAAAGATTTCAAAGAAGAAAAACAAAAATCAAGTGATGAACAAAAACAGAATTTTGTATGCAAAAATTGTGATTCACTCTCTTTTCAAATTGTCCAATTAAAAAGAGTCATTGAAAGATATGAAAAAGGCAAAATTGGATTGGAAGGTGTTCTTAGCCAACAAAGATACTCAAATGATAAAAGTGGACTTGGATATTCAAAGTTTTCATAACCAAGTTCTAACAAAACTATCTTTGTTAAGGCAAGTGATCAATCTTCCAAAGAGAAAGTGAACAAAACTAAAATAGTTCGTCACTATCCTAAAATGAAAACATTTCTAAAGAAGAAATCTTATCCTTCTGGATATAAAAGTAACTTTGAACCTACTTGTTTTTATTATGGTATTAAAGTCCATACACCTAATGCTTGCTATGTTAGAAACCTTAGTGAGGCAAGTGGGCATTATGTGTGGGTAAAGAAAGGAATTAACTATGATGGACCCAAAGCACATTGGGTACCAAATCAAACTTAATTTGTTTTTGTAGGTATGCTTGAAGACCACATGAAATATTTTGTATCTTGATAGTAGTTGTTCAAAGCATATGACGGGAGACATACACTAACTTTCAAATCTAGTTCAAGTCCAAGGATTATTTCAAATATGGGAAATACCTTAAAGGAATAATTCTTGGCATTGGCAAAGTTGATACACTAACTTTCATATCCATTTCAGATATACTTTTTGTTGAAGAACAAAAGACAACTTCTAAGTACAAGTCAACTTTGTGACAAAGGCTTCAACATTATGTTTTGATGAAGATAATTATGTGCATTTATCAAAGGACGAGAAAAAACATCATGAAGCAATATGGCTATGGTTAAGATTTCAATATTATTACATATATTTTGTCCATTTTTTATGCATCTTTCCCTTCTTTTTGATAATGTCAAAGGGGGAGAAGGATGTTGTACTTTATGCTTGTATTTCTTGTGTCTTAATTTTCAAGGTACTCGCCAATCAAGATGAAGAATTACAAAGGATTCCAACCCTCTCTTACATAGGGGGAGTTTTGCATCTTAGGGGGAGAAGCTCTTCCGGAAAGTACATAGCATAAAGAAAGATTGTTTGTCATCATCAAAAAGGGGGAGAATGTAAAATCAATCTTCTCAAATAAGCTTTTGTTTTGATGAAGACAAACCATGGCTAACAAAGAAGGAAAAGATTTTGATCAAGCATCTAAGGATAATATCTTCACTCAAAGCTCACATACTTACACTACCAACGTTCACTGAAGGTAGAAAGAGAAAATATATCAAGTTTCCCCAAGATTCTGGTGTTTTGCCAAGAACGAGTCTCAACTTCTTCTTTAACCAAGTAAATCTTCCTGGAAAGGGTAATACGTAATATGTCTCAAATAAAGAGACTTCCACTCATTGTCAAGGGGAATTGCAAAGAGAAATGACTTTCAGGGGATAACAATATGACTTCCCGGGGAAATGCCATGATATTCCTGCTGAGGAGATAAAGTCTTCCTGTGCCGAATAAATACACAAACCAAAACTCAAAGTTTTCAGAAATCCATAATAAATGATATTGTCATGTAGCCACAAATCCAATTCATAAATAAACTAGAGCAAGACGGCCAATGTGTTGCACCCTAAAATTTACCCTCTTGATTTAGGCTTATGTTTCATCATGAACATCATAGTGCATTGCATTCATACATTGTGATAGGATCAAAGTACTTTGGTTACCAAGTTTTCCTCAAATCTTTGAAGGTTGATTACATGGACAAGTTTCTCAAGAAATATCCTACCATCCAAATCTCTGATCTTTTGAGCTCAATGGTTATGGCATATCTCAAGATGTTTTTACCCATCTCTTTGGATTCATCAGCCAAATTAGGGTTTGCTTGAGCAAGATTGTTGGCCAATGTATAAGACTTGATTTAGGGAGCCACAACATTCCTTTTATATTTGAAAGGGTCTTTGCACAAGGAATTGGTCAAGGTACCTAGAGGATTTGAGGCTTTGAAGATGATTCATCAGTCTCCTAATGTGTTGACCAAAATTAGGGTTTTGGTTTCCATCAAGATTTCTTGAGAATTTTGAAGTGAAACTTTGCACATGGCCTTTATATGTTTGTAAGATCATATGTTTGAAGTTTTAGTCATCAATTTTAAAGGAAAGTGGATCAATTGTTTCAAAGGGGCAAAATGGTCATTTTGGTCCAAATCAGTAAAAGTCAAGGTTGACCAAGTGAACTTTTGGCCAACCACCATTTCAAGGATGTACTTTTCATATTTCAAGTCCATTTTGGTCATTGGAATAAAGAGATTGAAGTTTGGGTTGAAACTTGCTCTTGAAGAAACTTTAAAAGTTACTAATTTTGGAAAATAAGGACTTCATTTTAAAAAATCATATTTTATTCATCCTTAATCAAGAAGATGCAAATGAAATATGCTTGGAGAGCTAAGAGAATGATCTTTCACCTCCTTTTGGTCTCATATTCAAATTGGCAAGGAATCGAGAGTTATGGTCTTTTGAAGTCACAAAATTATACGTCATTTTTCAAATTTAGTGATTTTCAAGCCAAATTTTGGGAACCTTAATGGATTAATTTGCAAAAACTCAAAACTAGGGGTTTGTATATCTTTTCAAGACCTTCCAAATTGTGTTCATTTGTGCCAAAGTTCAAAAGTATGAGCAAGTTATGAGTTTTGGAATTTTGGGGCATTTCATTGAAATTTGGCAAATATGCAAATTGGCCATTTCTTGCAAACTCAAGTTTTAGTCATTCTCTTTGCCTCTAATCAAGCCCATTGGTAATTTCTGACATGCTGAGGCCCTTTTCACTTGCTATTTAGTGCCCCATTTGGTATTTCACATGTTGCATTGAAAAAATGACAAAATTACTCAAAATGGCCAAATCACCAACACTCTCTCATTTCAAATGATCATGGGATGGCCTTTTAAGCATGCATTACTGACTTCATTTGGCTGACAAAACGCGTGAGAAGCAAGGGAACGCACGGGCAAAAGAGATGATTTAGTATGCACCTCATTTTTGGCCAAATTTCCCAATCCTGCCCTCCAACGGATTTAAGGACAAACTTCCACTTCTAACCTTCTCTAGAAGCTCTATATAAGAGAAAGCAAGCAAAGAGAGAGAAAGAGAACGCGCCATTTGCAAGAATTCCAGATCTGAAATTTTTCTTCCTCTTCTGCAATTTTGTTCGATTCTCTCATTTCCTTGGTGCTTTCTTCAAAATTCTTGTGGATTCTACTTCAGCAAAGCAAGTAGATCAAGCTAGCACCCTTGGATTGCAACTGGAGTGAAGGAGACAATAGATCCATTTTTTTTCAAAGGGATGAAATCTCAACTTTGAATTCTGATTTCTAGCCATGCTTCGTGTGATTTAAGTTCATAATCATGTTGTTTGAAGTCTATGGAATGATTATGAAGTTTTACAGTGTTTAATTTGATGAATTATGCATGTTTGGATGTTTTGAAAGTCACGATTCAGAAGGTTTTTGTTCATGTTCATGACTTGATTGTGGATAATGTGGTTGATGATTTGATTTGATTCAAATTGTTATGGATTCCTTGCCATGCTAGCTTTGATTTGCTTTTGATTTCATGAAAAATGATGCAAAATTGAGTGAGTTACATTGATCTGAAAGTGAGCCCTAATCCTGAGTCATGCACGCGCTTTTTGGATGTCCAGAGGTTGAAGATGATGTGGTGGCACATCCTGATTGGTCCATTTGAAATTTTGGTTTATTTGAATTTTTGTTTTATAAATTGATTTCCATGATTTATTTTCTTACTAAAAAATGATTGGAAAATTCTGAAAAAATTGTCATAATTTCAAAATAATATTTCTGACTTTGTGTATTTTTTTGATAATTTTTTTGGAATATTTTGATTGGTTCAAAAATTGTTAGGTTTAATTAATTAATCATTCAAAGATAATTTTTATTTTAATAGTTCCTTTGACCTAAAAAAATCCACAAAAATTATTTGAGACTTCAAAAATAATATGAAAATTGATTCTGACTTTGCTTCACTATTTTTATTATTTTTGATTAAAAATTTAATTTCAAAGGATATTTGTAATATTGGTTTTTTTTATTTTAATTTTTAATACTTCTATTAATTCAAAAATTCCAAAAAAAAAATCATGTAATCTTGTTTTTGACCATAGAATCTGAATATATTTTTACTTTGACCATTTCATGATTTTTGGTTATGGTTTATATTTTCTTTCCTTTAAATAATAATTCCACTATTAATTGTTTGTTTTTTTTATTTTAATATTTTCCTTTTAATCCAAAAAAATCACAAAAATCCAGGGATGTATGTTTTTAGCCCTAATATTTGAATATAATTTTGGTTGGCCATTTTTCTGACTTTTGTGTTTAAACATTATTTTGATATGTGAATATTTGTTAATTACATAATTGTTTGAATTTTATTTTCTTTCTTGACTTTTCTTAACTCAAAAAATATGAAAAGATGTATATTCTGACTTTTAAGGTTTCTTGGTGATTGGTTTGACTTTGTTTGACTTGTTTCAGTTTTAATCCTATTTAATTAATATTTGAGATTAAAAGTCAAAATCTAGGGTTTTTGTTGCTTATGGTGCAAGTTTCATGTTCAAAACCCTTGTGCCTTGGAATTCTATTGGATTTCAAGTCTTGATCATGGTTCATGAGTGTATTGGGAATTTGAAAACTATTTTTCTTGAATTACTTGATTTGGTTTGGCATTTGTCCACAAATAATTTTGAAAACATGTCTAGTGTGGTAGTTTTGCCGACTAGTCTTCAATTTTGAATTTCATTTGACCTCTTCCCCCATCATTCATGAACTTAGGGCTTGCATTCTGACTTCTAAACACTTCCGAGATGTTAAGTTTTTTTTGGTTTGAATTATGGATCCTTGTTTCTATTTTTGGTGTAATTTTGAAGTGAAGGTACCCAATTATGTTTGCATGTTTTGTTGCAATTTGTTTGATGGCCAATGAACTTGAGTGAGGCCTATAATTGGAAACCTAATGATCATGTTGGTTCTGACTTGTTCATCTTAACTCAAGCCATTCCACTTATAAGCTTCATGTTTGATATTTTGAACCATCTAATGCATTATGTAGGTTCCATTTCCTATTGTATGCATGAAGTTGTGATTGAATTAATTGTGCATGATTGAAATATGTTTGATACTGTCCTTTATAGTTCTTGTTCATATTATTCTCAAGCTCTTATGATCCTTGATTGACACTCAATTTTCAATTCAACATGGTGATAGGAAAGAGCAACATTCCTTTGATTCTTTTGACCTAATCTGTGCATATGCTTGTCTCTTCTTGTGTATAATGTCTAATATCTGGTAATTGCCACCATGATTATTCTCACTTCTTCACCTTTTGGAATACTAATTTGGTTGTTGAATGTGCGAGGTACTTTGAGAAAGTTGCCACTTTTGGCTTGAGGCTTTTGTGTTCCACTTTATTTGTGGAACACAGTTTATTCTATTAGCATTGTTTTTGTTCTTGGCATGCTTGATGGTTTATGCAGGATATGCACATCTATAATTGTGGATGTCACACTTTGCCCATGGGATTTGTACATATCTGATAATTTGCTTACATCTTGATGGTGCAATTGCCGACTCAATTTGTCTACTGATGCCATCTTGCTTAAAGTTTCTCTGGGTTTCTTTTATTCTTGCTTGATTGCTACAGATAGTTATCTGTTTGGTATTGTACTACCTCCTTTCTCCCATTTTCATTTTGCATAATTCTCTGATTGCATGATGGGACCTCCGTTGCTGATATATGTCAGGAGGCCCTCTGGTTTTTATCTGATGCATGTATTTTGTTTGTTGTTGATCGACGAGTCACTCAATTTAGATATTGAGATCACGACTTCTCTCTCATTGCATGTTCCCTATAGGATAGTTTTGTTAAGCTTTCTTTGACATGCTGATTAAGGTAGGAATCCATGTATGCTAACATAGGATAGGATTTTCCTTTATCCTCAACCTTAGGGTCAACCGCTGTATGATAACACTAGGGATAGTACTAGGTTAGTTTCCCTTAGTTGTTTTCCCTTTCTTTGCATCTTGCATCTTAAAACAAAAACCTGCTTTCTTGGTAAATCATAAGACACCTCTAATGAATTCAAACTCCTCTTCATAATAAAAGATACAAACCAATTTTACTTTGTTTGTGTTATCTTGAAGTCGATGTTTCTCCATCGCACATGTTTTGTTATCCTACTTTGATTCTCAATATCATTGTTAGGTGTGATGTTTTGTCATTTATTATCGATGTTTTGCCATCTCTACCATGATGCCTTATTATTTTGAAGCCGATGTTTCGCCATCGCACATTTGTTTGAAGTCGATGTTTCTCCATCGCACATGTTTGTTATCCTACTTTGATTCTCAATATCATTGTTAGGTGTGATATTTTGTTATCCGTTTTATTGATGATTTGCCATCTTTACCATGATACCTTATTATCTCTTAGCCGATGTTTCGCCATCGCACACTTGTTTGAAGCTGATGTTTCGCCATCGCACATGTTTGTTATCCTACTTTGATTCTCAATATCATTGTTAGGTGTGATATTTTGTTATCCGTTTTATTGATGATTTGCCATCTTTACCATGATACCTTATTATCTCTTAGCCGATGTTTCGCCATCGCACACTTGTTTGAAGCTGATGTTTCGCCATCGCACATGTTTGTTATCCTACTTTGATTCTCAATATCATTGTTAGGTGTGATTTTTTGTCATCCGTTTCATTGATGATTTGCCATCTTTACCATGATACCTTATTATCTCTTAGCCGATGTTTCGCCATCGCACACTTGTTTGAAGCTGATGTCTCGCCATCGCACATGTTTGTTATCCAACTTTGATTCTCAATATCATTGTTAGGTGTGATGTTTTGTCATCCGTTTTATTGATGTTTCGTCGTCTTTTCCATGATACTTTGTTATCTTATAGCCGATATTTCGCCATCGCACACTTGTTTGAAGTCGATGTTTCGCCATCGCACTTGTTTGTTATCCTACTTTGACTTTCAATGTCATTGTTAGGTGTGTTGTTTTATCATTTGATGTTTCGCCATCTGTGACATGTTACTTTATTACTATTTAGTCGATGTTTTACCATCTCATTTGTTTGTTGTTTTATTTGATGTTTTGCCATTTTAACTATTTTTTTGTTGTCTTAACTAAAAAACACAAACCAACCAAAACACATAAGCCGAACTACGGCTGCTCTGATTCCTTAAAAGGGATACGTAGGCATTGGGGTAGGGCCCAACCGAGCACATCTTTTATTTTCCATACATTATTTTATTTTCTTTTGCATGCATTCCCTTCTCAGTTGTAAGCCATAGATGTAGGATTTGACCACACCCATTAGATTACATAACAAGAGTGGATATCATAGAGTACTACGGGCGTGTGGGGTGCTAACACCTTCCCCTTGCGTAACAGACTCCCTTACCCGATCTCCCGGTCGAAAGACCGTGATTTCTCCCTTTTCAGGTTTTCTCAATGTTTACCTTTCCCTCCATATGGGATAAAAGACGTTCGGTGGCGACTTCATTGTTCAATGATTTTCAGCCGGTGGTTTCAGCTGGCGACTTCACTGGGAACAAATTGACCTTTTGCTTGTCCATCCTAGAGTCGATCCTAGCTTTTGTTTGTTTTCTTTTTTGGGTGTTTATTTTACCGCTTTGCATGTTTATCTGTTTGCATTGCATCCTATGTGCACTTTACTTTCTGCATACTGGATTTGGCTGGACTGTTTGGTTTCTGGATTTTCTTAGTGGGTGGGTTGTTCCATGAGGTAAAAGGCGTCGTACCCAGGCTATGAGTGAAATCCATAAGAACTAGGAATAGAGTGTCCATGGCAGCTATGAGGCGGATGCTTTGTAGACCTGACCATGAGATCCATGACTTTAGAGGTAGTTCGGATAGGTGTCATCGTATGATGATACCGACATTCGAGCTCTCGTACTCTGATTTGGCTTTAAACCTTACCTTGACCTAGACTACACCCGTGAGAGGGGCGGGAAAACTTTTCTTACAAGTACAGGTACTGTTGGTGACTTTGTGTTGCGAAGGTGACTCAGGTTCCCGTGACAGTTTTGAAGCTTTGAGGTTCTCTTTTGATCTTGAGTGGTGTTGTTCTGTAACGGTCCAGCCATGATCCAATGTGGAGCTTTGATCCTGTCATATTGCATCATAGCATGTTTATTTCTATAAATAAATGATGTAAAAAAAAATAACTAGCATGCGCATGTCATTTTCCAGGGACATTCAAGCGTCTTCTTTCCGTCAGAAATGGCCGGTCTCCCTCCAGTTGAATGTGATTCAGTTCGTGTTAAAGAGCTTACCAGGCATACTTTCTCTTATCAGATTCCTACCATTGATGTAACCGAGTTGAAAGGTTGAGTTCTTATTTGAAGGGTGATGTTCTGAACAGCTTCAGCAAGAATTATGGCAACTTGTTACTAGTCCTTGACACTTCAGTTGACCCGATGGCTTTGATCACTCTCTTCCAGTTCTATGACAAAAAATTATGGCGCTTTACTTTCCAAGATTATCAACTGGTTCCTACCCTAGAGGAGTACGCGTACCTGCTTAATATCATATTGACCGATGAAGTTCCTTTTGTCCAAGTGCCGGAAAAGCCAAAGTTCGAAGTCATTGCTGAGATTCTTCATTTGGGTTGGAAAGAGGTGAAAGACAATTGGAAGTCCAGTGAGGGTATTGCAGGGTTTTATTTGGATTTCTTAGTAAAGAAAGCTGAAGATTGGGCAAAGAAAGGCAATTGGGGTGACTTCAGTTCTCTGTTTGCTTTTATGATATACAGCATCGTCCTCTTCCCTCGCAAGAGAAATTTTGTGGATTTGGCGGCTATCTGTGTTTTTAGAAATAGGAACCCGATACCGACACTCTTGGAAGATACTCTCTATACCATCCATTCCAGGCACGTGAAAGGTTGTAATGTAGGTTTATGTCATGCGATGTTGTATCAATGGCTTATGTTGCACCTACCAGTAAGTGGTCCTTTTATGGATACTGGGCATTCTCTCTGATGGTCATCAAGGCTCGTCAACCTTACTTATTTCGATATCCGGTAAAATTATGATATGGGGGAAGTGCAAAGTGTTGTCACTAGTTGTGGAGATTTCCCTAATGTTCCCCTCATAGGAACTAAGGGGTGTATCAACTATAATCCCGTGCTTGCTTATCGATAATTGGGATATGCAATGGATGGACTGCCAAAGGTTGAGGAGGTGTCTGAATCAATGTATTTCACCAGAGGAAGTGATCCTGAGATGTTGAAGAGAGTGACAAGTGCTTGGAAAGGCATTCAAAGGAAGGATATAACTACCTTGGGCAAGAAGGTTCCTATTGCTAGGGTTCCTTACATGGAGTGGGTTAAATCCAGGGTCAAGATCTTAAGGTTACCATTTGCAAGGTCGGCTCCTCTATACGAGCAACCTCCTGCTGTTTCAAGTAACACGGTGCCTACCGAGATCTTCACCCAGGTTCATGTTGAGAACATTCAACTTCATGCAAAAGACCGTGAGGCGGGGATGAAAATTTATTGGGAAGATCAAGAAAGGGCCGACTTAGCTCGCAAACTCAAGGAAACTCAAGGGGAAACTTCTAATGCAACCGGTTTTAGAAAGAGATCTCATGCTGAAATGGAAAAAGAATTGAGTAAGACTCAGCAAGAGTGTCGGAAGCTTCAGATATCTGAGAATAGTTACAGGAAGAAGATTCAGAACTTAGAAAAACAGCTCAAAGACAAGGACGCTCAGCTTGAGAAGGAAGTGGACCAGAAGCGTGTCACAGAAGATCGGTTCTGGGAAAGTGAAATAGTTGCATCTCAACTTTTGAAGGAGAAAGCCAGACTTGAAGAGTACTGTCAGCATCTTGAAGCATGTTTAGTTCCGGAGATTTAGTTTTGTTATTTGCTTTTACTGTATTTGGTCACCCCCAGAATTGTTGGAAGGGACCAATTGATTGTTATTTTTATTCAGTTATTTTTTATTAAGACATGTATTTAGTCGTTTATCATTTTTTGTCCGAAGTCACTTAGACATCATTTCTTTTATTTGTAAATAATTGGGGTGTTCATCCTATTATCTCTCATCTTTTGATTGTGTGGTTGCACGCCGTGACTGATGGATAAAAGGACTCTTGGATACTTGGAAATGACAAACATATCATGCACATCATGCATTTCATAACATTGCAGGTTATCTCAAGACAGTTTTCTTATTCTGCTGCTTTTCTTATCCAGAATTCAAGACGACTACTCATCGTTATTCCACCAGAAATAACTTGCTGAGACAAATGGAATTAGGCTCAAGCGGAACTCGCAGAAATGAGGGCCCATATGGCTACTCAGATGACTCAGTTCATGGAGGTCATCACCAACGTGAATCGCCGACAGGAAGAGCTAGCTGCTATTGTTAACAACCAGCGCCGCCGTTCAGGGGATGTTGGAAATCCAGGGCTCTATCAGGAAATCTCTGTAGGATTAGAGGATGTACAAGATCAGGCTGCTGGAAATTTTCACGGGATACCGGGAAACCCTTTTGTGTGCAACGTAGGGCAGTTTCCTCCGTCTCCTGGACCTTATCTTGTGGGGAACATAAGAGTTAATCAGGGCGGTGTAAGGAATTACCAGGATCAGGATTTTGACTTTGACCAAGATGAAGATCAATTTTCTGTGCAGCGTTCAGAGCCAGGGGTTCAGATTGAGGATATGAAGTATCGTTTGTTGGAAGAGCGTCTGAAGGTTGTGGAAGGGCAAGGATTCCTTGGTATGGATGCTAATGATCTTGGGTTGGTGTCTGGGGTGAAGGTTCCTCCGAAGTTCAAGCCTCCTACTTTTGAAAAGTACAACGGAACATCGTGTCCTATTACTCATGCAACTGCTTATTTCCGGAAGATGTCAGTACATACGGAGGATCAAGGGCTGTTGATTCACCTTTTCCAGGATAGCCTGTCTGGGGCATCCCTGGAATGGTACATGAAGCTGGAGAAAACTCATATTCGTTGCTAGAATGATCTTGCTCGGGATTTTGTCAAACATTAATAGTACAATGTGGATATGGCACCCAATCGCACTCAGTTACAGAATATGTCGCAAGGACCAAAAGAATCTTTCAAGGAATACGCTCAGAAGTGGCGTGAGTTGGCTGCGAGGGTTAAACCTCCACTCATGGAGATAGAACTCATTGATATGTTTATGAGTACCCTGCAAGGGCCATTTTATGAGCACATGATAGGAAGTACTTCGGCAGGGTTTGCAGACTTGGTCATGGCGGGTGAAAGAATTGAAGTGGGTTTGAAATTGGGAAAGATTCAGATTGGAGGTTCTAGAAGCTCATTAGGGGGCAGTAAGAAACCATTCAACAATTAACCTAAGAAAAGGGAAGGCGACGCAAGCGCGGTTTACTCTCATAGGGGACGAAGAGAGGATCGTCAACACCAACAAATCAATGCTGTTTCTATTCCTGTTAATGCTCCTCAGTAGAGACCAAATGCAGCGCCCCAGCAACAAAGACAACAAGATGCTCCCCGTCAGTATAATAACCAACAGCAGAGACAACCCAGAAAGTTTGATCCTTGCCAGTAACTCTTACCGAAGCGCTCCACCATCTGCTTGATTTGAAGTTGATTAGTCTGAGGAATATGCTGCCACGACCCGCAAGGCTCCCTGTTAACTATGATGCTAACGCTAGATGGGAATTCCATTCGGGAGGAGTCGGTCATTCTACTGATAATTGTTTTCCGTTGAAATGTAAAGTACAAGACTTATTGGACTCTAAGGCGATTGAATTTACTCCAGTGAATGGTACGAATGTTACTCAGAACTCGATGCTTAGGCATGGAGGAGGTGTTGTTAACATGATTGATGATAATGGGGAAGTGTTGAACTTGATCATGGATGTGGAACAAGTAACTACTCCGTTGAGCTTTGTTAAGAGGTATTTGCTTGACAATGCTATTTTCTCGGGATGTACTTCAGCGTGTGCCAAGTGTAGAGAGCAATCGAAGGGCTGTGATGATTTGAAAGCAGACATCCAGTTGTTGATGAATGAGGGTTCCCTGCAATTTGATAGAAAACCGAGCTACCACAATGTTACCGAAGAAGATATTGCTGTGATATATATTCCTTACACCCCTGCACGCATTCCTGCCCCATCAAGAGCACCCCCTCTGATGATTACGGTACCCGTCCCATGCCGTATACCAGTGAGAAGGCGGTCTCGTGGCATTACGGTGCCGATGTTTATTACCACGGGGTAAAGCAGGAGGTTAATGCTCATTTGTCTGAAGAAGAACATGCGGAAGGTGATGAAGAGGAATTCTATAACTTTTCAGGTATGGGTCAAATGACTAGAAGTGGGAGAGTATTCGGTCCTTCCAATGTGCAAGATGCAGCAAATGCTTCCGCAAGAGAAAAAGGAAAACAACAGGTAATGATTGGTAATCCAAGGGTTATGCCAGTCAATGTGACTCAACCAATTTCGATACCAGAAGCTTCTTCAGTTCCTGATGAGGTTGAAGAGCTGATGCGAATTATCAGAAAGAGTGATTATAGCATAATTGATCATTTAAGCCATACTCCTTCCAAGATGTCTATCTTATCTCTGTTGATTTATTCAGAACCTCACAGAAATTCTTTGATGAAGTTGTTGAAGAATGCGTTCGTGCCACATGAGATAACGGTCAATCAATTTGAGAATGTTTGTGCTAATATATCTGCCGGGAATGGTTTGGGCTTCACCAATTTTGATCTTCCTCCAGAGGGACCAGACCATAACAAAGCGTTGCATATTTCAATGGAGTGCATGGGCACTACTTTATCCCAGGTCTTGGTGGATACATGATCGTCTTTAAATGTATTTCCCAAGTCAGCTTTGATGAAGATTGATTATTCTGGACTAGAGTTACGCCTAGTGATTTGATGGTAAAGGCGTTTGATGGGTCGCGAAGGTCAGTATTTGGGGAGGTGGAGCTACCAATCAAAGTTGGTACTCGCACCTTCACGACTATGTTTTTTGTGATGGATATACAGCCAGCATATTGTTGCTTGTTGGGGAGGCCGTGGATTCATAGAGGAAGAGCAGTCACTTCTACTCTTCATCAAAAAATCAAGTATCATGCAGAGGGAAAGGTGATAACTGTATGCGGCGAGGAAGAGTAAATTGTAAGTCATTTGACATCATTCCACTATGTTGAAGTTGAAGGCGAGATTCACGAAACTCCATTTCAGGCATTTGAGACAGTTCATGCTGTCAATCTTCCTCCTCTAGAGCAGAAAAAGAAATCGGAAACTGTTATGTCTTCTCTCAAAGATGCAAAATCTATAGTGGAAGGTGGTAACCCTGAAGGTTGGGGTCAGGTGCTGGACGTTACTCCGAAGTTTGACAAGTTTGGTCTTGGTTTTAACCCAGGTCGGCAGAGTGCAGCTCCCAGAGCATCCATTTTATCCACTCCTGTGAAGTTTTCCCGACCTTGTGCTCAAGAAGGACACGTCAATGCAGTTGGCGATGATAGAGTTGATGGGTACAATGTTGAAGATTGGATTCGTCCAAGTGTTCCAGGCCAGACGCTCAATAATTGGACTTCTGTGGATGTTATCCAAGTTTCAAGCGCTGAGGAGTAATTTTCTTGTTTCTTTTATTATCATATCATAATTCCTACGTTCTGCCCAAGGCATAGTGGATCATTTGTGTAAGGAAACCATGTTTATTTTTGCAAGTTTATCATGAAATAAAGGACGTTTTTGCATTCAAAATTTTGCTTCTTTTCCTTTTCTTTTTATTTTTAAATGGAAATGTTTCTCTTTCCACACACTATCACTAAAAAATGCAAAAATGTCATTCATGCAGGTGCACTTCCACCCCCGATTCTATCGATAACGACTCTGTTATGGCTCATTATGACTTTGATACTCCTATTTATCAAGCTGAAGAAGAAGAATATGGGGAGTGTGATCTTCCTGAGGAACTAGTCAGACTGTTGAAACAAGAGGAGAAGGTTATCCAGCCGAATCAGGATTCGATTGAGGTGGTGAATATTGGTACAAAAGAGGTAAGAAGAGAAGTCAAGATTGGGGCCGATCTCGAAGAAAGTGTAAAAGCCAAATTGATTGAGCTACTCTGTGAGTATTCTGATATCTTCGCCTGGTCTTATGAGGATATGCCGGGGTTGGATACAAATATAGTGGTGCATCGACTACCGCTCAAAGAAGGTTATTCTCCTGTCAAGCAAAAGCTCCGAAGAACTCATCCTGAGATGTCCAAGAAGATCAAAGAGGAGGTCCAAAAGCAGTTGGACGCGAATTTCCTAAAAGTTATCAATTATTCGCCATGGATTGAAAATATTGTGCTTGTGCCTAAGAAAGATGGTAAAGTCAGGATGTGCATGGATTATAGGGATTTAAACAGGGCTAGCCCTAAAGACGATTTCCCTCTTGCACATATTGATGTGTTGGTCGATAACACTGCTGTGATACGATGGGAGAACTGACTGTTTTTGGAATGCTGCTTCGCGTTTTGCGTTTGTTTTTGCAAAGTGTCGCGTTAAGCAAGAGTCGCCACCGACTTTTATTTTATCCAACAAGGAAAGGAAAAAAGCACAGAAAAATTCCTTTTTCGAGATATTTCTGAGTACGGGGGGTAGATTATAGAAAGGGAAGGTATTAGCACCCTTTCTATCCGTAGTTATCTACGGGCTCTTAGGTACTTGCTCATTGTTTTCAAAATTGTTTTCTTTGTGTTTGTGGGTTTTGAAAAGTTTTTGTTTTGACTTCGATTTAACTCTTGCTTCTGGCTTCAAGAGTGTAATGAATTGTTTTTTGAAATCTTTGTTTGTAAAGGAGTGTAAGTGTAAAAAGGTTTTGTTTTGGATGAGCAAGTATCTAAGAGCTAATCTACCTACTCGAAAAAAGAATCGTTCTGTGCTGGTTTCCTTTAGACAATGCTATCCCACTATTAGTGAGTAGGTAGCACCATCGTTGGAGTTTGAGGGTCAATTCGAAAGAGGGACATACGGTCACTAAAGCAATGTTAGGACATCTTAGTAGTAACCCTAATGTCTTAGATCATTTATCTGAGGCAACGATATTCGAGGCAACCTTTCTGAGGCAACTTATGATCTTTTAGACAAGAGGGCGACCTCTAAAATAACCTATACTCAATGACCGTTTACGAATGTAATCAAGCGGGGTGTACCCTAGGAGTGTGCATGTGCGAGTGTGTTGATTTCAGTTTAGTTATCTTTGTACATTTTTAGGGTTATCTAACCGTTTTAAAATTAAACATACATTCTTGTCATGTATCCTAAATCATACATCTAACAGTTAATATTTTGCGGAATTTAAAATGCGGAAATTAAACTAAACTATTACAAGGCTTCGAGTATTTACATAGCCAAAAACAAACCCTTTGAAATTAAAGCGATAAATGTAGAATAAACATCCTAATTAAACTATTACATCCCATGAGCAGTTACATTAAATATCATAAAAAAATAAATAAAAGCGGTAAAGGTAAATAAACGTCCTAATTAAATTATTACAAACTGTGAGCAGATACAATAATTGGGCAAAATAATAATAAAGCGCGCGATTAAAAATTAGATCGACGAGAAATTAGGGTTTTGACCCTTCTATCCTAATTAAAAAAAGAAAATGTTTTTTTTGTTGTTTTTAATATATTTTTTTAAGAAAAGAAATTAGATTTTTAAATTAAATGCAAAATTGTTTGGTAATTAAATTAATTAATGAAAATAATTAAATGACATATTTTTGGGTTTTTGTTATTTTAGGAAAGAAATAAAGTAATTAAGTTAGTAATAAAACCTATTTATTCTAATTAATTGTAATTATGTAAAAAGAAATTAAAGTTGTCTAATAATTAATAATCTAATTAAATTAATTACTTTTTTTCTTAATAAAAATAAATATCTTGAATTTAATTGGATAGAAAAATGTTTTGTGATTTTTTGATAAAAAAGAACATAATTTGATGGGTTAGTAAAATAAATAAATGAAATAATATAAATATAAAAGAATTAGAGAAAAGCAAACTGGGCCTGCAATGTGGGGATGCAATCATCAGAAATCTCTAGGCCCGAATCTTCGAAAGCTTCATGCTCTAACTATGGTGTTTTTTTTTATTATTGCATGGAACCTATGATTCAACCATCAATAACTGTTCTATATAAACTCAAGCAAACGTTAGCATACCATAAAATGTGATTAAAATTAGAGATTCAAAATTTAAAATTTTACCAAACCGGTGTTGTCAAATGGGAGTGTGCTAGGCGTGTGATGGATTGCTCTTGGGCCTTGTAAGACTCCTGAGGACTTCAAGAGGATGGTTTGAGGCTTGATGTCAATTGAGAGAGACCGAAACCTCGAGATATGACTTGCACCAATCCTTTGATTTCGGGAGAATTTTTTGAAGAGCTTTTAGAGAGCTTTTTAAAGAGCTTTTTGAGAGCTTTTTAGAGAGGAATTTCGTGGCTTTCAAGCTTGTATGGCTCTATATTTATAGAGGAGAATAAGGAGACAAGAAAGCATGGAAAGAATCTCCCTCATAATGTTGTGTTTTAAGACCATGGTCAAAATTTGAAAAAATGCCATATTTGATGATTTTATGCCATTTTCACATGTGGATGAACCTGGACATATTTGAAGAGTTATTGCACGAAATCAATTGACATAAACCAGCATAAAACTTTCCCAAAATGGATTCACATCAAGATTTATAATATTTCTATTATTTATTTATTTAATTCTGAATTTTAATGAATAAAATATCAAAATAAATAGCATAAATAGTAGAAAAATGTATGGGTGGGCTTAGAGGTCGTGGACCATGTTAGGAATGAGTTTCAAACTTGAAAAGATAGGCCCATTTGGAAAAAAATCCAAGTTTGGTCAATATTTACTTCATGCATTTTTTTCAAAAATTGTCCAACTTTGACAATGCATATCTCTCTCAATTTTAACCTCATGAGGGTGTTCTTGGACTTTTTAGAAATCTTAGGATGTCCCCTAAGAGACCTCTTTGGTTTCATCTCAATTAGAACTTCCATGTTCATGTAAGAAGCTTTGACCCAAAAAGTGTTTTTGTTGACTTTCCAAAATGACCTATAATATCCAAATTCATAACTTCTTGTGAGTGCATATTTTGAACTTGGGAGATGAAGATGGATTGTACGGAATTGCATCCTATTAAAAATGAGCTTTTGATGGGTCATTTATCATAAATTATGAGAATGTTATGCTTGGTCAAAGTTGAGTTGACTTTTCCTACAAAACCCGAATTTACAACTTTTGGGTTTTGATGAATTGTGAGCAATCCTTGAGGAATCATGATCAAACCTTTATCAAATGATGAAATATACTTCAAAATGAGGATGTTGACCAAAAATCTTGAAGTTTGACTGTATGTGGGCCACAATTGACTTTTGCCCTAGCACAATCGATTTTCAGGCCTTTGAGCAATTGACTGAGCAAACTTCCTCTGTAGGGCTTGAAACTTGACATGGATGATCTTGATAACATATTAGGACATTGGTGACCATTTGGGATCCCTTGGACTCAAGTATCTTGATGCAACATGAAACCCAAATTTGAGGTAGACTGCTTTAGGAGAGAGCTTGTCTGGCCAACCCTTGAACTACCTTGAGCAACTTGGGGATCTTTCTTGAAATGTTTTGAGAAATATGGGAGGGAAAATTTTGGGGTACAACAACTGCCCCTGTTCAATCTTCTTAAACCTGAGGATATAGATTGGCTTTCGTGCCTTTCGTGATCCGAAGGTGGAAGAGGATTGAACACTAGAGTGCCCATAAATTTGCACTCGTATGAAGTGGTAATTGTCTTGTGATGTCGGAAATGGGCTTATAGATGCCATTTGGAAATTGATGACGAGGGGATGGGCTTAAAGATGTCATCTGAAGGATTGTCGATCGCATAAGAGATTCCTTAGCGAGAGCTTGTATACCTGTCGTTGAGGAAGATTCCGCTGGGGAGGGCTGATCTTTGTTGAGAGAAGTAGAATTTTAGGAGCTTCGGTCGTCCGTATTCCAATGAGGAAACATCTCTGTTGAATTTTAGGAACTTTGGTCATCTGTATTCTATTGAGGAATCATCTCTGCTGACATTTAGAACTCCAGTCATCTGTTGTTCAACTGAGGAAACATCTCTGTCAAGATTTAAGAACTCGTCCGTAATTCAACTGAGGAAACATCTGCGTCGAGATTTAGGAACTTGCCCGTAATTCAACTGAGGAAACATCTCTGCTGAGATTTAGGAACTCGTCTGTAATTCAATTGAGGAAACATCTCTGTCAAGATTTAGGAACTCGTCCGTAATTCAACTGAGGAAACATCTCTGTCAAGATTTAGGAACTCGTCCGTAATTCAACTGAGGAAACATATGCGTCGAGATTTAGGAACTCGTCTATAATTCAACTGAGGAAACATCTCTGCCAAGAATTAGGAACTCGTCCATAATTCAACGGAGGAAACATCTTTGTTGAGATTTAGGAGCTCGTCCGTAATTCAACTGAGGAAACATCTCTGCTGAGATTTAGGAACTCGTCCATAATTCAACTGAGGAAACATCTCTTCTGAGATTTAGGAACTCGTCCGTAATTCAACTGAGGAAATATTTTTGCTGAGATTTAGGAGCTCGTCCGTAATTCAACTGAGGAAATATTTTTGCCTAGATTTAGGAACTCGTCCGTAATTCAGCTGCTCTGCTGAGATTTAGGAACTCATCCGTAATTCAACTGAGGAAACATCTCTGCTGAGATTTAGGAACTCGTCCGTAATTCAACTGAGGAAACATCTCTGCTGAGATTTAGGAACTTGTCTGTAATTCAACTGAGGAAACATCTCTGCTGAGATTTAGGAACTCTTCCGTAATTCAACTGAGGAAACATCTCTGCTGATATTTAGGAACTCGTCCGTAATTCAACTGAGGAAATATTTTTGCCTAGATTTAGGAACTCGTCCATAATTCAGCTGCTCTGCTGAAATTTAGGAACTCGTCCATAATTCAACTGAGGTAAAAGCTTCATAGCTTGAATTTTGTGAGAATTTAATCGTATCCTTCCTTAAAGGTAAAGGTTAGTTGTAATTCATGATATGTATCAAGCGATAATGTTCTCAAAATAAATGAGATTGTGTCTTATGATGCGTATGCATGTCATGATATATGGAAATGTGATGCTTTTAGCTGGGGAAAATAAATCTCGGATTGCTGTTGGAGAAAAGAATTGAATGCTTCGTTTCCGCTGGGGATAATGAATGAAGATGATTGTGAGAATAAACCTGCATGAGAGGATAACTTCGCTGGGGAATAAACTAATGAGAGAATGGCTCTGTGGGGAGGACATGCTCTGCTGAGGATTCCGCTGATAAATTCAGCTGGGGATGAATTACCGTTGCTGGTGATACCGAATCCTGTTGGGGATTGAATTTATGTTTGTGAAAGGAATGAACTCCGCTGGGGATGATTTTCCAGTTGCGGCTTTACGGGGAATAACATTTTAGACTCTACTGTGGACAATCTTCCAGAGCCTACTGGGGACAATTCTTCAAACTCCACTGGGGATATATTTTTTTTATACTCTGCTGGGGATATAAGACTTTTCAGTGATGATGGTAGATAAACTCTGCTTTGGGGATAATATCGCCAATTCATTCACAGTTGTGAGTCTCAGCTGGGGAGAGCTAACACCACTATCTTTCTCTTAACTCTTCGGGGAGTGTAGATGTTACTGGGACGCGGGCTGAGGATATGACAATGACTTTGCATCGATACTTTTCTGCCACTGTATCTGCGGGAGAAGGTTCCTGCGGAGGCCTTGTGGATCGAGTATTATTTCAACCTATGAGGTGCTTGGTAATTGCCGATTGAAATGACAAACCTTCTTCTGGTAGGGAAGTGACGAGATGACGGGACATAGTCGTACGCTTTAATCCCTAACTTTTTCCTGGACTGTCTTTTCAGATTTTCAGTCCACCGGGATACCCTTTCTTGCCCAAGCCGCCCTTTCGGGTTTTCGACATGCCGGGTGTACAGATTTTTTTCCATTTTTTATCCCTAATTTTTGCCCGAACCTTCTTGGTTCGCCGGGAAGCCCTTATTTTTGCCTAGGCCAATCAACCTAGCGGGTCTTTATTCATGCGCAATACTTTTTTGACTATGTCCACGCTCTCAGAGTGTAGGGAGTTGTCACTGTCGGCAGTGTTGTGTTGCCATACTACCAGAAGATATTCGTTTGATCATGCAAGATTCGTTGCTGGAATTTATGTCCAATGCCCTAAGAGATTCATATGGAGATTTGCCCCTGGCTATTTGGCATCTTTGAGAGATTCCTTGAATCTTGACTTAACTGCCCCAGATGATGGACAATGGTCATGTCTGCCCCTTGGTTGGAAGTGCTTTCTTCCACTTGAGGTGACCCTTTTTATTGAAAAGGTTTTTGTTCACTAGATATTCGTCGTGCGAATTTCTCTACTGTTGAGCAAATAGTCATATGCAAACAATGTTATTTTAAGAACGCAAAGCTTATGTCTGTCTTGAAGTTTTTTTTTTTTAAAGCATTTTTTCAGTAAGATAGGAAAATTTTGTAAAATGTGATGTCAACTCAGGATTTACAGCAAGCCCTACAGGAGTCAGGATACCTTTTGTAACAGTATGCTTTCGAACTAACCCATGCTTCAGGTAGGACTTTTAAGGGTTATAACGTGGCATGGTTCACGGTTTAAGAAACAAAGGATAAAGGCTCAAATTTTATTTGTACCCACCCGTTCTTCGTGATATTCTTCGATCCTAAACTCAGCTAATTGTGCATTTAGATTCTGTTTGAGTCTTTTCTCTGATATTCCAGTGATGGTTCGGATACTGATAGTTTATTTTGAACAGGCAGTCATTTTTGTTGAGAGTTTGTAGGATCTCTTTCTTTTTGATTTTATTATCCCTGTCTTTTGCCTGAACTGTTTCTTTTGTGATAACAGTCAGCGGGATGCCCTAGTTTTGTAAGTCTCCTTCATAGGTTTTGACTTAATGGGCTTTTATTTCTGAGAGATAATGACTGTCTGTCCTGACGATTATAAGGAACCATCACCATCTTTAATTTTTGAAGGACCTCTTAGATGCCATTCATTGTGCACCTGAATTAACTAAGAAACTACCCTGCCCCAGGTTGTGATTAAGGGTTTTAATTTGTGTGAAAAGAAAAACTCCAACTTCTTTGGCTCAAAGGGGTTGACTAGGGATTATCTTCCTTATAACTCCATTGTTTAGGATTTGAAACAACGCATTTACATCGTCAGCGAGGTCTGTTCAAAAGCATACTGTAGAGATTTTGATATCATTTTCGTCATCCTCCCTCTAAAGGATTAGAATTTTTTTTCGAGAGTTGAACATCACAAAAATGAAAGCAATTTGAATATAGTGAATACAAATAGATTGATTCAAAACAGACATATGCAATGCATTGATAAAAGTAACAAAGTTTGACATGAATAAATGTTTGAACAATCAAAAGAAAATTACAAATTGAAAATTCTAATGAACAAAAAGTCTTCTCGTATGGTCTTGTCACTTCAGAGGACGTGCCTTGGAGGGATGGTAGAAAAACTCAGCTTGACCATCTTGTGTGAATTCCAATGCTCCTTCATCAATCAGGTTTTGAATTTTGTACTTCAACTTTCAACAGTCGCCAGTATCATGCCCCGGGCTATTAGAATGGTATGCACACCTTGCATCAGGATTGTAGTTTGGTGAAGAAGTCTTAGGATTCAGATGAGGTCCTACCAACATCACCAGATTCAATCTCAACAGGTGTTGCAAAGCTTGGGACAGCGGCATGTTGAGCTTGGTAAACTGCCTCCGATTAACCCGTTATTTCTGGCAAGGTTGTTGTTGGACCCGTGAGGTAGTAGAAACTTGGAGAGGTTCATTCTTCACCATACTAAACTCTTGTCTTCTTGGAGGCTGATCAATGACTTGGTCCCCGGCCTAGACTGTTTGCTTCATGTTGTTGTATTTGTCGTGATGAAGCTGGATGATAATAGTTCTCATCTCTTCTTGTTCCCGGGCTAAGCTTTGGATAAAAGCCAACTGCCCCAGCATTTGGGTTCTCATTGCATCTACCTCAGCTTGCAATTGTTCCATCCGTTTGTCCTTATTGTCTTCAGGACTTTTCTTAACCAAATTCCCAACGAGGAGTGTTTTCAATTCTTCCTTCCCCTTGGATAGGTTTAGGAACATTTCCTTGAACTGTGCTTCTTGAGTATGAAGATCTCTGTTATCTTGTTTGAGAGCCATTGCTGAAATAAACAGCGAGAACATGAGAGACCTGTACTGGGAGACCTGTTATGCAATGATATGTATGATATATGTATGCAATGTTTTCAAGGATCTCGCGGGGTAAGCAAGAAACTGTTAGAATTTGTATTTTGCAGCTTTGATTGAAGAAACTTCGTGTCATCAAGAGTCCTTCTTCAAGAGTCAAGCTCACCATATCGAGTGGGTCATAGCCACCGACTCAAATTATCGTGTTTTGATCTCTAGATAACATTGGCTAGAGGAAAAATAAATCCCCTTTGCCCCTTTCTAGACGTTTGATTTACCATAACCTGCATCACAAACCCTTGAGATCCTTGAAATGGTTAAGGAAATGTTAAGGCATGACATCATGATGTGTATGCTATTCGTTTAAGCAAAAGTGATGTAAACAAGGAAATCCGGCAAGAGATCCAAGTTATTGGATAAGGACTGTAAACAAAACCTGCAAGGAACTCCTGTTGTCAGATAACAAATATGTGCAAGTAGTTCAAGTTCGAAAGCACACAAGTCACACAATAGCCCTGAAATTTCAGGCTGGCATGGAGTTTAGGTATTACCCTCTTTGAGTTTAATTGGTTCAACCTGTCCTAGTAATAGTAATTGGGTTCTAGAGGATCTCAATATCACTGACCATCCTCGATCGGTCATAATTCCAATTTAGCAACCTTTTCTTGCGGCTGAAATTATCACGAGAGTATGGTCTCAATGAGTGTAGCATACTGCTACTTTTCTATGGCCAAGTTGGTCAATTATAGGTTCTAAGGTCAGTTGATGCTTAATGACCCATTAGCAGCCCCATACTCTCCTTGTTCCTCCACAAGGGATATCGGTACTAACTAAAGTGTCACACCAACGTAGCTACTGCTTCAACCATATCAGTCTACGCCGTACAGTTCCCTCATAGTCTATTGCTACTTACCTAAAAGGTATCCCCAGATCCGGGTTAGGATCTATAGTAACTCCGATAGAAAGCCCACAAAATAAAGCAAACAAATCAAACAATTGAAAACAATATGATGAACTATTCCTAAGGTACACCCCACTTATTAATTCCACAGCAGAGTCGCCAGTTCTGTGATACGGTGGGAGAACTGACTGTTTTTGGAATGCTGGTTCGCGTTTTGTGTTTGTTTTTGCAAAATGTCGCGGTAAGCAAGAGTCACCACCGACTTTTATTTTATCCAACAAGGAAAGGAAGAAAGCACAGAAAAATTCCTTTTTCGAGATATTTCTGAGTACGGGGGGGGGGGGGGGTAGATTATAGAAAGGGAAGGTATTAGCACCATTTCTATCCGTAGCTATCTGTCTTCAAGAGTGTAATGAAGTGTTTTTTGAATTTTTTTTTTGTAAAGGAGTGTAAGTGTGAAAAGGTTTTGTTTTGGATGAGAAAGTATCTAAGAGCTAATCTACCTACTCGAAAAAAGAATCGTTATGTGTTGATTTCCTTTAGACAATGCTATCCCACTATTAGTGAGTAGGTAGCACCGTCGTTGGAGTTTGAGGGTCAATTCGAAAGAGGGACATACGGTCACTAAAGCAATGTTAGGACATCTTAGTAGTAACCCTAATGTCTTAGATCATTTATCTGAGGAAACGATATTCGAGGCAACCTTTCCGAGGCAACTTATGATCTTTTAGACAAGAGGGCGACCTCTAAAATAACCTATACTCAATGACCGTTTACAAAGGCAACCAAGCGGGGTGTACCCTAGGAGTGTGCATGTGCGAGTGTGTTGATTTTAGTTTAGTTATCTTTGCACATTTTTAGGGTTATCTAACCGTTTTAAAATTAAACATACATTCTTGTCATGCATCCTAAATCATACATCTAACAATTAATGTTTTGCGGAATTTAGAATGCGGAAATTAAACTAAGCTATTACAAGGCTTCGGGTATTTACATAGCCAAAAACAAACCTTTTGAAATTAAAGCGATAAATGTAGAATAAACGTCCTAATTAAACTATTACATCCCATGAGCAGTTACATTAAATATCGTAAAAAAATAAATAAAAGCGGTAAAGGTAAATAAACGTCCTAATTAAATTATTACAAACTGTGAGCAGATACAATAATTGGACAAAATAATAATAAAGAGCGCGATTAAAAATTAGATCGACGAGAAATTAGGGTTTTGACCCTTCTATCCTAATTAAAAAAAGAAAATGTTTTTTTGTTGTTTTTAATATATTTTTTTAAGAAAAGAAATTAGATTTTTAAATTAAATGCAAAATTGATTGGTTATTAAATTAATTAATGAAAATAATTAAATGACATATTTTTGGGTTTTTGTTATTTTAGGAAAGAAATAAAATAATTAAGTTAGTAATAAAACCTATTTATTCTAATTAATTTTAATTATGTAAAAAGAAATTAAAGTTGTCTAATAATTAATAACCTAATTAAATTAATTTCTTTTTTTAATAAAAATAAATATCTTGAATTTAATTGGATAGAAAAATGTTTTGTGATTTTTTGATAAAAAAGAAAATAATTTGATGGGTTAGTAAAATAAATAAATGAAATAATATAAATATAAAAGAATTAGAGAAAAGCAAACTGGGCCTGCAATGTGGGGGTGGAATCATCAGAAATCCCTAGGCCCGAATCTTCGAAAGCTTCATGCTCTAACTATGGTGTTTCTTTTAATTCTTGCTTGGAACCTATGATTCAACCATCCATAACTGTTCTATATAAACTCAAGCAAACGTTAGCATACCATAAAATGTGATTAAAATTAGAGATTCGAAATTTAAAATTTTACCAAACCGGTGTTGTCAAATGGGGGCGTGCTAGGCGTGTGATGGATTTATCTTGGGCCTTGAAAGACTCCTGAGGACTTCAAGAGGATGGTTTGATGCTTGATGTCAATTGAGAGAGACCGGAACCTCGAGATATGACTTGCACCAATCCTTTGATTTCTGGAGAACTTTTTGAAGAGCTTTTAAAGAGCTTTTTGAAGAGCTTTTTGAGAGCTTTTTAGAGAGGAATTTCGTGCCTTTCAAGCTTGTTTGGCTCTATATTTATAGAGGAGAATGAGGAGACAAGAAATCATGATAAGAATCTCCCTCATAATGTTGTGTTTTAAGACCATGATCAAAATTTGAAAATATGTCATATTTGATGATTTTATGCCATTTTCATATGTGGATGAACCTGGACATATTTGAAGAGTTATTTCATGAAATCAATTGACATAAACCAGCATAAAACTTTCCCAAAATGGATTCACATCAAAATTTATATTATTTCTATTATTTATTTATTTAATTCTGAATTTTAATGAATAAAATATCAAAATAAATAGCATAAATAGTAGAAAAATGTATGGGTGGGCTTAGAGGTCGTGGACCATGTTAGGAATGAGTTTCAAACTTGAAACGATAGACCCATTTGGAAAAAAATCAAAGTTTGGTCAATATTTGCTTCATGCATTTTTTTCAAATATTGTCAAACTTTGACAATCCATATATCTCTCAATTTTAACCTTATGAGGGTGTTCTTGGACTTTTTAGAAATCTTAGGATGTCCCCTAAGAGACCTCTTTGGTTTCATCTCAATTGGATCTTCCATGTTCATGTAATAAGCTTTGACACAAAAAGTGTTTTTGTTGACTTTCCAAAATGACCTATAATGTCCAAATTCATAACTTCTTGTGAGTGCATATTTTGAACTTGGGAGTTGAAGATGAATTGTAAGGAATTCCATCCTCTTAAAAATGATCTTTGGATGGGTCATTTAGCATAAAGTATGAGAAAGTTATGCTTGGTCAAAGTTGAGTTGACTTTTCCTACAAAACCCTAATTTAGCAACTTTTGGGTTTTGATGAATTGTGAGCAATTCTTGAAGAATCATGATCAAACCTTGATAAAATGATGAAATATACTTCAAAATGAGGATGTTGACAAAAAATCTTGAAGTTTGACTGTATGTGGGCCACAATTGACTTTTGCCCTAGCATAGTCGATTTTCAGTCCTTTTAGCAATTGACTGAGCAAACTTCCTCTGTAGGGCTTGAAACTTGACATGGATGATCTTGATAATATATTATAACATTGGTGAGCATTTGGGATCCCTTGGACTCAAGTATCTTGATGCAACATGAAACCCTAATTTGAGGTAGACTGCCTTAGGAGAGAGCTTGTCTGGCCAACCCTTGGACTACCTTGAGCAACTTGGGGATCTTTCTTGAAATGTTTTGAGAAATATGGGAGGGAAAATTTTGGGGTACAACAGCTTCCCCTGTTCAATCTTCTTAAACCTTAGGATATAGATTGGCTTTCGTGCCTTTCGTGATCCGAAGGTGGAAGAGGATTGAACACTAGAGTGCCCAGAAATTTGCACTCGTATGAAGTGGTAATTACTTGTGATGTCGGGAATGGGCTTACATATTCCATTTGGAAATTGCTGACGAGGGGATGGGCTTAAAGATGCCATCTGAAGGAGTGTCGATCGCATAAGATATTCCTTAGCGAGAGCTTGTATACCTGTCGTTGAGGAATATTCCGCTGGGGAGGGCTGATCTTTGTTGAGAGAAGTAGAATTTTAGGAGCTTCGGTCGTCCGTTTTCCAATGAGGAAACATCTCTGTTGAATTTTAGGAACTTCGGTCGTCCGTATTCTACTGAGGAATAATCTCTGCTGACACTTAGGAACTCCAGTCATCCGTTGTTCAACTGAGGAAACATCTCTGTCAAGATTTAGGAACTCGTCCGTAATTCAACTGAGGAAACATCTGTGTCGAGATTTAGGAACTTGCCCGTAATTCAACTGAGGAAACATCTCTGCTGAGACTTAGGAACTCGTCCGTAATTCAACTGAGAAAACATCTCTGTCGAGATTTAGGAACTCGTCCGTAATTCAACTGAGGAAACATCTCTATCAAGATTTAGAACTCGTCCGTAATTCAACTGAGGAAACATCTGTGTCGAGATTTAGGAACTCATCTATAATTCAACTGAGGAAACATCTCTGTCAAGATTTAGGAACTCGTCCATAACTCAACTGAGGAAAAATATTTGTTGAGATTTAGGAGCTCGTCCGTAATTCAACTGAGGAAACATCTCTGCTGAGATTTAGGAACTCGTCCGTAATTCAACTAAGGAAACATCTCTGCTGAGATTTAGGAACTCGTCCGTAATTCAATTGAGGAAATATTTTTGCTGAGATTTAGGAGCTCGTCCGTAATTCAACTGAGGAAATATTTTTGCCGAGATTTAGGAACTCGTCCATAATTAAACTGCTCTGTTGAGATTTAGGAACTCATCCGTAATTCAACTGAGGAAACATTTCTACTGAGATTTAGGAACTCGTCCTTAATTCAACTGAGGAAACATCTCTGCTGAGATTTAGGAACTCGCCCGTAATTCAACTGAGGAAACATCTCTGTTGAGATTTAGGAACTCGCCTGTAATTCAACGGAGGAAACATCTCTGCTTAGATTTAGGAACTCGTCCGTAATTCAATTGAGGAAACATCTCTGCTGAGATTTAGGAACTCGTCCGTAATTCAACTGAGGAAACATCTCTGTTGAGATTTAGGAACTCGCCCATAATTCAACTAAGGAAACATCTCTGCTGAGATTTAGGAACTCACCCGTAATTCAACTGAGGAAACATCTCTGCTGAGATTTAGGAGCTCATCCGTAATTCAATTGAGGAAACATCCCTGCTGAGATTTAGGAACTCGCCCGTAAGTCAACTGAGGAAACATCTCTGCTGAGATTTAGGAACTCGTCCATTATTCAACTGAGGAAACATCTCTGCTGAGATTTAGGAACTCGTCCGCAATTCAATTGAGGAAATATTTTTGACGAGATTTAGGAACTCGTCCGTAATTCAGCTGCTCTGCTGAGATTTAGGAACTCGTCCGTAATTCAACTGAGGTAAAAGCTTCATAGCTTGAATTTTGTGAGAATTTAATCGTATCCTTCCTGAAAGGTAAAGGTTAGTTGTAATGCATGATATGTATCAAGCGATGATGTTCTCAAATTAAATGAGATTGTGTCTTATGATGCGTATGCATGTCATGATGTATGGAAATGTGATGTTTTTAGCTGGGGAAAATAAATCTCGGATTGCTGTTGGAGAAAAGAATTGAATGCTTCGTTTCTGCTGGGGATAGTGAATGAAGATGATTGTGAGAATAAAACTACAGAGAGGATAACTTTGCTGGGGAATAAATTGACGAGAGAATGGCTCTGTGGGGAAGACATGCTCTACTGAGGATTCCGCTGATAAATTCAGTTGGGGATGAATTACCGTTGCTGGAGATACCGAATCCTGTTTGGGATTGAAGGGGATGATTTTCCAGTTGCGGCTTCACGGGGAATAACCTTTTAGACTCTACTGGGGACAATCTTCCAGAGCCTACTGGGGACAATTCTTCAAACTCCACTGGGGATATATTTTTTTTTATACTCCGCTGGGGATATAAGACTTTTCAGTGCTGATGGTAGATAAACTCTACTTTGGGGAGAATATCGCCAATTCATTCACAGTTGTGAGTCTCAGCTGGGGAGAGCTAACACCACTATCTTTCTCCTAACTCTGCAGGGAGTGTAGATGTTACTGGGACGCGGGCTCAGGATATGACAATGGCTTTGCATTGAGACTTTTATGCCCCTGCATCTACGGGAGAAGGTGCTTGCAGAGGCCTTGTGGATCGAGTATTATTTTAACCTATGAGGTGCTTGGTAATTGCCGATTGAAATGACAAACTTTCTTCTGGTAGGCAAGTGATGAGATGACGGGACATAGTCATACGCTTTAATCCCTAACTTTTGCCTGGACTGTCTTTTCAGATTTTCAATCCACCGGGATACCCTTTCTTGCTCAAGCCGCCCTTTCGGGTTTTCGACTTGCCGGGTGTACAAATTTTTTTCCATTTTTTATCCCTAATTTTTGCCCGAACCCTCTTGGTTCGCCGGGAAGCCCTTATTTTTACCTAGGCCAGTCAACCTAGCGGGTCTTTATTCATGCGCAATACTTTTTTGACTATGTCCACGCTCTTAGAGTGTAAGGAGTTGTCACTGTCGGTAGTGTTGTGTTGCCATACTACCAGAAGATATTCGTTTGATCGTGCAAGATTTGTTGCTGGAATTTATGTCCAATGCCCTAAGCGATTCAGATGGAGATTTGCCCCTGGCTATTTGGCATCTTTGAGAGATTCCTTGAATCTTGACTTAACTGCCCAAGATGATGGACAATGGTCATGTCTGCCCCTTGGTTGGAAGTGCTTTCTTCCACTTGAGGTGACCCTTTTTATTGAAAAGGTTTTTGTTCACTAGATATTCGTCGTGCGAATTTCTCTGCTGTTGAGCAAATAGTCATATGCAAACAATGTTATTTTAAGAACGCAAAGCTTATGTCTGTCTTGAAGTTTTTTTTTTGAAAATGCATTTTTCAGTAAGATAGGAAAATTTTGTAAAATGTGATGTCAACTCAGGATTTACAGCAAGCCCTACAGGAGTCAGGATACCTTTTGTAACAGTATGCTTTCGAACTAACCCATGCTTCAGCTAGGACTTTTAAGGGTTATAACGTGGCCTGGTTTATGGTTTAAGAAACAAAGGATAAAGGCTCAAATTTTATTTGTACCCACGCGTTCTTCGTGATGTTCTTCGATCCTAAACTCTGCTAATTGTGCATTTAGATCCCGTTTGAGTCTTTGCTCTGATATTCCAGTGATGGTTCAGATACTGACAGTTTATTTTGAACAGACAGTCATTTTTGTTGAGAGTTTGTAGGATCTTTTTCTTTTTGATTTTATTATCCCTGTCTTTTGCCTGATTTGTTTCTTTTGTGATTACATTCAGCGGGATGCCCCAGTTTTGTAAGTCTCCTTCATAGGTTTTGACTTAATGGGCTTTTATTTCTGAGAGATAATGACTGCCTGTCCTGACGATTATAAGGAACCATCACCATCTTTTATTTTTGGAAGGACCTCTTTGATGCCATTCATTGTGCACCCGAATTACATCAAAATTTATATTATTTCTATTATTTATTTATTTAATTCTGAATTTTAATGAATAAAATATCAAAATAAATAGCATAAATAGTAGAAAAATGTATGGGTGGTCTTAGAGGTCGTGGACCATGTTAGGAATGAGGTTCCAACTTGAAAAGTTAGGCCCATTTGGAAAAAATCCAAGTTTGGTCAATATTTGCTTCATGCATTTTTTTCAAAAATTGTCCAACTTTGACAATTCATATCTCTCTCAATTTTAACCTTTTGAGGGTGTTCTTGGACTTTTTAGAAAGCTTAGAATGTCTCCTAAGAGGCCTCTGTTGTTTAATCTCAATTGGATCTTCCATGTTCATGTAAGAAGCTTTGACCCAAAAGGTGTTTTTGTTGACTTTCCAAAATAACCTATAATGTCCAACTTCATAACTTCTTGTGAATGCATATTTTGAACTTGGGAGATGAATATGGATTGTAGGTAATTTCATCCTCTTAATAATGAGCTTTGGATGGGTCATTTATCATAAAGTATGAGAAATTTATGCTTGGTCAAAGTTGAGTTGACTTTTCCTACAAAACCCGAATTTAGCAACTTTTGGGTTTTGATGAATTGTGAGCAATCCTTAAGGAATCATGATCAAACCTTGATCAAATGATGAAATATACTTCAAAATGAGGATGTTGACCAAAAAGCTTGAAGTTTGACTGTATGTGGGCCACAATTGACTTTTCCCTAGCACAGTCGATTTTCAGGCCTTTGAGCAATTGACTGAGCAAACTTCCTCTGTAGGGCTTGAAACTTGACATGGATGATCTTGATAACATATTAGGACATTGGTGAGAATTTGGGATCCCTTGGACTCAAGTATCTTGATGCAACATGAAACCCTAATTTGAGGTAGACTGCCTTAGGAGAGAGCTTGTCTAGCCAACCCTTGGACTACCTTGAGCAACTTGGGGATCTTTCTTGAATTGTTTTGAGAAATATGGGAGGGAAAATTTTGTGGTATAACAACTGCCCATTCCAAGGTGTTCTCTTTAATGGATGGCTTTTCGGGTTACAATCAAATTAAGATGGCTCCGGAGGATATGGAGAAGACAACATTCATCACGCCTTGGGGAACCTTCTGCTATAAAGTGATGTCGTTTGGTTTGAAAAATGTCGGGGCAACATATCAGCGCGCCATAGTCACTCTCTTTCATGACTTGATTCATAAATAGATTGAGGTATATGTAGACGATATGATTGCCAAGTCTGACACAGAAGAGGAACATCTTGTTCATCTGGAAAAATTGTTCGGGAGACTGAGGCAGTTCTTGCTAAGGTTAAATCTGAATAAGTGCACCTTCGGGGTGAGATCCGGAAAGCTGTTGGGTTTTATTGTAAGCGATAAAGGTATCGAGGTAGACCCGGCCAAAGTCAAAGAGATACAGGAAATTCCTGAGCCGAGGACAGAGAAGGAAATACGTGGCTTCTTAGGAAGGTTAAACTACATTTCTAGATTTATTTCTCATCTCACAGCCACCTGTGAACCTATGTTCAAGTTGTTGAAGAAAAGTCAGACAGTGAAATGGAATGAGGATTGTCAGAAGGCCTTTGACAAAATAAAGGAGTATTTTCAAGAACCTCCGATACTCATGCCACCAGTGGAAGGAAGGCCACTAATCATGTACATAACTGTGTTGGAGACCTCAATGGGTTGTGTCCTCGGTGAACACGACGATATTGGGAAGAAAGAACAGGCCATTTACTACTTGAGTAAAAAGTTTACGGAATGCGAGTCGAGATACTCATTGCTAGAAAAGACTTGTTGTGCGCTTTCCTGGGCCGCCAAATGTCTGAGGCAATACATGTTAACTCACACCACCTACTTGATATCCAAAATGGATCCAATCAAGTACATTTTTGAGAAGCCAGCTCTTACAGGCAGGGTAGCCCGTTGGCAGATTATACTCACTGAATATGATATCCAATACACTACTCAAAAAGAAATTAAGGGTAGTGTACTGGCCGACCAACTTGCTTATCAGCCCATGAATGATTATAAACCGATGAAGTTTGATTTTCCAGATGAGGAAATTGTGTATATTCGGGATTGTAACATACCAGACCCAGACGATGGACCCGAGCCGGGATCACGTTGGATGCTTGTTTTTTATGGTGCTTCTAATGCCATGGGAAACGGTGTCGGAGCTATTATCACATCCCCTGAGAGATACCACATTCCTTTCACGACTTGCATTTGTTTCGATTGCACTAACAACATGGCCGAATATGAAGCTTGCATTTATGGCATTGAAGCAGCGATCGACCTGCGCATCAAATTCTTGAAAGTTTACGGAGATTCCAATTTTGTTATCAGCCAGATTAATGGAGATTGGGAGACTCGCCATCAGAACCTAATTCCCTATCGTGAGCATGTTATGAAGCTGATTCCGTACTTCAAAGAAATCACGTTTGAGCACATTCCCAGAGAAGAAAACAATCTAGCTGATGCACTTGCAACTTTGTCATCCATGTTCAAGGTTAAGTGGGATAATGAGGCACCTTCCATTACTATCATAAGTTTGAGTGAGCCAGCTTTCTGCTTTAAGGCTAGTTTGGAACCGGATGGTAACCCTTGGTTTTATGACGTTAAGCGGTATTTGGAAGCACAAGAGTACCCGAAAGGGACATCCGTCACATATAAGAAGTTCTTGAGAAGATTTTTAGCCAAATTCTTTCTCAGTGGTGGTGTGTTGTACAAAAGGCATCATGACGGTTTGCTGCTCAGATGTGTTGACATGAAAAAAATAGCTAGAATCATTGAAGAAATACATGAAGGTGATTTCGGGACCCATTCCAACGGGCACACTATGGCTAAAAAGATCTTGCAAGCAGGTTATTATTGGTCCACTATGGAGACTGACTGTTATAATCATGCACGAGTTTGCCACAAATGTCAAGTCTATGCTGACAAGGTGCATGTGCCGCCAGTACCTTTGAATGGCTTGACCTCCCCTTGGCCGTTTGTGATGTGGGGAATTGATATGATCGGTAAGATTGAACCAATTGCGTCCAACGGGTACCATTTCATTCTGGTTGCCATCGATTATTTTATGAAATAGGTCGAAGCTACATCCTATGCTAATGTCACCAAGCAGGTGGTAACTCAGTTCATTAAGCACAATATTATCTGTCGCTATGGAGTGCCTGAAAAGATTATTACTGATAATGGGTCTAACCTGAACAACAAGATGATGAAGGAGCTTTGTGAGTCCTTCAAAATCAAGCATCACAACTCTTCTCCATATAGACCAAAGATGAATGATGCCGTCGAAGCGGCCAATAAAAATATCAAGAAAATTATGCAGAAGATGGTGGTAACCTATAAAGATTGGCATGAGATGTTGCCTTTCACTTTGCATGGTTATCGCACCATTGTGCGTACTTCGACTGGGGCAACCCCATTTTCAATTATTTACGGCATGGAAGCAGTACTACCGATAGAAGTAGAGATTCCTTCTCTTAGGGTCATGAGAGATGTTGAGCTGGATGAAAGTGAGTGGGTACAAAATCGGCTAGATCAGTTGGAACTTATCGATGAAAAGAGGTTGACGGCCGTATGTCATGGTCAGGTATATCAGCAAAGGATGAGAAAAGATTTTGAATAGAGGGTACGACCTCAGTGTTACAGACCAAGCGACCTTGTGCTCAAAAGGATAATTCTTCCCCAGGGAGATCCCAGGGGCAAGTGGGTTCCGACTTATGAAGGTCCTTTCGTTGTCAGAAAAGTTTTCTCTGGAGGAGCGATGATGCTCACGACTATGGATGGAGAGTACTTCCCTCTCCCTGTGAATGCTGACGTAAAAATAAAAACCCGCTAAACTGAAAACCTGAAAGGGAGGTTTAGGCAAAAAAAGGGTGTCCTGGTGAATCGAAAACCCGAAAGGGAGATTCAGGAAAAAGTTAGGGACTTAAATCAAATAACTATGTCCAACATGAGCCCTTTGTTTCTTTCCTTCATCCTGTCACCTGGCATAAGCTCGGAGCTAATCCAAGAAGCAGAGACATCAAAGTCATAGATGAGTCGAGACTTGATGGATATTCACATTCACATTGCCATTTGTAAACACTTGTTTATTTTAATTTTGCAATTTTCTTGTTTCCCAATGTAAATGCCTTTTTCACAGGCAGATTTCTCAAAATCAATAGAATATCTTCTTTCAAGTATACATTTACTTTCCTTTTCTCCCTTTTTATTATTTTGTTTGCAAAAACGTCCAATATTTTTGGTGAGCATGTGCATATAAACTTCGTGGACCTTACACGAAAATGGTAATGCAAGTCATGGTTGGTCGATCGCTTGAAATGCGGATAACAAACACCATTGCCGCTATGCAAGTGGCATGTTTGTTTCTCTGTTTGGTGGACTTCTCTTTCACTCTTTTAGGAATTTTTGCCTTGCGGTTTTTGTTTCACAGCTCCGGGCCGTTGTTAACAATCATAGGTCAGGGTAATGTCAAGGATTACGGCAGGTCGGTGGGACCGGCAAACCTGGTTGGAGATACTTCTTCCCCATAATGACTTTTATTACATTCCTTTGTCGTGCTTTCATGTGTCATCTTGATTGATTGTTTTAAGCATTGTCTGCATATAGGATTTTGTTTATAGTTGAATGTCAGTCTTGATGCGCTGAATATTTTTGCCTAAAAACTTTTTTATACAAAAATACTCTTTAATTGTTTTCGGGGCATTTTGATACCAACTGTGTTAATTCTTTCGCATGACCAAGAATTTGGAGGGAGCTTAGCTAAAAAGCGATGACTTTAGTGGTATGCTTTTGAGTAGAACCACATTGATGACGTACAAACATTGTTTCAATCCCCAAACACCGGAGATATAAGGGAGTTAGACCATCGTTAACCCCTTTGAGCCTTTGAAGTAGGAGTTTCTTTTCCATTCAAAGAAAAATAAACCTTTTTTAACCAGCGGCAGGGTAGATGTTCAGTTGATTTTCCCAAAAATTCAAATTTCAGAAGGAATGACCCCTCTGAGGATCACTGCATTTTGTCTGAACTGTGATTTTCATTTTCCTCACAGAATCCTGAGGTCGAAATCGAATCGATACAATAACGTCTATCCCTCGTCGACCAAGGAATGAGGCATTTGTGTTCTTCAAAAAAAAGAGAAAGAAAGAAAAATTTCAAAAGTCACATTGACTTGTTCAAAATAGAAAGCATGAATAAGAAAGAAACAAAAAAAGCCCCGCTAAGTCGAAACTTGAAAATAAGTCACTTAGGCAAAAGTTAGGGCGTCCCGCTGTACTCCCAAAATGAAGATTCAAAAGATTTTGTCCCGGCAAAAGTTAAGGAAAAGAGGGCCTAAAAGGCCGAAAAATATATATTCAATAAAACTTTCATAAAAAAGAAGAGGAACAATAAATTCAACAACAAAAGCAGCAGAAGTTAAGCGACAATCATGTTGGAGTATTTATCGTGATCACTCAGCCATTATAAATCTTTTTGAAAGATGAATGTTTGTGATAAATGAGCTGAACTTAGGAGAGGAGAATATCACGAAGGGGTGGGCACCAAATAACTTGAGCCTTGAAAAACTTTTTTCAAAAGAACCTTGAACCAAGCCATGTTACAACCTTTAAAAGTCCTAACTGAGACAAGGGTTAAACTCGAAAGCATGCTACAATAGGATAACGTTTCCTAAACTCCAAAATATGTATTGCTTAGCCGTGTTGGTATCTTATCACCCGCGTTTTGACTTGTTTTTCAAAAAAGGGAAAGAAAAGTTTTAAAACCTTTTCGCACTCTAGCCAGTGATTCATTCACAACAGAGTCGCGACACTTTGTTAAGTTCTTCAAGATTTAAATAATCATCGCATCAGGTCTATCATTCTCAATAAACATTTTTCTGTATGCAAAACAATTGTTTGACGTTAAAAGAGTTTACACGTTGAACACTTGCAAAGAGCTTAATGATGGTCAAGGAGGGAATGTTCGACTTTCTTCTATTTTAACAGGGCTCGTGTTTGATTAGGACTCTGCTGATCCCCTATGAAGTTTTGTTTCCCCAGTGAAGCTGCCTTTCCCTAGTGAAATTACCTTTCCCCGGTGAAGTTTCGCTTCCGCGGCAAAGTTTTGTTACTCCAGGGAGTTTCTTTCAGAAAGTTTCATTCTAAGACTTCAAGAGTAGGATATGTTGCCTATCCCCAGTAAAGTCGTTAAGCAGGAACCCATATTCTGAAGAAGTTTTAACTTCCCAATGGAATTCCCAATAGAGATCCCTCGCTTTGACCTCTCACTTCCCATCCGATCTGTTGACCGGGGCATCCTTTTGTTTAGGATCTTCTCTTATTCCCCGGTGAGGTCTTGATACCGTGTGACTACCTGCAGAATTCTTCCTTTGGTTGCATTCTAAGAGAACATCTCTCCAGCAAGGTAATCTTCAACAAAGTTCTATCTCCCTGGTGAAGTCCCACCTCTTCAGCAGAGTTTTGTTCCCCCAGCAAAAGGTTTTCGTCCTTTTCCAGAAGTTGCAGTGTCGACCTGATCTTTCCCAGGAATTCGCAATTTATTTTTGCAGTTCCTCCCGAGTGTTTGTGACCCGTTCTACTGGTTGCTCGTTTGTTTCTCCGTGAAGCTCCATCTCTTCGAGGTTCCTTCCCTAGTGGATTCCCATTTTTTCTTCCCTCCTTTGGATTTTGCAATTTATTTTTGCAAGTCTGGTCAGATTCTGATTTCTTCGTTATTGGCTTCTCAATTGGCCATTCTCCAGTGAGACTTTTTAAACATGCATCATTACATTGCATCTACCAAAACGCGTAGCATTTCCATTATATGGAGCATTGCGCTATAAAAAGAATTCCAACATGTATCAGAACATAAGCAATTATTATTTCTGTCATCCCCAATGATTTGCTAACACTTCGGATTTAATCTCCGGCGAGGTCTTCGTCTTCATTATTCACCCTATCCCAATATCCTTTTGATGTCAGTAATTTGTTTTTTTGAGTGTCTACTCTTGACTATAGCTGCTCAGTTTCGCCCTGACGCGGTCTTCTCGATTTTTGTCTTTACTACACTCTTTGGTTCATTCCAATGTCTGTTGGTACACCTTTTCGAATACCAGTTTTGCCCTGATATTCGTTTTCAGCAGGTTTTTAGGTGTACGCCCTAATCTCCTCGCTTTGGGTCAAGTTTCTCCTCGTCGCCTGTGCATGAAATCCAGTTTCGTCCTGGTATTCATCTAGTTTAGTTTTGTCTAACTAGTTGTTGAGTCGAGTTTCGTCTCGTTTTTTCTTTCTGACCTTGGACTCTCTGACGGTGTTCGATTACTGAGTGCAGTGTTCGTGCTGCGTCCCCGATTTGAAATCAGTCTCCTTTGTTCCTTGGATTCTCCTATCAGTTTTTGTCGCTGTTTATCCATTGGTATGAGGCCAACAGGTGCTCTGAGAAACATGCACTCTCATCACTTTGCTTTGGGTCGAGTTTCGCCTCGTTACCCGTGCGTGAAATCCAGATTTGTCCTGGTACTCATCTAGTCTAGTTTAGTCTGACTAGTCGTTGAGTCGAATTTCGTCTTGCTGTTGTTCCTCATTTCTGAGATTCTGTCAGTTCCTTCATACTGTCTATCTTAGTTGATATTAGCAAGTGTTCCTAGAATCGCGCACTCTAGCCACTTTGCCTTGGGTCGAGCTCAGAGTTTTGTCTCCTCACCCGCGTACATTTTCTGTTACAGAGCTTAGTCTCGTCTATACTCTGATTGGTTGAGTTTTGCCTCACCCCTCCCTTTTGAAGCCCAGTTTCACCCTGGCACGTTTGCCCGAAAGTTTAGTTACGTCTACTCTTCTTTGTTTCTGTTTTATTTCAACCTGTGTTATAGCTTCACTCTAACACATGCTTGTGAGTTTTATCTCCGTTTCTTTCAAGAGTGTAAATTTTCGGGTTCTTTCGTTTTCAAACATCGTCAACCCTGAACGCTCGAAAGTTATCACTTTTCTCACTTATCATGTTGAAGATATTTGAATAGGGGCAGCCGTTGCACCCCAAAATTTACCCTCTTGATTTAGGCTTATGTTTCATCATGAACATCATAGTGCATTGCATTCATACATTGTGATAGGATCAAAGTACTTTGGTTACCAAGTTTTCCTCAAAGCTTTGAAGGTTTATTACATGGACAAGTTTCTCAAGATATATCCTACCATCCAAATCTATGGATCTTTTGAGCTCAAAGGTTATGGCATATCTCAAGATGTTTTTTCCCATCTCTTTGGATTCATCAGCCAAATTAGGGTTTGCTTGAGCAAGATTGTTGGCCAATGTATAAGACTTAATTTATGGAGCCACAACATTCCTTTGATATTTGAAATGGTCTTTGCATAAGAAATTGGTCAAGGTACCCAAAGGATTTGAGGCTTTGAAGATGATTCATCAGTCTCCTAATGTGTTGACCAAAATTAGGGTTTTGGTTTCCATCAAGATTTCTTGAGAATTTTGAAGTGAAACTTTGCACATGGCCTTTATGTGTTTGGAAGATCATATGTTTGAAGTTTTAGTCATCAATTTTGAAGGAAAGTGGATCAATTGTTTCAAAGGGGAAAAATGGTCATTTTAGTCCAAATCAGTCAAAGTCAAGGTTGACCAAGTGAATTTTCGGCCAACCACCATTTAAAGGATGTACTTTTCATATTTCAAGTCCATTTTGGTCATTGGAATAAAGAGATTGAAGTTTGGGTTGAAACTTGCTCTTGAAGAAACTTTAAAAGTTACTAATTTTGGAAAATAAGGACTTAATTTCAAAAAATCATATTTTATTCATCCTTGATCAAGAAGATGAAAATGAAATATGCTTGGAGAGCTAAGAGAATGATATTTCACCTCCTTTTTGTCTCATATTCAAATTGGAAAGGAATAAAGAGTTATGGTCTTTTGAAGTCACAAAATTATAGGTCATTTTTCAAATTTAGTGATTTTCAAGCCAATTTTTGGGAACCTTAATGGATTAATTTGCAAAAACTCAAAACTAGGGGTTTGTAGATCTCTTTTCAAGACCTTTCCAAATTGTGTTCATTTGTGGCAAAATTCAAAAGTATGAGCAAGTTATGAGTTTTGGAATTTTGGGCCATTTCATTGAAATTTGGCAAATATGCAAATTAGCCATTTCTTGCAAACTCAAGTTTTAGTCATTCTCCTTGCCTCTAATCAAGCCCATTGGTAATTTCTGACATACTAAGGCCCTTTTCACTTGCTATTTCGTGCCCCATTTGATATTTCACATGTTGCATTGAAAAAATGACAAAATTGCTCAAAATGGCCAAATCACCAACACTCTCTCATTTCAAATGATCATGGGCTGGCCTTTTAAGCATGCATTACTGACTTCATTTGGCTGACAAAATGCGTGAGAAGCAAGGGAACGCACAGGCAAAAGAGTTGATTCAGTATGCACCTCATTTTTGGCCAAATTTCCCAATCCTGCCCTCCAGCGGATTTAAGGACAAACTTCCACTTCTAACCTTCTCTAGAAGCTCTATATATGTGAAAGCAAGCAAAGAGAGAGAAAGAGAACGTGCCATTTGCAAGAATTCCAGATCTGAATTTTTTCTTCCTCTTCTGCAATTTTGTTCGATTCTCTCATTTCCTTGGTGCTTTATTCAAAATTCTTGTGGATTCTACTTCAGCAAAGCAAGTAGATCAAGCTAGCACCCTTGGACTGCAACTGGAGTGAAGGAGACAGTAGATCCATTTTTTTCAAAGGTATGAAATCTCAACTTTGAATTCTGATTTCTAGCCATGCTTCGTGTGATTTAAGTTCATAATCATGTTGTTTGAAGTCTATGGAATGATTCTGAAGTTTTACAGCGTTTAATTTGATGAATTATTCATGTTTGGATGTTCTGAAAGTCACGATTCAGAAGGTTTTTGTTCATGTTCATGACTTGATTGTAGATAATGTGGTTGATGATTTGATTTGATTCGAATTGCTATGGATTCATTGCCATGCTAGCTTTGATTTTCTTTTGATTTCATGAAAAATGATGCAAAATTGAGTGAGTTACATTGATATGAAAGTGAGCCCTAATCCTGAGTCATGCGCGCGCTTTTTGGATGTTCAAAGGTTGAAGATGATGTGGTGGCACATCCTGATTGGTCCATTTGAAATTTTGGTTTATTTGAATTTTTGTTTTATAAATTGATTTCCATGATTTATTTTCTTGCTAAAAAATGATTGGAAAATTCTGAAAAAAATTGTCATAATTTTAAAATAATATTTCTGACTTTGTGTATTTTTTTGATAATTTTTTTGGAATATTTTGATTGGATCAAAAATTGTTAGGTTTAATTAATTAATCATTCAAAGATAATTTTTATTTTAATAGTTCCTTTGCCTAAAAAAATCCACAAAAATTATTTGAGACTTCCAAAATAATATGAAAATTGATTCTGACTTTGGTTCACTATTTTTCTTATATTTGATTAAAAATTTAATTTCAAAGGATATTTGTAATATTGGTTTGTTTTTATTTTATTTTTAATACTTCTATTAATTCAAAAATTCCAAAAAAAAAATCATGTAATCTTGTTTTTGACCATAGAATATGAATATATTTTTACTTTGACCATTTTATGATTTTTGCTTATGGTTTGTATTTTCTTGCCTTTAAATAATAATTCCATTATTAATTGTTTGCTTTTATTTTATTTTAATATTTTCCTTTTAATCCAAAAAAATCACAAAAATTCAGGGATGTATGTCTTTAGCTCTAATATTTGAATATAATTTTGGTTTGCCATTTTTCTGACTTTTTGGTTTAAACATTATTTTGATATGTGAATATTTGTTAATTACATGATTGTTTGAATTTTATTTTCTTTCTTGACTTTTCTTAATTCAAAAAATATGAAAAGATGTATATTCTGACTTTTAAGGTTTCTTGGTGATTGGTTTGACTTTGGTTTGACTTGTTTGAGTTTTAATCCTATTTAATTAATATTTGGGATTAAAAGTCAAAATCTAGGGTTTTTGTTGCTTATGGTGCAAGTTTCATGTTCAAAACCCTTGTGCCTTGGACTTCTATTAGATTTCAAGTCTTGATCATGGTTCATGAGTGTATTGGGAATTTGAAAAATATTTTTCTTGAATTACTTGATTTGGTTTGGCATTTTTCCATAAATAATTTTGAGAACTTGTCTAGTTTGGTAGTTTTGCCAACTAGTCTTGAATTTTGAATTTCATTTGACCTCTTCCCCCATCATTCATGAACTTAGGGCTTGCATTCTGACTTCTAAACACTTCCAAGATGTTAACTTTTTTTTGGTTTGAATTATGGATCCTTGTTTCTATTTTTGGTGTAATTTTGAAGTGAAGGTACCCAATTATGTTTGCATGTTTTGTTGCAATTTGTTTGATGGCCAATGAACTTGAGTGAGGCCTATAATTGGAAACCTAATGATCATTTTGGTTCTGACTTGTCCATGTTAACTCAAGCCATTCCACTTATAAGCTTCATGTTTAATATTTTGAACCATCTAATGCATTATGTAGGTTCTATTTTCTATTGTATGCATGAAGTTGTGATTGAATTAATTGTGCATGATTGAAATATGTTTCCTACTGAACTTTATGGTTCTTGTTCATATTATTCTCAAGCTCTTATGATCCTTGATTGACAATCAATTGTCAATTCAACATGGTGATAGGAAAGAGCAACATTCCTTTGATTCTTTTGACCTAATCTGTGCATATGCTTGTCTCTTCTTGTGTATAATGTCTAATATCTGGTAATTGGCACCATGATTATTCTCACTTATTCACCTTTTGGAATACTAACTTGGTTGTTGAATGTGCGAGGTACTTTGAGAAAGTTGCCACTTTTGGCTTGAGGCTTTTGTGTTCCACTTTATTTGTGGAACACAGTTTATTATATTAGCATTGTTTTTGTGCTTGGCACGCTTGATGGTTTATGCAGGATATGCACATCTATAATTGTGGATGTCACACTTTGCCCATGGGATTTGTACATATCTGATAATTTTCTTACATCTTGATGGTGCAATTGCTGACTCAATTTGTCTACTGATGCCAGCTTGCTTGAAGTTTCTCTGGGTTTCTTTTATTCTTGCTTGATTGCTACAGATAGTTATCTGTTTGGTATTGTACTACCTCCTTTCTCTCATTTTCATTTTGCATAATTCTCTTATTACATGATGGGACCTCTGTTGATGATATATGTCAAGAGGCCCTCTGGTTTTTATCTGATGCATGTATTTTGTTTGTTGTTGATCGATGAGTCACTCAATTTAGATATTGAGATCACGACTTCGCTCTCATTGTATGTTCCCTATAGGATGTTTATTGCTTTTCTTCTTTAATTGTTGATCGATGAGACACTCAATTTAGATATTGAGATCACGACTTCGCTCTCATTCTATGTTCCCTATAGGATGTTTATTGCTTTTCTTCTTTAATTGTTGATCGACGAGTCACTCAATTTAGATATTGAGATCACGACTTCGCTCTCATTGCATGTTCCCTATAGGATAGTTTTGTTAAGCTTTCTTTGACATGTTGATTAAGGTAGGAATCTATGTATGCTAACATAGGATAGGATTTTCCTTTATCCTCAACCTTAGGGTCAACCGTTGTATGATAACACTAGGGATAGTACTAGGTTAGTTTCCCTTAGTTGTTTTCCCTTTCTTTGCGTCTTGCATCTTAAAACAAAAACCTGCTGTGATACGGTGGGAAGAACTGACTGTTTTTGGAATGCTGGTTCGCGTTTTCGTTTGTATTCGAAAAATGTCGCGGTAAGCAAGAGTCGCCACCGACTTTTATTTTATCCAACAAGGAAAGGAAAAAAGCACATACAAATTCTTTTTTTCGAGATATTTATGAGTACGGGGGGTAGATTATAGAAAGGGAAGGTATTATCACCCTTTCTATCCGTAGTTATCTACGGGCTCTTAGGTACTTGCTCATCATTTTCAAAATTGTTTTCTTTGTGCTTGTGGGTTTTGAAAAGTTTTTTGTTTTAACTTCGATTTAACTCTTGCTTCTGTCTTCAAGAGTGTAATGAAGTGTTTTTGAAAACTTGTTTGTAAAAAGAGGTGTAAGTGTGAAACAGATTTATTTTGGATGAGCAAGTATCTAAGAACTAATCTACCTACTCGAAAAAGGAATCATTCTATGCTAATTTCCTTTGGGCAATGCTATCCCACTATTAGTAAGTAGGTAGCACCGTCGTTGGAGAATGAGGGTCAATTCGAAAGAGGTACATACGGTCACTAAAGCAATGTTAGGATGTTATAACGGTAACCCTAATATCTTAGATCATTTGTTCGAGGCAACAATATCCGAGGCAACCATTTCGAGGCAACTATGATCTTTTAGACAAGAGGGAGACCTCTAAAACAACCTATACTTAATGACCGTGTACGAAGACAACCAAGTGGGGTGTACCCTAGGAGTGCGCATGTGAGAGTGTATTGATTTCAGTTATTTTTATCTTTGCACATGTTTAGGGTGATCTAATTGATTTTAGATTAAGCATCCAGTCTTGTCATGCAAACCCTAGTATCAAACATCTAGCAGTTGTATATTTACAGAAATTAAAGGTGCGGAATTTAAACTAAATTATTACAAGGCGTCGGGTATTTACATCGCCAAAAGCAACCCTTTAAAATTTAAAAGAGGAAAATAAATATCCTAATTAATTATTACAAACCGGGAGCAGATACATTAATTGGATAAAGAAAAAATAAAGCGCGCGATGCGAAATTAAATCGAATGCGAACTTAGAATTTTGACCCTTTTAAAAGAAAATGTTTTTGTTGTTTTTATTTTTAAGAAAAGAAATTAATCCTAAAGTTAAATGCTAAATTAATTATTAAATAAATTAATTAATGACATATTTTTGGAGTTTTGTTAATTTAGGAAAGAAAATAAAATAAATAAATTAATGATTAAAACCTATTAATTCTAATTGATTTTTATATTATTTACAAAATAAATTAAAGTTATCTAGAATTAATAACCTAATTAATTAATTAATATTTATTAATGAAAAAATAAAATTCTGAAATTTAATTGGGTAAAAATATTTTTTCTGATTTTTTGATAAAAAATAAATTAATTTATTGGTTAGTATTTAAATAAAATAATTAAATAACATAAACAAAATATAAGAAAAATGGTGAGATGGGCCTGATTTAGGGGGTGCAGAAAGCAAGAATATTGGCCCAATTATGCTGATCCAATTGACTTTTGTGATCCCCTGCATGTGCGTTTGACTGGGTCCATGTTACACCTTCAATGTTGGCCACCAGATCTGGCCATCTGACCATCTGGCACATTGGCTAGTGAGGGAGTATGGTGGTCTCTTGGCATGCGCATACACTGGATTTCCTGAAAATAAACAAGAAAATGGTAAATTGCTGGAGGCAGGGATCGAACCCCTGACCTCCAGCCTTTGAATCCTTGAGCGCTGATGTGGTTACCACTAGGCCATGTTGCTTTATTTGTTAATATAATACAAAACAATCATAATATAAAAAACACATTAATGGACAGAAAATATAAAAAAGCGCACGCTCGTTTGAATGGATAAATGGGGGAGTACCAACGCATCATCCCTGTCCTTGAACCATGACTAAAAAACAAAGAGGCTATACCAACGGACGCTGTCCGTTGCTACAAGTCAAGCTTATTCAAAAATCTCCCACAGGCCATGTAAATGAGTTCTAGGACCATGATTAGATTCGTCATCTTCTTCTGATCACAACCATAGCCATTATTAGGGCCAATTTTTCCTGAAACAAAAAGCCCTAAAAACAACCACAAAACCCTAGCAATGGTGATCCATGATATAGGTCAGATAAATGAAATCGAGTAATACCAAAAGCTTGCAAATGATGTGTAGATTAAGAATATGCCATCAATACATATTAACAATGCCTAATTTTCAAAATACGAAATCAAGAACAGGGCGGCTTCGTGAATGATTTACAGCGCTTGGGAGGGTCTGAAAGCGTGTGGTTTTGCTTGCTTTAGGTTCCTGAGATTTCCAGGAAGAGATTGAGACACATACCAAGCCTTGAGGAAGCCTCTAAGCCCTGTTTCGATCTCACACTTTTTGTCTCTTTTTGCAAATTCTGTTCTCCCCCTATGCTTGATCTCTAACCCTCCTTTTTGTCTACACACGACCCTTATGTATTGCACAATGTATTAGGTTTGAATTCCCTGTCCAAATCTCTCTCCATCAATGACTTTGAATTTGATTTGATTCTTCTTTTAATGCTTTCCAAAATTGGCTTGATTTGAATCTATTTTTTCACACAAGCTTTGATACGAATTGGGAATGGTTCTGGCTGTCCAATGAAACCTGAAATCATCAAAAGATCTTTGGTTTTTAATATTTTTGATTTTATTTGATTTAATTTGATTTAAAATGAATTAATTCAAATAAAAACCAAATTAAATAATAAAAATATGATATGGACACATGGCTACTGCTAGAGCACGTGGGCTATAATGCCAACTCAAAACAAGTGAAAAAGAATGGGCCCGTTTGGCAAAATTTGAAGTTTTAGGCACAATTGACTTTTGGCAATTTTGCAAAAAAATCCAACTTCAACAATCCATAACTTCCTCAATTTTGACTCTTTGGATATGTTCTTGGACTTTTTAGAAATCTTGAGATGTCATATAATAAACCCTTTTGGTCTCATCTCAATTTGATATTCCATGCTCATGTATGAAGCTTTGGAAAAAAAGGTGTTTTTGTTGACTTTTTCAAAATGACCTATAATGTCTAAATTCATAACTTCTTATGAGTGCATATTTTGGTCTTGGGAGATGAATATGGATTGTAGGGAATTGCATCCTCTTAAAAATGATATTTGGATGGTTCATTTCTCATAAAGTTTGAGAAAGTTATGCTTGGTCAAATTTGAGTTGACTGATCTTACAAAACCCTAATTTAGCAACTTTTGAGTCTTGATGAATCTTGAGCAATCCTTGATGAATAATGATCAACCCTTTATTAAATGATGAAATATACTTCAAAATGATAATTTTGACTAAAAATCTTGAGTTTTGACTGTATGTGGGCCATAGTTGACTTTTGCCCTAGCATAATCGACTTTTGGACCTTTGAGCAATTGATTGAGCAAACTTCCTCTGCAAGGCTTGATACTTGACATGGATGATCTTGAGAACATATTAGGACATTGTTGAGAACTTGGGATCACTTGGACTCAAGGATCTTGATGCAATGTGAAACCCTAGTTTGGGTATGACTGCCTTAGGAGAGAGCTTGTCTGACCAACTCTTGGGCTATCTTGAGCAACTTGGAGATTTTTCTTGACATATTTTTAGAAATATGGGAGGGAAAATTTTGGGGTACAACACCTTCTTTCTTGTTAAATCATAAGACACATCTAATGAATTCAAACTCCTCTTCAGAATAAAAGATACAAACCAATTTTACTTTGTCTGTGTTATCTTGAAGTCGATGTTTCGCCATCACACATGTTTTTTTATCCTACTTTGATTCTCAATATCATTGTTAGGTGTGATGTTTTGTCATTTGTTTATCGATGTTTTGCCATCTCTACCATGATGCCTTATTATTTTGAAGCCGATGTTTCGCCATCACACATTTGTTTGAAGCCGATGTTTTGCCATCGCACATGTTTGTTATCCTACTTTGATTATCAATATCATTGTTAGGTGTGATCTTTTGTTATCCGTTTTATTGATGATTTTCCATCTTTACCATGATACCTTATTATCTCTTAGCCGATGTTTCGCCATCGCACATGTTTGTTATCCTACTTTGATTCTCAATATCATTGTTAGGTGTGATGTTTTGTCATCCATTTTATTGATAATTTGCCATCTTTACCATGATACCTTATTATCTGTTAGCCGATGTTTCGCCATCGCACACTTGTTTGAAGCCGATGTTTCGCCATCGCACATGTTTGTTATCCTACTTTAATTCTCAATATCATTGTTAGGTGTGATGTTTTGTCATCCATTTTATTGATGTTTCGTCGTCTTTGCCATTATACCTTGTCATCTTATAGCCGATATTTCGCCATCGCACACTTGTTTGAAGTTGATGTTTCACCATCGCACCTGTTTGTTATCCTACTTTGACTCTCAATGTCATTGTTAGGTGTGTTATTTTATCATTTGATGTTTCGCCATTTGTGACATGTTACTTTGTTACTGTTTAGTCGATGTTTTACCATCTCATTTGTTTGTTGTTTTTCCATTTTGACTGTTTTTTTGTTGTCTTAACTAAAAAACACAAACCAACCAAAACACATAAGCCGAACTACGGCTGCTCTGATTCCTTAAAAGGGATACGTAGGCATTGGGGTAGGGCCCAACCGAGCACATCTTTTATTTTCCCTACATTATTTTCTTTTCTTTTGCATGCATTCCCTTCTCAGTTGTAAACCATAGACATAGGATTTGACCACACCCATTAGATTAGACAACAAGAGTGGATACCGTAGATTACTACGGGCGTGTGGGGTGCTAACACCTTCCCCTCGCGTAACAGACTCCCTTACCCGATCTCTCGGTCGAAAGACCGTGATTTCTCCATTTTCAGGTTTTCTCGATGTTTACCTTTCCCTCCATATGGGATAAAAGACGTTCAGTGGCGACTTCATTGTTCGATGATTTTCAGCCGGTGGTTTCAGCTGGCGACTTCACTAGGGACAGATTGACCTTTTACTGGTCCATTCTGGAGTCGATCCTAGCTCTTGTTTGTTTTCTTTTTTGGGTGTTTATTTTACCGCTTTGCATGTTTATCTATTTGCATTGCATCCAATGTGCGCTTTACTTTCTGCATACTGGATTTGGCTGGACTGTTTGGTTTCTGGATTTTCTTGGTGGGTGGGTTGTTCCATGAGGTAAAAGGCCTCATACTTAGGCTATGAGTGAAATCCATAGGAACTAGGAATAGAGTGGCCATGGCAGCTATGAGGCGGATGCTTTGTAGACCTGACCATGAGATCCATGACTTCAGAGGTAGTTCGGATAGGTGTCATCGTATGATGATACCGACATTCGAGCTCTCGTACTCTGATTTGGCTTTAAACCTTACCTTGACATAGACTACACCTGTGAGAGGGGCGGGAAAACTTTTCTTACAGGTACAGGTACTGTTGGTGACTTTGTGTTGCGAAGGTGAGTCAGGTTCCCGTGACAGTTTTGAAGCTTTGAGATTCTCTTTTGATCTTGAGTGGTGTTGTTCTATAACGGTCCAGCCACGATCCAGTGTGGAGCTTTGATCTTGTCATATTGCATCATAGCATGTTTATTTCTAAAAAAAGCGATGTAAAAAAAAATAACTAGCATGCGCATGTCATTTTCCAAGGACATTCAAGTGTCTTCTTTCTGTCAGAAATGGTTGGTCTTCCTCCAGTTGAATGTGATTCAGTTCGTGTTAAAGAGCTTACCAGGCATACTTTCTCTTATCAGATTCCTACCATTGATGTGACCGAGTTGAAGAGGTTGAGTTCTTATTTGAAGGGTGATGTTCTGAACAGCTTCAGCAAGAATTATGGCAACTTGTTACTAGTCCTTAACACTTCAGTTGACCCCATGGCTTTGATCACTCTCTTCCAGTTCTATGACAAAAAATTATGGTGCTTTACTTTCCAAGATTATCAACTGGTTCCTACCCTAGAGGAGTACGCGTACCTTCTTAATATCAGATTGACCGATGAAGTTCCTTTTGTCCAAGTGCCGGAAAAGCCAAAGTTCGAAGTCATTGCTGAGATTCTTCATTTGGGTTGGAAAGAGGTGAAAGACAATTGGAAGTCCAGTGAGGGTATTACAGGGTTTTATTTGGATTTCTTAGTAAAGAAAGCTGAAGACTGGGCAAAGAAAGGCAATTGGGGTGACTTCAATTCTCTGTTTGCTTTTATGATATACGAGATCATCCTCTTCCCTCATAAGAGAAATTTTGTGGATTTGGCGGCTATCCGTGTTTTTAGAAACAGGAACCCGATACCGATACTCTTGGCAGATACTCTCTATACCATCCATTCCAGGCACGGGAAAGGTGGTAATGTAGGTTTATGTCATGCGATGTTGTATCAATGGCTTATGTTTCACCTACCAGCAAGTGGTCCTTTTGTGGATACCAGGCATTCGCTCCGATGGTCATCAAGGCTCGTCAACCTTACTTCTTTCGATATCCGGTGGAATTATGATATGGGGGAAGTGTGAAGTGTTGTCACTAGTTGCGGAGATTTCCCTAATGTTCCCATCATAGGAACTAAGGGGTGTATCAACTATAATCCTGTGCTTTCTTATCGACAATTGGGATATCCAATGGATGGACCGCCAAAGGTTGAGGAGGTGTTTGAATCAATGTATTTCGCCAGAGGAAGTGATCCTGAGATGTTGGAGAGAGTGACAAGTGCTTGGAAAGGCATTAACAGGAAGGATAGAACTACCTTGGGCAAGAAGGTTCCTATTTCTAGGGTTCCTTACATGGAGTGGGTTAAAGCCAGGGTCAAGATCTTACGGTTACCATTTGCAAGGTCGGCTCCTCTATACGAGCAACCTCCTGCTGTTTCAAGTAACAAGGTGCCTACCGAGATGTTCACCCAGGTTCATGTTGAGAACATTCAGCTTCGTGCAAAAGACCGTGAGGCGGGGATGAAACTTTATTAGGCATATCAAGAAAGGGCCGACTTAGCTCGCAAACTCAAGGAAACTCAAGGGGAAACTTCTGATGCAACCGGTTTTAGAAAGAGATCTCATGCTGAAATGGAAAAAGAATTGAGTAAGACTCAGCAAGAGTGTCGGAAGCTTCAGGTATCTGAGAATAGTTATAGGAAGAAGATTCAGAACTTAGAAAAATAGCTTAAAGACAAGGACGCTCAGCTTGAGAAGGAAGTGGCCCAGAAGCGTGTCGCAGAAGATCAGTTCCGGGAAAGTGAAATAGTCGCATCTCAATTTTTGAAGGAGAAATCCAGACTTGAAGATTACTGTCAGCATCTTGAAGCGTGTTTAGTTCCGGAGATTTAGTTCTGTTATTTGCTTTTAGTGTATTTGGTCACCCCCAGAATTGTTGGAAGGGACCAATTGATTGTTATTTTTATTCAGTTCTTTTTTTATTAAGACATGTATTTAGTCATTTATCATTTTTTGTCCGAAGTCACTTAGACATCATTTCTTTTATTTGTAATTAATTGGGGTGTTCATCCTATTATCTCTCCTCTTTTGATTGTGTGGTTGCACGCCGTGACTGATGGATAAAAGGACTCTTGGATACCTGGAAATGACAAACATATCATGCACATCATGCATTTCATAACATTGGAGGTTATCTCAAGACGGTTTTCTTATTCTGCTGCTTTTCTTATCCAAAATTCAAGACGACTACTCATCGTTATTCCACCAGAAATAACTTGCCGAGACAGATGGAATTAGGTTCAAGCTGAACTCGCTGAAATGAGGGCCCAAATGGCTACTCAGATGACTCAGTTCACGGAGGTCATCACCAACGTGAATCACCGACAGGAAGAGCTAGCTGCTATTGTTAACAACCAGCGCCGTCGTTCAGGGGATGTTGGAAATTCAGGGCTCTATCAGGACATCTCTGTAGGATTGGGGGACGTACAAGATCAGGCTGCTAGAAATTTTCACGGGATACCGGGAAACCCTTTTGCGCGCAACGTAGGGAAGAATCCTCCATCTCCTAGACCTCATCTTGTGGGGAACAGAAGAGTTAATCAGGGCGGTGTAAGGAATTACAAGGATCAGGATTTTGACTTTGACCAAGATGAAGATCAGTTTTCTGTGCGGCGTTCAGAGCTAGGGGTTCAGATTGAGGATATGAAGTATCGTTTATTGGAAGAGCGTCTGAAGGCTGTGGAAGGGCAAGGAGTCCTTGGTATGGATGCTAATGATCTTGGGTTGGTGTCGGGGGTGAAGGTTCCTCCGAAGTTCAAGCCTCCTACTTTTGAAAAGTACAACGGAAAGTCGTATCCAATTACTCATGCAACTGCTTATTTCCGGAAGATGTCAGTACATATGGAGGATCAAGGGCTTTTGATTCACTTTTTCCAGGATACCCTGTCTGGGGCATCCCTGGAATGGTACATGAAGCTGGAGAAAACTCATATTCGTTGCTTGAATGATCTTGCTCGGGCTTTTGTCAAACATTATCAGTACAATGTGGATATGGCACCCAATCACACTCAGTTACATAATATGTCGCAAGGACCAAAAGAATCTTTCAAGGAATACGCTCAAAAGTGGCGTGAGTTGGCTGCGAGGGTTCAACCTCCACTCATGGAGAGAGAACTCATTGATATGTTTATGAGTACCCTGCAAGGGCCATTTTATGAGCACATGATAGGAAGTACTTCGGAAGGGTTTGCAGACTTGGTCATGGCTGGTGAAAGAATTTAAGTGGGTTTGAAATTGGGAAAGATTCAGATTGGAGGTTCTAGAAGCTCATCAGGGGGCAGTAAGAAACCATTCAACAATTACCCTAAGAAAAGGGAAGGCGACCCAAGCGCGGTTTACTCTCATAGGGGACAAAGAGAGGATCGTCAACACCAACAAATCAACGCTGTTTCTATTCCTGTTAATGCTCCTCAGCAGAGACCAAATGCAGTGCCCCAGCAACAAAGGCAGCAAGATGCTCCCCGTAAAAGTTTGATCCCTTTCCAGTAACTCTTACCGAAGCGCTCCACCATCTGCTTGATTTGAAGTTGATTAGTCTGAGGAATATGCCGCCACCACCCGCAAGGCTCCCTGTTAACTATGATGCTAACGCTAGATGTGAATTCCATTCGGGCGGAGTCGGTCATTCTACTGACAATTGTTTTGCGTTGAAATGTAAAGTACAAGACTTATTGGACTCTAAGGTGATTGAATTTACTCCAGTGAACGGTCCGAATGTTACTCAGAACCCGATGCCTAGGCATGGAGGAGGTGTTGTTAACATGATTGATGATAATGGGGAAGTGTTGAACTTGATCATGGATGTGGAACAAGTAACTACTTCGTTGAGCTTTGTTAAGAGGTATTTGCTTGACAATGCTATTTTCTCGGGATGTACTCCAGCGTGTGCCAAGTGTAGAGAGCAATTGAAGGGCTATGATGATTTGAAAGCAGGCATCCAGTTGTTGATGAATGAGGGTTCCCTACAATTTGATAGAAAACTGAGCTACCACAATGTTACTGAAGAAGATATTGCTGTGATATTTATTCCTTACACCCCTGCATGCATTCCTGCCCCATCAAGAGCACCCCCTCTGATGATTACGATACTCGGTCCCATGCCGTATACCAGTGAGAAGGCGGTCTCGTGGCATTACGGCGCCGATGTTTATTACCACGGGGTAAAGAAGGAGGTTAATGCTCGTTTGTCTGAAGAAGAACGTGCAGAAGGTGATGAAGAGGAAGTCCATAACTTTTCTGGTGTAGGTCGAATGACTAGAAGTGGGAGAGTATTCGGTCCTTCCAATGTGCAAGATGCAGCAGATGCTTCCGCAAGAGAAAAAGGAAAACAACAGGTAATGATTGGTAATCCAAGGGTTATGCCAGCCAATGTGACTCAACCAATTCCGATACCAGAAGCTTCTTCAGTTCCTGATGAGGTTGAAGAGCTGATGCGAATTATCAGAAAGAGTGATTATAGCATAATTGATCATTTGAGCCATACTCCTTCCAAGATGTCTATCTTATCTCTGTTGATTTATTCATAACCTCACAAAAATGCTTTGATGAAGTTATTTAAGAATGCGTTCGTGCCACATGAGATAACTGTCAATCAATTTGAGAATGTTTGTGCTAATATATCTGCCGGGAATGGTTTGGGCTTCACTGATTTTGATCTTCCTCCAGAGGGACCAGACCATAACAAAGCGTTGCATATTTACATGGAGTGCAGGGGCACTACTTTATCCCAGGTCTTGGTGGATACATGATCGTCTTTAAATGTATTTCCCAAGTCAGCTTTGATGAATATTGATTATTCTGGACTAGACTTGCACCTAGTGATTTGATGGTAAAGGCGTTTGATGGGTCGCGAAGGTCAGTATTTGGGGAGGTGGAGCTACCAATCAAAGTTGGTTCTCGCACCTTCACGGCTACATTTTTTGTGATGGATATACATCCAGCATACTGTTGCTTATTGGGGAGGCCGTGGATTCATAGAGCAAGAGCAGTCACTTCTACTCTTCATCAGAAACTCAAGTATCTTGCAGAGGGAAAGGTGATAACTGTATGCGGAGAGGAAGAGTACATTGTAAGTCATTTGACATCATTCCGCTATGTTGAAGTTGAAGGCGAGATTCACGAAATTCCATTTCAGGCATTTGAGACAGTTCATGCTGTCAATCTTCCTCCTCTAGAGTAGAAAAAGAAATCGGAAATTGTTATGTCTTCTCTCAAAGATGCAAAAGCTGTAGTGGAAGGTTGTAACCCTGAAGGTTGGGATCAGGTGCTGGACGTTACTCCGAAGTTTGAAAAGTTTGGTCTTGGTTTTAACCCAGGTCGGGAGAGTGCAGCTCCCAGAGCATCCAGTTTATCCACTCCTGTGAAGTTTTCCCGTCCTTGTGCTCAAGAAGGACACGTCAATGCAGTTGGCGATGATAGAGTTGATGGCTACAATGTTGAAGATTGGATTCTTCCAAGTGTTCCAGGCTAGACGCTCAACAATTGGACTTCTGTGGATGTTATCCAAGTTTCAAGCGCTGAGGAGTAATTTTCTTGTTTCTTTTATTATCATATCATAATTCCTACGCTCTGCCCAAGGCGTAGTGGATCATTTGTGTAGGGCCACCATGTTTATTTTTGAAAGTTTATCATGAAATAAAGGACGTTTTTGCATTCAAAATTTTGCTTCTTTTCCTTTTCTTTTTATTTTTAAATGGCAATGTTTCTCTTTCCACACAGTCACTAAAAAGCGCAAAAATGTCATTCATGCAGATGTACTTCCACCCCCGATTCTATCGATAACGACTCTGTTATGGCTCATTATGACTTTGATACTCCTATTTATCAAGCTGAAGAAGAAGCATATGGGGAGTGTGATCTTCCTTAGGAACTAGCAAGACTGTTGAAACAAGAGGAGAAGGTTATCCAGCCGAATCAGGATTCGATTGAGGTGGTGAATATTGGTACAGAAGAGGTAAGAAGGGAAGTCAAGATTGGGGCCGATCTCGAAGAAAGTGTAAAAGCCAAATTGATTGAGCTACTCCGTGAGTATTCTGATATCTTCTCCTGGTCTTATGAGGATATGCCGGGGTTGGATACTGATATAGTGGTGCATCGACTACCGCTCAAAGAAGGTTGTTCTCCTGTCAAGCAAAAGCTCCGAAGAACTCATCCTGAGATATCCAAGAAGATCAAAGAGGAGGTCCAAAAGCAGTTGGACGCGAATTTCCTAAAAGTTGTCAATTATTCGCCATGGATTGCAAATATTGTGCCTGTGCCCGAGAAAGATGGTAAAGTCAGGATGTGCATGGATTATAGGGATTTAAACAGGGCTAGCCCTAAAGACGATTTCCCTCTTCCATATATTGATGTGTTGGTCGATAACACTGCCCATTCCAAGGTGTTATCGTTCATGGATGGCTTTTCGGGTTACAATCAAATTAAGATGGCTCCGGAGGATATGGAGAAGACAACATTCATCACGCCTTGAGGAACCTTCTGCTATAAAGTGATGTCGTTTGGTTTGAAAAATGTCGAGGCAACATATCAGCGCGCCATGGTCACTCTCTTTCATAACTTGATTGACAAAGAGATTGAGGTATATGTAGACGATATGATTGCCAAGTCTGACACAGAAGAGGAACATCTTGTTCATCTGGAAAAATTGTTCGGGAGATTGAGGCAGTTCTTGCTAAGGTTGAATCCGAATAAGTGCACCTTCGGGGTGAGATCCGCAAGTTGTTGGGTTTTATTGTAAGATAGAAAGGTATCGAGGTAGACCCGGCCAAAGTCAAAGAGATACAGGAAATGCCTGAGCCAAGGACAGAGAAGGAAATACGTGGCTTCTTAGGAAGGTTAAACTACATTTCCAGATTTATTTCTCATCTCACAGCCACCTGTGAACCTATGTTCAAGTTGTTGAAGAAAAGTCAGACAATGAAATTGAATGAGGATTGTCAGAAGGCCTTTGACAAAATAAAGGAGTATTTGCAAGAACCTCCGATACTCATGCCACCAGTGGAAGGAAGGCCATTAATCATGTACCTAACTGTGTTGGAGACCTCAATAGGTTGTGTCCTCGGTCAGCATGACGAGACTGGGAAGAAAGAACAGGCCATTTACTACTTGAGTAAGAAGTTTACGGAATGCGAGTCGAGATACTCATTGCTAGAAAAGACTTGTTGTGCGCTTGCCTGGGCCGCCAAACGTCTGAGGAAATACATGTTTACTCACACCACCTACTTGATATCCAAAATGGATCCAATCAAGTACATTTTTGAGAAGCCAACTCTTACAGGCAGGGTAGCCCGTTGCCAGATGATACTCACTGAATATGATATCCAATACACTAATCAAAAAGAAATTAAGTAGTGTACTAGCCGACCATCTTGTTCATCAGCCCATGAATGATTATGAACCGATGAAGTTTGATTTTCCAGATGAGGAAATTGTGTATATTCGGGATTGTAACATACCATACCCAGACAAAGGACCCGAGCCGGGATCATGTTAGACGCTTGTTTTTGATGGTGCTTCTAATGCCATGGGCAACGGTGTTAGAGCTATTATCACCTCCCATGAGGGATACCACATTCCTTTCACGGCTCGCATTTGTTTCGATTGCACTAACAACATGGCCGAATATGAAGCTTGCATTTATGGCATTGAAGCAGCGATCGACCTGCGCATCAAATTCTTGAAAGTTTACAGGGATTCCAATCTTGTTATCAGCCAGATTAATGGAGATTGGGAGACTCGCCATCAGAACCTAATTCCCTATCGTGAGCATGTTATGAAGCTGATTTTGTACTTCGAAAAAATCACGTTTGAGAACATTCCCAGAGAAGAAAACAATCTAGCTGATACACTGGCAACTTTGTCCTCCATGTTCAAGGTTAAGTGGTCTAATGAGGCACCTTCCATTACTATCAGAAGTTTGAGTAAGCCAGCTTTCTGCATTGAGGCTAGTTTGGAACCAGATGGTAACCCTTAGTTTTATGACGTTAAGCGGTATTTGGAAGCGCAGGAGTACCTGGAAGGGGCATCCGTCATAGATAAGAAGTTCTTGAGAAGATTTTCATCCAAATTCTTTCTCAGTGGTGGTGTGTTGTACAGAAGGCATCATGAAGGTTTGCTGCTCAGATGTGTTGACATGAAAGAAGCAGCTAGAATCATTGAAGAAATACATGAAGGTGATTTCGAGACCCATTCCAACGGGCACACTATGGCTAAAAAGATCTTGCGAGCAGGTTATTATTGGTCCACTATGGAGACTGACTATTATAATCATGCACGAGTTTGCCACAAATGTCAAGTCTATGCTGACAAGGTGCATGTGCCGCCAGTACCTTTGAATGTTTTGACCTCCCCTTGGCCGTTTGCGATGTGGGGAATTGATATGATCGGCAAGATTGAACCAACTGCGTCCAACGGGCACCGTTTCATTCTGGTTGCCATCGATTATTTTATGAAATGGGTCGAAGCTGCATCCTATGCCAATGTCACCAAGTAGGTGGTAACTCGGTTCATTAAGCACAATATTATCTGTCGCTACGGAGTGCCTGAAAAGATTGTTACTGATAATGGGTCTAACCTGAACAACAAGATGATGAAGGAGCTTTGTGAGTCCTTCAAAATCAAGAATCATAACTCTTCTCCATATAGACCAAAGATGAATGGTGCCGTCGAAGCGGCCAATAAAAATATTAATAAAATTGGGCAAAAGATGGTGGTAACCTATAAAGATTTGCATGAGATGTTGCCTTTCGCTTTGCATGGTTATCGCACCACTGTGCGTACTTCGAATGGGAAAACCCCATTTTCAATTGTTTACGGCATGGAAGCAGTACTGCCGGTAGAAGTAGACATTCCTTCTCTTAGGGTCATGAGAGATATTGAGCTGGATGAAAGTGAGTTGGTACAGAATCGGCTAGATCAGTTGGAACTTATCAATGAAAAGAGGTTGACGGCCGTATGTCACAGTCAGGTATATCAGCAAAGGATGAGAAAAGCTTTTGATAAGAGGGTACGACCTCAGTGTTACAGACCAGGCGACCTTGTGCTCAAAAGGATAATTCTTCCCCAGGGAGATCCCAGGGGCAAGTGGGTTCCAACTTATGAAGGTCCTTTCGTGGTCAGAAAAGTTTTCTCTGGAGGAGCGATGATGCTCACTGTTGTACCCCAAAATTTTCCCTCCCATTTTTCATAGAAGACACAACCCTAGGGTTTCTCGGATATTCAAGTTGGCTCAGGAATCGACCAGACAGATTCTCTTCTGTGGCAGTAAACCAGTAATTAGGGTTTTTTCTTGCAATCCTCAGCAGAAAATGAATTCTCAAAAAGATTCAATTGGTTTTCACAGATCTTCATGCTTTCTCAAGTTTACTGAAAAGACAGTGTTTGTTCTCAGAGCATGGTTTATTTGGGACAAGAGATTAAGACTGTCATGTATGACACTCATGATTGTTTGATCCAGGTTAACCAGATGATTTGCGTCTTTTAAAACATTTGCTTGGTTAGAAAATGGAATATACAGTGCGTGTTTGTTTGAGATGCAGTTACAGAATTAGTGGGATTACTTGGAATTTAAGTTACCAGACTGGAGCATTTTGTTTCAAATATATTGATTGGGAATTTCAAAAATAAATTAGGATGCGAAACTACAAGTTATTGTTGGTAAAGGATTTCAAGTGACACAAGAACATTTCATAAGATTTTCTCCAATTTCATACATTGTTACAAAACAATTTATTCTTTTAAATACTTTAGGTCTTACAACTTATCGTATTTGAAAATGAATTGATATAATTATTGAATACAATACAAAAATGACTTTTCTAAATTACAAAGAAAATCTAAATGTTTGATTGGCCTATGAGAATTAATCTATGCCTAAGCTTGACTGAAGTTCCTTTGCTTATCTCCAAGACTTCCATGTTTGCCACAGATTTCTTGCCTTCCTTGCTTTGTCATCTCCATTTTACTCACATGAAAACAAAAGAAAGAAAAATAGTTAGTACAAGTTATTTGGGCATGAGCAAGAATTTTCCAAAAAAAGAGAGGTAATCATCATTAAGGTTTGCAAGAATGGAATCAGAATGTCATTATTCATCACAATTTTATTTTTCTATTTTTAAAAATCAAAAGAAGGTTATTCTTCTTGGTTCGCAAAAAGAAGGAAAAGAAATGCTATAAACTGTTCAAGAAATTCTACAAAGCTGTCCAAACAAACAAAATGCAAGCAAGTTGTCCAAACAAACAAAATGAAAGCAAGTTGTCCAAACAAACAAAATGCAAGCAAGCTGTCCAAACAATCAAAGGCAAGCAAACTGTCCAAACAAACAGCAAAACTGAATCAAACAGAATGCCCAAACAGCAGCACAAATTGGATAAATAACAACAAACAACATCAACAAAAACGAGGCAGAAGTAAGTCAACAAAAGCTAAAGCAGGAAGCAAAGCAGAAGTATGGCAACATAATAGCTAAGTCAAATAAGCAAAAGCTTGTTCAAGAAGCATAAGTCATCATTTTCCATTTTTCATTGCAAACCTTTCAGAATTGGAAAACAGGGGCAAAAAGCAATTTGCTTTCCTATTGTCATTGAGAGAGAAGAGAGGAAAGAAGTCACCTAGGTTATTGGAATGCACAGCCATGCTGCCCTGCCTGTCACAAGTTACATAGAAGTTGCTAGAAAACAAAACTGCCACCAAAAAGCCATAAGGACAATATGTTAAAATATTCAAAATTGTTGGTTTCCCACCATTTTGAATAGAGATAACATAAGTAAGGTGAATATAATAAGAAGGAGGCAATAGAACAGTAGGGAGGTCTAAAAACTCAGAAAAAACACAAGTCTCCAACAGCAAAACCATCCAAGCCCCAAAGTTCCAAAGGCCTAAAAAAACCAAAACAAAAAACCAGTAAGGATCTCAAGATGCCAAAAAACTCAGAACCTGTAAAACTCCCATTGGTCTCAAATCTGAACCATCATCAAACAAAATCATCATCAAATACAAAAAACTGTCAAAGTCTAAAAACCTCAAAAACCAACATAAGCCTCAAACTGAAAACCTGTCAAACATTCAAAGCCATCCTCAAATACAAAAAAAACTCCCAAAACCTGAATCAGTAACATATCCAAAAGCTGTAACCAAAACCTGTCAAAGTCTCAAACCAACCAAAAACCAGTAAACCATCAACAAACTCAGAAAAAACCAGAAAAAAATTACAAAAACCCAAAAACACCAGTAAACCTCAAACGACCAAAGACAGAAACATCATCAAACTCAAAAAACTTGTAACAAGTTTCAAAGGCAAAAACAGTAGCAAAATAAAAATTCCAAAGACAAATTAGCCATCCAACAAAAAAATCACAAAAATCTCAAACTGAGAAACTGTTAATCACCATCATTTAAATGAAGCAGAGAAGTTACCAAAGAGTCAGAAACACCAACGCTTTCATCCTCATCTCCTCCCCTCGCGCAGCTCCGACCACCAAGGAACGTCGTCCTCAATCTCACCATCCCCTTTCATTTCACAGAATAGTCTCCAACAGGTATGAAATTTCCCTCTTTCTCATGAATCCCTAAAACAAATTCCTGCATTTCAATGGATAACAAGGTGGATTAACAGAAAAACACATAAGAAGACAAAAACCAATGAAATCGTTTAAGCTTTAATAAGAACAGAATCTCACCTTTTCAAGAAGATCTTCAGAAACCCGATTAGGGATGCAAGAGATGCGGCGTTCCGACAACTGAGAGTTGGGGGGAAGACCAGACAAACCGATTTCGTTGCTTTTAGGTTTAAATCCGAACTTATGGTTTTCAAAAACGCGAATCATGGTGAGATAAAGATGGAGAGAGTGATTTTGCTCGCCAAATTAGGAAGGGACGAGTAGTGAGATAGTTTAGAGATGAACATACATGAACAAATTTGGAAAGGATGAATGAAGAAGATGAGAGCGGCGCTGTGAACAAAGGGTCTCAAACCCTAATTTCGTTTCCTCCCCTTAATCAGAGACTAATGCCACTTAAGAAGTTTGGGCTTGTTTTGTTAATTGCCCTAAGGCCCATACGCCTTTGCTAGGTTTCACCCCCCTCTGGCTTTGTTTTGTCACAGCAAACACAACTATTTTCTTTTGGGCCTTTCCTCAAATCAAATTAATCCCATACTTTTTTTAATTGGTTTTCTTCCCATTTTCTTTTCTTTGTTATACAATTGCTAATAAAACATAAAGTATTTTTTTTATATAGATTTAGGTTGTTTTTGTAAATAATTTTCATCACTTTCTTTTACTTAATAAATTTTTGTGTTAGATTTAATTGATATAATAAAACACCAAAAATAATAATTTATTTAGTTTGTTTTGTTTAGATTTTACATAGTTAATAAAATACAAAAAAAAATAAAAATTTTAATTTCATCAATTATTTTTATTTTTAGAATAGGTTTTACCTTTTTTATTTTCAAGTAAATACTTAACATTTCATTTCAATATTTTGTTGATTTAATTTTCATAGATTGTCATAGCTTTAATTAGACCGCGTAAAATTCGATTTGGTTGTATTGTTTGATATTTGGACTTTCCTATCTCATTTGATTCATCCCCATTTGTAGAAATTGTACCCCCATTCCCGAACATTTTGTAATAGCATAGAATTTCAATTCCCGCAATTTACTGTTTTCCATATACTGTATAGTAATTAGGCGTGTATGATAAGATTCAAAATCAATCGCTAGATGACCTAATCAAAGAATAAAATAACTTGGAACCAACACACTTTTTCACACACGCACCTCTAGGGTAACCTCGCTCGTTGCCTTGGAAATACAATCATGTCCCTCGAATATGAGACACTTTATAAATGACCCTTCGATAAAAAAAGATCGTAATCCCTCGATGACCCTCAATGTCGCCTTCGATTAAAACGATCTCGTCCCTTACAAAAATTGCTAAAGCGTCTCACAAGTTGCCATCAATGATTGTAAAATTGACCCGCGCCTGTCCCTTTACATCCAACGATGGGACTTCTTACCAAATCAATGGTAAGATAGCACCATTAAAAGGAAGAAGAAAAGAACAATTTAAGACCTTTCGAGTAGATAGATTCGCTCTTAGTTATTCGCTTGCTCACGACAAAAACTTTTACACCTACACTCTTATTTCAAAACATTTTCAAAAGACAAAACGTTTTGTATACATTCTTATAGAGACGAGAACCATTGCAAAACCTCTTTTCAAAACACTTTTTGAAACACGATTCACAAACACATCTTTGAACCACTTTTTGAAACAAAACTTTATATACGTTCTTATAGAGACGAGAACCATTACAAAGAGATTTTTCAAAATACTTTCAAAGCCTACACCACAAGCACACTATCAAATGAAAGCAAGTGATCTAAACGAGTAACTAAGAGCCCATGGAAAACCATGGATGAAAAGGGTGCTAATACCTTCCCTTTTCATAATCTACCCCCCGAACCCGAGAAAATCTCGAAAGGTCTTTCCTGTGGTTTTTTACCTTTCCTTTTGGATAAAAGAAAAGTCGGTGGCGACTCTTGCTAACCGCACAAGTGCGATCGAAATGCAAAACAATCAAGTCAGTTCTCCCACCGTATCACAGAAATGGCGACTCTGCTGGGGAGTATAATAAAAAGTGGGGTTACCTAAGGGATATATCACTTTTACTCGCTTTCATTATTTGATTTGTGTGCTTTATATTCAGTTCTTTGTATTGGGCTTGCTTTGATCCTCAACCCGGATTTTGGGCACCTTTTTAGGTAAATAGCAATAGATTGTGGATACTGTACAGCGTAGACCGATATGGTTGAGGCAATGGCTATGTTAGTGTGACGCATTTGTGGGTACCAGTATCCCTCGTGGTGAATCGAGGAGAATACGGGGCCGCTGAGTGGCATCGTGAAGCACTAATTAACCTCAGAACCCTAATTGAACAAACTTGGCCATTAAGATGTAGTGAGGTAACCGGTTTCGGTGTAAAGCTGAAAATTGGTTGACACTCGATACTACACTCATTGAGGCTAGACTTTTGGGATATCTCGGCCGCAAGAAAAGATTGATTGAGCTGAGACAATGCCTAAAAGAAAGGTCAGTGATATTGAGATCCTTTAGAACCCCATCATTATTTCTAGGACAGGTTGAGCCAACTAAAACTTCAAGAGGGTACTTACCTACAAACTCATGCAAGCCTGAAACATAGGGATTTATTTGTTGTGTGTGTATATGTTTGCTTGTACATAAACATCATAAACAACATCAACATCATATGCATGCTCACTAAACATTTCAAGGATTTAGAAATTATCTTCTTTTTTTGTTTTGTAGGAAATGAATTCTCTCCGAAGAAACACCATCTGAATCAGCTTTGTAAAAGCACATCCTACACTTCAAGAGCTGGCCTCAAGAGTGCCCAGGGATTCTCCTTTTACCAAGAAGTATGGTCGACTTCTCAGTTTGGCTACATCCAACTTCCAAGAAGAGATGATGTGTGTACTATTCCAATTCTTTGATCCCGGACATCATTGTTTCACTTTTCTAGATTATCAGTTGGTACCTACATTGGAAGAGTTCTCTCTACTCTTAGGGGTGCCCGTGCTTAATCAGATACCGTTCACCGATCTAGAAGGGACTCCGAAACCTGAAGTCATCGCCGAAGCTTTACATGTGAAGAGGTCCGACGTCACATCTAATTGGGAGACAAGAAGTGGGGTTAAAGGATTTTTAGCTAAGTTTCTGTTGGAAAAAGCTCGTTCATTCTGGGATGACATGGATTTCCAAGCTTTCGAAGACGTGCTAACTCTCCTCATTTATGGTTTGGTTATGTTTCCTAATTCGGACCAATTCATAGACGTCAATGACATCAAGGTCTTTCTCTCTCATAACCCTATACCCACCTTGCTAGGAGATATCTTGCATTGCCTTCGTACTTGTACCATGAAGAAAAGAGGTACCCTTTTGTGTTGTATACCCTTACTCGCTAAGTGGTTCGCTTCACACCTGCCTTAGTCAACATTGAAGAACGAGCAAAGATCGGCCTGGTCTCAAAGTATGATGTCTCTCACTCACTCTGATATCTGTTGCTGCTCAAGATCTTTGGATGATATCTCTATCATTGACTGCTGTGGTGAGTTCCCCAACGTACCTCTGCTAGGTATTAGTGGAGGTATCACCTACAACCCATGTTTAGCTCTTCGGCAATTCGGGTATGCCCGAAGAGACGACCCTCATGAGATGCTCGTCCAAGGTCTGGTTTTCGACTACGACAAAGAAGACCAAGGTTACCGCTAGAGGTTTACACGTGCTTGGGGAATGGTGAACAAAGTGGACAGTAGAACTTTGGGACATAAAAACTCTATCCCTCTTGAGCCTTACCTTAAGTGGGTACGAGCTTGTGCCCAGAGTCTCTTAATGCCTTACCCTTCCATCCTTCCTGTTATCATTGAGCCCGTTATTGAAGGAGACGTCCCATACACCGTTCTTTATCCTGACATGCCCACCTCTCTCGAAGACCTGTAGAAAGCCTGGATTCAGTTGAAGGAAGAGCGAGACACCTTTGAAACCCAGTACTACGCCAGTGAGAAGAAGGTTCTGGAGCTGACCAAACTGCTTCACGAAGAGAAGAATCTGAACACCCACATTGCTCCAAAAAGGATGCGTTCGGTCTTTTGTCTTGAGAATTTTTGCTGTATTTTGTTTCTTTCTTTGTAAGCCCAAGGAGGCATGATGTATTCAAACTTGGTTTTATTTAATATGACGTGTGTTCTTTTTGGTTTGAACAAATTTAAATCTTCTAAATTTCCTTGAAATCATTTGCATATTGCATCTTCATTCATCATAACATCATACAGGTTTCTCATAACAGGTCGCCTTATCCTTCTACTGTTTATTTCAGTAAGATGGATGTTAAACAGACTGTGAAAGATCTTCAGGCGCAGAATGCCCAGTTTCAACAAATGCTCATGGCTCTGACAAAAGGGCAAGAGGACTTGAAGACTTTGCTAGCCAAAAAGAAGAAGAATAAGAAGAAGAAACAATCGGGGTTGTGATCATAGGAAGAAGGTTTAAAGGACAGACCAGGCGAACCTTGGATTTTGCAACATCATCAGGTGAGGGAGATAACCGAGGGGCCGAGACCCAGGAAGTGAACGACGACCCAGCATCCGAAGGAGAGGAAGATCCTGATTACTTTGAGGAGAAATATCCTCCTACTGATGATAAATACAAATAGCTAGAGGACCGTTTGAACGCCATGGAGATTCAGAGGGTGCCTGGTTTGGATTTTGAAGAATTAGGACTCATCTCAGGGGTTGTCATCCCACAAAAATTCAAGGTCCCAACCTTCGCCAAGTATGATGGTATCTCTTGCCCAAAACTACATATGAGGTCATATGTCAGAAAAATTCAGCCCCACGCTACTGACAAAAATCTGTGGGTGCATTTCTTCCAGGAGAGCTTATCGGGGACTCAGTTGGATTAGTTCTACCAATTAGAAGGGTCCAATGTCTGTAATTGGGAAGAGTTGGCTGCCGCTTTCTATAAACAGTATCAGTACAATGCTGATTTGGCCCCGACTAGGACACATTTATAGAGTATGTCTATGGGAACAGATGAGGGTTTCAAAACCTATGCTAAAAAATGGAGGGATCTCGCAGGAAGAGTCCCACCCCCTCTATCCGACAGAGAATTAGTGGATATGTTCCTTGGAACCTTGTCAGGTCCATTTTTCAATCACCTGATTGGGAGTTCTTCATCTGGGTTTACCGAATTAATCATGACTGGTGAAAGGGTGGAAGCCGGTATAAGAAGTGGGAAAATTTAGAAAGACGCATCTGCCTCTGCTGCTGTTAAAAATCCCTTCACAGGAAAGAATGAAGTGTCTGTTGTCTATACACAGAGGAATCGGGGAAGAACCGAGCGCCGACCAATGGTGGGGGCCGTTATGATTCAAAAGCCTACATCAGACCAGCCGAGAAACAATCAGCCAAGAAATAATCAGCAAAGGGTTGAAAGGCCAGTGCGGCAATTCACCAAGATTAACATGACTCCCGCTCAAGTCCTACCATATCTTCTGAAGTTGAATCTGGCCATGCTAAAAGAGGCCCCTAAGAATCCTAATATTGCTTCTCCATACTACCATCCGAACGCCAAATGCGCGTACCATTCTGAAAGTCCAGGGCACGACATCGACAACTATTGGGCTCTGAAGAACAAGATTTAAGATTTGATAGACGCAAAGGAAGTTGAATTTGAAGCGCCTGAGAAACCGAATGTTATCTCCGCTCCGATGTCTAAGCACGACCACATTGCCAATGCTATTGAGGAAGACAGTGAAGAAGATGGCAGCTTGGAAGATTGGATATTTCCTACTGTCGGCGGAGGACTGTGCAACTGGGAAGCCAAAGACTTCATCCCGATAACTTTCATTGATCAGTAATTTACCTTTTACATTTCTGTTGGACTATATATTCATAAACAATTCGTACTTTTTCAACCTTGTGTCTTACCCGAGGCACAATGGTCCATTTGTAAGGGTTCTCATTTCATTTTCATATGTCATTTCAATGAATCATGGACATTTTTTCATATATAAACCTTTTGTGCTCATTGTCTTTATTTTACATTTTGTTGTTTTAAGATGGCTATACCCTTACACACACCCACACTCACAAATGCAGGTACCCTTCCATTCTGGATCCCATGGGTAACGATACTGCTATAGCCTTCAGTGACTCTGAAGATCTGATCTACCAAGCCGAATACGAAGGTGAGGAAGATTGTGAGGTACCAGGGGAATTGGCTAGTCTTCTACAACAAGAGGAAAGGGCTATTCTGCCTCATGAGGAGCTATTGGATACAATCAACTTGGGTACCGAGGAAGACAGAAAGGAAATCAGAGTGGGTGCCAATCTAGAGCCGAGTGTCAAGGAGCGCCTAATTCAGCTATTGCATGATTATGTTGAGATCTTTGCCTGGTCATACGAAGACATGTCGGGACTCGATACAGACATTGTGGTACACCATCTACCCACTAGAGAAGACTGTCCACCAGTGAAACAAAAACTCCGCCGCATGAGACCTGACATGTCAGAGAAGATCAAAGCAGAAGTTATGAAACAGTTCAACGCTGGATTTTTGGATGTTACTTCTTATCCTCAATGGGTTGCTAACATTGTTCCCGTGCCTAAAAAGGACGGCAAAGTGAGAATGTGCGTGGATTATAGAGACTTAAACAGGGCCAAGAAAAAGAAGGAAAAGAAATGCTATAAACTGTCCAAGAAATGCTACAAAGCTGTCTAAACAAACAAAATGCAAGAAAGCTGTCCAAACAAACAAAATGCAAGCAAGTTGTCCAAACAAACAAAATGCAAGCAAGTTGTCCAAACAAACAAAGGCAAGTAAACTATCCAAACAAACAACAAAACTAAATCAAACAGAATGCCCAAACAACATCACAAATTGGACAAATAACAACAAACAACATCAACAAAAACGAGGCAGAAGTAAGTCAACAAAAGCTAAAGCAGGCAGCAAAGCAGAAGTATGGCAACATAATAGCTAAGTCAAATAAGCAAAAGCTTGTTCAAGAAGCATAAGTCATCATTTTCTATTTTTCATTGCAAACCTTTAAGAATTGGAAAAAAGGGGAAAAAAGCAATTTGTTTTCCTATTGTCATTGAGAGAGAAGAGAGGAAAGAAGTCACCTAGGTTATTAGAATGCATAGCCTTGCTGCCCTGCCTGTCACAAGTTACATAGAAGTTGCTAGAAAACAAAACTGCTACCAAAAAGCCATAAGGACAATATGTTAAAATATTCAAAATTGTTGGTTTCCCACCATTTTGAATAGAGATAACAGAAGTAAGGTGAATATAATAAGAAGGAGGCAATAGAACAGTAGGGGGGGTCTAAAAACTCAGAAAAAACACAAGTCTCCAACAGCAAAACCTGTCAAGCCCCAAAGTTCCAAAGGCCTAAAAAAACCAAAACAACAAACCAGTAAGGATCTCAAGATGCCAACAAACTCAAAACCTGTAAAACTCCCATAGGTCTCAAATCTGAACCATCATCAAACAGAATCATCATCAAATATAAAAAACTGTCAAATCTAAAAACCTCAAAAACCAACATAAGCCTCAAACTGAAAACCTGTCAAACATTCAAAGCCATCCTCAAATACAAAACAAACTCCCAAAACCTGAATCAGTAACATATCCAAAACCTGTAACCAAAACCTATCAAAGTCTCAAACCAACCAAAAAACAGTAAACCATCAACAAACTCAGAAAAACAAGAAAAAAATTATCAAACCCAAAAACATCAGTAAACCTCAAACGACCAAAGACAGAAACATCATCAAACTAAAGAAACTTGTAACAAGTTTCAAAGGCGAAAACAGTAGCAAAACCAAAATTCCAAAGACCAATTAGCCATCCAACAAAACAATCATAAAAATCTCAAACTGAGAAACTGTTAATCACCATCATTCAAGGGAAGCAGAGAAGTTACCAAAAAGTCAGAAACACCAACGCTTTCATCCTCATCTCCTCCCCTCGTGCAACTCCGGCCACCAAGGAACGGCGTCCTCAATCTCACCATCCCCTTTCCATTTCACAGAAGAGTCTCCAACAGGTATGAACTTTCCCTCTTTCTCATGAATCCCTAAAACCAATTCCTGCATTTTAATGGATAACAAGGTGGATTAACAGAAAAACACATAACAAGACAAAAACCAATGAAATCGTTTAAGCTTTAATAAGAACAGAATCTCACCTTTTCAAGAAGATCTTCAGAAACTCGATTAGGGAGGCAAGAGATGCAGCGTTCCGGCAACTGAGAGTTAGGGGGGAAGATCAGACGAACCAATTTCGTTGCTTTTAGGTTTAAATCCGAACTTAGGTTTTTTAAAAACGCGAATCATGGTGAGATAAAGATGGAGAGAGTGATTTCGCTCGCCAAATTAGGAAGGGACGAGTAGTGAGATAGTTTAGAGATGAACAAAGATGAACAAATTTGGAAAGGATGAAATAAGAAGATGAGAGTGGCGCTGTGAACAAAGGGTCTCAAACCCTAATTTAGTTTTCTCCCCTTAATTAGAGACTAATGCCACTTAAGAAGTTTGGGCTTGTTTTGTTAATTTCCCTAAGGCCCATATGCCTTTGCTAGGTTTCACCCCCCTCTGGCTTTGTCTTGTCACAGCAAACACAACTATTTTCTTTTGGGCCTTTCCTCAAATCAAATTAAGCCCATACTTTTTTTAATTGGTTTTCTTCCCATTTTATTTTCTTTGTTATACAATTGATAATAAAACATAAAGTATTTTTTTTATATAGATTTAGGTTTTTTTTGTAAATAATTTTCATCACTTTCTTTTTCTTAATAAATTTTTGTTTTAGATTTAATTGATATAATAAAACACCAACAATAATAATTTATTTAGTTTGTTTTCTTTAGATTTTACATAGTTAATAAAATACAAAAAAAAATAAGGATTTTAATTTAATCAATTATTTTTATTTTTAGAATAGGTTTTACCTTTTTTCTTTTCAAGTAAATACTTAACATTTCATTTCCATATTTTGTTGATTTAATTTTCATAGATTGTCATAACTTTAATTAGATCGCGCAAAATTCGATTTGGTTGTATTGTTTGATATTTGGACTTTCCTATCTCATTTGATTCATCCCCATTTGTAAAAATTGTACCCCCATTCCCGAACATTTTGTAATATCGTAGAATTTCAATTCCCGCAATTTACTGTTTTCCATATACTGTATAGTAATTAGGCGTGTATGATAAGATTCAAAATCAATCGCTAGATGACCTAATCAAAGAATAAAATAACTTGGAACCAACACACTTTTTCACACACGCACCTCTAGGGTAACCTCGCTCGTTGCCTTGGAAATACAATCATGTCCCTCGAATATGAGACACTTTATCAGTGACCCTTCGATAAAAAAAGATCGTAATCCCTCGATGACCCTCAATGTCGCCTTCGATTAAAACGATCTCGTCCCTTACAAAAATTGCTAAAGCGTCTCACAAGTTGCCTTCAATGATTGTAAAATTGACCCGCGCCTGTCCCTTTACATCCAACGATGGGACTTCTTACCAAATCAATGGTAAGATAGCACCATTAAAAGGAAGAAGAAAAGAACAATTTAAGACCTTTCGAGTAGATAGATTCGCTCTTAGTTATTCGCTTGCTCACGACAAAAACTTTTACACCTACACTCTTATTTCAAAACATTTTCAAAAGACAAAACGTTTTGTATACATTCTTATAGAGACGAGAACCATTGCAAAACCTATTTTCAAAACACTTTTTGAAACACGATTCACAAACACATCTTTGAACCACTTTTTGAAACAAAACTTTGTATACGTTCTTATAGAGACGAGAACCATTACAAAGAGATTTTTCAAAATACTTTCAAAGCCTACACCACAAGCACACTATCAAATGAAAGCAAGTGATCTAAACGAGTAACTAAGAGCCCATGGAAAACCATGGATGAAAAGGGTGCTAATACCTTCCCTTTTCATAATCTACCCCCCGAACCCGAGAAAATCTCGAAAGGTCTTTCCTGTGGTTTTTTACCTTTCCTTTTGGATAAAAGAAAAGTCGGTGGCGACTCTTGCTAACCGCACAAGTGCGATCGAAATGCAAAACAATCAAGTCAGTTCTCCCACCGTATCACAGAAATGGCGACTCTGCTGGGGAGTATAATAAAAAGTGGGGTTACCTAAGGGATATATCACTTTTACTCGCTTTCATTATTTGATTTGTGTGCTTTATATTCAGTTCTTTGTATTGGGCTTGCTTTGATCCTCAACCCGGATTTGGGGCACCTTTTTAGGTAAATAGCAATAGATTGTGGAGACTGTACAACATAGACCGATATGGTTGAGGCAATGGCTATGTTAGTGTGACGCATTTGTGGGTACCGGTATCCCTCGTGGTGAATCGAGGAGAATACGGGGCCGCTGAGTGGCATCGTGAAGCACTAATTAACCTCAGAACCCTAATTGAACAAACTTGGCCATTAAGATGTAGTGAGGTAACCGGTTTCGGTGTAAAGCTGAAAATTGGTTGACACTCGATACTACACTCATTGAGGCTAGACTTTTGGGATATCTCGGCCGCAAGAAAAGATTGATTGAGCTGAGACAATGCCTAAAAGAAAGGTCAGTGATATTGAGATCCTTTAGAACCCCATCATTATTTCTAGGACAGGTTGAGCCAACTAAAACTTCAAGAGGGTACTTACCTACAAACTCATGCAAGCCTGAAACATAGGGATTTATTTGTTGTGTGTGTATATGTTTGCTTGTACATAAACATCATAAACAGCATCAACATCATATGCATGCTCACTAAACATTTCAAGGATTTAGAAATTATCTTCTTTTTTTGTTTTGTAGGAAATGAATTCTCTCCGAAGAAACACCATCTGAATCAGCTTTGTAAAAGCACATCCTACACTTCAAGAGCTGGCCTCAAGAGTGCCCAGGGATTCTCCTTTTACCAAGAAGTATGGTCGACTTCTCAGTTTGGCTACATCCAACTTCCAAGAAGAGATGATGTGTGTACTATTCCAATTCTTTGATCCCGGACATCATTGTTTCACTTTTCTAGATTATCAGTTGGTACCTACATTGGAAGAGTTCTCTCTACTCTTAGGGGTGCCCGTGCTTAATCAGATACCGTTCACCGATCTAGAAGGGACTCCGAAACCTGAAGTCATCGCCGAAGCTTTACATGTGAAGAGGTCCGACGTCACATCTAATTGGGAGACAAGAAGTGGGGTTAAAGGATTTTTAGCTAAGTTTCTGTTGGAAAAAGCTCGTTCATTCTGGGATGACATGGATTTCTAAGCTTTCGAAGACGTGCTAACTCTCCTCATTTATGGTTTGGTTATGTTTCCTAATTCGGACCAATTCATAGACGTCAATGCCATCAAGGTCTTTCTCTCTCACAACCCTATACCCACCTTGCTAGGAGACATCTTGCATTGCCTTCGTACCTGTACCATGAAGAAAAGAGGTACCCTTTTGTGTTGTATACCCCTACTCGCTAAGTGGTTCGCTTCACACCTGCCTTAGTCAGCATTGAAGAACGAGCAAAGATCGACCGTGTCTCAAAGTATGATGTCTCTCACTCACTCTGATATCTATTGCTGCTCAAGATCTTTGGATGATATCTCTATCATTGATTGCTGTGGTGAGTTCCCCAACGTACCTCTGCTAGGTATTAGGGGAGGTATCACCTACAACCCATGTTTAGCTCTTCGGCAATTTGGGTATGCCCGAAGAGACGACCCTCATGAGATGCTCGTCCAAGGTCTGGTTTTCGACTACGACAAAGAAGACCAAGGTTACCGCTAGAGGTTTACACGTGCTTGGGGAATGGTGAACAAAGTGGACAGTAGAACTTTGGGACATAAAAACTCTATCCCTCTTGAGCCTTACCTTAAGTGGGTACGAGCTCGTGCCCAGAGTCTCTTAATGCCTTACCCTTCCATCCTTCCTGTTATCATTGAGCCCGTTATTGAAGGGGACGTCCCATACACCGTTCTTTATCCTGACATGCCTACCTCTCTCGAAGACCTGTAGAAGCCTGGATTCAGTTGAAGGAAGAGCGAGACACCTTTGAAACCCAGTACTACGCCAGTGAGAAGAAGGTTCTGGAGCTGACCAAACTGCTTCATGAAGAGAAGAATCTGAACACCCACATTGCTCCAAAAAGGATGCGTTCGGTCTTTTTGTCTTGAGAATTTTTGCTGTATTTTGTTTCTTTCTTTGTAAGCCCAAGGAGGCATGATGTATTCAAACTTGGTTTTATTTAATATGACGTGTGTTCTTTTTGGTTTGAACAAATTTAAATCTTCTAAATTTCCTTGAAATCATTTGCATATTGCATCTTCATTCATCATAACATCATACAGGTTTCTCATAACAGGTCGCCTTATCCTTCTACTGTTTATTTCAGTAAGATGGATGTTGAATAGACTGTGAAAGATCTTCAGGCGCAGAATGCCCAGTTTCAACAAATGCTCATGGCTCTGACAAAAGGGCAAGAGGACTTGAAGACTTTGCTAGCCAAAAAGAAGAAGAATAAGAAGAAGAAACAATCGGGGTTGTGATCATAGGAAGAAGGTTTAAAGGACAGACCAGACGAACCTTGGATTTTGCAACATCATCAGGTGAGGGAGATAACCGAGGGGCCGAGACCCAGGAAGTGAACGACAACCCAGCATCCGAAGGAGAGGAAGATCTTGATTACTTTGAGGAGAAATATCCTCCTACTGATGATAAATACAAATAGCTAGAGGACCGTTTGAACGCCATGGAGATTTAGAGGGTGCCTGGTTTGGATTTTGAAGAATTAGGACTCATCTCAGGGGTTGTCATCCCACAAAAATTCAAGGTCCCAACCTTCTCCAAGTATGATGGTATCTCTTGCCCAAAACTACATATGAGGTCATATGTCAGAAAAATTCAGCCCCACGCTACTGACAAAAATCTGTGGGTGCATTTCTTCCAGGAGAGCTTATCGGGGACTCAGTTGGATTAGTTCTACCAATTAGAAGGGTCCAATGTCTGTAATTGGGAAGAGTTGGCTGCCGCTTTCTATAAACAGTATCAGTACAATGCTGATTTGGCCCCGACTAGGACACATTTATAGAGTATGTCTATGGGAACAGATGAGGGTTTCAAAACCTATGCTCAAAAATGGAGGGATCTCGCAGGCAGAGTCCCACCCCCTCTATCTGACAGAGAATTAGTGGATATGTTCCTTGGAACCTTGTCAGGTCCATTTTTCAATCACCTGATTGGGAGTTCTTCATCTGGGTTTACCGAATTAATCATGACTGGTGAAAGGGTGGAAGCCGGTATAAGAAGTGGGAAAATTTAGAAAGACGCATCTGCCTCTGCTGCTGTTAAAAATCCCTTCACAGGAAAGAATGAAGTGTCTGTTGTCTATACACAGAGGAATCGGGGAAGAACTGAGCGCTGACCAATGGTGGGGGCCGTTATGATTCAAAAGCCTACATCAGACCAGCCGAGAAACAATCAGCCAAGAAATAATCAGCAAAGGGTTGAAAGGCCAGTGCGACAATTCACCAAGATTAACATGACTCCCGCTCAAGTCCTACCATATCTTCTGAAGTTGAATCTGGCCATGCTAAAAGAGGCCCCTAAGAATCCTAATATTGCTTCTCCATACTACCATCCGAATGCCAAATGCGCGTACCATTCTGAAAGTCCAGGGCACGACATCGACAACTATTGGGCTCTGAAGAACAAGATTTAAGATCTGATAGACGCGAAGGAAGTTGAATTTGAAGCGCCTGAGAAACCGAATGTTATCTCCGCTCCGATGTCTAAGCACGACCACAGTGCCAATGCTATTGAGGAAGACAGTGAAGAAGATGGCAGCTTGGAAGATTGGATATTTCCTACTATCGGCGGAGGACTGTGCAACTGGGAAGCCAAAGACTTCATCCCGATAACTTTCATTGATCAGTAATTTACCTTTTACATTTCTGTTGGACTGTATATTCATAAACAATTCGTACTTTTTCAACCTTGCGTCTTACCCGAGGCACAATGGTCCATTTGTAAGGGTTCTCATTTCATTTTCATATGTCATTTCAATGAATCATGGACGTTTTTTCATATATAAACCTTTTGTGCTCATTGTCTTTATTTTACATTTTGTTGTTTTAAGATGGCTATACCCTTACACACACCCACACTCACAAATGCAGGTACCCTTCCATTCTGGATCCCATGGGTATCGATACTGCTATAGCCTTCAGTGACTCTGAAGATCTGATCTACCAAGCCGAATACGAAGGTGAGGAAGATTGTGAGGTACCAGGGGAATTGGCTAGACTTCTACAACAAGAGGAAAGGGCTATTCTGCCTCATGAGGAGCTATTGGATACAATCAACTTGGGTACCGAGGAAGACAGAAAGAAAATCAGAGTGGGTGCCAATCTAGAGCCGAGTGTCAAGGAGCGCCTAATTCAGCTATTGCATGATTATGTTGAGATCTTTGCCTGGTCATACGAAGACATGCCGGGACTCGATACAGACATTGTGGTACACCATCTACCCACTAGAGAAGACTGTCCACCAGTGAAACAAAAACTCCGCCGCATGAGACCTGACATGTCAGAGAAGATCAAAGCAGAAGTTATGAAACAGTTCAACGCTGGATTTTTGGATGTTACTTCTTATCCTCAATGGGTTGCTAACATTGTTCCCGTGCCTAAAAAGGACGGCAAAGTGAGAATGTGCGTGGATTATAGAGACTTAAACAGGGCCAAGAAAAAGAAGGAAAAGAAATGCTATAAACTGTCCAAGAAATGCTACAAAGCTGTCTAAACAAACAAAATGCAAGAAAGCTGTCCAAACAAAAAAAATGCAAGCAAGCTGTCCAAACAAATAAAATGCAAGCAAGTTGTCCAAACAAACAAAGGCAAGTAAACTATCCAAACAAACAACAAAACTAAATCAAACAGAATGCCCAAACAACAGCACAAATTGGACAAATAACAACAAACAACATCAACAAAAACGAGGCAGAAGTAAGTCAACAAAAGCTAAAGCAGGCAGCAAAGCAGAAGTATGGCAACATAATAGCTAAGTCAAATAAGCAAAAGCTTGTTCAAGAAGCATAAGTCATCATTTTCTATTTTTCATTGCAAACCTTTAAGAATTGGAAAAAAGGGGAAAAAAGCAATTTGTTTTCCTATTGTCATTGAGAGAGAAGAGAGGAAAGAAGTCACCTAGGTTATTAGAATGCACAGCCTTGCTGCCCTGCCTGTCACAAGTTACATAGAAGTTGCTAGAAAACAAAACTGCTACCAAAAAGCCATAAGGACAATATGTTAAAATATTCAAAATTGTTGGTTTCCCACCATTTTGAATAGAGATAACAGAAGTAAGGTGAATATAATAAGAAGGAGGCAATAGAACAGTAGGGGGGGTCTAAAAACTCAGAAAAAACACAAGTCTCCAACAGCAAAACCTGTCAAGCCCCAAAGTTCCAAAGGTCTAAAAAAACCAAAACAACAAACCAGTAAGGATCTCAAGATGCCAACAAACTCAAAACCTGTAAAACTCCCATAGGTCTCAAATCTGAACCATCATCAAACAGAATCATCATCAAATATAAAAAACTGTCAAAGTCTAAAAACCTCAAAAACCAACATAAGCCTCAAACTGAAAACCTGTCAAACATTCAAAGCCATCCTCAAATACAAAACAAACTCCCAAAACCTGAATCAGTAACATATCCAAAACCTGTAACCAAAACCTATCAAAGTCTCAAACAAACCAAAAAACAGTAAACCATCAACAAACTCAGAAAAACCAGAAAAAAATTATCAAACCCAAAAACATCAGTAAACCTCAAACGACCAAAGACAGAAACATCATCAAACTCAAAAAACTTGTAACAAGTTTCAAAGGCGAAAACAGTAGAAAAACCAAAATTCCAAAGACCAATTAGCCATCCAACAAAACAATCATAAAAATCTCAAACTGAGAAACTGTTAATCACCATCATTCAAGGGAAGCAGAGAAGTTACCAAAAGTCAGAAACACCAACGCTTTCATCCTCATCTCCTCCCCTCGCGCAACTCCGGCCACCAAGGAACAGCGTCCTCAATCTCACCATCCCCTTTCCATTTCACAGAAGAGTCTCCAACAGGTATGAACTTTCCCTCTTTCTCATGAATCCCTAAAACCAATAACCTGCATTTTAATGGATAACAAGGTGGATTAACAGAAAAACACATAACAAGACAAAAACCAATGAAATCATTTAAGCTTTAATAAGAACAGAATCTCACCTTTTCAAGAAGATCTTCAGAAACTCGATTAGGGAGGCAAGAGATGCAGCGTTCCGGCAACTGAGAGTTAGGGGGGAAGATCAGACGAACCAATTTCGTTGCTTTTAGGTTTAAATCCGAACTTAGGTTTTTTAAAAACGCGAATCATGGTGAGATAAAGATGGAGAGAGTGATTTCGCTCGCCAAATTAGGAAGGGACGAGTAGTGAGATAGTTTAGAGATGAACAAAGATGAACAAATTTGGAAAGGATGAAATAAGAAGATGAGAGTGGCGCTGTGAACAAAGGGTCTCAAACCCTAATTTCGTTTTCTCCCCTTAATTAGAGACTAATGCCACTTAAGAAGTTTGGGCTTGTTTTGTTAATTTCCCTAAGGCCCATACGCCTTTTCTAGGTTTCACCCCCCTCTGGCTTTGTCTTGTCACAGCAAACACAACTATTTTCTTTTGGGCCTTTCCTCAAATCAAATTAAGCCCATACTTTTTTTAATTGGTTTTATTCCCATTTTATTTTCTTTGTTGTACAATTGATAATAAAACATAAAGTATTTTTTTATATAGATTTAGGTTTTTTTTGTAAATAATTTTCATCACTTTCTTTTTCTTAATAAATTTTTGTTTTAGATTTAATTGATATAATAAAACACCAAAAATAATAATTTATTTAGTTTGTTTTCTTTAGATTTTACATAGTTAATAAAATACAAAAAAAAATAAGGATTTTAATTTAATCAATTATTTTTATTTTTAGAATAGGTTTTACCTTTTTTCTTTTCAAGTAAATACTTAACATTTCATTTCCATATTTTGTTGATTTAATTTTCATAGATTGTCATAACTTTAATTAGATCGCGCAAAATTCGATTTGGTTGTATTGTTTGATATTTGGACTTTCCTATCTCATTTGATTCATCCCCATTTGTAAAAATTGTACCCCCATTCCCGAACATTTTGTAATATCGTAGAATTTCAATTCCCGCAATTTACTGTTTTCCATATACTGTATAGTAATTAGGCGTGTATGATAGGATTCAAAATCAATCGCTAGATGACCTAATCAAAGAATAAAATAACTTGGAACCAACACACTTTTTCACACGCGCACCTCTAGGGTAACCTCGCTCGTTACCTCGGAAATACAATCATGTCCCTCGAATATGTGACACTTTAGCAATGACCCTTCGATAAAAATAAGATCGTAGTCCCTCGATGACCCTTGATGTCGCCTTCGATTAAAATGATCTCGTCCCTTACGAAAATTGCTAAAGCGTCTCACAAGTTGCCTTCAATGATTGTAAAATTGACCCGCGCCTGTCCCTTCACATCCAACAATGGGGCTTCTTACCAAATCAATGGTAAGATAGCACCATTAAAAGGAAGAAGAAAAGAACAATTTAAGACCTTTCGAGTAGATAGATTCGCTCTTAGTTATTCGCTTGCTCACGACAAAAACTTTTACACCTACACTCTTATTTCAAAACATTTTCAAAAGGAAAAATGTTTTGTATGCGTTCTTATAGAGACGAGAACCTTTGCAAAACCTCTTTTCAAAACACTTTTTGAAACACGATTCACAAACACATCTTTGAACCACTTTTCGAAACAAAACTTTGTATACGTTCTTATAGAGACGAGAACCATTACAAAGAGATTTTTCGAAATGCTTTCAAAGCCCACACCACATGCACACTATCAAATGAAAGCAAGTGATCTAAACGAGTAACTAAGATCCCATGGAAAACCATGTATGAAAAGGATGCTAATACCTTCCCTTTTCATAATCTACCCCCCGAACCCGAGAAAATCTCTAAAGGTCTTTCCTGTGCTTTTTTACCTTTCCTTTTGGATAAAAGAAAAGTCGGTGGCGACTCTTGCTAACCGCACAAGTGCGACCGAAACTCAAAACAATCAAGTCAGTTCTCCCACCGTATCACACTCACGACTATGGATGGAGAGTACTTCCCTCTCCCTGTGAATGCTGACGTAGTTAAAAAATACTTTGCATAAAAAAAATAAAAACCCGCTAAACTGAAAACCCGAAAGGGAGGTTTAGGCAAAAAAAGGGTGTCCTGGTGAATCGAAAACCCGAAAGGGAGATTCAGGCAAAAGTTAGGGACTTAAAGCAAATAACTACATCCAACATGAGCCCTTTGTTTCTTTCCTTCATCCCGTCACCTGGCATAAGCTCGGAGCTAATCCAAGAAGCAGAGTCATCAGAGTCATAGCAGAGTCGGGACTTGATGGATATTCACATTCACATTGCCATTTGTAAACACTTGTTTGCTTTAATTTAGCAATTTTCTTGTTTCCCAATGTAAATGCCTTTTTCACAAGCAGATTTCTCAAAATCAATAGAATATCTTCTTTCAAGTATACGTTTACTTTCCTTTTCTCCCTTTTTATTATTTTGTTTGCAAAAACGTCCAATATTTTTGATGAGCATGTGCATATAAACTTCGTGGACCTTACACGAAAATGGTAATGCAAGTCATGGTTGGTCGATCGCTTGAAATGCGGATAACAAACACCACTGCCGCTATGCAAGTGGCATGTTTGTTTCTCTGTTTGGTGGACTTCTCTTTCACTCTTTTAGGCATTTTTGCCTTGCGGTTTTTGTTTCACAGCTCCGGGCCGTTGTTAACAATCATAGGTCAGGGTAATGTCAAGGATTACGGCAGGTCAGTGGGACCGGCAAACCTGGTTGGAGATACTTCTTCCCCATAATGACTTTTATTACATTCCTTTGTCGTGCTTTCATGTGTCATCTTGATTGATTGTTTTAAGCATTGTCTGCATATAAAATTTTGTTTATAGCTGAATGTCAGTCTTGATGCGCTGAATATTTTTGCCTAAAAACTTTTTTATACAAAATTACTCTTTAATTGTTTTCCGGGCATTTTGATACCAACTGTGTTAATTCTTTCGCATGACCAAGAATTTGGAGGGAGCTTAGCTAAAAACGATGACTGTAGTGGTATGCTTTTGAGTAGAACCCCGTTGGTGATGTACAGGCATTGTTTCAATCCCCAAACACCGGAGATATAAGGGAGTTAGACCATCGTTAACCCCTTTGAGCCTTCGAAGTAGGAGTTTCTTTTCCATTCAAAGAAAAATAAACCTTTTTTAACCAGGGGCAGGGTAAATGTTCAGTTGATTTTCCCAAACATTCAAATTTCAGAAGGAATGGCCCCTCTGAGGATCACTGCATTTTGTCTGAACCGTGATTTTCATTTTCCTTACAGAATCCTGAGGTCGAAATCGAATCGATACAATAATGGTTATCCCTCGTCGACCAAGGAATGAGGCATTTGTGTTCTTCAAAAAAAAGAGAAAGAAATAAAAAGTTCAAAAGTCACATTCACTTGTTCAAAATAGAAAGCATGAATAAGAAAGAAACAAAAAAAGCCTCGCTAAGTCGAAACTTGAAAACAAGTCGCTTAGGCAAAAGCTAGGGCGTCTCGCTGGACTCCCAAAATGAAGATTCAAAAGATTTTGTTCAGGCAAAAGTTAGGGAAAAGAGAGTCTAAAAGGCCGAAAAATATATATTCAATAAAACTTTCATCAAAAAGAAGAGGAACAATAATATCAACAACAAAAGCAGCAGAAGTTAAGCGACAATCATGTTGGAGGACTTGTCGTGATCACTCAGCCATTATAAATCTTTTTGAAAGATGAATGTTTGTGATAAATGAGCTGAAATTAGGACAGGAGAATATCACGAAGGGGGTGGGCACCAAATAACTTGAGCCTTGAAAAACTTTTTTCAAAAGAACCTTGAACCAGGCCACGTTACAACCTTTAAAAGTCCTAACTGAGACAAGTGTTTAACTCGAAAGCATGCTACAACAGGATAACGTTTCCTAAACTCCCAAATATGTGTTGCATAGCCGTGTTGGTATCTTATCACCCATGTTTTGACTCGTTTTTCAAAAAAGGGAAAGAAAAGTTTTAAAACCTTTTCGCACTCTAGCCAGTGATTCATTCACAACAGAGTCGCGACACTTTGTTAAGTTCTTCAAGGTTTAAATAATCATCACATCAGGTCTATCATTCTCAATAAACATTTTTCTGTATGCAAAACAATTGTTTGACGTTAGAAGAGTTTACATGTTGAACACTTGCAAAGAGCTTAATGATGGTCAAGGAGGGAATGTTCAACTTTCTTCTGTTTTGACAGGGCTTGTGTTTGATTAGGACTCTGCTGATCCCCTGTGAAGTTTTGTTTCCCCAGTGAAGCTGCCTTTCCCCAGTGAAATTACCTTTCCCTGGTGAAGTTTCGCTTCCGCAACAAAGTTTTGTTACTCCAGGGAGTTTCTTTCAGAAAGTTTCGTTCTAAGACTTCAAGAGTAGGATATGTTGCCTATCCCCAGTAAATTCGTTAGGCAGGAACCCACATTCTGGAGAAGTTTTAACTTCCCAATGGAATTCCCAATAGAGATCCCTCGCTTTGACCTCTCACTTCCCAGCTGATCTGTTGACCGGGGCATCCTTTTGTTTAGGATCTTCTCTTATTCCTTGGTGAGGTCTTGATACCGTGTGACTACCTGCAGGATTCGTCCTTTGGTTGCATTCCAAGAGAACATCTCTCCAGCAAGTTCATCTTCAATAGAGTTCTATCTCCCCGATGAAGTCCCACCTCTTCAGCAGAGTTTTGTTCCCCCAGCAAAAGGTTTTCATCCTTTTCCGGAAGTTGCAGTGTCGACCTGATCTTTCCCAGGAATTCACAATTTGTTTTTGCAGTTCCTCCCGAGTGTTTGTGACCTGTTCTGCTGGTTGCTCATTTGTTTCTCCGCGAAGCTCCATCTCTTCGAGGTTCCTTCCCCAGTGGATTCCCATTTTTCCTGCCCTCCTTTGGATTTTGCAATTTATTTTTGTAAGTCTGGTCAGATTCTGATTTCTTGGTTATTGGCTTCTCAATTGGTCATTCTCTAGTGAGACTTTTTAAACATGCATAATTACATTGCATCTACCAAAATGCGTAGCATTTCCATTATATGGAGCATTGCGCTATAAAAAGAATTCCAACATGTATTTGAACATAAGCCATTATTATTTCTGTCATCCCCAATGATTTTCTAACACTTCGGATTTAATCTCGGGCGAGGTCTTCGTCCTTATTATTCACCATATTCCAATATCCTTTTGATGTCAATCATTTGTTTGTTTGAGTGTCTACTCTTGACTATAGCTGCTCAGTTTCACCCTGATGCGGTCTTCTCGAGTTTAGTCTTTACTACTCTCTCTGGTTCATTCCAATATCTGTTGGTACACCTTTTCGAATACCAGTTTTGCCCTGATATTCGTTTTCAACAGGTTTTTAGGTGTACGCCCTAATCTCCTTGCTTTGGGTCGAGTTTCACGTTGTCGCCTGTGCATGAAATCCAGTTTCGTCCTGGTATTCATCTAGTTTAGTTTCGTCTAACTAGTTGTTGAGTCGAGTTTCATCTCGTTTTTGCTTTCCGACCTTGGACTCTCTGACGGTGTTAGTTTACCGAGTGCAGTGTTCGTGTTGCATCCCCGGTTTGAAATCAGTCTCCTTTGTTCCTTGGATTCTCCTATAAGCTTTTTTCGCTATTTATCCATTGGTCTGAGACCAGTAGGTGCTCTGAGAAACATGCACTCTCATCACTTCGTTTTGGGTCGAGTTTCGCCTTGTTACCTGTGTGAGAAATCCAGTTTCGTCATGGTACTCATCTAGTCTAGTTTCGTCTAACTAGTCGTTGAGTCGAGTTTCGTCTCGCTGTTTTTCCTCATTTATGAGATTCTGTCAGTTTCTTCATACTGTCTATCTTAGTTGAGATTAGCAAGTGTTCCTAGAATCGCACACTCTAGCCACTTTGCCTTGGGTCGAGCTCAGAGTTTCGTCTCCTCACCCGCGTACGTTTTCTGTTACAGAGCTTAGTCTCGTATATACTCTGATTGGTTGAGTTTTGCCTCACCCCTCCCTTTTGAAGCCCAGTTTCTCCCTGGCACGTTTTTCCGGAAGTTTAGTTACGTCTACTCTTCTTTGTTTCTGTTTTGTTTCAACATGTGTTATAGCTTCACTCTGACGCATGTCTTGGGAGTTTTGTCTCCGTTTCTTTCAAGAGTGTAAATTTTCGGGTTCTTTCGTATTCAAACATCGTCAACCATGAACGCTCGAAAGTTATCACGTTTCTCACTTATCATATTAAAGATATTTGAATAGGGGCAGCTGTTGCACCCCAAAATTTACCCTCTTGATTTAGGATTATGTTTCATCGTGAACATCATAGTGCATTACATTCATACATTGTGAAAGGATCAAAGTACTTTGGTTACCAAGTTTTCCTCAAAGCTTTGAAGTTTGATTACATGGACAAGTTGCTCAAGAAATATCCAACCATCCAAATCTCTGGATCTTTTGAGCTCAAAGGTTATGGCATATCTCAAGATGTTTTTACCCATCTATTTAGATTCATCAGCCAAATTAGGGTTTGCTTGAGCAAGATTGTTGGCCAATGTATAAGACTTGATTTAGGGAGCCACAACATTCCTTTGATATTTGAAAGGGTCTTTTCACAAGGAATTGGTCAAGGTACCCAGAGGATTTGAGGCTTTAAAGATGATTCATCAGTCTCCTAATGTGTTGACCAAAATTAGGGTTTTGGTTTTCATCAAGATTTCTTGAGAATTTTGAAGTGAAACTTTGTACATGGCCTTTATATGTTTGGAAGATCATACGTTGAAGTTTTAGTCATCAATTTTGAAGGAAAGTGGATCAATTGTTTCAAAGGGGCAAAATGGTCATTTTGGTCCAAATCATTCAAAGTCAAGGTTGACCAAGTGAATTTTTGGCCAACCACCATTTCAAGGATGTACTTTTCATATTTCAAATCCATTTTGGTCATTGGAATAAAGAGATTGATGTTTGGGTTGAAACTTGCTCTTGAAGAAACTTTAAAAGTTACTAATTTTGGAAAATAAGGACTTAATTTCAAAAAATCATATTTTATTCATCCTTGATCAAGAAGATGCAAATGAAATATGGTTTGAGAGCTAAGAGAATGATCTTTCACCTCCTTTTGGTCTCATATTCAAATTGGCAAGGAATCAAGAGTTATGGTCTTTTGAAGTCACAAATTTATAGGTCATTTTTCAAATTTAGTGATTTTCAAGCCAAATTTTGGGAACCTTAATCAATTAATTTAAAAACACTCAAAACTAGGTGTTTGTAGATCTTTTCAATACCTTTTCAAATTGTGTTCATTTGTGCCAAAATTCAAAAGTATGAGCAAGTTATGACTTTTGGAATTTTGAGGCATTTCATTGAAATTTGGCAAATATGCAAATTGGCCATTTCTTGCAAACTCAAGTTTTAGTCATTCTCCTTGCCTCTAATCAAGCCCATTGGTAATTTGTGACATGCTGAGGCCCTTTTCACTTGCTATTTCGTGCCCCATTTGGTATTGCACATGTTGCATTGAAAAAATGACAAAATTGCTCAAAATGGCCAAATCACCAACACTCTCTCATTTCAAATGATCATGGGCTGGACTTTTAAGCATGCATTACTGACTTCATTTGGCTGACAAAACGCGTGAGAAGCAAGGGAACACACGGGTAAAAGAGCTGATTCAGTATGCACCTCATTTTTGGCCAAATTTCCCAATCCTTCCCTCCAACGGATTTAAGGACAAACTTCCACTTCTAACCTTCTCTAGAAGCTCTATATAAGTGAAAGCAAGCAAAGAGAGAGAAAGAGAACGTGCCATTTGCAAGAATTCCAGATCTGAAATTTTTCTTCCTCTTCTGCAATTTTGTTCGATTCTCTCATTTCCTTGGTGCTTTCTTCAAAATTCTTGTGGATTCTACTTCAGCAAAGCAAGTAGATCGAGCTAGCACCCTTGGATTGCAACTGGAGTGAAGGAGATAGTAGATTCATTTTTTTTCAAAGGTATGAAATCTCAACTTTGAATTCTGATTTCTAGCCATGCTTCGTGTGATTTAAGTTCATAATCATGTTGTTTGAAGTCTATGGAATGATTCTGAAGTTTTACAGTGTTTAATTTGATGAATTATGCATGTTTGGATGTTCTGAAAGTCACGATTCAGAAGGTTTTTGTTCATGTTCATGACTTGATTGTGGATAATGTGGTTGATGATTTGATTTGATTCGAATTGATATGGATTCCTTGCCATGCTAGCTTTGATTTGCTTTTGATTTCATGAAAAATGATGCAAAATTGAGTGAGTTACATTGATCTGAAAGTGAGCCCTAATCCTGAGTCATGCGCGCGCTTTTTGGATGTTTAGAGGTTGAAGATGATGTGGTGGCACATCCTGATTGGTCCATTTGAAGTTTTGGTTTATTTGAATTTTTGTTTTATAAATTGATTTCCATGATTTATTTTCTTGCTAAAAAATGATTGGAAAATTCTGAAAAAAATTGTCATAATTTCAAAATAATATTTCTGACTTTGTGTATTTTTTTGATAATTTTTTTGGAATATTTTGATTGGTTCAAAAATTGTTAGGTTTAATTAATTAATCATTCAAAGATGATTTTTATTTTCATAGTTCCTTTGACCTAAAAAAATCCACAAATTATTTGAGACTTCCAAAATAATATGAAAATTGATTCTGACTTTGGTTCACTATTTTTCTTATTTTTGATTAAAAATTTAATTTCAAAGGATATTTGTAATATTGGTTTGTTTTTTTTATTTTTAATACTTCTATTAATTCAAAAATTCCAAAAAAAAATCATGTAATCTTGTTTTTGACCATAGAATCTGAATATATTTTTACTTTGACCATTTCATGATTTTTGGTTATGGTTTGTATTTTCTTGCCTTTAAATAATAATTCCACTATTAATTGTTTGTTTTTTTTATTTTAATATTTTCCTTTTAATCCAAAAAAATCACAAAAATTTAGGGATGTATGTTTTTAGCCTTAATATTTGAATATAATTTTGGTTGGCCATTTTTCTGACTTTTTGGTTTAAACATTATTTTTGATATGTGAATATTTGTTAATTACATAATTATTTGAATTTTATTTTCATTCTTGACTTTTCTTAATTCAAAAAATATGAAAAGATGTATATTCTGACTTTTAAGGTTTCTTGGTGATTGGTTTGACTTTGGTTTGACTTGTTTGAGTTTTAATCCTATTTAATTAATATTTGGGATTAAAAGTCAAAATCTAGGGTTTTTGTTGCTTAAGGTGTAAGTTTCATGTTCAAAACCCTTGTGCCTTGGACTTATATTGGATTTCAAGTTTTGATCATGGTTCATGAGTGTATTGGGAATTTGAAAACTATTTTTCTTGAATTACTTGATTTGGTTTGGCATTTTTCCACAAATAATTTTGAAAACTTGTCTAGTTCTGTAGTTTTGCCAACTAGTCTTGAATTTTGAATTTCATTTGACCTCTTCCCCCATCATTATTGAACTTAGGGCTTGCATTCTGAATTCTAAACACTTCCAAGATGTTAAGTTTTTTTGGTTTGAATTATGGATCCTTGTTTCTATTTTTGGTGTAATTTTGAAGTGAAGGTACCCAATTATGTTTGCATGTTTTGTTGAAATTTGTTTGATGGACAAGGAACTTGAGTGAGGCCTATAATTGGAAACCTAATGATCATGTTGGTTCTGACTTGTCCATGTTAACTCAAGCCATTCCACTTATAAGCTTCATGTTTGATATTTTGAACCATCTAATGCATTATGTAGGTTCCATTTCCTATTGTATGCATGAAGTTGTGATTGAATTAATTGTGCATGATTGAAATATGTTTCCTACTGAGCTTTATGGTTCTTGTTCATATTATTCTCAAGCTCTTATGATCCTTGATTGACACTCAATTTTCAATTCAACATGGTGATAGGAAAGAGAAACATTCATTTGATTCTTTTGACCTAATCTGTGCATATGCTTGTCTCTTCTTGTGTATAATGTCTAATATCTGGTAATTGCCACCATGATTATTCTCACTTCTTCACCTTTTGGAATACTAACTTGGTTGTTGAATGTGCGAGGTACTTTGAGAAAGTTTCCACTTTTGGCTTGAGGCTTGAGGCTTTTGTGTTCCACTTTATTTGTGGAACACAATTTATTATATTAGCATTGTTTTTATGCTTGGCATGCTTGATGGTTTATGCAGGATATGCACATCTATAATTGTGGATGTCACACTTTGCCCATGGGATTTGTACATATCTGATAATTTGCTTACATCTTGATGGTGCAATTGCTGACTCAATTTGTCTACTGATGCCAGCTTGCTTGAAGTTTCTCTGGGTTTCTTTTATTCTTGCTTGATTGCTACAGATAGTTATCTGTTTGGTATTGTACTACCTCCTTTCTCCCATTTTCATTTTGCATAATTCTCTGATTGCATGATGGGACCTCTATTGTTGATATATGTCAGGAGGCCCTCCGGTTTTTATCTGATGCATGTATTTTGTTTGTTGTTGATCGATGAGTCACTCAATTTAGATATTAAGATCACGACTTCGCTCTCATTGTATGTTCCCTATAGGATGTTTATTGCTTTTCTTCTTTAATTGTTGATAGATGAGTCACTCAATTTAGATATTGAGATCACGACTTCGCTCTCACTGTATGTTCCCTATAGGATGTTTATTGCTTTTCTTCTTTAATTGTTGATCGATGAGTCACTCAATTTAGATATTGAGATCACGACTTCGCTCTCATTGCATGTTCCCTATAGGATAGTTTTGTTAAGCTTTCTTTGACATGCTGATTAAGGTAGGAATCCATGTATGCTAACATAGGATAGGATTTTCCTTTATCCTAAACCTTAGGGTCAACCGTTGTATGATAACACTAGGGATAGTACTAGGTTAGTTTCCCTTAGTTGTTTTCCCTTTCTTTGCATCTTGCATCTTAAAACAAAAACCTGCTTTCTTGGTAAATCATAAGACACCTCTAATGAATTCAAACTCCTCTTCAGAATAAAAGATACAAACCAATTTTACTTTGTCTGTGTTATCTTGAAGTCGATGTTTCGCCATCGCAAATGTTTTGTTATCCTACTTTGATTCTCAATATCATTGTTAGGTGTGATGTTTTGTCATCTGTTTATCGATGTTTTGCCATCTCTACCATGATGCCTTATTATTTTGAAGCTGATGTTTCACCATCGCACATGTTTGTTATCCTACTTTGATTATCAATATCATTGTTAGGTTTGATCTTTTGTTATCCGTTTTATTGATGATTTGCCATCTTTACCATGATACCTTATTATCTCTTAGCCGATGTTTCGCCATCGCACACTTGTTTGAAGCCGATGTTTCGCCATCACACATGTTTGTTATCCTACTTTGATTCTCAATATCATTGTTAGGTGTGATGTTTTTTCATCTGTTTTATTGATGATTTGCCATCTTTACCATGATACCTTATTATCTCTTAGCCGATGTTTCGCTATCGCACACTTATTTGAAGCCGATGTTTCGCCATCGCACATGTTTGTTATCCTACTTTGATTCTCAATATCATTGTTAGGTGTGATGTTTTGTCATCCATTTTATTGATGTTTCGTCGTCTTTGCCATGATACCTTGTTATCTTATAGCCGATATTTTGCCATTGCACACTTGTTTGAAGCCGATGTTTCGCCATCGCACCTGTTTGTTATCCTAATTTGACTCTCAATGTCATTGTTAGGTGTGTTGTTTTATCATTTGATGTTTCGCCATCTGTGACATGTTACTTTTTTACTATTTAGTCGATGTTTTACCATCTCATTTTTTTGTTGTTTTATTTGATGTTTTGCCATTTTGACTGTTTTTTTGTTTTCTTAATTAAAAAACACAAACCAACCAAAACACATAAGCCGAACTACGGCTGCTCTGATTCCTTAAAAGGGATACGTAGGCATTGGGGTAGGGCCCAACCGAGCATATCTTTTATTTTACCTACATTATTTTCTTTTCTTTTGCATGCATTCCCTTCTCAGTTGTAAGCCATAAACATAAGATTTGACCACACCCATTAGATTAGACAACAAGAGTGGATACCATAGAGTTCTACGGGCGTGAGGGGTGCTAACATCTTCCCCTCGCGTAACAGACTCCCTTACCCGATCTCTCGGTCGAAAGACCGTGATTTCTCCCTTTTCAGGTTTTCTCGATGTTTACCTTTCCCTCCATGTGGGATAAAAGACGTTCGGTGGCGACTTCATTATTCGGTGATTTTCAGTCGGTGGTTTCACAATGCAGATACATTCTTTGAGAAATAAACTCAATAGGGAAAACCAAATTCAACTAAGCAAAGAACGCTGCAGGAAAGGTCAGAACACAATGTCAATGAACGATGATTTTTAGTAATGCATGATATATGTATGAATGTATGAGTGCTATCGTGCATATGCTGGTAAAAAGGATACATAATCAGTGCAAACAAACAAAACCGCCTCAGGTACTAACAACATTAGGCTAAACTTCAACCAGAAAGATCAATCCAAGAAAGGTAAAAGAAACTGCGGAAACCAAACCCACAACCTGCCTTAATTTCACTGAGGAGAAACATAATTCGGATGTAGCCAAATCAAACAAGTACCGGGATAGAAAACCCTTCTACCGGTTTCATCGGAGAAAACAGTTTTCCAAAAGCAACATGCCTACTGGAGATTGCAAGACCAACCTCAAATAAAGCAGACTGACGCTGAAACAACCAAGCCTCACTGGGGGATTCAAGCCTACCTTCCTGGAGAAAAAAAACTGCGGATTGAACATTTTAATTATGAACACTCATTCCAACAAGAGATGCCCTGGGATAACTTTCCCGGGAAATCAAGAAGTCAACATTAATGCTAAAACTGCAACAAGAGCAACATCAGCACACCAAGGGAATAAAACCTTTCATCATATGAGGGAAGACTTGCTAGGGAATCTGGGACGGAGACGTCTGACCATGCAAACCCAAAAATAAAATCAATACTTGACTGGGGATAATGGGATCACAAACCCAATATTGTACCTTGCATCCACTTAAATTGTCTCTAACTATCTGAGAAACACACAAAGATTGCGCACACCAGCAAAATGACCTGAGAAAATCTTCATGAAGGAAGTAAATCTTCGTAAAACAAACGGAGTTTGTTCATTCTTGGGATCACCATTCTTGTTGTCATTGTTTCATCACAAATCCCAAAGTAAATTGAATTGTAAAGATCTCTTCTCCTTTTTTTGAAAAGTCAATTTTGCTTTTTTAATCTTTTTTCTTTAACAGTTATTATTAGTAATAAATGATGTCTTTGCAAGCTAAATAAAAATAAGAACACCAAGAATTGGGTAAAAGCTCGAATTTCATTAATAGAATGGTAGTTTGCGAATGAAGAGACTCCATGGATGATTACAAAGTTTGGGAAATGGTAATACATAATGGAAAGGATACATTGAGATACAATGACCACTATCCCCGCTAACAACTTTTGAAATCCTGAGAAGCAACTTTTGTTGAAGTATGGTGAGGATCTGAGAAGATTGTTGCCTCAATTATCAAGTCTTGTCTGACGTAGTTACTTGCCAAGAAAATCCCTAACTTTTGCTAAAGCTTCCCTTGCGTGTTTTCAACTTAGCGGGAAATTTATTCTGTTTATGTCTCTAATTTTTGCCTAGACCGCCCTTTCGGGTTTTCGGCCTACCGAGACGCTCCTTTTTGCCTAAGCCGCCCTTTCGGGTTTTCAACTTAGCAGGCTGTTCTTTTATTTCTTTAGGCGCAGTATTTCTTGACTGCATCAGAATTCATGGGATGTGGGAACTCCTCGCCATCCATAGTTTCAAGAATTAATGCACCACCAGAGAAGGCTTTCTTGATAACATATGGGCCTTCAAAATTAGGAGTCCACTTGCCCCTAGAATCAGTGTTGAAAGACATGATCTTCCTGAGCACGAGGTCACCTTCTCTGAATTCACGAGGTTTGACCTTTTTATCAAATGCTTTCTTCATTCTTTTCTGATATAACTGCCCATGACATAAAGTTGTCATTCCCTTCTCTTCAATCAAGTTCAATTGGTCAAACCTGTTCTGGACCCATTCAGCCTCTGTCAACTTGGCTTCCATTAACACCCGCGATGAGGGAATCTCTACCTCGATAGGGAGTACAACTTCCATTCCATACACTAGGTGGAATGGGGCTGCTCCTGTTGAAGTGCGAGCAGATGTTCGATATCCATGCAGAGCAAAAGGGAGCATTTCATGCCAATCCTTATAAGTGACAACCATTTTTTGTATGATCTTCTTGATATTCTTATTTGCAGCTTCAAAAGCCCCATTCATCTTTGGCCTGTATGGAGATGAATTGTGATGGACAATCTTGAATTCTTTGCACAGTTCTGTCATCATCTTGTTGTTCAAATTCGAGCCATTGTCAGTGATGATTCTGCTCGGCATACCATACCGGCATATAAGATTGTTCTCGATAAAACGTACTACCACCTTCTTGGTAACATTGGCATATGAAGTAGCCTCTACCCATTTGGTAATGTAGTCAATTGCTACCAAGATGATACAGTGTCCATTCGAAGCTTTGGGTTCTATCATCCGGATCATGTCAATACCCCACATAGAGAAAGGCCATGGGGAGGAAATCACATTGAGGAGTGTCAGAGGCACATGGATCTTATCTGCATAAATCTGGCATTTATGGCACTTCTTTATAAATTTGTAACAATCAGATTCCATTGTCAACCAATAATAACCTGCCCTTAGCATCTTTTTAGCCATTGAATGTCCATTAGCATGAGTGCCAAATGAATCTTCATGGATCTCATGCATCAACATGTCCGCTTCGTGTCTATCCACGCATCTGAGCAAGACCATGTCATAATTTCTCTTGTATAACACATTTTCACTGAGGAAGAAACTGCCTGCCAATCTTCTCAATGACTTTCTATCTTTCTTCGACGCACCAAACGGGTATTCCTGAGTCTGAAGAAAATGCTTGATATCATAATACCAAGGTTTTTCATCTGCTACCTCCTCCGTCGTAAACACATGAGCGGGCCTATCCAGCCGTCGAATTGTAATTCGAGGTATATCATTCCAAGCATTTACTCGGTACATGGAAGCCAGAGTTTCTAGAGCATCTGCCATTTGATTTTCATCCCTAGGAATGTGATGGAGTTTAACATTATTGAAGAAGGGTAGTAATCTTCTAGCATAATATTTGTAAGGGATCAAGCCAGGGTGACGAGTGTCCCATTCTCCTTTAATCTGATTTATTACCAAAGCCGAGTCGCCATACACATCTAGAATTTTGATTCTGAGATCAATAGCTTCCTCAAGACACATGATGCAAGCCTCATATTCTGCCATATTATTAGTGCAATCAAATGTTAACCTCGCGGTAAAAGGAATATGTGATCCATGAGGAGTAACAATCACAACACCAATTCCTTTACCATAAGGATTCACAGCTCCATCAAATACCATACTCCAACGGGATTCAGGGTCGGGGCCCTCCTCAGGCAATGGTTCATCACAATCTTTCACTTTCAAGAACATTACATCTTCATCGGGGAATTCATATTCTGCAGACTCATGATCTTCCACCGGCTGGTGAGCAAGGTAATCTTCCAACACACTACTTTTAATAGCCTTTTCAGTGCGGTACTCGATATCATATTCAGATAACAACATCTGCCAGCGGGAAATTCTCCCAATAAGAGCGGGCTTTTCAAAAATATACTTAATTGGACCCATTTTGGAGATCAACCAAGTGGTATGATTCAACATATACTGCCGCAAACGCTTTGCCGCCCAGGCCAAAGCACAACATGTATTTTCTAGCATAGAATACCGCGACTCACAATCAGTGAACTTTTTGCTGAGATAATAAATGGCGAACTCTTTCTTTCTCGTTTCATCTTATTGTCCTAGAATACAACCCATGGATTTATCTAACACTATTAGATACATAATCAACGGTCTTCCTTCTACGGGAGGGAGAAAGATAGGAGGTTCAAGCAGATACTCTTTAATACTTTCAAATGCCCTTTGGCAGTCATCCGTCCACACACAACCTTGATCTTTCTTTAACAACTTAAAGATCGGTTCACACGTTGCAGTCATGTGGGAAATAAATCTGGAGATATAATTCAAACGCCCGAGGAAACCCCTGACATCCTTTTCATTTCTTGGTGCTGGCATTTCTTGAATTGCTTTGACTTTGTCAGGGTCAACTTCAATTCCTTTCTGGCTAACAATAAAACCCAACAATTTCCCCGATCTAACTCCGAAGGTGCATTTATTTGGATTCAAGCGGAGACGATATTTCCTTAAACGCTGAAACAACTTCAACAAATCTTCTATATGCCCTTCTTCAGTTTGGGATTTGGCAATCATATCATCAACATATACTTCAATTTCTTTGTGCTATCCACTAACATGTCAATGTGAGGCAATGGAAAATCATCTTTTGGACTAGCTTTATTTAGATCTATGTAATCTACGACATGCGAACTTTTCTGTCTTTTTTCGGTACTGGGACAATATTGGCAATCCACTGAGGATACACTGACATCACAAGAAGACCAACATTAATCTGCTTTAGGACCTCCTCTTTGATCTTTACTGCCATATCCAGTGGGGTTCTTCTCAACTTTTGTTTAACTGGCGGACACTCTGGCTTCAATGGAAAACGATGCTCGACAATGTATGTATCTAGACCAGGCATATCTTGATAAGACCAAGCAAAAATATCCACATATTCTTTCAACAGCTCAACCAACCCGCTTTTACATCAGTATGCAACGATGCTCCAATCTTGACTTCCTTCGGATCTTCTTCTGAACCCAAATTAACCACTTCTAAAGGCTCTTTATATATCTGAATGGTATTTTCCTCGTGCTCAAGAAACCGTGAGATCTCTTATGGAATCTCATAATAATCTTTTTCTTCAGCCCCAAACACAGGACATTCAAAGTTGGGAGAGGGTGCAGGGTCATTGTATTCAACAAGTTTTTTAATTAATCTGCACATGTGATTTATGATTGCTTTTAGAAACTGACACATATAACAAGTGATCATGCAGATTAATTTTCAGTTATTATTTATTTTGAAAGGTTTTTATTTATTTTTTACCATTTCCCAAGAAAAAGAAGAAAATAAAAGACGTAATTTCAGAAGCAAAGACAACTTTTATTAATGATCTTAACAATTATAGTAAACATATAAGCCCTACAACATTAATACTTCCACCTTGGGTAGAGTGAAAGCTTTTCAAAAGAAAGAAACAGATTAACAAAACAAATTACTTTGAAACATGTATGCAAGAAGGAACATCAATGGTGACCCTGTTCTGAACTCGGACTTCATGCGTCACATAATTCGGTATTTCCTGTTCTGCTTCATCCTCTTCAACAACATTAATTCCAAAACCAATTGGATGGAGGTAGCCTCCGCTGCGGAAAACATCATGATAACTGTTCACATAATACTTTGAATTCAAACTTTCACCTTTGCCATTCCTCGAAGAGAAACCCAAACCAGTTATGTTCTTGTTCACAGGTGGATCCACAAGTCGTCCCCAAACTGCATTATGACCATTGCGCACAACCTGCTGCGCGTCCTTCAGCGAGACCACAAAATTCTCATTCTTCCTTATGTTGTCAATGGATAGGGCTTGGAACTGGGTTCCAATAGCAGCCTCATCCGCTTCTATAATACTGAAAGAGGATAGATGGGATATCAACAACACCTGCTCCCCATTTATGATCACTACCTTCCCGTCACGCACAAATTTTAGCTTCTGATGCAGAGTTGAAGTGACAGCCCCTGCTTCCTGTATCCATGGTCATCCTAGCAAACATCTATATGCGGGAATAATGTCCATTACCTGGAAGGTTATCAAGAACAAATGTGGTCCTATATGGATGGGAAAGTCCACCTCATCGATGACGAATTTCCTCGACCCATCAAAAGCCTTCACAATGATGCCACTCAGGCGAATAGGTGTTCCCCGATACTTTAACTTCATGAGGGTACTTCTCGTTATAACATTCAACACGGATCCGTTATCAATTAGCACATTGGATAGCGAGTCATTCTTGTAGTTCATAGATATGTGGAGGGCCAGGCTGTGATTCCTACCTTCATGTGGTAACTCATCATCGCAGAAACTCAAGTTGTTACATGACGTAATGTTTCCAATTATGCTGCTCAATTGATCTAACGGCATGTCATTCTCTACAAAAGCTTGGTCTAGTACTTTCATCAGTGATTCTCTATGAGCGGACGAATTCATCAATAAAGCTAGGATGGATATCTTTGATGGAGTCTACAATAGCTAATCTACAACTTTGTAGTCGCTCATCTTAATTATCTTCAAGATATCATCCACTTATTTCTCTAATGTGGCTCCACTAGTCTCTCCTACAGTCTTCTTAGGCTCATCGTTCTCAGCAATTTTCTTTCCAGCAACAACATCTCTTCGAATAACCGGCACAAACACATGACCACTACGGGTCACCCTGATATTATCAGCTATGTTTCCAACATCTGGCATTGGCTGGATGGGAATTTCCACCCCATTTTCTAAGATTGTAGCATTGTATTTGTAAGACACTGCCTTATTTGATTTAAAGGGAACAGGTCCTGGAAGAGTAATTACCAATGGGGTAACAGCTGGTTTGCTATGGTACTCCACCTTAATATGAGCGGGTGCACCAAAACAAGGTACGATGATGTTTACACCTTCCTCAACACAATCAGCCATCAAAAGGTTATTTCCGGCAAACAAATCTTCATCTGAAGAGAAATACTCATCCGCGGAGGCGTACTCCTCCTTTGACTCTTCTCCCATCAAACACACTTCAACCATATCAATCTCGTGATAATCATCTCTCTGACCTGTGATCTTGATAGTTCCATTGTCTAACATCAATTGAACACCCTCTCTCACAATAGAACATCCTCGGGGGTCTCGACAGCAAACTATGCAAGATCCATATTGGTGTTCCACCTAACCAGCAGTACGACAGAAGGTAACATGCAACTGCACGAGATCCTCATTCAAATGCTCCACTTCAAAAATTCTGAATTCACCCGGACATCCAGACACCATATTCACTTCCTCTTCATATTCTGCCCTTGGCCTGATTATATAAATTAGAACTTCATCCATCATCTCTTGTAAACCAGCCTTTATCTTCTCGCAACCCTGTATGTCTGTACTGCAAACAGCACAACCGGCGTGATCATGTGTATAATAACTGAATTCAAAGAGGTCTGTGTGCATCTTCACCAAATCTCCTCTAACAAGGTTAATGTTAAAAATCTGGAAGTCACCTGGACAACCGGCCACCATATTCACAACATTCACTCCCCCGTGCTTGGGTAGAGGATTGTCTTTCACATTAGGTCCCGTGTCTTTGAAAGATAAAATTCCAGACTTCACCAACCTTTTCACTTCAGTCCTCAAAGGATAACAATTTTCAACACTATGCCCTGGTGCTCCCTGATGAAAGGCACATGTCTGGTCCGCTTTGTAATACCAAGGCAATGGTGATGGTACTGCTGAAGGTGGTCGTGTCTGGACCAACATCTTTTGAATCAATGCTGGTAGTAGCTATGCATAACTCATGGGAATAGGTTCGTAGTTCTCCCTTATCTGATTATTCACTTGGTTCCCCTGCTGGGACTGTCTTTGATAAGCAACGATAGTCGGAGTGGCATTCATAATAGGAGTCACTGAGGCAACTTGCTGATGACGCTGATAATTCCTTCTAGGAGCGTTTACCCTCCTCTCTTGCATAACAGCATTGGTATCCTCTTCTTCTTCTTTGTAAACCCATAAGCTGGCTTTTTCACACCTCCAGATCCTTCACCCTTTGTCAAACGACCTTCTCTTACTGCCTCTTCTAGGCGGACACCCATCCCTACCATCTCTGTAAAATCACTTGGGGCACTTGCTACCATTCTTTCGTAGTATAAAGCACTTAGCATCTTCAGAAATATTTTAGTCATTTCCTTCTCCTCCATGGGAGGAATCACTTGTGCAGCCACTACACGCCATCTCTGTACATACTCTTTGAACGATTCTTTATCTTTCTGAACCATGGCCCTAAGCTGATCATGGTCAGGCTCCATGTCCACATTGTACTTGTATTGTTTAATGAATGCTTCTCCCAAATCATTAAAGGTATGGATGTTGTCGCTGTCTAAACTCATGTACCATTTCATCGATGCGCCGGTAAGACTATCCTAGAAAAAGTGAATCAGCAGATGCTGATCATCGGTGTGAGTAGACATTCTCCTCACGTACATCACCAAGTGAGCACGAGGGCAAGTGTTTCCCTTGTACTTCTCGAACTCCGGGACCTTGAACTTAGCAGGCACTTTAACATTCGGGACCAAACACAGCTTATTCACATTCTGCCCAAATAGCTCTTTTCCCCTAAGATCCTTCATCTCTCTTTGCATTCTATCAAACTGCTCTTGGAAATCATCCATTCTATCATAAAGACCCAAGTCTTCACTCGGCGGAGGTAAAGGACTACACACATCTTCATTAATAAAACGGAACCAAATTTACCGAGGGAGGTGCAGCAGGAACAGTATGCACCACAGGAGGTGCTGGAGTAACAACATTTGGAACCACCGGAGCATCTTGGGGGCCCAAATTGAAACCTTCCGGTGCAAAATTCTATGGCATTCCCCACGGATAACCCTGAGGCATGCAGTTTTGAACAAATGTCGGCATGGCGGATACAGGAACAATAGGAACTTCAGCATTTGCCCTTGTTGGTTGAGGTTGAACACTCGGTGGCTGATTCTGAGCAACCTCCAGAGCTTCCATCAGAGTAGTCAAGTTGTCCAAGCCATCCTTCAAAGCAGAAACTTCTTCGCGTAGCTCGTGATTCTCCTGTTCCAAGTTGTCCATCTTCTTTTTAATGTTAGCCCGAGTGTTGTAGTGATGAGTTAACTTGCTGAACAAAGTAAAAAGCTGGGTAAGGCACCTGGATATGCATAATAAATGCAAGAAATATGTGCAATATGATGCATGACGTGCAATGCACATGATTATTTTTGCTTTATTATTTAATATTTCAAGGGATTTAACATTTATAGACATATTGCAAACATCAAAATAATAACACATTTGAAATACTGAAATTTTTTTATTATAATAACTTCAAAAATGGATTGCAAGTTTCAATGATCGCAAGTACAGGATGAAAATACAATCTAAAAATCCTGAGAGAAAGAAACTGATAGAGATCAATCTGTACGTTGGCGCTTCCCTGTGAGTCTGGAAATCTGAGCCCTCAACCTCTGGTTTTCTTCTATGTGCCTGATGGCAATTTCCTTCCAATCCTCTGAAGCAGGAAGTGAGTGATCAGCACCTGTTTGAGGCTTAGGAGAAAATAAATCCCCTTGCCTCTCCTAGACTCCACCGCTCGATTCTCAAGGATCTCGATCAAATCGTCTTTCTCCTTCAGGTCTGTTCTGTAGGAACTCTCTAAAGTCTGGAACTTTTTATTCCAAGCATCCCTTTCTTGTTGCATCCTAACCAAAGCAAGCTACAACTCTTCTAGATAATCTAATAAAGGAGGAGTGGTCTTCACAAACAAATCAGGCATGGGTGTCTCCCAAGTATACGGCATCTTCAACTGGATGGCTCTCGATCGGACCCACTGAAGATATGGCTCCAAAGAAACAGCGCCCTTAGGTCCCAAATCCTTTCTACTCTTCTTATGAATGTGATGCCAGACCTTCGCAATCTGCTCCCTAGCTTCCCTGTGGTCTTCTCCTTCCTTCAGAAAGAAACCAATCAAATGAATATTGTTTGGTTTATCCCTCATCAGATAACCAAGCTGTCGTCGTGCAAGAACAGGGTTATAGTTAATTCCTCCCTTTGTACCAAGAAGAGGTACATTGGGGAAACTACCACAACTGTCAATAATCTCCACATCCTAGTAAGCTCGATGATACCAATCAATATTCGAGTGAGTAAGTGCCATGATCTTAGGAGCCCAACGGGGTTCCTTCTTGACATCCCAAAAAGCATCAGACTGAGGCATATGAGAGATGAACCACCGGTACAACAAAGGAGTGCAACAGATAATCATTCCCCCATGATAAGAACTCCAAAGATGAACAGAGTAATAAACATCACCCAACAGTGTAGGAACTGGGTTTCCAATCATGAAAATCCCGATAGCGTTAATGTCCACAAACTTGTCCACATTAGGAAATAAGAACAGTCCGTAAGCAAGTAAAGCGAAGATGGCCTCAAAAGCAACCGTACTCTTCATCCTGGAAAAGTAACGAGCTTTCTCCAATAAGAACTGAGCTGGTAATCCTCTAATCCCTCCTTTGGTAGTCATATGGGCTTCCACCTCAGACTTCCCCAGATGATTCAAAGCAGCTATCTCATATGGTTTTGGCTCACCCTCCAAACTAGTAAAAGGAACACCATCGGTAACGGGTAAATGCAATAGATAGGAATATTCCTCCAGTGTAGGCATCAAATGATAATCGGGAAAAGTAAAGCAGTGATACACCGGATCATAGAACTGGACCAAGGTCGAGAGAATACCTTCCTTCATCTTCAGCTTCATGAGAGGAATAATGGATCCATACTTCTTCCGAAAGTCTACATAACACTCGATCTCTGGAATTAGACTGATCAACTCATCTATCTTGGGATCCTTGAAACTGTATTTCCTGGTCTTTCTCTTTCCAGAATCCATGGTTAAAAGTACCTGAGATATTCACAAATAGTCAACCTTTAAATCCCTTGAAATATTATTTTCTTAAAAAGATACTTATGAGTGCATGGATGCATGATGCAACAATCACATATATAGGGTTCACGAGCATGAGGTCGAAGGTACTACCCATAAGGTGCTGATATAAAAAGCTATCACCTGCTGAACAAGGTTCTAGAGGTTCCCAGAGTCTACATCCTTCCTTCGGATATTACCAACTTCTCGATTAACTCAGTAATTAGTAATATTCTCAAGAAAGACTCGTCTGAGCGTAGTATCGCGTGACAACTATTTCCGGATTACTCCGTCATAGCTTCTGCACTACACCTAAAAGGCCAAGATGGGTTTGGTATTCTATGGTCCTTAGTTTTAGCAGGCTCCCACGAAAGCAATACGTCTTCCCGATTACTCGGTAAACGAAACTACAGTCAAAGGGGCCTCAACTGAGTGGGGGATCTCATGCCTCCTTTTTTGGGATTACTCCCTCAAAGTTAACATGACTATACCGCCCGTCCTATCTTAAAGTTTTCCCAATTCCGGGTATAGGACTTATGAGTAATCACCAAGCACCCTGAAAACCAGGAAAATCCAGACAAACATATATACAAAATATAACACATAAACAACAATATCACATATACAAATATAAACAAAGATAGGCTCAACCCACTTAGGGATGAACCAGCAAGAGGTCAATATGTCCCCAGTGAAGTCTCCATTTTTCTGTAGCGGTAGAAATGTTTAAGACTGAGCCATTGGATTGACTAGACTTATACAGATCAAAAATAAAAATCATCACCGCGCTTTATTATTTCTAAAGGAATGGGAAAAGAGCGAATAACCCAAAAAAAGGGGGAAAGATTCAAGGTAAGGGGGGTGGTTATGCAAAGGGAAGGTATTAGCACCCTAAACATCTACGGTACTCCGCAGAAACCTCTTTGTAAAAATCTGTATATTTTGGCTATAAAAAATGTGTTGTATATAAAATGGATGGTGGAGGTGAGAAAAGAAATATTTTTTTATGATTTTTGCACCCGCCGTGGTTGCGAATCTTTAGTGCCTACGTACCACCTTTCGTGCAATAGGGGATCAGGGTACACGTAGTTCCTCTTTTAAAAGTTTGAAATAAAAGTGTGTTGGTTGATTTTAAGAGATAAGACATCATCGTCATTGTCCGTATGGAAAACATACTTACTACCCACAATCATGAGAAAGGAGAATTTGCATCATCTCAAAGTGGAGGATATAGCTTGGATTTTAAAATCAACAATGCCTCACTCAACACCCAAGTGGAAAATATATCAATTCACTACATATTGTATAAGTATAGTTGTTTGCATCACTACAAGGATTGACAAGAGTCTAACCTTTTGAGAAAAGTTTTAAAATAAAAGACAAAGTGGAAAAATGGTCTGAAATGAGATTATTTGACTTTTAGTCTTCTCACAAAAATGTCAAGGTATTATTAACTTGATTGGAGTTTATTTATGAAAATATTTTGAAAATGCATGGACCTAAGTCCAAGTTTATTATGAAAGTGGTTTAAGTTTCAAAACAAGAAGAGTTTTCAAAAGGAGGGAGAAGATTTTTGAAATTAAAGAAGATGGGAGGAGAAGAAGAGACTATCCTAAAGCATAAGGTAAAAGCTAAGGATAAGAACCATCTAACCAACAAGAAGCCAAAAAATTGACATTATGAGCCAAGATAAAATTCCCATTCTTTGGATTGAAACCAAGTAAGCAAAGATACTAGACCTCTTCAAATGCATTAAGTCTTCACAAAAATTGGGCTGAGTAACGGCTGTATACAGGTGAATTCCAGATTACAAACAAAGGATGTAATCACAAAAACCTGCACACAAAAACGAACAAATAACCCAATTTCTTGAGGTAAACCTCAAGAGCTCTAGACAAAATAATCAGATAAAGTCACAAAGTCTCTAAGATAGGCCAAGGTTTCTAATCCTAAGTCCAAGAAATAGTCCCATGCTCCATAATGCCAAGGATAGTAACCAAATAGTCCAAGTACCATTAAGAGTTTTTTAGGGTTTATGTTGATTATTAAGTATCTTGAGAAAAGAAAAGAAAAGCTCAAGTAAGCAAAGTAAAAATGACAAGAAAATAAATGCTCAAATGAGCAAAGATAAAAATGGGATGAAATAAAAAATGCTAAAAAATAAATAGTGCATAAAGCATAAAAGAATAAAAGTATAAAATAAAACAAGTTAATAATTAGTGGTTAGTTGGATGACCATCTTGAAACTTGCATTTGGAACTCATTAGAGGATTGGTAGAACCAAAGCCTCCACACAACAAGTTGCATTTGCTTTTTATCAAGTATATCATCCATTTGGAATTCTCATAAGTACCATTTAATGATCAATGATGTTTAAGTGATCCGCGTTGACCAAAGGTGTTGTAGATCCATTATAGGATTTGTAGAACCAAAGCCTCCACACAATGAATCTCAAGGTTATTGGATCAAAGAGATCAAATTAACATACTTGGGCTTGCAATCATAAGTTTGGGCCATGAATGATCATTTATTCGAATCGGGACAAAATTTAGCACTATGTTAAGTAATCGTAAGTGGAATTATATAAAAGTCGCACCTATTTTGAGGTCGGCCAATAGCAATCTATGCACCATTTAATTTGAGACATGATATAGAGATCATGCTCCAACAACATTTAGTGCAATGAGAAGGGGATGAGATGAAGAGGAATTAGGTTAAAAAGAGAAACCACATTTGAATTAATATTTAATCAAACTATTATTAAAATCATTCATCCATTTTTTGTGGAGTTAAACTCAACACCATGGATCCAATGATGTTAATAAAGCCATGACCAAAAAATCAACCCAAGACAGCCAGAAAATATTCACAAAATAATAATATAATTAATATATACATTAAAGGGTTTAAAAATGTTTTAAAAAATGGAAAATAATGAAGAAAAATGCCAATTATATTCAAATTAATCAAGAAATTAAAAATAAGACCATAGAAAAATAAAAAAAGAGGCCAAGTGATTTTACAAAATTTTTGGTAATTTTTAAAAGTCATAAACTATTTTTAAAAATTAAAATAAATGAGTAAAATAAACAAAATAGTAAAAAATAGTAAAGTCATAAACAAAAATAAAATAAAGTCACCAATATTTGTCACAATATCATTGGATCATTCCATAATTTTTTCAGAATTTAAAAAATGTATAAAAATATTTTTAAACATTTTAAACAAATCAAATAAGTGTAAAATTTGTAAAAAAATACCAAAACAAAAAATTAAATTGTGAAAAAATAAAAATCAGAAAGAGAATAATCAAAAATATTTTTCATAATTTTTTCTGATTTTTTGGACTAAAAATGAATTTTCTTTGATTTTTTGAAATTTAAAACAATTAAAATATAAAAATCAGAAAAAGAAAATAAAAGAAAAAGATGTGGACCATTGGATGAGAGCCAAAACGCGTTAGTAATCAAATCCAAGGGATCTGGTGCGTTGTGCATATCATGGTCTTTAATGAATAACGTACATAATCATTAATAAAATCAGAATTTGAAAATAACAAATGTCACGCTTTCATTGGTTAGAAGATGACACGTTGGTCATCTTCAACCTCCATCCCTTACGAATTGCAAGTCTCTCAAACTGTAAAATCAGAAGCTCAGACCTATGCCATTCGCTTCGTCTCTTCAAGACGAAAACAAACACACCCTCGCGCTAAATTTATATAAATAGAAAATTCATGGTCAAAACGTGCTTCCAGATGAAAGTAAGTGTTACCACTAGAACTAGGCAATGAGAGCAACACAATGATACCAAAGTTTTGAAGAATTGATGAAGGAATCTACCTATTGAAGTTGAGTTGCAGTGCTCTGAAACTTGACTTCTATGGAGCAATGTAGGGCACGATTCTTGAATGTAATTGTATGGTTAGCTTCAGGGAAGATCAAGGAAGGTGAATTGATGGAAAAAATGGATTGAAAAAGGCTTGAGAATATGATTCGAAGTAGCTGAATTCTGAGTTGTGAAGCAAGTTTGGCAGGGTGATTCTGGCTATCTAAGCTTAGGAAATTGAATGGGGGATGACCCTCTATTTATAGGGAATCAAATGGAATGTTCAAGCGTGTGAAATGATGAAGTTTGGAAGGAAATCGTGTGAACCTGATGCACGAGCAAAGTGTGATCTGATTTGCATCTAAACTCATCTAATCCTTACGTTTCAAGGCTCTAATCCACTTTGGCAACTTGGTTAAACATGTTTAGATCACAAACGCGTGCTAATTTGATGTTTAAAGGCCAAAACATGAATTTCAAATTCTGACTTATGGAGAAACTTCAATTCCAAGTTAGCAAGTTCAATTCAATGGCATTTCCACCTCAAGGGGTCTTAGGGAAAAATTCTTGATGCTTTGGAAAGATGAGATAACAAGCTTTGTAATGGAAAAAGAATGGAATCAAATGGATGCTTGAGCTGAAAGATACATGGAGTCAAAGTTGAAGAAAAAGAGTTGACTTTCCATACTTAGAAATATTTCAAATTCTTCTTTAAAAATGACCTATAATCTCTTGCATCCAAACATAGCCTTCCACTTAGAATTTGCTCTTGACCAAAAAATATGGAATTAAGTAGATCTCTTGAATGACATTTTTCAATTTGAACCACTCAAAATATCCAAAAATTGAGCAAGTTATGACTTGTTAAAGTTGGCCAAAAATCATAAAATGACCTATAATCTTTTGCATTCTTAAGGCAACTTCCATCCATTTTTTTACTTAGCAAATAAAAGAAGGCATGAAGCACACATCTTTAAGATCATCATGAAAAAATAATGGGCTCAAGGTGACAAAAATTGACAAAGTTACGACCATTTGAAATCACATATGGAGAATTAGGGATTCATCTGGGTGACTTGTAATCTTTCCTCTTCACCAAGTTCATTCCACATGAAAACTCCTTGGAACTTTTAAAGTGATTTGTTGGTAAATCATTGAATAGAAGAATGTTTTTGGAATCACTCAAAAATACCAAAAGATGAGCAAGATATGCCCCTTTGAAGTCCACAACCCTAGCCTCTAGATCAAGAGAATGCTTGGTGGAACTTTGCCAAGTTTGAACAAACTATTTGTTACAATATTCTTCCTTTGTGAATAGAAATTGTTTAGGATGATGATGAGGACTCATGGCCACCAAAACCACTTCCATACCAACTTCAAAACAAACTTCAATGGTGAGGTTTAAATTTCTCAAGCTATTGACTAGGGCATGGAAATAAACTTGTGAACCCATGCAGCAACTTGCTAAAACTCATTGCCTTTAACTACATTATTAACAATTAAGACAAACCAATATTTCATTTTGTTAATTAGAGAGAAAAACAAAGCAAAATATCCATGAGCACAAAAGAAAACAAGTTAAGTTGCTTGGTAATTCCTCAGAAGAGCAAGGCTAAAGATAGGGAGAAGAACCAAAAGCCCTAATGTGATTTTGTTGCGATTGAACTAATATGGTATCATGAAGGAATATTAGGGGGGAAAATTAGGGTACAACACATTTGATTCGTCTCTTCAAGACTATCCTAACACCACCATCGCGCCAAATTTATATAAAGTATACAAAGAGATATGAATCAAAAACCCATAAAATAGCGAGCACTTTCAATTTGAGATTTCTCTCTCAATTCTCAATAGATTTAAAAATTGTAAGAAGCACTAGAATCAGGAGAAGGAGTAGAACAGGTTAGTGCTTTATTTGGATCCAAATGATGGAGAATTCTACCTTTTCCAAGTTCAAGAAAGAAGCTATGAAACTGGACTTCTGTAGCTTGGATTATTGCTCGTTGTTCTTGGTTTAAGTGTTGGAGATTTTGTATGATGCTTGAGGAAGATGAATGTGCAAAGAATTTTGGAGGAAAAGGATGGAATCTCAGAAACTGATTTCAAAAATTTTAAGCTCGTGTGAGGTTTTGACAGAGTGTTTTTGGCTTTCAAAGCTTGAGGAAATGAATGGAGGATGACCCTCTATTTATAGGGAATCAAATGGAATGTTCAAGAGTGTGAAATGATGAAGTTTGGAGGGAAATCATGTGAACCTGATACACGAGCAAAGTGTGATTTGATTTCCATCAAAACTCATCCATTCCTTGCATTTTAATGTTCTAATCCAATTTGGCAACTTGGTTAAACATGTTTATATCACAAACGCGTCCTAATTTGATGTTTATAGGCCAAAACATGAATTTCAAATTCTGACTTATGAAGAAACTTCAGTTCCAAGTTACCAAGTTCAATCCAATGGCATTCTCAGCTCAAGAGGTCTTAAGGCATGATTATTGACGCTTTAGAAAGATAAGGTTACAAGATTTGCAATGGAAAAAGAATGGAATCAAATGGATGCTTGAGATGAAAGTTGTATTGGGTCAAAGTTGGGGAAAAAGGTTGACTTTCCATACTTAGAAATATTTCAAATTTTTCTTCAAAAGTGACATATAATGTTTTGCATCCAAACATGGCCTTCCACTTGGAATTTGATCTTGGCCAAAAAAGATGGCATGAAATAGACCTTTTAAATGACACTTTGAAACTTGAACGATTCAAAATCTCTAAAAATTGAGAGAGTTATGAATTGTTGAAGTTGGCAAAAAATCATGAAATGACCTATAATCTTTTGTATCCTTAGGGCATCTTCCATCCATTTTCTCACTTTGCACATAAAAGAAGGCTAAATTCCACATCTTCAAGATCATTATGGAAAAAAGAGTGGGCTCAAGGTGATAAAAATTGACCAATTTATGATCATTTGAAGTCACACATGAGAAAATGGGGGTTCATTTGGAGGACTTGTAATCTTTCTTCATCATCAAGCTTCTTCCACATGAAAACTCCTTGGAACTTTTGAAGTGATTTGTTGATAACCCTTTGAAGAAAAGGATGTCTTTAGAATCACTCAAAAATACCAAAAGATGAGCAAGATATGTTTCTTTGAAGTTCAAAACCCTAGCTCTTAGATCAAAAGAAATGCCTTGAGAAACTTTGGCAATTTTGAACAAACTTCTTGTATCAACACAAATTTTTTGTAAATAGAAGTTTTTGAGGATAAAAATGAGAACTCATAGTCACCAAAACCACTTCCATATCTTGAAAATTAAGAGAAATATTCATTTGTGACCAATGGGAACAAAGCCTTGTCCAAGCATGATAACTTCTCCAATCAATCCCTTGTGCTTTTGAACCAAATTTGATAATCTTGAAATGTGGTGAACCAAAATAACCTTGTCATGCCGTTTCTTCAAAAACAACTTCAATGATGAGGTTTGAACTTCTCAAACTTTATTGACTAGGGCATAGAAATAAACTCATGAACCCATGGAGCAACTTGCTAAGCCTCATTATCTTTACCTACATTAGCAATAAGCAAGACAAACCAACATTGCATTTTATTAATTAAAAGGAAAAATCAAGACAAAATGTTCATGATTACAAAAGAAAACAAGTCAAGGTGCTTGGTGATTCCTCAAAGAGAAAAGCTAAAGGTAGGGAGAGAAAACCAAAAGCCCTAATGTGATCTTGTTATGATTAAATCAATATGGTATGATAAAGGGATCTTAGGGGCAAAAATTGGGGTACAACAACTTGATTTCACACAAATAAAGTTTCGGTTTGAGATTGTAATATTTTTCAGTATCTGAATTACGTTACCTTCAATAAAGGCATTTTGTTTCCACATCGCATTTGCGTATCTATTTTAAAGATAGTCGCCAAGTAAAATAATAAGAAAAGGAAAATCATGTACCCAGAGGAATAAAACATTTAAAACAAGAAACCATTTTATGTTCATACACATTCATCTACATGCATGCATTCACGAACACCTGCATATCATATCGAAATTCATTTTTCCAAAAAAAATCTCTCCAGTTGAACCATTGGTAGAAGAAGATCTCCACTTCCTTGGCCTCCATATCAAACAAGGTCCTATCAACAAAAAGCAATGGAGCAAATCAAGGAAACACGGGTTGCATTCAAAGAGGACCTCGACCAAGTAAAGGGTGATGTAACTTCAATGAAAGGAGACACGAGTCAAGTTCTCCTAGCTTTGAAGAACATCATTGACAGGCAAGACCAGATTCCCAGGGTAGCTTTCAAAGAAGTAGCCCAAACGATTGGTGCATCAAGCAGTCACCAACTAAGGAAAGAGCCAAAAGCAGGACTTCAAAAGTCCGTCATGGCCCAACAAGAAGTTGAAACTAAAGGGTTTGTCCTACCTCCACCAAAAGTTGGGCATCACATACCCCACAGATCCCAACCAATAATACAGACAACTACTTGGACATGCAATACGGAGACCATGACCCATAGGATGCCGACCAAGCACCCTTAAAGACGACTGGTACTTATGTTGTCCGCTGATAATAAATTAGTATAAAGCTCTGGAGGAAAGATTAAAAGTTGTGGAGGGTTTTGATACCTTTGAAGTAGACGCCCTCAAAATGGGCCTAGTTCCTGATGTGGTAATTACGCCAAAGTTCAAAGTACATGACTTTGAAAAATACAAGGGGCTCACTTGTCCTAGAAATCATCTTCGTATGTATTGCAGGAAGATGCATGGCCATGCCCATGATCAAAGCTGACGATTCACTACTTTCAAGATAGCCTAAGTGGGGCATCTTCAGACTGGTATATGCAATTGGAGTGAACGCATATTCGAACCTGGGAAGATCTTGCTAATGCTTTCCTAAAGCATTACAAATATAACATGGACATGGCGCCTACCCGCATGCAACTCGAGAACCTGTCCCAAAAGAAAGAAGAGTCTTTCAAGGAGTATGCTCAGAGATGGAGGGAGTTGGCATCCCGTGTCCAACCACCACTATTGGAGAAAGAATTAGTAGACATGTTCATGGGGACTTTGCAAGGGCTTTATTGTGAGAAAATGGTTGGAAGTATCTCTTCGGGGTTCTCAGACCTAGTAACTATCGGAGAAAGGATCGAGACTGGAATAAAAAGTGGGAAGATATCAGGGGGACCATCAAATACCCCCTACAATTCCAGAAGGCCTGCTTTAAACTTCCCCAAAGGAAAAGAGGGAGAAATTAATGTTGTAGCATCACAACCCAGGGTACAACAACCATTAGTGGTCCCACTAGGGCAACAACAAAGCAGAAGGCCACCCAGGGAATTTGATCCACTCCCTATGCCACCTAGTCAGTTATTACAACAGCTAGTTAAGGCATCCTTAGTGGAACTCAAGCCTCTAGATCCTCCAGTCGGGCCACTCCCACGAAGATATGATGCCAACGCCAGATGTGAGTATCATGCTAATTCTCCTGGGCATACCATAGAACAATGTTGGTCATTCAAGCATAAGGTCCAAGATTTTTTAGAATCCCAAGACATCACTTTTGAGAAGTGTAACATCAAATCAGACCATATGCCTTCGCACGATAGGGCGACAATAAATGCAATCGAAGTAGTTACTGACGCTGGGGCAAGCAGACAAGCAAAGGCCCCGGTAAACTCGCTGAAAGAATACTAGTTGGGATATGGACTCCCTCTAGAACACAATGAAGCTTTCGAAAGAGCTCTATAAAGGCTAGGGGACCAGGGGATAGTCCAGTTCAGACAATACCCTGAAGAAAAATATAAAGCGACTCTGAAGAGCGAAGCACATTTTCTTCCAATCCAAGAGACCTTTGTCAACAATGGAGTAGTGCATGGCAGACATGTGGCGAAAATATCCAACAAGTCCAACACCGAATGGGAAACTGAATTCATCCGAGAATGCGCCCCAGGAGAAGAACTAAAAAGATGGACTGTCGTGGAGATTCCTCGGATCTTTTTCTTTCCTAAGTAATTTTTCTTGTTTTTGAAAGAACCTATATCAAGCCCGAGACATAGGGGTTGCTTGTAAGGGTTCCCTCGTTTTGTTTCAGACAATATTTACGATTAATAAAATTTATATTTTGTTTTTAATTAAGATCCATATTCTTTCTCTTGCATTTATATCTTAAATTTAAAAATGGCAATACTTTCTCTGCATATGCATTTTCAAATATTCATATACTAAATCTGCACCAAAACATGATAAAGGTGCAAATTCATGCCCAAAACCACCGATAATGCTACTGCTGCGATCCGATATAATTTTTATGCTCCTATCAACCAAGCTAAAGAGGAAGATGACAAAGATCTTGAACTCTCTAAGAAAATGGCGAGGGAAATAAAAAGAAAAGCTAACAATACACAACCATAAAAAGAGGCTATTAATTTGAGCACAAAGGAAGACCCAGAAGAAACCAAGCTAAGGGGAAATGTTAGACCGGAGCCACAAAGAAGCTGATCAAGTTATTATGCACATCTATAGAAACAAGCCAAGGCCAAATACAGACAGTGTTGTAAAAATAAGCAACTACGAAATACCAAGATCTGGCGAAGAACCCGAGCCAGGGGCACATTGGGTATCCATGTTCGACGAGGCTTCAAATGCACCGGGGCACGATATAGGGGTAGTATTGACTTCTCCAAAGAATTACCATAAGCCATATACCAATTCAATGGTGAACAGGATACTAAATATCTGAAACTGGTTCCATATCAGGATCATGTTTTGAAAACTGACTGCGGAATTCACAAAGATCATTTTCAGCAACGTCCCACGAAAAGGAAATCAAATGACGAACGCCTTGGTAGCTATATCGTCTACATTCAAAGTAACTTGGTCAAACCACGAACCATGCGTTGCAAAAAGACGCTTCGAAGAGCCCACACATTGTGTTGCTATTAAAAAACGACAATATAACAAGCCTTGGTTTCATGACATCCGGAAAATGCCTCCAACATTGGCAAATAAACCCTACGAGGATTAGCCTCATAATTCTTTCAAAGTAAACGATATACTGTACAAGATGAACCACGAAATGGTCTAGTAATCAAGAAGATTTTGCTACCTCGCCTCGACTCATGTGGTAAATGGACACCCAACTACGAAGGTCCATATGTAGTCAAAACAACATTCTTCGGTGAAGGTATTATCTCTACAACAATGGATAGGGAAGAACTACCACATCCGGCAAATTCAGACGTAGTCAAAAATACTATGTATGAAAAGCTCGCTAAGCTCGAACCTTAAATAGGTGAATTAAGAAAAAAGGAGCATCCCGATGGATCGAAAACCCTAAAGGGCGATCTAGGAAAAAATTAGGGGCATATAAACAAAAAAAATATCCCAGTGGATTGAAAAACCGAAAGGGCAATCCAGGAAAAAGTTAGGGATTCCATACAAAGAAATAAAGAATAAAAAGACTGCAATCTAAGAACTGCGACTACGAAGGAAAAGATAGATCTGAATCATACAACTCATAAGCAAAGGAGATAAGATCATTAAAAGGATATTGGGGAACATCAGTAGCAATTATCATTTTTATTGCCATTTACGGTCTGAAAGCTTTATGTAATTATCCCTTTCTAGGAATTGCATCTTGTACTCTCGCCTATTCAAAGGCCTATCAATAAAACAATTGCTTTCTTTGCATCTTTCAAATTGCGTTTTTCTTTTCTCAGACTTGTTTACAAAAAACTACAATCATTACTTATGAATATTGTCTTGAAATCATTTCGGGGGATTAACAAGATAAAAGAATTTGACAAAACATCGAAAAATCATTTTGGTTAGAAAAATATTGAAAGAAAATCCACATCTACGTCCACGCACATGGCTACCCCTACGTCTTGCAACACAAAAATATATACGTGTGTCCATGCCTATATCTATGCATATCTACACCTACGTCTATACACATGTATGCGCCTATGCTTGAACTCAGCAATACAAAGTCTATACATATATTTATGCGTCCCTACGCAAAGTCTATGTCCATGTCAGCGCCTATGCTTATGCTTGCAACGCAAAGTCTACGTCCTCACATGCATCCATGCACATGTGTATTCCTGCCAATTCTACATACGTCTACGCTTACGACGGCGCCTACGACATACAAATCTACATGCATCTGCGCTTACGCCTGTGCCTATGACATATGAATCTACGCTTACGCCTGTGCCTACGAATCTACGTACGTCTATGCTTACGCATGTTCCTAAAACATACGAATCTACGTACGCCTATGCTCACACCTAAGCTCACGCCTACGCTTACAGAGACCACATACATACGTTTACGCCTGTATACAAATCTACCCATAGGCTATTATCTGCGTCTACGTCTACGCCTTTATACAAATCTGCGCATAGGCCATTATCTACGTCTATGTCTACGCCCGCAATACAAAATCAATACTCAAATTTTGCTAACATTGTCCACTGTGTTCAAGTTCAACAATACAACGACGACACAACATACAACGCCAGGAATCAGTAACTCTAAGCCAATGGTTCAAAGGAGAGAATGCCAGGAATAGTCTTCATGACATTTCAAGGAATACACATATCTTACGCATATTGCATACACACATTTTGCATATCTCAAGCATACATACACTATGCATTCCTGCATACAATATGCATATAGTCAGGGTTCCATATCAATGTCAAACATCATACATTTCGCATACATACAACATTCAATACGCATGCATACACATGTATCACATAGCAAACAGACAAATAATTTCACCCTCAATTCAATAATCTAAGGGTCAACCTACACAATACTTCCCCTACAATTCAACCCGTCACCTAAGTCTTTATGCCGTGACATATTCAGCCCATCACGGAAGTCTTCCCACAGTGATAAGCTCCTTACAAACTCAGTATGTTGCCTCTAAGCCGCAACATATCTTCAAAGCCCGTTATGTTGCCTCTAAGCCGCAACATATTATCCAAGCCCAACACATTGCCTCTAAGCCGCAATGTATCCTCAAAACTCAGTAGGGTGCCTCTAAGCCGCAACATATTCTCAAAGAACCATTACATTGCCTCTAAGTCGTAAAAGCCGCAGTATATCATCCAACTCAAACATATTGCCTCTTAGCCTCAATTTAACTTTCCAAACTCAGTATATTGCTTCTAAGCCGCAATATATTATTCAACTCAAACACATTGCTTCTAAGCCCCAATGTATCTTTCCAGATCAACATATTGCCTCTAAGCCGCAATATAAACCAGCACGTTGCCTCTAAGCCGCAATGCATTACCCAAAATCATACCATCGTCTCATACTTCAGGTTGTGATGTTCGAAACCAAATTTAGCTTATCACATCAGACTTTACGCAGTGATTTGCGAACCTAATACATTGCCTCAGACTTCATGCAACAATGTATTTCGTCATGCCAAATTCCAGACCATCACCTCAGACTTCATGAAGTGATGCTCGAAAACCAAAACCTAGCTTATCACCTCAGACTTCATGCAGCAATACATTTAGTTACTCCATAAACATCGATCATTGCCTCAGACTTCATGCTGTGATGTTCAAAAGAAAACAAAACTCGATACATTACCTCTAAGCCGTAATGTATTCGTAATGTATTCGCAAACTCGACATATTGCCTCTAAGTCGCAATGTAATTGCAAACTCAACACATTGCCTCTAAGCCGCAATGTATTCACAAACTCAACACATTGCCTCTAAGCCGTAATGTATTCGCAAACTCGACATATTGCCTCTAAGCCGCAAAGGATTTTGAAAAACTCATTACATTGCCTCTAAGCCACAATGTATTCTCAAAACTCGGTGCATTGCCTCTAAGCCGCGATGTATTTGCAAAACTCGTTACATTGCCTCTAAGCAGCAATGCATTCTCAGAACTCAGAACATTGCCTCTAAGCCGTAATGTATCCTCAAAACTCAGCATATTACCTCTAAGTCGCAATGTATTATCCAAAATCAGAACATTGCCTCTAAGTCGCAATGTATTTTCCAAACTCAACACATTGCCTCTAAGACGCAATGTATTATCCAAACCCAACACATTGTGTAAAACCCCAATTCTACCCCGGCAAATTATATAAATAAATTAGAGTTATAAAAGTATCATTCATGCAAACGAATCGGGATGCCACAAATTCTTCTATCAAAATTCATTGCATTCATCGTGGATATATAACACTTTTAAAACATCGGATGAACCATCATCATAACATCTTTAATTAAATAATTTAACATCTACGCAACAGAAATTCTTAATAACACCTCTATCATCATTACAACAACTTCAAAACAACACAATTTAATAATAATCAACTTAAAGTTCAACAACGGAATAATCAACAATCAAAAGCAACAAGCGTTCATCCCCCCGAGTGTTACATATCAGAGCAATGACACCGACTCGGACTACTGAAGGTATACAGCCTTCACTATCGATTACCTGCACGTTACCAATATAATGGCAACATTCAAACAGAAGGGCTGAGATATCTAACAATATAATTAAAGTGAATGATAATTAATATATTAAATTAAATCACATAATATCACCACTTCTCATCTCATAATTGTGATACGGTGGGAGAATTGACTTGAGGTTTTGCGTTTGTGTTCGCATTTGTTCGGTTTAGCAAGAGTCGCCACCGACTTTTTATTTTATCCTAAGGAAAGGTCAAAAAGCGCATGAAAGACCTTTGAGATGTTTTCTTGGGTTCGGGGGGTAGATTATGAAAAGAGAAGGTGCTAGCACCCTTTTCATCCATGGTTATCCATGGGCTCTTAGTTACTCGTTTTAGATCACTTGCCTTTGCTTTTCAATTGTTTGAAATGGTGCTTTGTGTGCGCGGTTTTGAAAATGTTTTGAAAAAGATGCCTTGTCTAGGAAACCTTTGTAATGATTCTTTTTTGAATATATACAAAGGTGTGTGTCTTTTTGAAAAGATATTTCAATGTTTTGAAAGTTTTTGAAATTGTTTTGAAGTTGTGTTGTGAAGTGTGTTTGAAAATGGCAAGGATGTTTTGCAAGATTTTTGATCAAGTAACTAAGAGCTATCTACCCTATTTTACTCAAAGATCTTTCTTATGTTTTCAATCCTTTTGACAGTGTTATTTCACCATTGTATTTGGTGAATAACCTTGTGTTAGGATGTTAAACGGGACAGGCGCGTGTCATCGTATGCAATCATTGAAAGCAACTTGTGAGACGCTCTAGCAATTTTGTAAGGGGCGAGATCGTTTTATCGGAGGCAACATCGAGGGTCATCGAGGGACTACGATCTTTGTTTATTGAAGGGGCATTTGCTAAAGTGTCTCATACTCGAGGGACACGATTGTATTTTTCGAGGCAACAAGCGAGGTTACCCTAGAGGTGCAAGTGTGAATTGTGTATTGATTTTCATGCATTTATCTTGTATTAGGTCATCTAGCGATTGATTTTGAATCTTCGCATACAAACCCTAATTACTATACAATATATTGAAAACAATAAATTGCGGGAATTTAAAGTCTAAATTATTACAAAACAGTATCCGGGGATGGGGTACAATTATTTACAAATAGGGATGAGTCTTATAATAATGTCCAAGTATATATTACAACCAAATTGAACTGTCGCATTTTCAATATTAAAAAATTGTAAAAAAACATAAAAAATAAAGAGAATTAGAAGTATTATGTGATGCATGTATTTATTTACAAATGAAACAAATAAAAATTAACCTAAGGAAAATTAAGTATTTATTATTATTTTTGTATTTGTGGAGAAAAAGTTTTAAAGAAAGAAAATTATTTAAATTAATGCTTCTATCATTTTTGTATTTTTTTAAAGAAAAACGAAAAATAAAATCTTTATTATTATTGTATTTTATCAAATGTAATTAAAAAAAAAGGAAACTAAATTAAGAAAATTTAAACAAAATCTTAATATATTTTTGGTTTTAATATTAACAAATAAAAGAAAATAAGTTATTAAAAATGAAAATAATAAAAAAAGAGTATTAGTTTGTTTAGAAAAGATAATGGGCCTTGGATTCTTGGCCCAAATGAAAAAATGATAAAGAACAAAAAATTATGAAGAAGAAAGGGAGGTGGGGCGCGCTTAGTAAGAATATGGGCTTAAGGTGTTTCTGTATTTCTTTTGAATGTTTGATGATGAGTGTTCTAAGAACTTGCTCGAAACTTTTGCTTGCTTTTGTTTCTTGTTGATAATGAAGGATATATTTATGAAATTCTTCCTTTTTGATATGTTTTTGTTGGCTTGATGATTCGTTGATGATGAAACTATATTCTGAAATTTTTTTGTTGTTTTGCCTCTAAACTCTTCCTCTCTCCTTGTTGACCCTGATTATTTGATGATGTGAATCTGAAATTTGCTTCTTCCTCTTCCTCTCTCTTTTTTACTGATATTAATGATGAAGAAATTCTGAAACTATTGTGGTTGCTTCTAAACTCCTCCTCTTTCTGGTTTTGTCAATGATGAACAATACCTCTGAGATTTTTGTTGTTTCTGAATATGTACTTCTGACTTTTGTTGATGGACACAAACTGGAACTTGGCTTTGTTTGGTTTTCGTTTGATGATGAATGTACTTGAAAACTGGTGTTGTTGTTTTGCTGGTTCTGCAAGCTCTTCCTTTCTCTGGTTGATGATGAGGTTTTTGGTTAGCTTGTTTTGAGTTTGGTACAGGTTTGAGTTATTTTGGCTAGCAGGTTTGCTATCAGGTTTGCTTGAGTTTGTAAGCAGGTTATGCAAGTTATGCAGGTTTTCTTGCAGGTTTGCTACTGGTTTGTTACTGGTTTGCTTGAGTTTGTAAGCAGGTTTTGGAGCCTTTTATGGTTGCAGGCAGGTCTGTAGCTTTACATTTTTGCAGTTTGTAATGCTTTGGCTAGCAGGTTTGTTATTTGTAAGGCAGGCTTGTGTTTTGGTTGTTTTCAGATTTTTGTAAATTGGGTAAGTTTGAACAGGTTTGTTGTGTTTTAGCCTGGACTGTGTGTTTGTTGAGCTTGAGATGCAGGTTTTGTTTTGGGAGGCAGGCTTGCTGAGTTTTATGTTTTGGAAGCCAGGCTTGAACTTGTTTGGATTTGCAAGCAGGTTTCTGTAGGTTTGGGTTTTGGAAACAGGCTTATGCTTGTTGTTAGTTTTTTGTCCTCTACTTTGCAAGCAGGCTTGCAGGTTTTGTAATGCAGGTTTGCAAATTTTATGTAGGCTCTATGTCCTCTCCCTTGGACTGTTATGCAGTAGCCTTTTTATATCTTTTTTGTTTTCTTTTACTGTCTTAAAAAAACCTGCTTTTGCTAAAAACTGCAAACCATCACTGAGGTTCTCTCTTTCTCTCTCTTCATAAGCATTTTTAATTGCTTATTATATTATAATTCTGAAAAGCTTGTTGGGCCATATTTTTAAATATTATAAGTTGTAATCTTACAATATTCGAATAAATTTGTAACCATATTTGAAATAAATAAAAGTCTTTATCAAAAGAAAATTCTAATGTCAAATATCTTTTCCATCTTTCCCTTATGTTTATTTAATTATTTAAGACTCTTAAATTAAAATGATTGAAACTGTGTCTCAATAATTCTAATCCAGATGAAATAAATAATCAACAACTTTGCAGTCTCGCAACCTTGCATCAATCATAATATGCATAGTATTCTAATTAACATATGTGTTGTACAGTTAAACAAACAACATTCCATAAACCTTTCACTCTACTGATCCAAACAAATGCCTTAATGTTCCAAACAAAAGTCTCAGCTCTTATCCCAGATATTTAGGTTTTGAGAAACAACCAGCAATCTTGAACAAGCGTAAAAATAATGTAACAGTTAACTGAATTTATGAGGATTCAGTTTCTTCTGAGAAATGCGAGCGAAAACCCTAATTCCAGATTTGTTGTCAAAGAAAACTATGCTTGATCAATTCCTGAGCCAACCTCAACAAAATCATTGGAAACCCTAATTCTGGATTTACTGATAAAGAAAAGTCTGTTTGACCGATTCTTGAGCCAATCTGAAAAATCATGGAAAACCCTGAGGTTGTGATTTCTTCTGAAAAAGGGAGGCCAAATTTTGGGGTACAACAGTTTCCCCTGTTCAATCTTCTTGAACCTGAAGAGTTAGATTGGCAATTTTGTCGTTTGCGACTCGAAGGTAAAAGATGATTGGACACTAGAGTGCCCATAAATTTGCACTCGTCAAAGCATAGTTGAGGGAATGGGCTTAAAGATGCCATTTGGAGATGCGACAGAATCTTGTCAGAGATGGGCTTAAAAGATGTCATCCGAAAATGTTTGTTGAACTGTATGTTGTAGGTGAAAGAATGAGTATCAGAAAGGTATCCGTGTCTGGAACGTCTCTGAGCTGGGGGTCTGAATAAGCAATAGATTAGCATCCGTGAACTGTTTTTCAGACATCCTTGAAGTTTGAAACTTGCTAAACTTATCCTGCGACGGATGAAATATTAGCTGAAACACAAAGTTATGTTGTATGATGCAATGTATGTGTTATATCAATGCTTATGATATATGAATGTAATAAATACGCATGTAAGCTGATTAGGCGTCTTGCTGAGGAAGATAAATCCTGGATAGCTGGGGATAATAAAATCTTTGACCGCCGTCGGGGAAAGTAAATCCTTGACTGCTGCCGGGGATTGAAAATCCTTTGATCGTTGAAAATGAGAAGTCCTAGGACCACTGTTGGGGAAATCAGGAGTTTGGGTTGTATGCCAATCTACTGGGGATTCTTGTTTTGAGGAGATCTTCGCCGGGGAATATCTGAAAAACTCTTGTGAGGAATTTAGAATGAGAGTCTTCATTATGCTTGGGGAATTAGTGTTGAGGAGCCAAGAACGAGAATCTTCGATCTGCAGGGGATTTGAAATTCTGAAAAATTCATGCTGAGAGTAAAGAAAGCTCCGGAGAATCAAGGATGAGAGTCTTGATTTTGTTGGGGAGTAAGAACTCTGTGGGGAATAGCCATACTGTTGCGGAGTGGCTATCCTGTCGGAGAGTAAAAACTCAGGACTCTGGGAAAAGCTTATTCCTGTCTGGAAGAAGTTCAGGTTTAGGTTGTACGCCACCTTGGGAATGAGAATCTTCATTCTGTCGGGAATATCAGAAATTCATATGTTATACCACTTTGAGAATGAGAATCTTCATTCTGTCGGGAATATCATGAATTCAGGTTATATACCACTTTGAGAATGAGAATCTTCATTCTGTCGAGAATATCAGGAGGTTGGGTGTATGCCAATCTACTAGGGAAGCGAGAAATGAGAATCTTCATTCAGGCATTTGGGTCAGAAGGTTAGGAGTATACCAATCTACTGGGGTTTCAAGGATGAGAATCTTCATTCTGTTAACGGTATCAGGAGCTTGGGAGTATACCAATCTTTTGAGGTTTCAAGGATGAGAATCTTCATTCTTGAGAGAAACAGATTTTTAGGAGCTTCAGTTGTCCGTCATTCTGTGGGTATCAGGAGCTTGGGAGCATACCAATCTTCTGAGGTTTCAAGGATGAGAATCTTCATTCTTGAGAGAAACATTTTTAGGAGCTTCAGTTGTCCGTCATTCTGTGGGTATCAGGAGCTTGGGAGTATACCAATCTTCTGAGGTTTCAAGGATGAGAGTCTTCATTCTGTTAAGGGTATCAGGAGCTTGAGAGTATACCAATCTTCTGAGGTTTCAAGGATGAGAGTCTTCATTCTTGAGAGAAACAGATTTTTAGGAGCTTCAGTTGTCCGTCATTCTGTGGGTATCAGGAGCTTGGTAGTATACCAATCTTCTGAGGTTTCAAGGATGAGAATCTTCATTCTTGAGAGAAACAAATTTTTAGGAGCTTCAGTTGTCCGTCATTCTGTGGGCATCAGGAGCTTGGGAGTATACCAATCTTCCGAGGTTTCAAGGATGAGAGTCTTCATTCTTGAGAGAAACGGAATTTTAGGAGCATCAGTTGTCTATTATTCTGCTGGTGAGTTGTTTCTGTTTGAGATTTAGGAACTTGTCCAGAATTCAACTGAAGTAAAAGCTTTGTCGAAATTTAGGAACTTTTCCGTAATTCGACTGAAGAAAAGCATTGTCGCTTGAATTTGAGTGTACCTTTCCTGAAAGTTAAAGGTTAGAGGCATATATCAAACAAAGATGTTCTCAAAATAAATGAGATCGCGTTGCATGATGTCCTGATGCACGGAGGTGTAATGTTTTTCAAGATGACCTTTCGCTGGGGAAAATAAATCCTGAGCTGATGAAGGAGAAAAGAGTTGGATTCTTCATCTCAAAACATAGAGGGTCTTGGATTAACTTTGATTCGACCAGATGATGGAAGAATTTTCGACGACCATAACTTCCAACAGGTGATGAAGGAATCTCCGACGACCGATCAATTTGTGTATGTTATGAATGTTATTGAAATGTAATTTGTTTGGGAGAATAAATCCTTGACAAATGTTGGGAAAATAAACCCATGACTGCTGGCCTGCTAGAGAGGTGATGAAACTTCTCGAGGACGCTTGAATTCCTTTTCAGAAAGATTTCGGAGAGATTCGTCACTGCCCCTAGTATCAAATGCTTAAGGCACTGCCAGGAAACTTGGACTGTTCATAACCCTTTGATGAGATTGACGTTTAAATGCCCCAAGTGATGGTGAGGGAGACTTGCCCCAGGTTTATCTACAATTTGAGAGATTTCTTGAAATCTTGGCTAGACTGCCCCAGGTTTAATAGATTTTGAAAGATTTGTTGAAATCTTGACTGGGCTGCCCCAGGTTTAATGGATTTTGAAAGATTTGTTGAAATCTTGACTGGACTGTCCCAGGTTTACTGGAAAATACCATATCAAGTCCCCTTTTGCTTATAGGAGATTTTTGCCACGGGAGTGTCATCCCACTTGAAGTGATTTTACTCACTGAGAGAGCTTTCGTTCCTCCGAACATTCACTGTATGAATTTCTTTGCTGTCAAACAAATAACCATGTGCAAACAACGATATTCAAATAATGCAAAGTTTATGCTTGTCTCGAAGTTTTGAAAACATGCATTTTTTAGCAGAAAACATTTTATAAGACAAATTCAACACAAGATTTAGGGCAAAGCCTTACAGGAGTCAGGATACCTTTTGTAACAGTATGCTTTCGAACTAACCCATGCTTCAATTAGGACTTTTGAAGGGTTATAACTTGCTTGGTTCACGGTTTAAGAAACAAATGATAAAGGCCCAAAGTATATTTGTACCCACCCGCTCTTCATGATGTTCTTCAATCCTAAACTCAGCTAATTGTGCATCGAACTCTATTCGAATTTGGAACGACGTTTTGGTGATGGTCCACACAAGCTGAAATTGTTGGAAGGCTGTCATTTTTGCAACATTTTTCATGTTGTTGAAGATTTATAACGACCTCTTTCTTTTGATTCATTATCCCTAACTTTTGCCTGACTGTTCCTGTTTTCGAGATTACAGTCAGCGGGATGCCTCAGCTTTCTTAAGCCTCCCTTGTAGGTTTTGGCTCAGTGGGATTTTCTTTTTTTTTTGAGAGATAATGACTGCCTATGATATAAAGAACCATCACTGTCTTTTGGTTCCAAAGGAATGTTTTTGATGTCATTCGTTGTATTACGAACTGAGAGTTTGCAACTTCAATGCGCATCTTTTGAATTAACTGAGAGACTACCCTGCCCCAGGTTTGATTAAAGGTTTCAACTTGTGTTTAAAACAGAAAACTTCTACTTCTTTGGCTTGAAGAGGTTGACTAGGGATTATCTTCCTTATAACTCCAGTGTTTAGGATTTGAAAGAAACGCCTGTACATCGTCAGCAAGGTCTGTCCAAAAGCATATTGTATGAGATTATGGCATTGTTTCGTCATCCTCCCTCTAAAGACTTGTAACTTTTATCAAGAGTTAAATATCATAAAGAAAATAGGAAGCATAATTCAAGAATAGTGAAAACGAATGGATGAATTCAAGACAAACATATGCAATGCATTAACGAAACAGAGTTTGACATCAACAGATAATTGTTTGAATAACAAAAGAAATTACAACTTGAAAATTCAAATTAAATAAAAGTCTCTTAGTTCGAACTTTGTCATTTCAGGTGGAGAACCCTCAGTGGAAGATTTTCATCTCGCCATCCGACATGAATTCTAGCATTCCTCTGTCAATCAAGTCTTGAATTTTGTTTTTCAAAGCCCAACAGTCGTCAGTGTCATGTCCAGGACTATAGGAGTGGTATACACAAAATGCGTCGGGATGATAGCCAGGAGCAGAGGTATTGGGATTCCGAAGAGGATCCTTTAAAGAAATCAGATTGACCTCCAACAAGCGTTTAAGTATTAGAGATGATGGTATGTCAGTCTCAGTGAAATGTCTTCCAGATGTATTTTGCTTACGCCGATTACCTCGTTGACGCTGGCGAGGTTGTTGTTGGGCTTGTGACCCTGAAGCAATCTGGCGAGCCTTTCCCTTGTCTTCTTGTCTCAAATGAGGCTGGATGGTGACTTGATCTTCAACCCTAGTTGTTTTCCCCACTTGGTTATCTTGAAGCAGTTTGATGACGAGAACCCTGAGCTCCTCTTGTCTTTGAGCCAGATCTTGAATGAGAGCCATCTGGCCCACCATCTGTCCTATCATTTGGATCTTCATTGTTTCCAACTCAATCTGTAGCCCTTCCAACTGATCATTCCTGATGCCGCCTGGATTCCCTAGGACCATTCCCCTTGTGAGGAGAGCTTTCACCTCTTCTTGCCCCTGGGACAGGTTCAAGAACATTTCTTGAAGTTGAGAATTTTGAGCCTGGATATCTTCGATAGTCCTCTCTAGAGCCATCTCTACTGAAATAAACAATAGGAGAATAAGGAAACCTGAAAGGGAAAACCTGTCATGATGTGGATGCATGTTATATGGATGCATGTTTTCAAGGATCTCTCGGGGTAAACACAAGAAAATGTTAGAGATTGAACTTTGATCAGCATCTTTGACTGGAGAACTTTGTATCGGTGGATGTCTTTCCACGAGAATCAAGCTCACCATGTCGAGTGGGTCATAGCCCTCGATTCAAGTTGTTGCACTTGATTTTTGACGGTGTTTGTTTAGAGGAAAATGAAACCTCTTGCCCTTTGGTAGACGTCTGGATCAACGTGACCCTGCATCAAAGACCCTCGAGATCCTTGAAATGGTTATTGAAAATGCTATGGTATGATGTTATGATGTTATGTACAAGTATGCAAAAGTAAGCAAGGATATATACAGGTAATCATATTCAGACAAAGCTGACAAGTCCTTAGGTTTAGGCTTGCATGGGGTTTGTAGGTAAGTACCCTCTTGAAGTTAGTTGGCTCAACCTATCCTATAAATAGTAACCGGGTTCTAAGGAGCTCAATATCACTGGATTATTTTCTGTGTTCATTGTTTTGGTTTAGCCACTTAACTGGCGACCAAAATATCCCAAGAAAACAACCCTCAATGAGTGTAGTATAGAGTATCTACCAACTTCGGATTGCACCAAAGTCGGTCACCTCACTACCCCTAAAAAGGCCAAGGTGGTCAAGTAAGGTTCTAAGAGTTCGTTAGTGCTTCATGACATCACTCAGCGGCCCCGTATTCTCTTTGATTAACTTAAAGGCTACCAGTACCCACAAATATGTCGCACTAACGTAGCCACTGCTTCAACCATGTCGGTATACCCCGCACAGTTCCCTCACAGTTTATTGCTCCTTACCTAAAAGGTGTCCCCAAATCCGGGTGTAGGATTTAAAACAAACCCAAACAAGGAACCCAAAAAGTAAAGCAATCAAAGCAATCAAGGTAAGCATGTAAAGGTGATCTAAAACCCTAAGGTAACCCCACTTTTAGAAATTTCCCCAGCAGAGTTGCCAGTTCTGTGATACGGTGGGAGAACTGACTTGAGGTTTTGCGTTTGTGTTCGCATTTGTTCGGTTTAGCAAGAGTCGCCACCGACTTTTTATTTTATCCTAAGAAAAGGTCAAAAAGCACAGGAAAGACCTTTGAGATGTTTTCTTGGGTTCGGGGGGTAGATTATGAAAAGGGAAGGTGCTAGCACCCTTTTCATCCATGGTTATCCATGGGCTCTTAGTTACTCGTTTTAGATCACTTGCCTTTGCTTTTCAATTGTTTGAAATGGTGCTTTATGTGCGCGGTTTTGAAAATGTTTTGAAAAAGATGCCTTGTCTAGGCAACCTTTGTAATGATTCTTGTTTGAGTATATACAAAGGTGTGTGTCTTTTTGAAAAGATATTTCAATGTTTTGAAAGTTGTTTTGAAATTATTTTGAAGTTGTGTTGTGAAGTGTGTTTGAAAATGGCAAGGATGTTTTGCAAGATTTTTGATCAAGTAACTAAGAGCTATCTACCCTATTTTACTCAAAGATCTTTCTTATGTTTTCAATCCTTTTGACAGTGTTATTTCACCATTGTATTTGGTGAATAACCTTGTGTTAGGATGTTAAACGGGACAGGCGTGGGTCATCGTATGCAATCATTGAAAGCAACTTGTGAGACGCTCTAGCAATTTTGTAAGGGGCGAGATCGTTTTATCGGAGGCAACATCGAGGGTCATCGAGGGACTACGATCTTTTTTTATTGAAGGGGCATTTGCTAGAGTGTCTCATACTCGAGGGACACGATTGTATTTTCCGAGGCAACAAGCGAGGTTACCCTAGAGGCGCAAGTGTGAATTGTGTATTGATTTTCATGCATTTATCTTGTATTAGGTCATCTAGCGATTGATTTTGAATTTTCGCATACAAACCCTAATTACTATACAGTATATTGAAAGCAATAAATTGCGGGAATTTAAAGTCTAAATTATTATATAACAGTATCCGGGGATGGGGGTACAATTATTTACAAATGGGGATGAGTCTTATAATAATGTCCAAGTATATATTACAACCAAATTGAACTGTCGCATTTTCAATATTAACAAATTGTAACAAAACATAAAAATTAAAGAGAATCAAAAGTATTATGTGATGCATGTATTTATTTACAAATGAAACAAATAAAAATTAACCTAAGGAAAATTAAGTATTTATTATTATTTTTGTATTTGTGGAGGAAAAGTTTTAAAGAAAGAAAATTATTTAAATTAATGCTTCTATCATTTTTGTATTTTTTTAAAGAAAAACGAAAATAAAATCTTTATTATTATTGTATTTTATTAAATGTAATTAAAAAAAAAGGAAACTAAATTAAGAAAATTAAAACAAAATCTTAATATATTTTTGGTTTTAATATTAACAAAGAAAAGAAAATAAGTTATTAAAAATGAAAATAATAGAAAAAGAGTATTAGTTTGTTTAGAAAAGATAATGGGCCTTGGATTCTTGGCCCAAATGAAAAAATGATAAAGAACAAAAAATTATGAAGAAGAAAGGGAGGTGGGGCACGCTTAGTAAGAATATGGGCTTAATGTGTTTCTGTATTTCTTTTGAATGTTTGATGATGAGTGTTCTGAGAACATGCTCGAAACGTTTGCTTGCTTTTGTTTCTTGTTGATGATGAAGGATATATTTCTGAAATTCTTCCTTTTTGATATGTTTTTGTTGGCTTGATGATTCGTTGATGATGAAACTATATTCTGAAATTTTTTTGTTGTTTTGCCTCTAAACTCTTCCTCTCTCCTTGTTGACCCTGATTATTTGATGATGGTGAATCTGAAATTTGCTTCTTCCTCTTCCTCTCTCTTTTTTACTGATATTAATGATGAAGAAATTCTGAAATTATTGTGGTTGCTTCTAACCTCCTCCTCTTTCTGGTTTTGTCAATGATGAACAATACCTCTGAGATTTTTGTTGTTTCTGAATGTGTACTTCTGACTTTTGTTGATGGATACAAACTGGAACTTGGCTTTGTTTGATTTTCGTTTGATGATGAATGTACTTGAAAACTGGTGTTGTTGTTTTGCTGGTTCTGCAAGCTCTTCCTTTCTCTGGTTGATGATGAGGTTGTTGGTTAGCTTGTTTTGAGTTTGGTACAGGTTTGAGTTATTTTGGCTAGCAGGTTTGCTATCAGGTTTGCTTGAGTTTGTAAGCAGGTTATGCAGGTTATGCAGGTGTGCTTGCAGGTTTGCTACCGGTTTGTTACTGGTTTGCTTGAGTTTGTAAGCAGGTTTTGGAGCCTTTTATAGTTGCAGGCAAGTCTGTAGCTTTACAGTTTTGCAGTTTGTAATGCTTTGGCTAGTAGGTTTGCCATTTGTAAGGCATGCTTGTGTTTTGGTTGTTTTCAGATTTTTGTAAATTGGGTAAGTTTGAACAGGTTTGTTGTGTTTTGGCTTGGACTGTGTGTTTGTTGAGCTTGAGATGCAGGTTTTGTTTTGGGAGGCAGGCTTGCCGAGTTTTGTGTTTTGGAAGCCAGGCTTGAACTTGTTTGGATTTGCAAGTAGGTTTCTGTAGGTTTGGGTTTTGGAAACAGGCTTGTGCTTGTTGTTAGTTTTCTGTCCTCTGTTTTGCAAGCAGGCTTGCAGGTTTGCAAATTTTTGTGGGCTCTATGTCCTTTCCCTTGGACTGTTATGCAGTAGCCTTTTTATATCCTTTTTGTTTTCTTTTACTGTACAAAAAACCTACTTTTGCCAAAAACTGCAAACCATCATTGAGGTTCTCTCTTTCTCTCTCTTCATTAGCATTTTTAATTGCTTATTATATTATAATTCTGAAAAGCTTGTTGGGCCAGAAAATGATGATGAAATTGACAAGTCCCTTTGGCTTGTAACTTTGGTTTATCTCTGCATTGTGTACTTTCTTTGACAGCCTTGCAACTTTCTGCTTTGTGTACTTGCTGTGACAGTTTTGCAACTCAGTTTGACATTTGGTTAATGCATTTGAAACTCAGTTTGCAGTATAGTTTGACATGCTTGGTTACTACATTGTAGTTAGCTTGCCTATGCTTGCCTTGCTGACTTTTTGACTACTGCATTTTGGTTTTGTTTGCAATGCAGCCTTATACCTTTGTATTTGAACCATGTGCATGCTTGCAATTTATTTTTTACTTTTCTCTTTGTGAACCAAGAAGAGAAATCTTCTTGTGATTTGCAAAGAGAAAAAGTAAAACATGATGAATCCAATAGCATTCTGATTCCGGCCAACAAGCTTTAATGATGATTTTTCTTTCTTCCTTTTCTGCTTGAAAATTCTTATACTAATTTCTTTTTCTCTGTCTTTTGCAGGTAAGTACCAGTTGGATGATAGATGAAGCAGTAGAAGTAGAAGATCTCAAAAGATTAGGCTTAGATTTATTTTTCATTTATTGTAAAAAAATATTATTTTAAATATTATAAGTTGTAATCTAACAATATTCGAATAAATTTGTAACCATATTTGTAATAAATAAAAGTCTTTATCAAAAGAAAATTCTACTGTCAAATATCTTTTCCATCTTTCCCTTATGTTTATTTAATTATTTAAGACTCTTAAATTAAAATGATTGAAACTGTGTCTCAATAATTCTAATCCAGATGAAATAAATAATCAACAACTTTGCAGTCTCGCAACCTTGCATCAATCACAATATGCGTAGTATTCTAATTAACATATGCGTTGTACAGTTAAAAAAATAACATTCCATAAACCTTTAACTCAACTGATCCAAACAAATGCCTTAATGTTCCAAACAAAAGTCTCAGCTCTTATCCTAGATATTTAGGTTTTGAGAAACAACCAGCAATCTTGAACAAGCGTAAAAATAATGTAACAGTTAACTGAATTTCTGAGGATTCAGTTTCTTCTGAGAAATGCGAGCGAAAACCCTAATTCCAGATTTGTTGTCAAAGAAAAGTCTGCTTGATCAATTCCTGAGCCAATCTCAACAAAATCAGTGGAAACCCTAATTCTAGATTTACTGATAAAGAAAAGTCTGTTTGACCGATTCTTGAGCCAATCTGAAAAATCAGGGAAAACCCTGAGGTTGTGATTTCTTGTGAAAAAGGGAGGGAAAATTTTGGGGTACAATAATAATCAACAATAATAATACACATTCACCACATCAATGCACACTTCTTTATGCGGTCATATAATGCGACTCAATACTATGCAAATGCATGTGGTACCATTTGGAGCAGAACTCCCATCTCAAAAATTTGCTAATTAATAGAGGCATCAACAAGGCATAAGCCTTCATCTCAATATTCGCCAATACAGCCCATCTTAATGAGCATAAGCTCCATCTCAAAATGCAATGTATGCGACACAATCATGAACGTAATAACAACACCACAATTAACAAAATCTCAATACAACACCATCATTGACCAAAGGCCTACATCTCAAAAGAATCTCAACATCTCTTCATCAACATCTCATATCATCATAATAATCCATCAAACGTCATTCATTCATCAAACATAACTTCATTAATAACATCTCATCAACAACTCAGCGGTACATTAATACTACAATAACTATTACTGCTATTCTGTATTGTTACATCATTACTGTCATTACTCTTACTGTTACAAATCAATCAGCAACCTATAAACATTTCATCCTCATCATTCTACACAAAACCAACATAACGATTAACGCGGGAATTAACTCTAGTCCTAATTGGGATTACTAGGGTTATCCTTCCTACTCTTCACTTAATCCTCAAGAAATAAAGCTCATCGCGTTAGCTATTCAATGCTTCGAACGACATCTCAAACGGCATCCTAAAACTCAAGTTACAACATTTTCAAACTGAATCTGCCAAAAATCAGACAATATGGATTGCAGCAAAACGTCTTGGATTGACGCTACTGCACTAAACGTGCAACATGAGTCGACACATCCTCTCTTATATCGACTCATACTGAATCTACCACACAGCATGTATCAACACATGCCTCTACGTATCGACTCATCCTGAGTCTGAAAGTCCTCATGTATCGATGCAAAACCTCTTTGTGTCGACTCATACTAAGTCTCTAAACCTTCTTGTATCGACACATCATGTTTGGGGTCGACGCATACTGCTCTGTCCTGCATAATTTCTGCGATTTTCTCTGCATTTTCTCCACGGGTTCCATGCTTTAAGCCCTAAAAACATAATTTAATCATGGATAATCATCACTTACAGTTACCCTATAATTCCACATCAAATAAATAGCATTTGGACTTCATTATTCATCTATAATTCATCAATTCTCATCATACAACATCATATACATTCAATTAATGAATAAGACAACAATCACCTCTAACACCACATACCAATCATCATGAACCCAATTATAGAGTCAGAACCCCACCCTTACCTTGGATTGACGGTCGCTCTATAACTTCCGATCGAAACCTCGTTCTGCCATTTTTTCTCTTTTTCCAGTAGCTTCACGTTCTTCTTCTCAATCCTTATTCTTCTATTGCCTCCTCTCATCTATTATTTCTAGCAACAATAAAATAACCTATTATTCTTTATTCCTTATTGGGCTTAAAACTAATACACCCCCTTATTACTACTTCCATTCCTTAAAAACAAGCCCACATCAAATAATATTATACTTCTAATATTATTTCACCACTTAATAAAATAATTAAATCCAATTAATCACAACACATCTTCTCAAATATTCCAAAAATAATTTAATTAAATAATTAATTAAATTATGAGCGTTACAACTCTTCCCCACTTAGAATATTTTCGTCCTCGAAAATTTACCTCAATCAAATAACTCAGGGTAGGAGTCTCGCATCTTGCTCTCCAACTCCCAAGTCATGCTTTCTTCGGTAGCTCCTAGCCAAACCACCTTAACCAAAACAATATCTTTACCACTTGACTGAGCCATCTTCGGTATGTTCACACTCAGATACAATTGAAACAAATCACGTCTTTATGTTCACACTCAGATACAACATGTCCGTTCTTACCACAACAGAAACACCTCTTCACTTCAGTAGTACACACATTACTCTTATGCCCATGTTTTCCACACTTAAAAAAACCACACCAGCAGGAGCATCTCCCCCACTAGTCGTCTGACTCTGAGCAACTTTCTGCTTACCTTTACCAGCTGGGGTATCATAAGGCTTACCACGATTCTGTTGGTTCTTACCCCTCTTCTCACTGATAATCTTGTAATGAGCATTATTATCCTCCTCATAAATCCTGCAACTATCAACTAAATTAGCAAAGACAGAGATCTTCTGGTATCCAACTGCCTTCTTGATCTCCGGGCGCAACCCGTTCTCAAACTTGATACACTTCGAAAACTCAGCATCTGCATCAGCGTAGTGCGGATAAAACTTTGCCAACTCAGAAAACTTGGCAGCATACTCAACAACTGAAATATTTCTTTGCTTCAGCTCAAGGAACTCAATCTCCTTCTTACCACGGACATCTTCAGGAAAGTACTTCCTCAAAAATTCCCTACGGAACACAGCCCAAGTGACATTCTCACCTGTAACTTCCAACTTCTGACAAGTCTCTAGCCACCAGTCATCAGCCTCGACTGCTAGCATATGAGTACCATATTGAATCTTCTACGTTGGAGTGCAATCCATCACACGGAAGATTCTCTCAATCTCTTTCAACCACTCCAATGCTCCGTCAGTATCATACTTTACCTTGAACGTAGGTGGGTTCTCTCTCTTGAAAGTCGCCAAGCTACGAGATCCAGCATTCTCGTCAGCATTCGGCTGATTTTCCATCGCATGAGCCATTGCTTCTAAAGCAGCAGCAAGTGCAACATCATTCCTTCCAGCCATCTCAACTTATCACTACAACATAAGCAACGGTTAGAACTCAAATTAACAATACTCGATTGTTAGACAACTACGACTCGACGACAAGGTCGGACCAACCTTTTGCTCTGATACTAACTTTGTAACTCCCCAATTCTAACCCGGAAAATTATATAAATAAATCAGAGTTATAAAAAAATCATCCAGGCAAACGAATCGGGATGCCACAAATTCTTCTATCAAAATTCATTGCATTCATCGTGGATATATAACACTTTTAAAACATCGGATGAACCATCATCATAACATCTTTAATTAAATAATTCAACATCTATGCAGCATAAATTCTTAATAACACCTCTATCATCATTACAGCAACTTCAAAATAACACAATTTAATAATAATCAACTTAAAGTTCAACAACGGAATAATCAACAATCAAAAGCAACAAGCGTTCATCCCCCCCGAGTGTTACATATCAGAGCAATGACACCGACTCGAACTACTGAAGGTATACAACCTTCACTCTCGATTACCTGCACGTTACCAACATAAGGGCAACATTCAAACAGAAGGAGTGAGATATCTAACAATGTAATTAAAGCGCGTGATAATTAATATATTAAATTAGATCACATAACATCACCACTTCTCATCTCATAATCAACAATAATAATACATATTCACCACATCAATACACACTTCTTTATGCAGTCATATAATGCGACTCAATACTATGCAAATGCATGTGGTACCATTTGGAGCAAAACTCCCATCTCAAAAATTTTCCAATTAATAGAGGCATCAACAAGGCATAAGCCTTCATCTCAATATTCGCCAATACAGGTCATCTCAACGAGCATAAGCTCCATCTTAAAATGCAATGTATGCGACACAATCGTGAATGTAATAACAACACCATAATTAACAACATCTCAATACAACACCATCGTGTACCAAAGGCCTACATCTCAAAAAGCATCTCAACATCTCTTCATCAACATCTCATATCATCATAATCATTCATCAAACGTCATTCATTCATCAAACGTCATTCATTCATCAAACACAACTTCATTAATAACATCTCATCAACAACTCAGCGGTACATTAATACTACAGTAACTCTTACTGCTATTCTGTAATCTTACATCCTTACTGTCATTACTCCTACTGTTACAAATCAAACAGTAACCTATAAACATTTCATCCTCATCATTCTGCACAAAATCAACATAACGATTAACGCGAGAATTAAATCTAGTCCTAATTGGGATTACTAGGGTTATCCTTCCTACTATTCACTTAATCCTTAAGAACTAAAGCTCATCGCGATAGCTATTCAACGCTTCGAATGACATCTCAAACGACATCCTAAAACTCAAGTTATAGCATTTTCAAACTGAATCTGCCAAAAATCAGACAATATGGATCGACGTGTACTGCACTAAACGCGCAACATGAGTCGACGCATCCTCTCTTGTATCGACTCATACTGAGTCTACCACACAGCATGTATCGACACATGCCTCTAGGTATCGAATCATCCTGAGTCTAAAAGTCCTCATGTATCGATGCAAAACCTCTTCGTGTCGACTCATCCTGAGTCTCTAAACCTTCTTGTATCAACACATCATGTTTGGGGTCGACGCATACTGCTTTGTCCTGCATAATTTCTACGATTTTCTCTGTGTTTTCACTACGGGTTCCATACTTTAAGCCCTAAAAACTTAATCTAATCATGGATAATCATCACTTACAGTTCTTCTATAATTACACATCAAATAAACAACATTTGGACAACATTATTCATCTATAATTCATCAATTCTCATCGTACAACATCATATACATTCAATTCATGAACAAGACAACAATCACCTCTAACCCCACATACCAATCATCATGAACCCAATTATAGAGTCAGAACCCCACTCTTACCTTGGATTGAAGGTTTCTCTATAACTTCCGGTCGAAACCTCGTTCTGCCGTTTTTCCTCTTTTTTCCAGCAGCTTCACGTTCTTCTTCTCAATCCTTATTCTTCTACTGCCTCCTCTCATCTATTCTTTCTAGCAACAATAAAATAACCTATTATTCTTTATTCCTTATTGGGCTTAAAACTAATACACCCCCTTATTACTACTTCCATTCCTTAAAAACAAGCCCACATCAAATAATATTATACTTCTAATATTATTTCACCACTTAATAAAATAATTAAATCCAATTAATCACAACATATCTTCTCAAATATTCCAAAAATAATTTAATTAAATAATTAATTAAATTACGGGCGTTACACATTGCCTCTAAGCCGCAATGTATCCTTCAAACTCAAATACATAGCCTCTGAGCCGTAATGTATTCACGCTCAAAACATCGCCTCAAATGTTATGCAGCGACTCGCAAACGTAACCCATGGCCCCAGTCTTCAAGCAGCCATGCATCATCAATCATCGCTATACTCACCCTCCAAATGGGTGAATAAGCCAAGACATACAGAATTGCACTATCTGCCTCGTTATCAAACCCGGGTAAGCGATAAATCATCAGCTTTGCCTACTTCCTTGATACTTATAAAGGTATGCTACATCAGTATAACCTTATGTTTGTCAGACCGATTTTGGGATACTTTGAGTATTCAATAAACTTTCAATCAAAATGCGCAAGACTCGAGCTTTCTCACGCTATTCGATTGAAACATAATTGAATAGGGGAAGTTGTCATACCCCAAATTTATCCTACCTCAACGATTTCATTTTTCAAGATTAAAATAGAAGAAATATTTAATTAAAGATGGTACAACAATATCTGATGGCCCATCTTAAAATTTAAGCCAACCAGGGGTGCATTTTAATTCAGGCAGGTGGGGCTTTTTTGAATCAGAAAGACCCATAAACTTATTCGCGAAGCATGTTGGCCTATGGCCCATGCGGTTCGAAAATGGAAAACTAGTTCAAAAAGAATACTAATTATTAAGTACCTAATTTTTTAATCCATTTTAAGAATGGTTGTGGGTAGTGAAAAGAAGAGTTGTAATTGCAATTTAAAAGACCATTAGAATTTGGACCATTTCTTTTAAATAACAAACAACAAAAGGAGGTATAATTATTAATGTATCAGGCCCATTAAAACAGCCCATTTGTTGTTTTAAGAGATTATCATTAAAATTGTTGTTTTATTTTAATATAAAAAAAAAAAGAATATAAAGCATTGTTATTACTGTTGATTTTTTTTGTTAAACCACATTATGTTAAATCGTGTTTATAGATTGTATTTGTTAAAAAAATATGTTTAAAATAGTTATCATTGGAAAGGCCAATTGGGCCTGGCTTAAAAAGAAAAAAAACATTTTGTTGTAAAAGAAAATACAATGTTGTTGGGCTAAACAAATGTAATGACACAAAGCCCAGATTGATTACTAACAGGTACTGTACCAATCCAACCCAGGGATTACGCACAACTTTTGGTAAAAACTAATACTTGCAAATTACCTTCTTTTTGAATCCAATCTTCAAGGATGTTCAAGTATGACAGAAGAATAAAAAATAACGTTACAGAAAACTAAAACAAATATCTACAAAAGTAATCTCAGAAATTAAAGATGGCAAAATCCAAAAAAATCACAACAATTAATTTATCAAATCACACAAATCTGAAAAATGTTATACAATCGTATCTCATTACATAACAAAATCAAATATACAGAAAACTAATCAAATCTTACAATATCAAATCCAAACCAATCTCTTACAGAATCAAATCTAAATTACAATAAACCAATCACAACCATTTTGGTAATCCCTAATTTATCTCATAATCTCTACGAATAACTATGCACCCTTGGTTTCATGCCTTCGATTATCAGTGGATGGCCGATAGGCCAAGTCCCACTATAACTCACATACGCCTCCTACACACGATCAACATGCCCCTTTCAAAAACGCGTTGGGCCCAGCCCAATGGATACTCATACCCCGCTTCCATCGGATTACTAAAGGTCCAAACTTTTTGCACCCTCCCCCTGGCTAGACCATATTGGGCCTAGTCTAAACTATTTTAGCACCCCCGCCTTTGCTTATCAACAAGAAAACTGCACCCCCCAGGTTTACCTGAATTACATTATTTTGTCTTTATATTATATTTTATTAATAATTTATTCTCTTTTTTTTCATTTATTACTATTATTATTATTATTATTAATTTTTATTACCATATTTTAAATATTATTATTTATTATATGTAAATATTATAATACCACCAAATAAATATTTTCATATTAAAATCACATATATTATCTTATATATTATTTGCATTAAAATATTTTTATCATGCATTAATCAAGACTTTTTTGCATTTAATACTATTAAAAAACACAAACAAATCTCAAACTATTTTCGCGAATAAAACTAAGCTAATCAATAGTCTTTTTTGCAAATGGGTTTCAAAATAATTTTGGCTTACTGCGTTCTCAGTCAAAATCTCCGCAATCACTACTCTTGACCGAGTGCGAAGTGATTCAAAATAGGTTTGCAAACCCCTAAAAGACACCAACCCATACGAACTACGATTTGGAACTATGATTCTTCATAAGAGGATACGTAGGCATACGATCAAAAATATTAGCGAGTTCCCCTATAAAATTATTTAAACCCTTTCCTCCTAATTAAAACTTAAAACCCTATTTTACCCAAACTAAACCTAAAGCTTAATATCCTTGTGAACAAGGTGGATGAAAGGTGCCTAACACCTTCCTTTCATCTAATTGAGTTTGAAACCTAGAATCTCTGTCTGCAAATTAGGTTTTCTGTTAGGTTCCCTTCCCTAGGATAAAAACTAATAGTGGCGACTCTTGATTAAAAAACCAGTTGCTACAACATAGTAGTAAGGGCTTTTGACGGATTTAAGAAGATGGTTCATGGAGAGGTTGAACTTCCCATCAAGGTTGGTCCTCAAACTTTCAATTCGACTTTCTACGTGATGGACATCCATCCTGCCTATTCTTGCCTACTTGGACGCCCTAGGATACATGGGACAAGAGCGGTGACTTCCACTCTTCATCAAAAATTGAAATATCAAGTCAAGGGAAAGATCATTACTGTGTGCAGTGAAGAAGAATTTATGGTAAGTTACCTCAATTCATTCAAGTATGTCTAGATGGATGGTGAGTTTATAGAGACTCCTTTCTAAGCCTTCGAAGTAGTCCCTCCTATGGTTGCCGCCACCAAATTCTCTTCTGACATTCCAAAAGCTGATGAAGTTGTATTGAGGATGGTTTCACTAAAACATGCTCGCACTGTGATTAAAGATGGAAGTAGTACAATCTGGGGACAACTCACTGACATTCCTTTAAAAGCAGACAAGTTTGGGTTGGGTTTCACTGCCAAAGCTCAAAAGGAGGTCAAACGTGATTGCATAGGAAAACCGCCTCTTCGCATTGGTAATCATGAAGTGAATGCTATTGAAGATTTTGAGGATGACTGTGACTTTGACTAATGGATTTACCCGAATGCTGATGAAAGACTCGACAACTGGCGTGTAAAGAATTTCATTCTCATCTCCTTCAACAATGAGTAATTACCATTTACTGTTTCAATCTATTCAAGAAATTTTTCTATAATTTTATTGAAACAATGACTTTAAGCCATGACCCGGGGCACTATGTTCCATTTGTTAAAGGTTTGTTCATTTTCATATGCCATATGATCATTTAATGAAAAACATTGGACTCTTTTGCATTAAAATTTTGCACTCATTGTCTTTCTTTCATTTTATTGCATTTTCAAAATAGCCATGTAATTATATGCACACACACACACACACACACACACATTTGCAGATCCTCGTCCACTCCAGATTTCATTGCCAATAACTCTGCTATTGTCATCTATGACTTCGAACATCCAATCTACCAAGCCAAAGACGAAGGCGAAGAAGATTGTGAAATACCAGGGGAACTAGCCAGACTTCTGATGCAAGAAGAAAAAGTCATTCAAACTCCTAAGGAGCCAGTTTATGTAATCAACCTAGGTATTGAGACATACAAGAGGGAAGTCAAGATTAACGCCAACTTGGAAGACAGTGTCAAAAGAAGATTGGTCCAGATGTTGCACGACTATGTTGAGGTGTTTTCTTGGTCCTATGAAGATATGCCGGGACTTGATACTTACATTGTGGTTCATCGTCTACCAACGAAGGAAGATTGTCCTCCAGTCAAGCAAAAGGTTTGTCGTATGCGGTCAGACATGTCTGAGAAAATAAAAGATGAGGTAATGAAGCAATTCAATGCAGGTTTTGTGGCAGTAACTTCCTATCCCCAATGGGTGACAAATGTGGTCCCCTTACCAAAGAAGGATGGAAAGGTCCGTATGTGCGTAGACTATAGAGATTTGAATAGGGAAATCTCCAAAGATGATTTCCCACTACCACATATTGACATCTTGGTCGACAACATAGCTCAACACAAAGTTTTCTCCTTCATGGATGGATTCTCCGGTTATAATCAAATCAAAATGGCTCCCGAGGACATGGAGAAGACCACCTTTGTCACACAGTGGGACACTTTTTATTACAAGGTCTTGCCTTTTGGTTTGAAGAATGCATGGGTAACCTATCAACGAGTTATGGAAGCTCTATTTAATGACATGATCCATCATGAGATAGAAGTCTATGTAGATGACATGATTGCAAATTCGCAGACTAAGGAGGAACACGTTGATCATTTACATAAACTATTTAAAAGGTTGAAAAAGTACAAGCTGAGGCTGAATCCCAACAAGTGCACCTTCGGGGTGAGGTCTGGAAAACTCCTAGGCTTTGTCGTCAGTGGCAAAGGTATTGAAGTAGATCATTTGAATGTCAAAGCTATCCAAGAAATTCCAGCTCCCCGTACTAAGAAGGAGGTCAGAGGTTTCTTAGATTGACTCAATTACATCGCCTGATTCATATCTCACTTAACTGCTACCTGTGAGCCACTCTTCAAGCAGCTGAAGAAAGATCAAGTAGTCAAATGGAATGATGACTGTCAAATAGCTTTTGACAAGATCAAGGAATACTTATAAGAACCTCCAATCCTAATGCCTCTAGTTGAAGGAAGACCTCTGATTATGTAATTGACTGTATTAGAAAATTCAATAGGGTGTGTACTAGGATAACATGACGAGTCTTGCCGAAAAGTGCATGCAATATACTACCTGAGCAAAAAGTTTACTGATTGTGAAATAAGATATTCACTGCTCGAGAAAACTTGCTGCGCTTTGGAATGCGTTGCTCGCCGGCTAAGACAGTATATGTTGACTCACACCACTTTGTTGATTTCTAAGATGTACCCTATCAAGTACATCTTTGAGAAGCCAACTCTCTCCAGACGAATAGCTAGATGGCAAATGATTTTGACTAAATACGACATCCAGTACACTACATAAAAGGCCATAAAAGGAAGTGTACTAGAAGATCATTTGGCCCATCAAGCTGTTGATAATTACCAATCCATGAACTTTGAATTTTTGGATGAGAATATCATGTTGATAACTGATTGTGAAAAGCCTGGACCGTATGACGGACCTGAACAAGGATCCCAATGGACTATGTTTTTTGATGGAGCTTCCAACGCTTTGGGTAACGAAATTGGTGTTGTAATCATTTTCCTCGAAGGCGGCCATACGCCTTTCACTGCTAGACTGTGCTTCGACTGTACGAACAACATGGTCGAATATGAGGCATGCATTTTGGGTCTAAAGGCTTCTATTGAACTAAGGATCAAGTTCTTAAACGTGTATGGATATTTTGCTCTAGTAATCAGTCAAGTCAAAGGAGAATGGAAAACCAAGCATCCTAACATGATTCCTTACAAAGAGTTTGTGTTAACCCTGATCCCACACTTTGAGGAGATTAGTTTTGAACACTTCCCGAGAGAAGAAAATCAGTTGGAAGATGCTTTGGCAACAATGTCATCCTTGTTCAAGGTCAATTGGGACAATGAAGCTCCCATAATTACAATCAAAATATTTGACGAACCAATGCATTGTTGTGAGATTGACACTAACAAAGAAAAACCTTGGTATCATGAAGTAAGGAAATATCTTAAAGCACAAGAGTATCCTGAAGGATCTTCCATCAATGATAAGAAAATCATGCGAAGGTTTTCAACCAAATTATTCCTAAGCAATAGAATCTTGTACAAGCGGAACCATGATTCTACTCTGCTCTGTTTCATGAACAAGAAAGAAGAAGAGAAGATCATGGAAGACATGCATGGGGGCATCTTCGGAACCCACTCTAGTGGGAACACTATGGCCAAGAAAATTCTAAGGGCTGGTTATTATTGATTGACTATGGAAACTGATTATCACCACCACTCAAGGACTTGCCATAATTGTCAAATCTATGCTGAAAAAGTTCACGTGCTTCCAATACCTTTGAATGTCATGACTGCTCTGTGGCCATTTGCAACATGGGGTATTGACATGATTGGAGAGATCAAGCCCATTGCCTCCAATGGACATTGTTTCATCCTTGTTGCCATTGATTACTTCACCAAATGGGTCGAAGCTACCTCAGTTACAAAGAATGTCATAGCCTATTTTATCAAATATAACGTCATTTGCCGATACGGTATCCCTTAGAGGATCATAAACGACAACAGAACCAATCTCAATAATGTTATAATTACTTAACTCTGTACACAGTTCAATATCAAGCATCACAATTCTTACCCATATAGACCTAAGATAAATGGCGCAGTGGAAGCTGCCAATAAAAACATAAAGAAGATTGTGAAAAAGATGGTGGTGACCTACAAAAATTCGCATGAGATGCTACCATTTTCTCTCCATGGCTACCGTACCTCGGCACGAACGTCAACTAGGGTAACCCCATTTTCTTTAGTATATGGCATGGAAGTTGTCCTTCCTGTCGAAGTTCAAATTCCTTCAACGAGAAGAGACTGGATGTTGTTTGTCATGGTCAAATGTATTAAAAGCATATGATCAAAGCTTTCAACAAGAAGATCAAGCCTTGAGTTTATCAGACTGGTGACTTGGTAATAAAGCACATTATTTTTCCACAAGGCGATCCCAGGGGAAAATGGACTCCCACTTACGAAGGGTCATTTGTTGTCAAGAAAGTATTCTCTGGTGGTGCCAAGATGCTAAAAACTATGGACGGTGAAGATTTCCCGCATCATGTGAATGCGGACATAGTAAAAAAATACCATAAAGAATGACCCGCTAGGTTGACATATCTAGGAAAAAATAAGGGCATCCCGGCGAACCAAAAGGGTTCGTGAAAAATTTAGGGATATATACAAAAATTGTACACCCGGCAAGTCGAAAACTCGAAAGCGCAGCTTGGGAAAAAATGAGTATCCTGGTGGACTGAAAACCCGAAAGGGCGGTCCAGGCAAGAGTTATGGATTAAAGCATATGACCATTTGTGATACGGTGGAAGAACCGACTATTTATATTGGTTTTGCATTTACATTTCCAAATGTTACGGTAAGCAAGAGTCGCCACCGACTTTTCTTTTATCCAACAAAGGAAAGGGTGAAAAGAACAGAAAAAGAGCTTTCGAGATTATTTTTGAGTAAGGGGGTAGATTATGGAAAGGGAAGGTGTTAGAACCCTTTCCATCTGTAGTTATCTACGGGCTCTTAGATGCTTATCTCATTTTGAAAATACCTTGTGCTTTGTGTGTTTTTGAAAAGTTTTTGAAATGCCAATAGTAAGGCAATTTTCTTTATGATAACTCTTGTATCAGTCCTCAAGAGTGTTGATAAAGCGTTTGAAAATGTTTTTGAAAGTTGTCTTGTGTAAGTGTAAAAAAAAATTTTTGAGCAAGCATCTAACAACTATCTACTTTACTCGAAAGGGTAATTCTTTTCCTCCTTTCCTTTAGACAAGACTAGCCTACTATTAGTTAGTAGGTAGCCATAGTCGTTTGGATGTATGAGGGACATTCGTGGGTCATCGTACAGACATAAAGGCAACATATAGAGACGCTTTAGCAATTTTGTTTAAGGGACTAGATCATTTACCAAAAGGCAACTGTAGGGTCATTGAGGGACTATGATCTTTTGATTTATGGGTCTTTACTAAAGCGTCCCCATTTCGAGGGACATGACTGTTTTTCCGAAGGCAACCAAAGTGGGGTACCCTAGAGGTGTATATGTGGAATGTGTGTTATGTTCAATTATTTTAGTCTTTTTATTAGGTTTGCTAGCGTTTTGATTTTAATCTTTGCCATACAATCCTATTAGTCATACATCTAGCAGTTAATATGAAAAGCAATAAAAAATGCAGAAAGTAAGGGTCCTACTCTATTACAACCAAATCGAAAGGCAAGAAAATGTAAAAACAAGGAACAAAATAAAGAGGGAAAGTGAATCCTTTAATCTAGGAAGTAGACTCCTTCAATTCACCCTTCTTTTGCTTTCTTTCGAATGAGCTTGGGGTTGGCGTGATTAACCTTCAATTTCACCCTTTCTTGCTTCTTTCGATTGAGGTTGAGGGCTGGCGTGATCAACCTTCGATTACACCCTTCTCTGCTTATTTTGATTGAGGTTGAGAGTAACCTTTGATTGTAACCTTCTCTGCTTCTTTCGATTAAACCATGATGCAACATGGATCTATAGAGCAGCATGAGTGTATATCCTTCGTTCACACACTTTTTGTCTCTCATTTGAGTCTGTACAGGTTAGTTCCAACATATATTTGGACAAACAATCAAATAAGCGAAAGGCATAATGTGATACGGTGGGAGAACTGACTTGATTGTTTTACTTTTGATCGCAAATGTTGCGGTTAGCAAGAGTCGCCACCGACTTTTCTTTTATCCAAAAGGAAAGGCTAAAAAGAACATGAAAGACCTTTGAGATGTTTTCTCGAGTTCGGGGGATAGATTATAAAAGGGAAGGTGTTAACACCCTTTTTATCCATGGTTTTCCATGGGCTCTTAGCCACTTGCTAGATCACTTGCTTTTGTTTGAAAATGTGCTTTGTGTGGTTTTTGAAAGTATTTTGAAAAGGTGCCATCGTTTAGGAAAACTTTGTAATGATTCTCGTTCGTAAGAATGTATACAAAGTATTTGATCTTTTGAAAATGTTTTCAAGTTTGAAAGATGTTTTTTGAAAGTGTTGGTGTTTGTTTTAAAAATAGCAAGGATGTTTTTGTTTTGAAGTTGAGCAAGTAACTAGGAACATTCTACCTACTCAAAAGTCTTTCATATTCATTTCCTCTTTCCTTTGACATTGTTATCTTACCATTGATTTGGTAAGTAACCCTATCTTTGGATGTGAAAGGGACGGGCGTGGGTCATCGTATAACCATGATTTGTAATGTTACAAGGTATCTTAGCATTTTCTTTAGGGACTAAGATCATTTTGAAAGGCAACATGGATAGCGTCATCGAAGGACTATGATCTTGTATTTTGCCTTTTTTTGCTAAGATACCTCACATGCATAATATGGCCATTTTTGTAAGGCAACAAAGTGGATTTACCATAGGGGTGTTTGTGTGCAAGTGTATTGGTTTACATGCTTGATTGTCTTTGAATTAGGGTTTTCTAAGCATTGATTTTAATCTTTTTATGCAAACCCTAATTACTAGCATTTGTATATAAAGCATTTAAATTGTGGAAAATAAAAATACTAAGCTATTACATCATTAAGGGGAGGGAATATACAAATTAAAAAATGGGGAAATTGCAAGAAATTAAAACCCTAATTATCTATTACAACCATATTGAAATTGAATAAATATACAAGAATATAAAGATAATGCAAAAGAAAGGAAGATTGTTTTTTTTTTGTTTTTATATGAAAGGGTTTTAAGTCTTGACCTAATTGAAAATGATTAAGGAAAAATTAAGCAAAATTACCCTAACCTAAATAAGAAAAGAAAATAAATAAAAAGGAGATTTTTTAGGTTTTTATTTATGAAAAGGTTTTAAATTAGAAAAAAGAAAATGTATATTAATTAATTAAAAGAAAACCTAATTCTAAATTAATTTTATTCACAAGAAAGTAATACAATAATAATTAAAACTAATCATCTAAATATTTAAACAAAAAGAAATTAATTTATTAAAGAAAAATGTTTTTTATTATTTTGTTTTATGAAGAAAAATGAACTAAATAAATATAAATAATAAAATATAAATATTTTTTGGATTTTTATTAGTAATAATAAAAATAATATTAATGGTAATAATAATAATAATAATAAAAGTAATAATAATAAAATTAAAATAATAATAGTAGAGAAAAATAAAAAAATTAAAGTCAGGGATTAGAAAGTAAACAGGGAGTATGAAAGAAGCAAAAAAGTTAGGCCCAGGGGGTTGAGGCCCAAGCGCCTGATTCAGCCAAAAATGAAAAAAATATGAACAAAAAAGAGAAAAAGGTCACGCTGGGGCTCAAACCCAAGACCTTTCTAATACGCGCACTTGTTGTACCACTGGGGTGGCCTGTTTCATTCATTCATTATGCAACAATCAATAAACTTAAGACAAAACAAGTCCATGTTATAACTTCATCTTCAACCTCCAGCCTGAAGATCTGCAACTTGCTCATTTCTCATTGATTTGCAAATATGTAAACATCAAACTTGTTCCAAATTTCACAACGATTCCAGAAATATAAATTATTAAAACTATAAATCAAAGATGAGCATGAATTTTGAATGGTACCAAATTCTAACCTAACTTTTCCATGATGTTCAGATTCAAAATTCTAACTATTCAAGCAATAATAATGAAATCTAAAGACATGGTTAGCTTCAGGACAATGATATCTACATTTCTTATTCACAAGTGAACCATTAATGATGCTTGTATGAAGAGTTCCAAGTTAAGGAAACTTACCTCAAACCTGGAAATCGTATTATGAGTTTGAGCACTCCTCAAGGTGTTGCGATGATCAGAATAGCTCCACTGAGGTCCCAGGAAGCTAATGTAATGTTTAGTTTGTACTGGAGATGGTCGATTCGTGCTGGAGAAGTCCAAGTGCAAAGCTCTATTTTTAAAAATAGAGGATGGTATTAATGGTGTTATAGTCTTGTAACATGGTGTGGGATGAGTTCTAAATGATGTTTAGAAGCTTTAGGAACCAAAAGGCTTGAAAACACACGAGGGAGATGTGAGTTTCAAGCTTTTGGTCAGGTTATGCAAGAATGGAAGTATGTGTTACAACTCTGAGTTCTTGAGAGTTTTTGGGCTTGTGTATGCCTCTGTTTTGATGCAAATAACTTATGCATAAGTAAGGAGAAGGCTTTGAGTGCTTGAGAGGGTCAGAAGTACAAGATCTAGGTTGATTGCTATGTTACTTGATTTTGAAGAAAAGTGGGAGTATGGTTCCAAGATGAAGTACAAGCATGGGCTGAGTGATTGTGAGGCTTGAGACAAAATTCTTTTGAGTTATGGGTCGTGTATGATCAGAAGAAAACAATTGCAAGGCTCAAGAACAAGTTTTGTGTATAAAGCTACTTTTTCAAAATGGCATTGAGCACTTTCTTTCTAAAATGGACATAAAGCATGGTAATTGCATTGAATTCTTGAGTTGAAGCCTCTAATAGTTGTGCAAGCATTTAATTATGGAGTGCCTAACAAGTTTGAGGCCTGCAAAGCAAAGATTATGCAACATAGGTTTGAGATTTGAATTTTGTTCATCACAAAATGACCTATAATTCCAATTTGAAACTCTAACTTCCTCTCTTCGATTCTACTTGATCAAGAATGATCTCAAGGAGTTCTTGGAAATTTTGGAAAGTTTGAAATTTTCTCTACAACCCCTCTTTGAATCACTTTTCAAAATTCCCCTTGGAACTATATGAAAAAATGCCATGAAGTTAGGTCAAAATCTTTCCCAAACTAGGGCAAAATTTGACTAAGTGTTTAGTTTCATGCCCATGACTTCATGGATTAATAACTTGAGATCCAAGCATTTTTAGGAGAAGTTGTGTAAAGAAATGTTGTATATCTCATGGAGATCTACAACTTTTATGTTGAAAGTTTCTTTTGAATCATCTTGCATCATGGTGAAAAATTGGCTCAAAGTTGTGAAAAAACATGAAGTTTTCAACAATTAGAAATATTTCTAAGTTTGAAAACCTTGACTTTTCAAAATGAAATATTGAAATTTTTATTTCTTGATGAAAAAGTTTCATATTTTGACTTGTTTTGATGAATTGTGATTTTTGGCACTTGATTTTGACCAAAAAGTCAAAGTTTGATTTTTCAATATACAATTGACTTTTGATCAGTTGACTGAAAATCCAATATCAATCAATTGATCTTGAGAAATGTTTTGTGTCATTCCATCAGGTAAAAATGATGCAATTGAACTCTTGATATCATTCCTCAAACCAATTAACCATTTGCTAGGTCAAAAATAAAAAATTGCCCTTTCTCAATCAAAACCGTAATTTTGGCCATTTTGCCCTTTTGATGATTTGATCAAATTTCTTGAGGAATTATGGTCCAAACTTGGTTAAATGATACATATGAGTCTATAATGTTGATGTGGATCAAAAATCATTAAGTTTGACTATAAATTGGCCACACTTGACTTTTTCCCCAATACAACTGAGTTTTAGGTCAACTGCTCAATCGACTGAGCAAAAATGTGATCCAAGGCTTGAAACTTGACATGAGTAATCTTGGGGGTCCATGATGGTCCATGAAATTCATATGAGGCATTGAAAGTTCAATTATCCTTGTGCAATCTTAAACCCTAATTTCAGTCATCGGTGCTTAAGGGGGTGTCTTGAGCTGATCACGCCTAGTGGAGTCTTGAACCAAAGGAGATCTTGTGAGAAAATATTTGATAAATGAGAGGGAAATTTTTGAGGTACAACAACTTCCCATGTTCAATCTTCTTAAACTTGAAGAGTTAGATTGGCGGATCCGCCATTCGTGACTTGAAGGTAGAAGATGATTGGACACTAGAGTGCCCAGAAATTTGCACTCGAAGATGGATTGTGAATGGGCTTATAGATGCCATTTGGAGGAATGATGGAGATTTTCCGGAGATGGGCTTGTAGATGCCTTCCAAAGGTGACTGTTGACAGAGAATGTACTAAGTCTGAACTTGATTTCAACTGGAAAAGAATCAGAATAAATCTTTAGAGCGACTTATCTGAACCAGAGGAAGTCTTGTATGATGTTTGACTCGGAAGAATCAGAATAAATCATTGAGAGATTTATCTGAACCAGAAGTATTCTTTTGGAAAGTATCAGGATGAACCGTTGAGGGGTTTAAAATTGAACCAAAAGAGATCTTGAATAAACTTTAACTGGAAAGAATCAGAGTAAACCTTTGTGCGATTTATCTAAACCAGAGAAAGTGTGGGCGGGAAAGAATCCGAATGAATTGTTGAGAGATTTATCTGAACCCGAAGTTTTTTTGGAAAGCATCAGGATAAACTGTTGAGGGGTTTAAACTGAACCAAAAGAGGTCTTGAATATTCTTTAACTAGAAAGAATCTGAATAAATCTTTGTGCGATTTATGTGAACCAGAGAAAGTGTTTGCGGGAAAGAATTAGAATAAATCATTGAGAGATTTATCTGAACCGGCAGGGATTTGGAGAAGAATCATAACATATTGTTGAGAGATTTATCTGAACCAGAGAAGACAGCTGCGGGAAAAGAATCAGAATAAATTATTGAGATATTTAAATTGAACCTGCAGGAGTCTGAAAGAAACATCTATTGTGTAAATGGTTGATCAATCCTTTATTGGGAATTGGTCTATAATTGACTTGTTGAAAATTTGATGATATTTTTCTGTTGATTGATCTTTCCTAAAAAAGATGAAAGGTTAGTTGTATGCAACGTCATGATGTATGCAATGCATGGTGTAATGATGTTCTCAAAATAAATGAGATTGTGTTGTATGTATTTGTGATGTCAATGTTATGACGTATGGATGTGATGTATGGACATGTTAATTGCTATGTCATAGTGTTGCTGGGGAAAATAAATCCTCGAGTACCGCTAGGTACAAAGAGTGCAAGTCTTCAAGTTTTGAAGTGCTGATGAGTTGATGAGCTTCAACTTATTAGAGAAATAAACTCTGTTGTAAGGGAAACTCTGTGTATTGCTTGTGAAATCCTGAGAAATTGGGCGACTTTTACTAGGGGAGTGATAAATGGAAGTTTTGTTCCGCCGGGGATGTGAGAGAGCTTGATATCATTAAGTTGCACACTGTGGGGGGTTTTATTGGAATAGTCTAAAGATATTATCCTATTTCTTAAAGCCATTATTGATTGTATTTCTATTTTTTGTTCCTTTTTTGTTCATTTGTAAACAGCAGTTACATTCAAATGCATATGTTCAAAAATAAATCATTGGACGTTTTTGTAAACAAAACACAAAAGTAAAGAAAAAAAGATAGTTTTGCACTTTCAAAGGGATATCTTTGTATTAACTTGAATAAGTATTTACTACAATGAAACGAACATCCTAGTAAGAGAATGTCGTCGTAGAAAAAAATGAAAATTTGATGCAAAGAAAAGATAGCTATGTGCAATAATCTCATGGGGCTCCCATTCTGCTATAGCCTTCGTGTCTCTGAACATCTTATCCAGTTACTTTCTCGTCCGAAGTTAATTGGATTGATTAGAACCACTGATTTTGTCAGTAGATGCTAAAGGTTGTGTGTAAGGTGATCCAACGGGACATAGTCATACGCTTTAATTCCCTAACTTTTGCCTGGACCGCCCTTTCGGGTTTTCAGTCCACCGAGATACCCTTTTTTGCACAAGCCGCCATTTCGGGTTTTCAGCTTGCTGGGTGTACATATTTTTTGTTTTATCCCTAATTTTTGCCCGAACCTTTTTGGTTTGCCGGGATGCCCTTGTTTTGCCTAGGTGTGTCAACCTAGCGGGTCTCTTATACATAGTATCTTTTGACTATGTCTATGTTCACACGGTGTGGAAGGTCATCACCATCCATAGTGGTTAGGATCATTGCTCCACCAGAGAATATGCTTTTGATCATAAACGGTCCTTTGTATGTAGGAGTCTATTTGCCCCTGGGATCACCTTGTGGTAATATGATACACTTGATAACCAAGTCACCAACCTGATATACCTGACGTCTGACCTTTTTGTTAAAAGCTTTGATCATATGTTTTTGGTACATCTTTCCATAACAGATAGCCATAAGCCTCTTCTTATCAATTAGGTTCAATTGGTCAAGCCGAGTTTGTATCCAATCATCTTCACTCAACCCTGCATCCTTTATAATTCTTAGAGAAGGTATTTGGACTTCAATTGGTAAGACAACTTCCATGCTGTATACCAAGAAGAAGGGAGTTGCTCCGGTTGAGGTGTGCGCCGTGGTACGGTAACCTTGGAGAGTGAGGGTAGCATCTCATGCCAGTCCTCGTAGGTCACTGTCATTTTTTATATGATCTTCTTAATATTCTTATTTGCGGCTTTGACATCGCCATTCATCTTCGGTCGGTAAGGAGATGAATTATGGTGCTGGATTTTGAATTGCATGCATAAATGATCATAGTGTTGTTGAGATTCGTACCATTGTCTGTGATGATTCTCTCTAGGATACCGTACCGACAGATGAGATTCTGTTTGATGAATCGAGCTACAACATTCTTGGTAACATAAGCGAAAGAAGTTGCCTCAACCCACTTCGTGAAATAGTCAATGGCCACCAAGATGAAGCATTGTCCATTAGAAGCCGTAGGTTTGATTTCTCCAATCATATCAATGCCCCACATCGCGAATGGCCAAGGAGAAGTCGGGATGTTTAGAGGAACCGGAGGCACATTCACTTTGCCAGCATAGATCTGACATTTGTGGCAGGTTTGTGAATGCTGGTAGCAATCTGCTTCCAAGGTAGACTAGTAATAACCTGCCCTCAGGATCTTCTTTGCCATCGTATGCCCACTGGAATGGGTTCCAAAAGTGCCTTCATGTAGATCAGCAATGATCTTTTCTGCCTCAACCTTATCTATGCAACGAAGCAAAACAAAGTCATGGTTGCATTTGTAGAGGATGCCATTACTGATGAAGAACTTAGCAGAGAACCTCCTTAAGAACTTCTTATCATTGGATGAAGCTCCTTCGGATACTCTTGAGCCTCGAGATACCTCTTGACTTCATGGAACCAAGGTTGGTCCAATACTTCTTCAGTATTGATCTCGTGACAGTGAGCTGGTTCATCCATCCGTTCAATGGTGATCTGGGGAGCCTCGTTACCTCACTTGAGTTTAAACATGGATGGCATTGTGGCTAGCGCGTCTGCTAGTTAATTTTCCTCTCATGGAAAATGCTCAAAGGTGATTTCCTCGAAATGTGGGATTAATGTCAACACATGTTCTTTGTAGGGGATAAGGTTAGGTGTTTTGTATCCCATTCTCCTTTGATCTGATTGATGACCAAGGCTGAATCTCCAAACACACTTAAAGATTTGATTCCCAAATCAATGGCAGCTTTGAGACCAAAAATACACGCTTCATATTCTACCATGTTATTGGTATAGTTAAAGCAAAGTCTTGCAGTGAAGGGAGTATTACATCCTTCAGGGGATATGATTACAACTCCTATACCATTTCCGAGTGTGTTGGACGCCCCATCAAAAACCAGGGTCCATCGGGATCCTTGTCCAGGTCCGTCATATGGTCTAAATTCTTCACAGTTATTTACCTTCATGATGTCTTCATCTGGGAATTCGAATTTCATGGACTGGTAGTCATCCACGGCTTGATGAGCAAGGTGATCGGCTAGTACACTGCCCTTTATTTCTTTTTGGGTAGTGTACTGAATGTCGTATTCAGTCAGGATCATCTACCATCTCACTATTCTCCCAGAGAGGGCAGGCTTCTCAAATATGTGTTTAATTGGATCCATCTTGGATATCAATAAGGTAGTATGGGTCAGCATATACTGTCTTAGTCGGCGAGCAGCCTATGCCAGAGCGCAACAAGTTTTCTTGAGCAGTGAATATCTTGTTTCACAGTCGGTAAACTTTTTGCTCAGGTAGTAAATAACATGCTCTTTTCGGCCAGACTCGTCATGCTGCCCCAACACACACCCATTGAATTTTCCAAGATAGTTAGGTACATGATCAAGGGTCTTCCCTTGACTTACGACGTCAAAACAGGATGCTCTTGTAGGTACTCTTTGATCTTGTCGAAGGCAACTTGGCATTCATCATTCCATTTGACTACTTGATCTTTCTTTTGTAATTTGAAGATTGGTTCACAAGTAGCTGTTAAGTGTGAAGTGAATCTGGAAATGTAGTTTAGTCATCCTAAGAATCCTCTGACTTCCTTCTCAGTACGAGGAGCAGGAATTTCTTGTATTTCTTTCACCTTGGCAGGATCCACTTCGATACCTTTACCGCTGACGACGAAGCCTAGGAGTTTACCGGACCTCACCCCAAATGTGCATTTATTCGGGTTCAACCTCATCTTGTATTTCTTCAGTCTCTCAAACAGTTTCTACAAATGGTCAAGATGTTCCTCTTCAGTTTGAGATCTGGCTATCATGTCGTCCACATAGACCTCTATTTTATGATGTATCATGTCGTGAAATGCAGCTACCATGGCAGGCTGATAGATTTCCCCAATGTTCTTTAACCCGAATGGCATAACCTTCTAACTGAATGTGCCCCACTGTGGGACAAAGGTCGTTTTCTCCATGTCTTCAGGGGCCATTTTGATTTGATTGTAGCCTGAGAAACCATCCATGAATGAGAACACTTTATGTTGTGCGGTATTGTCGACCATAATATCGATATGGGGGAGTGGGAAATCATCCTTAGGGCTTGCCCTATTCAAATCTCGATAGTCCATGCACATTCGTACCTTGTCATCCTCTTTAGGCACCGGAACAACATTGGAGACCCATTGTGGATAGGAGGTGATGGCTAAGAATCCGGTGTTGAATTGTTTCATGACTTCAGCCTTGATCTTCTCTGACATGTCTGGCCGCATGCGACAGACTTTCTGCTTTACCGGAGGGTAATCTTCTTTTGTTGGTAGACGATGTACCATGATATCAGCATCAAGTCCTGGCATATCTTTGTACAACCAGGCAAAGACCTTAACATAATCATGTAGCAACTGAGTTAGATTCTTCTTGACATTAGGTTCCAGATTGGAACCCACCTTGACTTATTTCTTGTCCTCTTTGGTACCTAGGTTAACCGTGTCCATTGGTTCTTCGTGGGGTTGTATGGTCCTTTATTCTTGTTATAGTAACCTGGCTAGTTCCCCTGGCACTTTACAATTTTCCTCACCTTCGTCTTCGGCTTGGTAGATTAGATTTTCAGAGTCACAAAAGGCCATAGCAGAATCGTTACCCATGGGATCCCGAGTGGATGTATATCTGCATTTTGAATGTGAGTGTGTGTAATAGTATAGCTATCTTTGAAAGAAATAAAAATGTAGAAAAAGAAAGACAAAGAGCACAAAGTTTGTATGCAAAAATGTCCATGATTCATTGATGACATATGAAAATGAGGTAACAACCCTTATAAATGGACCATTGTGCCTCGGGTAAAACACAAGGTTTTAAAAGTCTGAATTATTTAATTATTACAGGTCCGTCAAAAATTTAAAGACAATTATTGTTGGATAAAAGTAATTTGGACAAAATCTTTAGCTTCCCAGTTGTTGAGTCCTCCGTTGATGGTTGGGAAAATCCAATCTTCTAGGTTACAACTGTCATCATCATCATCCTCCACTATGTTGACTATGTGGTTGCTGATCTTCAAAGGTGGTCCCCCGGCACGAGCACGACGTACAGCTTTCTGGTCTCCTGGTGTGAAGCCCAAACCAAATTTGTCATATTTGTATGGGATATCTGGGAGTTAGCCCCAAATAGTACACCCACCTTCTTCGATCACTGTCTTGGCATCTTTCAGAGAAGACATCTTTAGCGGAGGTCTTGTAATCTTTGGAACTTGGGAATCAGTCTTGGTTACTGCCACGGTTTGTGGGACTTCCTCGAAGTGCTGAAATTGAGTTTCAATGAATTCACCATCCAATTCCACATATCTTAAGGAGTTCAAGTGACTGACCATATATTCCTCTTCTCCATGGACAGTAACGATTTTCCCTTTGGTTGGGTATTTCAGCATCTGATGTAATGTAGAGGTGACGACACCAGCGTTATGAATCCAAGGTCGGCCTAATAAATAGGAATAGGAAGGGCGAATGTCCATCACGTAAAAAGTTGAATCAAAGGTTTGAGTTCCAACTTTAATGGGGATGCCCACCTCCTCATGCACCATCCTTTTTGAACCGTCGAAGGCTCTTACCACTATGTTGTTGGGTTTTAAGGTCAAACCTTCACAGTCGAGTCTATCCAAAGCTTTCTTAGGAAGCACATTCAAAGATGAACTAGTATCCACCAAGACATGGGCCAAAGTTGTGCCCCTGCATTCGACAGAGACATGCGATGCCTCGTTATATTTCCTCCCCCTAGGTGTCAGGTCAGCATCAGAAAAGCCTAAACCATTATCCACGGTCAAACTGGCCACACAGTCTTGGAACTGATCAGCATAGGTTTCTTGTGGTACATGGGAAGTTTTAAGGAATTTCATCAAGGCCTTCGCGTGAGCCTCGGAGCACAACAATAAAGCCAGCATGGAAATCTTTGACGGAGTCTGCCCTAGCTGTTCGACTACGTTGTAGTCGCTTCTCTTTATAATTTTCTGAATTTCCGACATCTCCTTTTGGGAGGCTTCAGGGATAGATATTGATTGTGCCTTCATCCGGACAGGCTCAACTAGAATGCCTTTGCCCCGAGTCTCGGTCGACTCGGTGGTAGGAGTGTCAGTAGGGGTAACCATAGGGATTGTAGTAGTAGTATTAATGGGAACAGAAGCTGGGATGATCACATGACCAGTAACAGTCTTCGGAGGAGCAATCTCTGGGGAGAATATTCTTCCATTTCGGGTTATCTTGCTGGTTCCCGTAATGTTGCTGATGTCGGGGTCAGCCTTCTCAAAAATTGAGTCTTCATTAGCCAGCCAATCTTGTTTGACGTCGTGATAGTAGATGTCGCCCCCATAGTTCCATGGGACAATTTCATCTGATTAGTACGGAATTGGTCTTGGCATAGTAATTATCAGTGGAGCCACTTTAGGAACTGATGTAATCCTAACGGGTCTTTTGGTGGAGACCCTGGAAGAATTGGCGGAAAGGGTTACTATCGAAACATCTTTGTAAGAAATGGTTGGAACGGGAGTCTTTTCAAACAAAATCTCTTTGTCATCCATTACGTGTTGGACACCTGCTTTTAAAAAATGACAACCATTTGGTAGAGATAAACAGAGGTGGCAGCCTTCACCACAACCCGGAAATAAATCGGCCTTCAATAGGTTCCTCTTGACAGTCAGGAGAGGAGTAACAAGTTCATCAACAACAGTAACAAACATATCATCTTCAACAGCGTTAACATCACGGCCATGCTTGGGCATAGGAGCGGTGATAACATTTGGGATCTCAGGAGCAACAAATTCAATTTATTTTGCTTCGAGAAGGTCTTGCACCTTGTTTTTCAAAGCCCAACAATTATTGGTATCATGGCCTGGGCTTTCTGAATGGTAAGCACAACGAGCATTAGGATGGTAATGAGGAGAGGTTGTGTTAGGATTCTTCGGAGCTTCCTTAAAAGTTACCAAATTGGATCTCAATAAATGTGGCAGGACTTGAGATAGTGTCATATTTATCCAGGTAAACTGTCTAACCAGTCTTTCTATTCTAGGTTGATTGCTCTGTTGTTGAGTAGGCTCAGGCTTAGGGATCATGACAACCCTTACCATTGGACGACGTTCAGTTATATCTTGATTTCTTTGAGGATACACAACACCAACTTCTTTCTTCCCAATAAATGGTTTTCTTACAGCAGCGTAGGATGCATCTTTTTAGATCTTCCCACTCTTAATCCCAAATTCTACTCTTTCCCCGGTTAAGATTAATTCAGTGAAACCTGTTGAGGAGCTTCCAATTAGAAGATTTAAAAATGAACCAAACAAGGTCCCTAGAAACATATCCACTATTTCCCTTTCAGACAGGGGAGGCTGGACTCTTTCTGCTAAGTCCCTCCATTTCTGAGCATAGTCTTTGAAACCTTCACTTGAAACCATAGCCATACTCTAGAGTTAAGTACAGGTGGGAGCAAGGCATGCATTGTATTGATACTGTTTATAAAAAGCAGCGGCAAGTTCTTCCCAATTATGGATATTGGCTCTTTCTAGTTGATAGAACCAATCTAGTTGAGTCCCGGATAGACTATCTTGAAAGAAATGGACCCATAAATCTCTGTTAACAGTATGAGGTTGTATCTTCCTCACATAAGATCGGAGGTGCATCTTGGGACATGAAACCCCAACATACTTAGCAAATACTGGTGCCTTGAATTTTGGTGGAATAACAATCCCAGACACCAAACCTATCTCTTCAAAGTCCATCCCGGGCACTTTGTGAATCTCCATTGCACTTAGACGTTCTTCCAGATGTTTGTATTTGTCGTCGGCTGGGGGATACTGTTCTTCAGAGTAGTATTCTTCTTCTTCCTCTTCAGATTCTGGTTGGGCAATTGCTTTCTTGCCTTTCCCTTCTTGATTGTATTTTTCACTAGATGATGTTGCGAAGTCTAAGATCTTTCTGGCTGCCCCTAGAAACCTTCTTCCTAGATTCATAACACCGGTTGCTTTCTTTTCTTTCTTATTCTTTTCTTTGATCAGTAAAGTTTTCAAATCCTCTTGTCCCTTGGCTAGAGTCAAGAACATCTGTTGAAACTGAGCATTTTGCGCCTGGAGGTCTTTTACCGTCTGCTCGAGATCCATCTTACTGAAATAAACAGTAGAAATATGATGAGACTTGTTGTAAGAAACCTACTTATGTTATGATGAATGGTAGATGCATATGCAATTATTTCAAGGAAATTGGAGATTTAAATTTGCTTTAAACCAAAAAGGAACACATGTTATATTAATAAATAAAAGTTTGAGTACATCATGCCTCTTTTGGGCTTACAAAGAAATACAAAAACCCTAAGATAAAAAGTTGTACGCATCCTCTTTGGTGTGATGTAGGCGTTCAGACTCCGCTCATCATGAAGTTGCTTGGTGAGTTCCAAAACCTTCTTCTCGCTGGCGTAGAATTGGGCCTCGAAAGTGTCTCGCTCCCCCTTAAGTTGTATCCAATCCCTTTGCAAGTCTTCAAGTGAAGTAGGCATGTCAGGATGTAGGATAGTGTATCGAGCATCTCCTTCCATAATAGGTTCTATAATAACCAGGAGAATGAATGGGTAAGGCATTATAAGACTTTGAGCACAGGTTCATACCCATTTGAGGTAAGGCTCAAGAGGGATGTAATTCTTGTACCCCAATATCTTGCTATCTACCTTATTCAACATCCTCCAAGCTCGGATAAACCTCTGGCAGTGACCTTGATCGTCATTCTCGTAGTCAAATACCAAACCTTGAATAAGCATCTCATGTGGGCCATCCCTTCGGGCGTAACCAAACTTTTTTAAGGCTAAACAGGGGTTGTAGGTGATACCTCCCCTAATTCCAAGTAAGGGGACATTAGGGAATTCTCCACAACGGTCGACGATAGTAACATTCTCTATAGATCGGGAACACCAATGAATGTCTGAATGTTTGAGCGTCATCAACCTATGTGACCACCTTGAACCTTGCCCGTTCTTCAATACAGATTGGGGAAGATGCGAAATAAACCATCTTTCCAAAATAGGAGTACAACACATAAGGATACCTCTTTTCCTCATAGTGCGAGTGTGAAAAGAATGTAGGATGTCCCCTAGCAAAGTAGGCACCGGGTTATGAGACATGAAGATTTTGACGGTGTTCACATCTATGAGTTGGTCAGGATTTGGAAACAAAACCATCCAATAGTTGAGGAGAGCCACAATTTCCTCAAAAGCTTGCAAATCCAAAGAGTTCCAACAGTTTTGGGCTTTCTCAAACAAGAACTTTGCTAAGAAACCTTTGACACCACTCCTTGTTTCCCAATTAGTTGTGATATCAGATGGATGCAAGTGTAGAGCTTGAGCAATATCTTATGGCTTTGGATCTCTTTCCGTACCATTGAAAGGTAGTTGATTGAGAATGGGAATCCTCAAGAGTTGGGAGAATTCTTCCAAAGTTGGCACAAGTTGATAATCGGAAAATGTGAAGCAATGGTGTAGAGGATCAAAGAACTGGAAGAGCACCTTCATCATGTCCTCATCAGTGTTGGAGGTCACCAAGTTTAGGAGGTGACCATGTGTGATACGGTGGGAGAACTGACTTGAGGTTTTGCGTTTGTGTTCGCAAATGTTTCGGTTTAGCAAGAGTCGCCACCGACTTTTTATTTTACCCAAAGGAAAGGTCAAAAAGCACAGGAAAGACCTTTGAGATGTTTTCTTGGGTTCGGGGGGTAGATTATGAAAAGGGAAGGTGCAAGCACCCTTTTCATCCATGGTTTTCCATGGGCTCTTAGTTACTTGTTTAGATCACTTGCTTTTGCTTTCCAATTGTTTGAAATGGTGCTTTGTGTGCATTGTGTGTGGTTTTGAAAATGTTTTGAAAAGAGGCTATCGTTGTGGCAACCTTTGTAATGATTCTTGTTTGAATATATACAAAGGTGTTTTTCTTTTGAAAAATATATTTCAATGTTTGAAAGTTCATCTTGGAAAATTGTGTGGTGAGATGTGTTTGAAAATATCAAGGATGTTTTTTGCAAGTTTTGATCAAGTAACTAAGAGTTGTCTACCCTATCTACTCAAGAGTCTTTCCTACACATTTTTAACCCTTTTGACAGTGTTGTTTTACCATTGCATTTGGTAAACAACCTTGTATTTGGATGTTAAATGGGACAGGCGCGGGTCATCGGATTGACCATGATAGCAATTGTGCTATGTATCTTTAGAAAATTTTTGAGGGACTAGATCGTTTTTGTATAGGCAACCAAGATAGCGTTATCGAGGGACTATGATCTTTTGTTTTGTTTTTTTGTTTTTCCAAGATACTCAACATGCATAACATGGCCATTTTAAAGGCAACAAGTGGATGAAACCCTAGGGGTGCATGTGTGTATTGTGTTGTCAATTTATATGCTTTTATGTCTTGTATTAGGTCTAACTATTTGTTTTGATTTTGGATATTGCATACAAACCCTAATCTCTATCATGGCATATTTGAAAGCTATAAATGTGTAAAATAAATCTACGACTATTACAACATTGATATGGGGAGGGGGATACAATTTTGAATGGGGAGTATTTGCAAGAAAATAAAACCCTAAGATTTACTATTACATCCAAATTGAACTCTTTGCATCAAATAATAAATAAGCAATATTTAAATAAGCAATTTAAATATAAATATGCAAAATATTATAAATATGTAAAAAAATGTTTTTGTTTATTTTTATGTATGTAAAAATAAAATATTTAATGCATAAAAAATAATAAATAGAAAGATTATTTTTATTAAGGGTAAAAACCCTAATTTTCTTTAAGAAAGTATATACACATTAAATATATTATTTATGTACAATAAAATAATAAAATATATACAAATGTCAAAAATAAAAATATATTAGAAAAAATATTATTTAAGTATGTAAATAATAAAAATAAAGGTATAATATTTCTATGTATTATTTTCAAGTTTCTTATTAAAGAAAATAAAATTAAAGTATGTTATTCAATAATTATTTTTATGTTAGAAAAAATAATAAAAATACAAAATAAAATGTGAAAATTTATGAAAATATTTTTAGTAAATTTTTTATGTTTAGAAAAATAAAATAAAGTCAGAAACTAAAAAAGAAATGAAAAAATATGAAAATATAAATCAAATGGGCTGAGAGGTGTAAATAGCAAGTCAGTGGTGCAAATAGCAAGAAAATGACAAGGCCCAACCCAGATCAGCTTCATCTTCAACCTTTGAATCACAAAAACGCGCGCCTGTGTACAAAATCTGAAAATCCTGCATACGTGCTCTACAGCAAAAACTCATAACACCAAAGTAATAGCATTTTTCAAGACGATTCCAACCATATAAAGAACTTAATCTAACTCTCAAAGACCAGAGAGAATTTCTCTGGCCCTAATTTTTAACCTAGCTTTTTCAGGAAGTTCATCAATCAAATTCTCTCAGCACACTTAACTTAAATGAAATCTATGCATATGTACAGCATAAGGGCTATGAGTACTACACTTTTTGTTCACAAACCTAAGCCTAATAATTCCTAAATAGAGATATAGGAAGTTGGAAAATACCTGTTTCAGTTGAACACGAGTATGGCAATGTAGAGCTTTTCAGTGAGGCTTGAGATGCTTGGGAGCTTGCTTGAAGTTCCTCTGACCTTCCCCAGTGCTTAGTTTGCTTTGGATTTGCTTGAACAAACTTGTAGAAGTCAACCTGCACAAGCTGAAAACAGAAATGGTGAAGCTTGCAAATGGAGTTACAGTCAATGGCCAATGGTTGGGATAGCTCAGGTGGGTTATATGGAAGGTATTGGAACAGATTTGGGGCAAAACGCACGAGTAGTTTTTGCTATGGAACTCAAAGTGCATAAACTGTCCTGTTTTGCAAGAAGAATGTGTTTTTATGTTTTGGAAGGCTTGAGGGTTGGATGGCTCGTGTTTCTAGCTCAAGGAAATGTGCAAAACTTGTTTCAAATGCTTACAATAGTTGGTTATAACAGATACTTAAGTTGTGGCTCTTTGGCAAGTTTTCTTGTTTTTTAAGTAAAAGTGTGAAATCATACAAGACAGACCTGTACATGCTATCTTCCAGATTGCACTTGGTGATCTTGGCCCCCTAAGTTTGTGGAAATCGTTTGCTGTCCAAGATTTGGTTCAAGGCTCAAGGGATGCAATTTGACATAAAGCAAGTTTTGACAAAAATGGCAATGTTGCCTTTTTGCTATTTTTGGATTAATCCTTTGTGCAAACCTCTAATGATCAGAATAAAGCTTCAATCCATTAAGTTTTCATTTAATTCTTGAGTGTGGAAGGGTTTAGAGACCTGTAATCAAGTACAAATAATGCTGGATGGAAATTGCAACTTGTAGCAACATGAAACATGCCATGGATCAAAGTGAGTTTTTGCCAAATTCAAACCTTCGATTCTCCCTAACCATAAATGATTTTGGAGAGTTCTTTGACATTTTGGAAATCTTATAACATTATATATAATCCATCTTTGAAATGAATTTTGAGATTCCAAGTGGAACTAGGTGAAAAATTGCCATAAAGATAGGTCAAAATCCTGCCTAAACTATGGCAAAATTTCACTAAGTTAAAAGTTCCATGGACCCTTGTTCCAAAAATAATAACTTGAGATCCAAGCTTCTTTTGAGAAGACTCTGTGAATAAAAGTTGTAGATTTTGTGTAGGACTACAACTTTCATGTTGGAAGTTTTGTTTGAATCCAATTGCATCATGGTGAAAAATTTGGGCAAAGTTGGGAAAAAATAAGAAAATTTCATAACTTAGAAAAATTCTAAGTTATGAAATTTTTCAATTTTAAACCCTAATTTGAAAAATTAGGTTTCTTCATGAACCAGTTTCATGTTTTGACACATCTTGATGAAAAATGACCCTTGGCACTTGATTTTGACCAAAAAGTCCAAGTTTGACTTTTCATTGTACAGTTGATTTTTGATCAGTTGATTGGAAAATTCCTCTGTCAATCCAATGCAATTGAGATCTTTTGAACCTTGTGAATAGGTCAAGATGATGCCATTGAGTCCTTGAATCTATGCTTGAACCCAATTTGCCATTGGCTAGGTGAAAATCATAAATTGCCCTTCTGTAGTCAAAACCCTAAAAATGACCATTTTTCCCTTTTGATGATCTGATCAAATTTCTTGAGGAGTTATGGTCCAAACTTGATCAAATGCTTCATATAAGCCCATAATATTGAGGTGGATCAAAATTTATGAGGTTTGACTGTAAATTGGCCATAGTTGACTTTTTCCCCAATACAGTTGATTTTCAGGTCAACTGTCCAATTGACTGGGCAAAAATTTGATTCAAGGCTTAAAACTTGGTATGAGCAATCTTATAAGTCCAACATGAAGTATGAAAGTCACATTGAGCATTAGAAGTCCAAAATTCCTTGTGCAAACCCAAACCCTAATTTTGGTCAACAGTGCAAGGAGATGTCTTGAGCAGAGCAAACTCTAGCTTGGTCTTGAGTTCAAAGAGTCTTGTGAGGAGAAATCTTGATAAAATGAGAGGGAAAATTTTGGGGTACAACAGCTGCCCCTGTTCAATCTTCTTGAACTTGAAGAGTTAGATTGGCAAGTTTTCCTTTCGTGACTCGAAGGTAAAAGAGGATTGGACATTAAAGTGCCCGTAAATTTGCGCTCGTCAGAGTGTAGTTGAGGGAATGGGCTTAAAGATGCCATTTGGAAGATGTGACAGAATCTTGTCGGAGATGGGCTTAAAGATGCCATCCAAGAAAATTGATCGCATAAGAGATTCCTTTGCGAGAGCCCGTATACCTGTTATTGAGGAGGACTACGCCGGGGGAATGCTGGTCTCTGTCGTGGTAGAAATAGAACTTCAGTCGTCTGTTATTCTACTGGGGAGTAATCTCTTGGTTGAAGAGGTGATAGTGAACTGCTATCTGGTCAACATCCAGGCTTCACAGTCTTGTATTGCTATCTGGTCAACATCCAAGCTTCACGATACTTTACTTCCTATCTGGTCAACATCCAGGATTCAAAAGGAAATCAAGTGGTTATCCGGTTGCCTCCGGTTTTCCCTTTGATTTTGGGGCCTACTAATATCCGGTTGAATTCGGGCTTCAAAGTAATTGGCCGAGTAAACTGTTATTTGGTTAACGTCCAAGCTTCCCAGTATACCTTACTGTTATCTGGTCAACATCCAGGCTTCACAGTCTTGTATTGCTATCTGGTTAACATCCAGGCTTCACAAAACTTGCAGGGGGTTCAACTATTTTCCGGTCGATCTCTGGGCTTCAGTACAATCAAGATATTATCTGGTCGAATCCAAGCTTCATAGCTTGGAAAAGGAATATGCTCATTGATTTGAATAAGCAAACATGAGAGCATCCATGTCTGGAGCATCTCTAAGTCGTTTTCTGAGCTTTGGATATCTGTTTTAGGTAGCTATTAATTTCTTCTTGCAAAGGGTAAAAAGTCAACTGAAACACAAAGTTATGTTGCATTAAATGTATGATGCAATATATGTGTTTTATCAATGTTCATGATTTATGAATGTAATGTATGTGCATGTAAGCTTGATTATCTATTTTGTTGAGGAAAATAAATCATGGATAGCTGGAGATAATAAAATCTTTGACTACTGTCGGGGAAAATAAATCCATGACCACTGTTGGAGATTCCAAATCTTTGACAACCTCTGTGGGGAGAAGCTATACAGTTGGGGAAATCAGGAGTTTGGGTTGTATGTCAATTTACCGGGGACTTCAAGAATGAGAATCTCCATTCTGTTGGGGGTATCAGGGGAAAACTGAATGGTTTCCGCTGGGGATTGGTAGCTCAAAGTTTCCACTCCGCTGGGGATCTTAAAGACGTGCTGATTTGATCGTGTATGGAAATTTTGACTTCGTTGAGGAAGAAGGTTTTAAAATAACTCCTTGTGGAATTATCTGTTTTTTTAAAGCGACTCTCCGGGGAAGTTGGAGGAAACTGGATGGTTTCCACTGGTGTTCAAGGGTTGAAGGTTTGACTCCGTTGGGGAAGAAAGTTTCATCTTCACTGAGGGTTTGCAGTTCAAAGTTTTGCTCTGCTGGGGATTGGGAGTTTGAAAACTCAACTCTGATGGGGATTTTTGAAACTTAACTCCACTGGGGATATGTATTTCAAGATTTTAGTTCCGCCGAAGATCTGGATGATGTACTGCAGGGGATTTCTTCTGGAATATCCTAAAGACGTTTTCCTATACTTTCAACCTATCAGTAATTATCCTTTCTCATTTTGTTTTATTTGTAAGCAGTGATTATATTCAAATGCATATGTTCATTTAATAAATCATTGGACGTTTTCAAATAAAACACAAGTGTAAAAAAGAAAGAAAAGGCAAACAATTTTCTTCACTTTGAAGTATCTCTGTATTAACTTTGTGTAAGTATTTTGTACAAAGGAGACAGACATCCTAGTAAGAGAATTTTGTCATAAAATTGAGAAAAATTTTATACAAAGAGAGATGGCCATGTGTAACAATTCCATGGGGTTCCCATTCTGCTATAGCCTTCGTATCTCTGAGTATCTTGTCCATTCGTTGCTTCGTCCGCAGATGATTGGATTGATCGGAAGCTTGGAGCTTGTCCGTGAAGAGATTGTCCTTAAAGTGATCCGACGAGACATAGTCATACGCTTTTAACTCCCTAAATTTTGCTTGGATCTCCCTTTCGGGTTTTCGATCCACCGGGAAACCCTTTTTTGCCCAAGTCGCCCTTTCGGGTTTTCAACTTGCCGGGTGTACATATTTTTTTCTTTTATCCCTAATTTTTGCCTGAACCGCCCTTTCGGGTTTTCGATTCACCGGGATGCCCATTTTTGCCCAAGTCGCCCTTTCGGGTTTTCAACTTGTCGGGTCGTTTATGCATAGTATCTTTTGACTATGTTTGTGTTTGCAGGGTGCGGCAGTTCGTCGCTGATCGGGACTTTATAAGTCTATTGGGATACTAACTGCAAGTATACAGTTTAGTCGTTCTAGTTTTAAATGATTATCAAACCCACAGATATTGAGGATCAATCGCATACGATCTAATGCTACAATTGTTTAACTAAGCGATGAATATTTGGTTTTAGGGGGGAAATAGTTTAATAAAAAATAATAGTAATAGTTATACCGGTATGTGATGGTCGGACTTCGGGAATTCGGTGAATCGCTTGGCATATAAAGTATTTCGGTAAAAACAAATTGTTTAAAAACCTGAGACATACACTCTCGTGTTCATGAAATAAGTCATGCTACTAAACCTAGTGGATGCACTTTAAATTTAATAACACTTTTTGAAAACAATTTGAGTTTAATTAATTTATTAAAACACTCTCATGTATTTAAAAATTAATGTTTCGTTACCACTATCTGGATCGAACCCCAGCTCTCGCATGCAGGTTCTTGCCTTAATTAATTTCCCACTCTCGTGGAAAAATCGTGTTAATTATCCTCTCACTCTCATGACAAGGGTAGTTAAATTAAACATGGAAATTGGAAACCAGAAATTATTTGTAAATGTTTTTAGCCAAGTTATCACTGAATTCTTTCGGTACTTAGGAGTCACATACCGGTACAATTAATTTAGCCGGACATAATATATTTAATAACTATGCAATTTAAAATATAATCCGTAAAAATAAATGACATAACACAAGAATAAATAAATATCAGTTTCATAAAAAACCTGGAAATAATGTTGTTGAGGTAATATTGGATGCTTACAAATTCCTTGCAATTCAATCGAAATCTATAACTGTGTTAATTCTTAGATGAAGAATTAACACTCTAAAAACTAATTCTGGAAATAAAAATTACAGTACGAATGAAAATGGTTCAAAAATAAATAATATAGTTTAATGTAGAAAAGCAGCAATTTTGGTCTCTGGAAAAATTCTTCGACCCTCATCCATTGAACTACCACATATATATAGGAGAAAATATTGCAGTTGAGAATGTCTTGAGAAAAGGCTTGAGTGGAGGAAATATAGGGAGCATGGTTACTGAGTGGAGGAAAAATAGGAGAACAAGTCTGCCCTCGCGTTTCCCATGTCTCCACCAATTTACAACGCTCATCTTTATGCGCGTGACGGTCGTCATAGGTGGGTGACGGTCGTAATGCGCTTAAATAGCGCATTACGCTCGTCAGTGATGTGTGACGAGCATTGCTTCAAGTTGAGGGTCGTTACGGTCGTCACGGGGTGTGACGGTCGTCACTGCTCCAAAATCTCCAAACTTTGCAGATTTAGTTCTTTTCTCTTTGTTTATTGTCTAGCCTCCTTCATGTAGTCCTTTTTTCATTGGTTTGAGTTGACAAATGTTATACCTGTGAAAAGACAAATAAACTCGGAATAATCGGGAGTTAGACGACTTAATGTATTATAAAATCGGTAAAAAGCATAGTAATTATATGATACGATTTCTCGTTATCAAATTCCCCCATACTTAAACCTTTGCTTGTCCTCAAGCAAATAGTCATTCGAAAGGTCGGACAAGTTTTGTCAAGCGCATACGCATGACATACCTTGGATTTTTAAAGTAATTTCGGGAAATCCTCGTCGGTCCGGCCAATACTTGAGTGAAACACTAAAGATACGCTAATGACACAAGCAATAAGCTTAGTCGTAGGCTTCCATTTCAAACGAGCTATCTAACAGTTCCGTTATAATTCTGCCCAGAGTTCCTCGTATCTATTTCACCCGGTTTTGTTCTGGTGCAATCATATTAAGCCCTTTGTCTTAGCATGCACGTAGTGGAGTAACCGGTTAGTGACTTTGATCCTTTTAGCACGGGGTCTCGTACATGAATGTGGCAACCCTACATATGTTATCCAAGTTGGAGGTTGTGGGGGATCGAGCCATAGCACGCCCTACCGAGTTCAGAACCAGATACCTCTGAACCAACCTACACTGGATTCCTTCGTTATTTTCTCAACTCTTATATGTGACCGTATATTTTGGTGCACAAAATTTCTTTTCTTTTAGCAGCGAGATAGGAAGGATATTTTAATGATCAGGCATCAAACACTTATATTCATCGATTCTCCACGTGGTTTGTGTCAAGACGGTGCTGACTGCTAGTATAAACTACTAGGGGTTACTGTAGAACTAAAAATTCTAGATGTCGGTATAATGGTTATTGAAACGGATCACGTAAGTAGGAAGTCTACGGTGTTATAACCGTATCAATCTTGTTATGTCGTTTTCGGCTTCCCTAACTAGGGATTTCGTTAAAATAGGTATGTCGGGCTAATGCGAAGATAAAAAATTTTTGGTATGGCTGAATAAAGTGAAGAATTTAAATCGAGATATATCATAAAAATTACTAGTTTATAGAGGAAGGAAAGGTACCTCTCCCACACTAAATCCGACATTGTCCTCAATGTTGTGGTATGTAGGCGGGGAAGTACAATTACAAAAAACAATCGGAAAGGAAAAGAAACAGAAAAATTAATAAACTACATAGAAAATAAAGAAAACTAATGGTGACCATGTCCTCTACTCCTGGTGCGAGAGCGTCTGGTAGGAGTGGCTTCTGTGTCAGTATCCTGGTAACCAAGGGTGCTGACGTCCAGCCTTAGGGCATTGAGTTCCGACAGGGCCTCGTCCAACCTCTCATTCATGCTCCGCTGTCCAGTCAAGATCTGAGTGTTTTGAGCGCATAGATACTCATATTGTTCTTGTTGTCTTCTTTCAAGCGCTGCGCTCATTTGATTTTGCATATGAATGGCGCGGAGAATGTCTTCAAGATTAATAGGAGGTGGTGCAGATGAAGGTCCTGGAATGTCGTGGACAGGGGGAGCACTGTCCAGCTCTTCTTGCATTTCGTCTGCGGGGGCATTAGGTTGGTCTACATGAGTAGGAGCACGCCCCGCGGGAGTTGTAGGATCGAACAACAAGTTAGCTCGGTTTTATGGATCGATTCGGTCCCTGCAAGGAAAAGTGATGTTATGATAAATAGTGTTTCTGATCACAGGGTGGAATCTGCCATCCTCCCGCTCATAAATGAGATGTGCGGCCTTGCAGTGATCCAAAGTCAGCAAAGTCGGTGCCATAGAAGGCGTATCCGCGAGAGCAGCACCATAGTTCAGAGCTATGGCAAGTGAAGTGACTAGCCCTCCGAAATAAAAGGGTTTTCTGCCTCTAGCACAAATAGAGTGAATGTGAGCCAGTAAAAACGGGGAGGCATTGATCTTTTGCCCTGTGAATGCGCAATGCATGAAGAAGAGCTCCTTGGAGTTGAGCTTGTGATTTCTGTCTCGGGCGAAAATGGTGTTGCAGAGGATGCGGTGAAAGTATCGGATAGCCGGATTATAAATATGTGTGGCGTTGAGGTGGTCGTAAGATCCGGCACGAATGTTCGTCATACTGTACCATAAGTTAAAAGCTTCCTCGCCAAAATTATCCGGCACCCGGAGGTGGACACCTTCGTCAGAACAGAAACCTAACAGCCGTGCGATGTCGGTTTGGGGCAGCTGATGCTCAGTGCCAAACATGCGAAATTTGGCCACGCCTGAGAGTTGGTTCGTGGCACCAGGGGGAGTAATGTATGCAAAGGAACTCAGGAACTCAAAGGTGAGAGTTTCGTAAATGGGTTGCGGTTCGCGGCACAGGTTCCATAAGTTCACGTTCTGCAAAAGTTGTCGGACGCTGTCTAGCAGTCCCAAATTCCTCAAATAATCAAGGTCAACATACCGTGTAGGTTGGAGACCGCGGCGTTGGAACTTTTGGAATTTGAGTCGTTGGGTTTCACCTTGCTCGCCGTCTCTGAAAGTGAGATTGGGGATTTGCTGGTTGTTGGCCTTAGTGAATGCAAAAGATTTAATCCTGAAAATGGTTTGGAATGTGGATTGAGTAGTGGGTTGATGGAGTTTAAGTGTTGGAGTGTTGGAATTTGAGAGAAAATTTGAATGGGTACTGTTACGGATTTGGAAAAAAAAAGGGAAGAATGAATGGAAAGTGGAACGGCTTCTGTAATAGCAGAATCTGCTATTGGGCGCGCGTGACGACCTTCACAATGGGCTGACGGGCGTAACACGGTGAAACGCGTGTTACGCTCGTCATGGGGATGTTACGATTGTTACGGGTGCAAAGAATCATGTTTATGAAATGGACGAAACAGTATAATTCCAAAACATTATAACACAATAATTCAATACATGCAGAGTATTTCCAACATACATCGTATAACAAAATTTTGCAAAATGATAATATGATAAGTGAATATAATATTAGATGTAACACAGTAAATTTAATGAAAATGAAAATAAACTGAAAATGAAATAAAATGAAAATAAACGGAAATTGAAATGAGTATATTTTTCTAACAGAAATTTAAAAACTGTAAAGAGTAAACTTGTTTAAAATGAAATCATAAACTGCCTAGAAACTTAAAACAAAAGATAAAAATAAGTGTTGATTCTGCTGCTTCATCCCAGTCGCGTCTTCAAGTCTTCGAAAGCTGCATGTATGTGATAAAACTGCTCTACAGTAATATCAGTTAAGCCTATCACGTCCATACGCATACCCTTCAACTCGTTCTTGATTCCATTGATGTCCGTCTGGTAAACATCCAGCGTAGAAAATATTTTATTCAAATTTTCAGCATATTCCCCTTTTGTTATTGCAGGGGCATCAACTTCCTCTACGATATTATTACCATCATGGTAACCAGGAGGGGTCTCGGGGTCACTCTCATCAGACATTATGGTATCATAAACTTGGTAGGATTGGGGTGTCTCAGGTGTCGAAGGGTGGTCGGGAGGGTTAAGCTCATACAGCCAATTGTCGCGATTGTGGGCACTTGTTTTGGCATGGTTAGGAAGTGTAAATACCGTGACTACTTCGTCCCTTATCAAGTAATAGAAGGGTGCAGGACCTAGGTTACCTATTATTTGTAGGTGGAAACAAAAATCAATGTTCATAGGGCGGATTGAACTGAATTGTGTACACCTATGTAGCTGGTATCTAAGTCTGAGGGCGTTAGCAATCATGGTAACAAGGCCTCCTATGATGATTGGCTCACTAGGGTTCTCAGCAATACGGGAAAAGGTCTGCATTAAGAATGGCACTACATTTACAGGTCGGCCCTGGGCCATACACTGCAGCAAAAATATCTCATCTTTAGATACGGCAGTGCGATTCTGTTCTTTGTCGAAAATGGTATGTGCTAGAATCTTGTGGAAATAGCGGATAGCGGGGTTGTGTATTTCATTATTATCCATGCTATCCGGCTCAGGGTGGTAATTTCCAGTTAAAGTCCCCAAAAAATAGTCTAGCTCAAAATCCATTAACTCTGCTTGGGTGGTAGAAAAAGCAAAAGGTCCGTTAGGGAATCCTAGAAGGTCGGCTAATTCTTTATGGGTGTAAGCAAATTCAATACCAAATAACCTGAAAGCTATAAATCCATTTCTAGTTCCGAAACCGCGCTCGGGTATATGAACTAAGGAGCTTAGAAATTCAAGGGTAAGCTCGCGGTATGTAACAAACCTAGATTTAATATGGGCTTTTTCCCACCCCAGCTGGCTAAACAGATAATGGACACTATCCTTAATGCCTAAAGTGTCCATTGTTAGTTCATCATAATATAAGGTCATACCAATATTCCTGTGTGATAATTCCTCAAACCTCCTCATTTGGTTCCTGCCTCTAAAAGTGGTTTCCATAGTAAATAGCAAAGAGGGAAAGCAAATCAGGGGAGAAGGTAGGATAGAAAAAGACTTTTTCAGAAAACATGTAAAGTTGATTGAAAATCAGCAGCTGTTGTATAAATTTTTTTAGAAAAAATGAAAAAGAAAATAATGAAAATAAGGCTTTAAAGAAATAAATGTAGAAACGGAAAAGAAAAATCAAAAATAAAAACAAACGGAAATAATAACAAAAACAAATAGGTGGGTTGCCTCCCACGCAACGCTTTGTTTAACGTCGATAGCTCGATGGCTCAGGAGTGCAAGCACTCATGGTGGTTCTCTCGAGGATGACTCCTCGGTTTAACTTTTAGTAGTCATCATTTTCCATGGCCATTTATCAAGCCATCTCACATATCCCTCACCTTTTCTTTTCTTTCTTCTGTGGGGTGGTTCATTCCTCTGAACTTGTGGTGGGGGTTCTGGATCTATCCTAAGTATCAACTTTTCAAGTTTGGGCTTAGTGATTTCATCCACCACCTCAAAGGTTAACCTTACCCTCTTAACGCTTATAGTATCCCTAGTTTTATGGTCCTCTAATTTTCTCTTTTTATGCAAGACTTCAAACAAGGGTGCATTGGTGTGGATATTTTCTAATACCTCCATATACGTTTTAGATTTGGAGTCTATCTGAGCTTCCATAAAACTTTTCGAGAAAGGAATCAGTGGGGTATATGGATGAGGAACAACAATAGGTTCTTCCTTCTCTACCTCTTCTACAACCTCCCTTTTAGATGTTGTTGGAGGATTTTTCTTAATCTTTACTCTTTTCTCGTCTGAACTCTCCTCGTCCACATCATTACTCTCCTCAAACTCATTATCACTCTCCTTAGGATTTTCAACTTGTTTTTCACTACTGGTTGTTACAACATCCAATTTCTCCTCAGGGAAGAGTCCTAGAGGGTTTTGTTCAAGCTGGGAGATTTGAGTCTCTAAGGCTATGTTGTGAGTCGCGAGCGACTCAACCACAGTGGTCAGTTGCCTAAGGTTTTCACTATTTTGAAGACTTTGTTTTCTAAACTCTTCGTTCTGGACAGTTTGTGCCTCTACAAAGTGCTCCATCAGAGATTCTAACCTAGAGTGAATTAGCATCGCATTGGAATCCTCCATTAACGTTTCGAAGTTGAAATCATGTGATTCTTCTGATTCTTCAAAGTGAGTTAGAGTCGCATTTTGTGTTTCCACAAAGTGCTTTGTCATCATTGATATTTCATTAAAATTTTCCATTAATATTTCGAGGTCGGATTTATAGGGTTCTTGCGTCTCCTCGAAATATTGGGTGTAGTGATTGTAGGGGAAATTTGGTTGAGGATAAGTTTGGTTGGAATTATAATATTCTTGCGATTCCTCAAAACGTTGGGATTGGTGGTTGGAAAGGTAATTCGGGTGAGAATGAGTTTGTGACGCATTGAAATTCTCCAATAGTATTTCGAGGTCGGATTTATGGAATTCTTGTGATTCCTCGAAATACTCAGAGTGGGGGTTGTAGAAAATATTTGGGTGATACATAGTAATTGGGACAAGATTCGTAGATGCAAAGACTCGCTTCGGGAGTGAGTATTTGGCATACAAATCGAAAGAGGGTTTCTGTTGCCTAGTCTGAACGTGCAACAGAAGGATCGTACTTAATTGATTAATCAATCCCCGGCAACGGCGCCAAAAACTTGATCGGGACTTTATAAGTCTATTGGGATACTAACTGCAAGTATACAATTTAGTCATTCTAGTTTTAAATGATTATCGAACCCACAGAGACTGAGGATCAATCGCATACGATCTAATGCTACAATTGTTTAACTAAGTGATGAATATTTGGTTTTAGGGGGGAAATAGTTTAATAAAAAATAATAGTAATAGTTATACCGGTATGTGATGGTCGGACTTCGGGAATTCGGTGAATCGCTTGGCATATAAAGTATTTCAGTAAAAATGAATTGTTTAAAAACCTGAGACATACACTCTCGTGTTCATGAAATAAGTCATGCTACTAAACCTAGTGGATGCACTTTAAATTTAATAACACTTTTTGAAAACAACTTGAGTTTAATTAATTTATTAAAACACTCTCATGTATTTAAAAATTAATGTTTTGTTACCACTATTTGGGTCGAACCCCAGCTCTCGCATGCAGGTTCTTGCCTTAATTAATTTCCCACTCTCGTGGCAAAATCGTGTTAATTATCCTCTCACTCTCGTGACAAGGGTAGTTAAATTAAACATGGAAATTGGAAACCAGAAATTATTTGTAAATGTTTTTAGCCAAGTTATCACTGAATTCTTTCGGTACTTAGGAGTCACATACCGGTACAATTAATTTAGCCGGACATAATATATTTAATAACTATGCAATTTAAAATATAATCCGTAAAAATAAATGACATAACACAAAAATAAATAAATATCAATTTCATAAAAAACCTGGAAATAATGTTGATGTGGTAATCTTGGATGCTTACAAATTCCTTGCAATTCAATCGAAATCTATAACTGTGTTAATTCTTAGATGAAGAATTAACACTCTAAAAACTAATTCTGGAAATAAAAATTACAGTACGAATGAAAATGGTTCAAAAATAAATAATATAGTTTAATGTAGAAAAGCAGCAATTTTGGTCTCTGGAAAAATTCTTCGACCCTCATCCATTGAACTACCACATATATATAGGAGAAAATATTGCAGTTGAGAATGTGTTGAGAAAAGGCTTGAGTGGAGGAAATATAGGGAGCATGGTTACTGAGTGGAGGAAAAATAGGAGAAAAAGTCTGCCCTCGCGTTGCCCACATCTCCACCAATTTACAATGTTCATCTTTACGCGCGTGACGGTCGTCACATTGGGTGACGGTCGTAATGCGCTTAAATAGCGCATTACGCTCGTCGGTGATGTGTGACGAGCGTTGCTTCAAGTTGAGGGTCGTTACGGTCGTCACAAGGTGTGACGGTCGTCACTGCTCCAAAATCTCCAAACTTTGCAGATTTAGTTCTTTTCTCTTTGTTTATTGTCTAGCCTCCTTCATGTAGTCCTTTTTTCATTGGTTTGAGTTGACAAATGTTATACCTGTGAAAAGACAAATAAACTCGGAATAATCGGGAGTTAGACGACTTAATGTATTATAAAATCGGTAAAAAGCGTAGTAATTATATGATACGATTTCTCGTTATCAGTCACCGTCCATGGTGGTTAGAATCATAGCCCAACCAGAAAATATGTTTTTGATCACAAATGGTCCTTCATAGGTAGGAGTCCATTTGCCCCTGGGATTACTTTGCGGCAAGATGATCCGCTTGATTACAAGATCTCCGACTTGATATACCTGGCGCCTGACTTTCTTGTTGAAAGCCTTGATCATCCGTTTTTGATACGTCTGACCATGACAAACAGCAGTAAGTCGCTTCTCGCCAATCAAGTTAAGTTGATCAAGCCGGGTCTGAATCCAATCGTCTTCACTCAAACCAGCATCCTTCATGATTCTCAGGGAAGGAATCTGAACTTCCATAGGTAAAAAAGCTTCCATGCCATATACAAGAGAAAAGGGTGTTGCCCTAGTTGAAGTACGCGCCGTGGTACGATATCCGTGCAGGACAAACGGTAACATCTCATGCCAGTCCTTGTAGGTAACTGTCATCTTTTAAATGATCTTCTTAATATTTTTGTTCGCAGCTTCGACAACACCGTTCATCTTTGATCGATAGGGATATGAATTGTGATGTTGAATCTTGAACTGTTCACAGAGCGGTGATCATATTGTTGTTCAGGTTTGTACCGTTGTCCGTGATGATACGGTCGGGGATACCATACTGGCATATGAGGTTCTGCTTGACGAAGCAGGCAACCACATTCTTTGTAACGGAGGCGAAGGAAGCTGCTTTGACCCACTTGATAAAGTAATCAATGGCCACCAGGACGAAGTGGTGTCCATTGGATGTCGTAGGCTTGATCTCTCCAATCATGTCGATACCCCACATTGCTAATGGCCAAGGAGCTGTTAAGACATTGAGAGGAACTGGAGGAATATGTACCTTGTCCACATAGATTTGGCATTTGTGACAAGTACGGGAATATTGATGACAGTCAGCTTCCATGGTAGACCAGTAGTAGCCTGCCCTTAGAATCTTCTTAGCCATTGTATGTCCGCTCAAGTGGGTGCCGAATGTACCATCATGCAGTTCAGTCATGATCTTCTCAGCTTCAACCTTGTCCACACAATGAAGCAGAACACAATCATGGTTGCGCATGTATAGGATACCATTGCTCAGGAAGAACTTGGAAGAAAATCTCCTTAAGAACTTTTTTTCGTTGACTGAAGCTCCTTCAGGGCATTCTCGAGTCTCGAGATACCTTTTGACTTCGTGAAACCAGGGTCGGTCCACTACTTCTTTGGTATTAATCTCGTGACAATGTGTGGGTTCGTCCATCCGCTCAATGGTAATTTGGGGAGCCTTATTATCCCAGTAAAGTTTAAACATGGATGAAATTGTAGCTAGAGCATCTACTAGCTGATTTTCTTCTCGCGGGAAGTGCTCGAAGGTAATCTGCTCGAAATGAGGTAACAATGTCAGGACATGTTCTTTGTAAGGGATGAGATTGGGATGTTTAGTGTCCCACTCTCCTTTGATCTGACTGATGACCAAAGCTGAGTCCCCAAATACGATCAAAGATTTGATTCCCAAGTCAATAGCAGCCTTGAGACCAAAGATGCAAGCTTCATACTCGGCCATGTTGTTGGTGCAGCTAAAGCAAAGTCTAGCAGTGAAAGGTGTATGGAAACCCTCTGGAGAGATAAGTATCGCGCTGATATCGTTGCCAACTGCATTTGAAGCACCATCAAAGTACAGGGTCCATCGGGATCCTTGTTCAGGTCCGTCGTACGGTCTGTTACCTTCAATGTTGTTCAATGTCATAATGTCTTCGTCGGGGAAGTCGAACTTCATGGATTGGTAATCTTCGACAGCTTGATGAGCTAGATGGTCAGCTAGTACACTCTCCTTTATAGCTTTTTGGGTTGTGTACTAGATATCATACTCAGTCGGGATCATTTTCCATCTAGCGATTCTTCCAGATAAAGCAGGCTTTTCGAAGATGTACTTGATCGGATCCATTTTAGAAATCAGCAGAGTGGTATGTGTCAACATATACTGCCTTAGCCGGCGAGCATCCCATACCAAAGCGTAGCAAGTTTTCTCGAGCAGTGAGTAGCGAGTCTCATAGTCGGTAAATGTTTTACAAAGGTAATAAATGGCATGTTCTTTTCGGCCAGACTCGTCATGTTGGCCCAATACGCACCCCGTTGAATTATCCAAAACAGTTAAATACATGATTAGCGGCCTTTCTTCAACGGGTGGCATCAGGATAGGAGGTTCTAGCAAATACTCCTTGATTTTATTGAAAGCAACTTGAGAGTCATCATTCCATTCAACCACATGATCTTTCTTCAACAGCTTGAAGATTGGTTCACAGGTAGATGTTAGATGAGAAATGAACCTTGCAATGTAGTTTAGGCGTCCCAAGAAACCTCTGACCTCCTTCTCAGTGCGAGGAGCATGCATTTCTTGTATGGCTTTGACTTTTGCAGGATCAACCTCAATGCCTTTGTTGCTGATGATGAATCCCAAGAGTTTACCGGACCTGACTCCGAAAGTGCACTTGCTAGGGTTCAGTCTGAGCTTATATTCCTTTAACCTGACAAACAGCTTTTGTAGATGGTCGAGGTGTTCTTCTTCTGTTTGCGAACGGGCTATCATATCATCTACATAGACTTCGATCTCATGATGTATCATGTCATGAAACAAAGCTACCATGGCTCGCTGATAGGTTGCCCCGGCATTCTTCAGTCCGAATGGCATCACTTTATAGTAGAAGGTACCCCACTGCGTAACAAAAGTAGTCTTCTCCATGTCTTCGAGGTCCATTTTGATCTGGTTGTACCTTGAAAATCCATCCATGAAAGAAAATACCTTATGCTGAGCTGTGTTGTCCACTAAGATGTCAATGTGCGGTAGTGAAAAGTCATCTTTAGGGCTAGCCCTGTTTAAGTCTCTGTAATCCACGCACATTCTGACTTTTCCGTCCTTCTTAGGCATGGGCACAATGTTAGAAACCCATTGTGGATAGGAAGTAACAGCAAGAAAGCCAGCATTGAACTGCTTCATCACTTCAGCTTTAATCTTTTCGGACATGTCGGGCCTCATTCAACGGACTTTCTGTTTGATTGGTGGACAATCTTCTCTTGTAGAGAGATGGTGAACCACAATATTTGTATCCAGTCCTGACATGTCTTCGTAGGACCAGGCGAAGATCTCCACATATTCATTCAATAGTTGAACTAAACGCTCTTTGACACTTGGCTCTAGCTTGGCACCCACTTTAACCTCTTTTATGTCTTCCTCTGTTCCCAAGTTGATAGTCTCTAACAACTCCTCGTGAGGTAGAATAGCCCTTTCTTCCTGTTGCAAAAGTCTGGATAACTCTCCAGGAACTTCACAGTCTTCATCACCTTTGTATTCAGCATGATTGACCAGATCTTCAGAGTCACTGAAGGCCATAGCAGAATTATGACCCATGGAATCCGGGGTGGATGGGTACCTGCATTTTGTGAGCGTGGGTGTGTGTAAGGGATAGCCACCTTTAAACAAATAAAATGTAAAAAGAAAGAAAATGAACACAAAAGTTTATATATGAAAACGTCCATGATTCATTAAAAAGGGCATATGAAGATGAAAAATCAAGCTCTTACAAATGGACCTATATGCTTCAGGTAAGGCATAAGGCAAAAAGTGTACGAATTGTTTAAAAATTATTACAGACCAACAGAAAATGTTCAAAAGATAAATTACTGATTGATGAAAGTAATGGGAACGAAGTCTTTTGCCTCCCAGTTGTTCAGTCCTCCTTTAATAGTTGGAAAGATCCAGTCTTCAAAATTGATCCCTTCTTTATCATCTTCTAAAGCATGAACTCCATGATGAGTGATTTTCAATGGCGGTCCTCCAACTTGGGAGCGACGCACAGCCTTCTGACTAGCAGCAGTGAAACCCAGGCCGAACTTATCTATCTTGTAAGGAAAATCTGGCAGTTGACCCCATACTGTGCTTCCTCCTTCCTTGATCATAGCCTTCACATCTTTAAGGGATGACATCCGGGATACATGTTTGGTAATAATGGGCACAAAAGTCATTTTCTTGGCTACCGCAACTTCAGGAGAAACCTCTTCAAAGTGCTGAAAGGGGGTCTCGATGAATTCTCCATCTAATTCAACATAGCGGAATGAATTCAGATGGCTCATCATATACTCCTCCTCGCCACGAACTGTCACAATTTTCCCCTGGACTGGGTACTTAAGCTTCTGATGCAGAGTAGATGTAACGACCCCAGCATGATGAATCCAGGGTCTTCCTAACAAGCAAGAGTAGGAGGGACGGATATCCATGACATAAAATATGGAGTGGAAAGTTTCAGTACCCACTTTAATTGGGATGTCCACCTCCCCGTGGACCATCCGCTTAGAACCATCAAAGGCTCTTACAATGATATTGCTGGGCTTTAAGGTCAAACCGTCACAGTCCAATCTATCCAACGCTTTCTTAGGCAAGACATTTAAAGACGACCCAAAATCAACCAGAACGTGAGCAAGAGTAGTCCCTCTGCATTCCACCGAGACATGCAGCGCATCGTTATGCTTTCTCACCTTAGATGTTAGATCGACATCGGAGAAGCCAAGACCATTGTCGACGGTTAGGCTGTGTTGTACCCCAAAATTTGCCCTCCCATTTCCTCAACATTTTCTCATCACAAGATCTTTGAAGATCAAGATCCAGTTAGGGTTTCCTCTGCTCAAGACTTCTCCTTGCACTGTGGACTCAAATTAGGGTTTGTGTTTGCCCTAGGATGTTTTGACCTAAAATGCCTAAGATGACTTTCATGCTTCATATTGGACTCCCAAGTTTACCCATACCAAGTTTCAAGTCTTGATTCCAAGTTTTGCCCAGTCAATTGGACAGTTGACCTAGAAATCAGTTGTATTGGGGAAAAAGTCAACTGTGGCCAATTGACAGTCAAACCTCATGAAATTTGATCCACATCAACATTATGAACTCACATGAACCATTTGGTCAAGTTTGGATCATAATTCCATAAGAAATTTGATCAGATCACCAAAAGGGCAAAATGGTCATTTTTAGGGTTTTGACTGCACAAAGGCAATTTTTGACTGTTTGACCTAGCCAATGGCCAACCAAGCTCGCATATGGACTCAAGGACCCCATGGAATTATCTTGACATGTTCATCAAGCTCCAAAGATCCCAAGTACACAAGATTGACAGTTGAATTTCCCAGTCAATTGATCAATTTTGACTGTACACTGAAAAGTCAAACTTTGACTTTTTGGTCAAAATCAAGAGTCAAGATTCATTTTTCATCAAAACTTGCCAAATCATGAAACTTGTTCACCAAGAAATCACAAAATGCAAATTAGGGTTAGAAAATGGAATTTTTCATAACTTAGAATTTTTCTAAGTTATGAAAAACCCTAATTTTTTTCCAACTTTGCCCCACCTTTTCACCAAGATCCATTTGGATTCAAACAAAAGTCAAAACATGAAAGTTGTAGCTTGTTGCATAATCTACAACTTTGATTCACAAAGTTTTCTCATTTGAAGCTTGTATCTCAAGTTACAATTTTTTGAATAAGGCCACTAAACCATTTTTAACTTAGTGAAATTTTAACCTATTTTGACAAGGTTTTCTACCCCACTTCAAGGCCACTTTTCATACCCTTCCACTTGGAATTTTAATTTGCATTTCAAAGATGGATTGTATTACACATTCCAAGCTTTCCAAAATGTCTAAGAACTCATCAAACAACCTCATAACTTGAGAGATTCGAATTTCACAAGTTGGCAAAAATTCACTTTTGTTCTTCATCAAAACATGTTCATAACTTTGCAAATCTGAACTTAGCTTGCTTTATGCTTGATTACAGGTCCTTGAACCATTCCATACTCAATTATTTAATGCCTATTCAATGTGTTAAGGCCATGTTCTTTGTGTTCTAACATTGCATAGTGGATTAATCCTAAACTAGATAAAGTGAACTTTCCATTTTTGAAAAGATTAGCTTTATGTCAATTTAGAAATCAAGAAGGTACAAGCAAAATCCTTTTGGCACAAGATTATGGACAAGTTTCTCTGATCAAGAGAAGATTATGCAGCACATTAGGAGGCCCCCTACTTACCTAAAACCATCAACTTGCTTTTGTTGCTTAACATAGAAGAAAAGTCCATAACTTATCACAACTCTCTCTTCAGCATAGAAACACAACACAAAAGCTATCAAACACATTCCAAACTACCCAACCAAGCTTTTGCACGAGCCATTTGCCTCTCAAGCACTCTCCATCTCAGAAACACCACAAAACTGCTCAAACAGAGCAAGCCCTGCAGATTGAGTGCTATCTCTCAATCCCTTCGAGCATTCTTGTCCAAACTTGTTCCTCTACCTTCCTTACAACATATGCAAGCTAACCATGCCCTGAAACCAGACCTGTAACACCTCCAAGCCACTTCACCATTTTTAAATTTCTGTTTTGCAGTTGGAGTTCACTAGCTCGATTCAGGGAGTTTCAAGACAAAGTAGGACTTGGAAAAGCATCCTTACACTTCAAGGAAGCTATACAAGTCATAATTTCACTCTGAAACATCCTCCATTGTAAAGCTCGATTCCAACTGAACAGGTACATTCATGAAGTTCTATCTCCCTTATTAGGCATTGTTAGCTTTAGGTTTGTGAAGAAAACATGTCACAATCATAGCCCTGAACATGCTCATATGATTAGATTTCATTTATATTTCGTGTGCTTGGAGAATTTCATGTCTGAACATTGATGAAAAGTTAGGTCAGAAATTGGGGGAGGAGAAATTCTCCCTCATCTTAGAGAGATAGGTCAAGTTATTTATATGGTTGAAACCGTCTCTTAATGCTCTATACTTTTCATGTTATGAGTTTTACTTGAAAGTCCAGGAATCCAGAGATAAAAAACGCGTGTTTTGCTTGAAGGATGTTGTACAGAGGTTGAAGAAGAAGTGGTCTGGGTTGGGCCTGGAATTATTTTCTTTTCACACCCTATTTCCATGTTTACACCCCCTGAGCCCATTTGCTTCATTTTTTACTCTTTTTGACTTTTACTTTTTTGGTTGACTTTGTTTATTTTTTCTCATGATATAAAAAACATAAAAATATTTTTCCCATCTTTTTTTGAATTTATGGCATATTTATTTGATTTATTTCTTTGTTTATACATAAATATATATATACTATTATTAGAATAAATATAAAAATAATGTAAATACATTTTTTTATTTTTTTACCTTCTGAAAATATTTCACATAAAAAATATTCTTTTTATTTATTTTATTAAAATGTTAAATAAATATTTATTTTGTGTATAATACATATTTAAGATTTAATATATATATATATATATATATATATATATATATATATATATATATATATATATATATATATATATATATATATATATATATATATATATATATATATATATATATATATATGTTTATTAATATATTTAAGATAAAATATAAAAATACTTGAATTTTTCATTTTATTAATATTTGATACAAAAATACCTTTTTTTTATAATATACTTCATTTTATTTTATTTTTATAAATAATAAATAAATAGTTGTATTAAATTAGATAATAATGCATTTTCTTTTAAAATTAGGGTTTTTGCCCTAAATTCAAAATACTCCAAGAAATAATATATTTTTTATTTTATTTTCTCTTTTACATAAATAATATTTTTTTTCATACATATACAAAACATTTCTTTTGCATCTTGCATTGTTATTTAATTTTTGTACATTGATTAATTGCAAATATTCAAAATGATGTAATAATTTAGATTTAAATTCTTGTCAATATCCCCATTTGAATATTTGTACCCCCTTTCCCATATTTGGTTTTGTAATAGCTTAGTAATTTTAATTTCGCACTTTATTGCTTTCTAATGATAATATGTTAGAGTTAGGGTTTGTATGCGAAAAAACGATAAAAAAATAGTTTGACCTAATACAAGATAAATGAGCATGAAAATAAACAACACATCTCACACTTGCACCCCCTAGGGTATTCCACTTGTTGCCTTTCAAAATTGGGCCATATTGTATGTTGAACTTCTTTGGGCAAAGCAAACAATTTAAATGATCATAGTCCCTCGACAAAACTTTTCAAAACAAACAAAAACAAATGATCAAGTCCCTTAAGGAAAATTGCCCAAAGACATTTAACGCCGTTGCAATTATGGTCTAAACGATGACCCGCGCCTGTCCCTTTCACATCCTAACACAAGATTGTCCACCAAATGCAATGGTGGAACAAAATTGTTAAAAGGGTTAAAAACATAGGAGAAATCTTTGAGAAATTTAGGAGTAGACAAACTCTTAGTTACTTGAATCAAACTTGCAAAACAAAACACTTGCCTATTCTTTTCAAACAACCATCAATACACTTTCAAAACAACTTTCAAAAACATTGAAAACCTTTTTCAAAAGACATACACCTTTGTATACATCCCAACATGGATCATTACAAAGGTTGCCACCACATTGGCCTCTTTTCAAAATATTTTCAAACCCACACACACAAAGCACCATTTCAAACAATTGAAAATTAAGGCAAGTTGATCTAAGCAAGTAACTAAGAGCCCATGGATAACCATGGATAGAAAGGGTGCTAATACCTTCCCTTTCTATAATCTAATCCCCGAACCCAAGAAAACATCTCAAAAGGTTTTTGCTGTGCTTTTTAACCTTTCCTTAGGATAAAATAAAAAGTCGGTGGCGACTCTTGCTAACCGCAACATTTGCGAATACAAACGCAAAACCTCTAGTCAGTTCTCCCACCGTATCACAGAACTGGCGACTCTGCTGGGGAAACTTTTAAAAGTGGAGTAACCTTAGGGCTTAGATCACCTTTATTTTCAATTGATTGTTTTGTTTGCTTTTACATTTATGGGCTCTGTATCGGAGTTTTATAGATCCTAACCTGGATCTGGGGAAACCTTTTTTAGGTAGCAACAAGGCTGTGAGGGAAATGTGCGGGGTATACCGACATGGTTGAAGCAGTCTGCTACGTTGATGTGGCACTTTGGTGTGTACCGGTAACCCTTGAGTTCAGTCAAGGAGAGTACGGGGCCGCCGCGTGGTGTCGTGAAGCATCAACTGACCTTAGTAACCTTAATTGAAACATCTTGGCCTTTTTAGGGTAGTGAGATAACTGACTTTGGTGCAGTCCGAGGTTGGTTGATACTCGATACTACACTCAATTGAGGATTACTTTCCTGGGATATTTCGGTCGCCAGTTCAGTGGCTAAATCGAAACGATGAACAATGAAAGTAATCCAGTGATATTGGGACCTTTAGAACCCGGTTACTTCTGATAGGACAGGTTGAGCCCACTAAAACTTCAAGAGGGTAATACCCAGACCTCATGCAGGCCTAAACTCTAAGGGTTTGTCTTGTGTGACTTGTGTGCCTTACCATGTTTGCCTTTGTGAATATTTGTGGTGTATTTAAATCATAACATCATGACATCATACAACATCATGAGCATTGACTAACCATTTCAAGGGTTTCGAATCTTCATCTTTGTTCTTGTTTTATAGGACATGGAAACTGCTCGCAGAAAGACAATTCAGATTAACCTTGTAAAGATCCCTCCTCAGCTTAAGGAACTTATGTCCAGGATTCCCGAGGGTTCTTCATTCAGTGAGAGACATGGAAGACTCATCAGCTTGGTTAACACCAACATTGAGGAAGATTTGATAAAGGTCCTGTTCCAGTTCTTTGACCCTCTGCATCACTGTTTCACTTTCCCGGATTATCAATTGGTGCCTACATTGGAAGAGTTCTCCCGACTTCTGAAGATCCATATCCTTGATCAACTACCCTACAACGGTACGGAAGAGGAGCCCAAGCTTGAAGAGATTGCTAAAGCCTTGCACCTACAGTCATCTGACCTCAAGGGACATTGGGAAGTTAGAAGTGGTATCAAGGGTTTCTTAGCCAGGTTTCTGTTTGAGAAGGCCCAAGAATGTTGGAACTCCCTTGACCTACGAGCTTTTGAAGAAGTTATGGCCCTCCTTGTCTATGGTTTGGTGTTATTCCCTAACCCAGATCAGCTTATTGATGTCAGTGCTGTCCAGATCTTCATGACCAGGAATCCTATACCTACGTTGCTAGGGGACATCCTTCACTCATGTTACACTCGAACCATGAGAAGAAGGGGTGTCCTTTTGTGTTGCACTCCTCTCCTGGGAAGGTGGTTTATTTCGCACCTTCCACAATCAGTTTTGAAGAACGAGCGGGGTTTGAGATGGTCACAACGGTTAATGACTCTCACGCATGCAGATATACATTGGTGCCCTAGGTCCAGGGAAGACGTCACTATCATTGATCGTTGCGGGGAGTACCCTAATGTTCCTTTGTTTGGAATCAAAGGAGGTATTACTTACAACCCATGCCTGGCTTGGAGACAGTTTGGTTATGCTCGGAGGGATGGCCCTCATGACATGTTAATTCCTAGCATAGTTTTTGACTTCGACAATGATACTCAAGGACTTCGCCAGAGATTTATCAGAGCTTGGAGGATGCCAAGTAGGATAGACAGCAAGACACTGGGGCACAGGAACTCCATCCCGTTGGAACCTTATCTTAAGTGGGTACGAGCCCGCTCCCAGAAGTTAGTGATGCCTTATCCTCATATGCTCCCTGTGATCAAAGAACCAGTCTTGGAAGGAGAAGTGTCCTACACCATTCAACATCCTGACATGCCCACGTCCTGGGAAGAGATGCAGAAGAGCAGGATCCAGCTTAAGGAAGAACGGAATTCTCTTGAGACCAGTCTACATGCTAGTGAAAAGAAAGTCCTGGAGCTCACCCGCCTACTGCACGAGGAAAGGAATCTCAACACCTACATCGCACCAAAGAGGATGCGCAATGTTTTTTTGTCTTGAGGAGTCATTTTGTAATATTTGGCCCATGGGGCATTTATGTACTAACGAATTTCTCCTTATTAATATGATGTGCGTTCCTTTTTGTCTACAACAAATTTTGAATATTCTAAATCCTTGAATGCAATGCATACATACGCATTCCATTGCACCATATGCATAGCAGGTACCCTATTTCACAGGTTGCTTAATCTCCTTCGCTGTTTATTTTGAACAGTCATCATGAATCCAGAATCCTCCAGTGAGCAAGAAATCAAGGCCCTCCAGGCCCAAAGTGCACAATTTCAAGAGATGGTCCTAAGCCTAGCCCAAGGTCAGCAAGAGTTGAAGACTCTACTCCTGATGAAGAAGAAGAAAAAGAGGACTGCATTGTTCAACACCAGACGCAGATTTGGGAACACACTCCATAATGAGGCTGATCCAACTACTTCTTCTGCTGAGAAAAACAGTCCCCAAGGGGGAGGAACTCCTAGTCCCGCAGTCTCTGACAACGAGACGGACTATAACGACGAACAATACCCACCTGCTACTGACAGATACAAACAATTGGAGGACCGCTTGAGCGCCATGGAAATTCAGAATGTGCCGGGACTAGATTTCGGAGATTTGGGGTTATCTTCTGGGGTAGTAATTCCACACAAGTTTAAGGCGCCTGCCTTCGCCAAGTATGATGGGGTCTCCTGCCCAAAGCTGCATCTAAAGTCGTACGTAAGGAAGATCCAACCTTACACGGCGGACAAGAACCTCTGGATTCACTTCTTCCAAGATAGCCTCTCGGGGTCACAGCTTGAATGGTTCTACCAATTGGATGGAACCAGCATCCGACACTGGGAAGATTTGGCAACCGCATTCTACAGACAATACCAATACAATTCTGATCTCGCTCCTACGCGTACCCAACTTCAGGGTATGTCTCTAGGAACGAGTGAAGGGTTCAAAGAGTACGCTCAAAAATGGAGAGATTTGGCTGGCAGGGTGCAGCCTCCATTGACTGATCGTGAGCTGGTTGATATGTTTCTAGGGACGTTGTCTGGTCCGTTTTTCAATCATTTGGTTGGTAACTCCTCCGCTGGGTTTACAGATTTGATATTGACAGGAGAAAGAATTGAAGCTGGCATCAGGTCAGGCAAGATACAAAAGGCTGCCTCCACCAGTGCTGAGAAGAGGCCGTTTAAGAAAGAAGCAAGTGCCGTTTATGGTCCTAGAAGACAAGTCAAGCCCGAAAGTCGCCAAGCCGTCAATGCTTTGGTCATCTCCAAACCTGTTGCTGCTCCTCAGCAGTACAATCAACAAAGAAGCGAAAGGCCCAAGAGGCAGTATACCCGACTGAGTATGACCTTATCTCAAATTTTACCCCAACTATTATCCACCAACCTGGTGACCCTCAAAGAAGCTCCTAAGGTCGTCAACACTGCGTCACCTAAGTATAACCCAAATGCCCGGTGTGCTTATCATTCTGATAGTCCCGGGCACACTACTGATGATTGCTGGGCCTTGAGAAATAAAGTGCAAGATCTGATCGACGCAAAGGAAATTCAGTTTGAAGCGCCAGAGAGACCAAATGTTGTAACTGCTCCTATGCCCCAGCATAGAGTAAATGCCGTTGAGGAAGAAATGTACGCTGTTTCGGTAGATGAAGTTGTTACCCCTCTGAAGACCGTTAAGAAGAACCTACTGCGGGCCGGTTTATTTCCGGGTTGCAGTGAAGGTTGCCTGTTCTGTGCTGTTTCCCTGTCCGGTTGTCCCTTGCTGAGGTTAGGCATCCAAAGCCTAATGGATAGCAAGGAGATTCTGTTTAAGAAGTCTGTTGTTCAGTTAGTTCCGATAAAAGAAATTTCTGTGGTTACCATCTTCAAAAATCCAATCAAGGCTCCCCCGAAGAAGCCTGTTCAAATCATGACTGTTGCACCTGTGATTATTACTGTCCCGGGGCCTCTCCCCTACATGTCTGATAAAGCTGTCCCCTGGCATTATGGGGCAGACGTGTATGTAAATGGAATCAAACAAGAATTCGACACTGACGCCAGTATCTGCGATATCACTGGTCCAGCCAAGGTCACCCGCAGTGGCAGGCTCTTCTCGCCTGACATTGCGCCGCCCGCCATTCGAAGACCCCTCCTTATAAAACCTACAAGTTTACCTGTTCCTATTGCTGATCAAGTTGTGTCCCCTGCTGCTGAGTCATCAAATGCTCGGGGCAAAGGGATTGAAGAAGAGCCTGCCCGGATGGAGGCACCAATACCCATAAATGCTGAGGCCTCCCGACAAGAAATGGAGGAGATTCTGAAAATAATAAAGAAAAGTGATTTCAATGTTGTCGAACAGCTGGGGCATACGCCCTCCAAGATCTCCCTGCTCTCCTTATTGCTATGCTCCGAGGCCCATGCTAAGGCCTTGATCTCATTTCTCAAGACGGCCCATGTGCCGCAAGAGACGTCTGCAGTCCAGTTCACCGATTGCATAGCAAATCTGACAGCAGACAATGGCTTGGGTTTTTCAGATGCTGACCTGACTGCGAAGGGAAAAGACCACAATGATGCCCTGCATGTCTCTATCGAATGCAGGGGCACTACTCTGGCGCATGTATTGGTGGATACTGGTTCTTCCTTGAATGTTCTACCGAAAAAGGCTTTAGACCGTCTGGATTATGAAGGCCTGGAATTGAAGCCCAGCAATATCATCGTCAGGGCCTTTGACGGTTCTAAAAGGATGGTTCATGGAGAGGTTAACATCCCCATTCGTGTGGGCTCTCAAGTGTTTGACTCTACTTTTTATGTGATGGATATACGTCCATCGTACTCTTGTCTACTGGGTCGACCCTGGATCCATAAAGCTGGGGCAGTGACCTCTACCTTGCACCAGAAGCTGAAGTACCCTGTCAGAGGGAAGATCGTCACTGTGCAAGGAGAAGAGGAGTATATGGTGAGCCATTTGAATTCCTTCAGATACATCGAGATGGACGGGGAGTTTATTGAAACCCCCTTTCAGCATTTCGAGGAGGTACATCCAATCTCAGCAGCTGCAGAGACAACAGTAGAAGAGAATGTTTCCTTAAAGATGGCTTTCCTAAGGGATGCCCGGGCTGTGGTTCAGAAAGGCAATTGTGCAAACTGGGGTCAGCTTCCTGACTTCACTCAGAAGAACGACAAGTTTGGGCTGGGCTTTACTGCAGAGGCTCAGAGGGCTGTACGCAAAGAGAAGATCAGAAAGGCTCCGGTGTTTATCTCCAGCTCAAGGGTGAATGCTATCGAGGAGGATGTAGAGGAAGCAGAGTTTGACAGTTGGATCTACCCGACTGCCAGCGAAGGACCAAGCAACTGGACGACAAAGGATTTTACCCCTATCACATTTGTCACGCAGTAATTGATTTCTTTTGATTTCCAATTTGTAACAAACAATATGTTAAAACTTTGTTGGCTCGGTGTCCTACCCGGGGCATCGTAGCTCCATTTGTGAGGGCCTTTTGTATGATATTTTCATATATCATCAATCAAAACATTGGACGTTTGTTGCATTTCAAATCTTGTGCTCTTTTCCTTTCTGTGTTATATATATTGCAAAACAGCTATATTTACACACACTCACTTATACAGGTTTCAATCCACTCTGGATCTCACTGGTAACAGCTCTGCTATCGCCAGTTATGACTTCGAAAATCCGATCAACTTGGTCGAAGACGAAGGTGAAGATGATTGCGAAGTGCCTGGTGAACTTGCGAGACTGCTGCTCCAGGAAGAAAGAGCTATTCAGCCACATGAAGAGCCGGTGGAGACAATTAACTTGGGTACTGAGACAGATAGGAAAGAGGTCAAGATTGGTGCCAATCTAGAGCTCAGCGTGAAGCAACGATTGATCCAAATGCTACAAGATTACATGGAAATTTTTGCTTGGTCCCATGAAGATATGCTTGGTTTGGATGCCGACATTGTAGTTCACCACCTGCCAACCAAGGAAGACTGCCCTCCGGTAAAGCAAAAAGTCCGACGGATGCGTCCAGAGATGTCTGAGAAGATCAAGGCCGAGGTTATGAAACAGTTTGATGCTGGTTTCCTTGCAGTGACTTCTTACCCTCAGTGGGTTGCCAATGTGGTACCAGTGCCAAAGAAAGACGGTAAAGTCAGAATGTGTGTTGACTACAGGGATCTGAACAGGGCCAGCCCCAAGGATGACTTCCCCCTACCTCACATTGATGTCCTTGTTGACAATACAGCTCAACACAAGGTGTTCTCCTTCATGGATGGTTTTTCGGGGTATAATCAGATCAAGATGGCTCCAGAGGATATGGAGAAGACTACATTTGTGACTCAGTGGAGCACCTTCTGTTATAAGGTCATGCCATTCGGATTGAAAAATGCTGGGGCAACCTATCAACGTGCCATGGTTGCTTTATTTCACGATATGATCCATCATGAAATTGAGGTATACGTTGATGACATGATTGCAAGGTCTCAAACTGAGGAGGAGCACCTTGACCATCTGAGGAAGTTGTTTGACCGACTTAAGTTGTACAAGCTGAGGTTGAACCCCAACAAATGCACCTTTGGGGTAAGGTCCGGAAAATTGCTAGGTTTCATTGTAAGTGATAAAGGTATTCAGGTGGACCCTGCCAAGGTAAAAGCCATACAAGAGATGCCGGCTCCAAAAACAGAGAAAGAAGTCAGAGGTTTCCTAGGACGACTGAATTATATTGCCCGATTCTTCTCACATCTGACTGCTACTTGTGAACCAATCTTCAAATTGCTGAAGAAAGATCAAGTAGTACGCTGGAATGATGAATGTCAGGCTGCCTTTGAAAAGATAAAGGAATACCTCCAAGAGCCACCCATTCTTATGCCACCGGTGGAAGGAAGACCTCTGATACTATACTTGACAGTACTTGACAATTCAATGGGGTGTGTGCTGGGGCAGCATGACGAGTCTGGTCGAAAAGAGCACGCTATTTATTACTTGAGCAAAAAGTTTACCGACTGTGAGTCCCGTTACTCACTGCTTGAGAAAACTTGCTGCGCTCTTGTATGGGCTGCTCGCCGGCTGAGACAGTATATGCTGACTCACATTACTTTATTGATTTCAAAGATGGATCCCATCAAGTACATATTTGAAAAGCCCGCTCTGTCTGGAAGAATAGCGAGATGGCAAATGATCTTGACAGAATATGACATCCAGTATACAACTCAGAAAGCAATTAAGGGAAGTGTATTGGCAGATCATTTGGCACACCAACCTGTGGACGATTACCAATCATTGAACTTTGATTTTCCGGACGAAGACATCATGGTGGTAACTGACTGTGAAATACCTGGACCGGATGAAGGACCTGAGGAAGGATCCCGATGGTCTATGCATTTTGATGGAGCCTCCAATGCTTTGGGTAACGGCGTCGGTGCTGTAATCATATCTCCCAAAGTAACTCATACTCTCCTCACCGCCCGATTATGTTTCAGCTGCACCAACAACATGGCAGAATATGAGGCATGTATCATGGGTTTACAAGCTGCAATCGAATTAAGGATAAAATTTCTAAGTTTCTTCAGAGATTCCGCTCTCGTGATCAATCAGATCAAAGGCGAGTGGGATACGAAACACCCGAATCTTATTCCTTACAAGGAGTATGTGTCGACCTTGCTTCCCCACTTTGAAGAAATAACTTTTGAGCACTTCCCTAGAGAGGAGAATCAGCTAGCGGACGCACTAGCCATGATGTCTTCAATGTTCAAAGTTAAATGGGACAATGAGGCTCCCCGAATCATTATCTGGAAGTTGGACGAACCGGCATACTGCTGCGAGCTCGAGGCTGAGAAGGTTATTGAAAAACCCTGGTATCATGAGGTGAAGAGGTACTTGGAAGCTCAGGAATACCCTGAAGGTGCATCTGTCAATGATAAGAAGTTCATGAGGAGGTTTGCTGCAAAATTCTTTCTCAGCAACGGCATTCTCTAAAAACGGAATCATGATTCAACTCTGCTACGTTGTGTGGATAAGGCCGAAGCAGAGAAAATTATGATGGAATTACATGAAGGCACATTTGGAACACATTCCAGTGGACACACCATGGCTAAGAAAATCCTTCGGGCGGGATATTTCTGGTCCACAATGGAAGCTGATTGTTACCAACACTCCCGAACTTGTCATAAATGCCAGATCTATGCTGACAAGGTGCATATCCCTCCGGTTCCTTTGAATGTTCTGACTGCGCCTTGGCCGTTTGCAATGTGGGGCATCAATATGATCGGTGAGATCCGACCGACGGCATCCAATGGGCATCGCTTCATCTTGGTGGCAATCGATTACTTCACGAAGTGGGTTGAGGCAGCTTCCTACGCCACGGTAACCAAGAGTGTCGTGGCACGTTTCATCCGGCATAATCTGATTTGTCGGTACGGAGTCCCAGAAAGAATCATTACGGACAATGGTACCAATCTCAATAACAAAATGATCACTGAACTCTGTGAACAATTCAAGATACAGCACCACAATTCTTCTCCCTACCGGCCGAAGATGAATGGGGCTGTAGAGGCAGCCAATAAAAATATCAAGAAAATTGTGCAGAAGATGACAGTGACATATAAAGATTGGCACGAGATGTTACCGTTCGCTCTTCATGGGTACCGCACCTCAGCAAGGACGTCAACCGGGGCAACTCCCTTCTCCTTGGTTTATGGCATGGAGGCAGTCTTGCCAATTGAAATCCAGATACCCTCTCTCCGGATAATGAAGGATGCAGACTTGGATGAAGATGACTGGATCCAGACTCGGCTTGATCAATTAAATCTGATTGACGAAAAGAGGCTCACTGCTATCTGTCATGGTCAAACGTATCAAAAACGGATGATCAGGGCATTTAACAAGAAAGTCAGACCGCAAGAGTATCAAGTTGGGGACCTGGTAATCAAACGCATCATCCTTCCTCAAAGTGATCCCCGGGGCAAATGGACCCCTACATACGAAGGGCCATTTATGGTTAAACGTGTGTTCTCAGGAGGAGCCTTGATCCTAACCACCATGGATGGTGACGACCTTCCTCACCCCGCCAATGCAGACATAGTGAAAAAATACTACGCATAAATAAAAGACCCGCTAGGTTGACATACCTAGGCAAAAATAAGGGCTTCCCGGCGAACCAAAAGGGTTCGGGCAAAAATAAGGGATGAAATGAATAAAATCTGTACACCCGGCAAGTCGAAAACCTGAAAAGGCGGCTTGGGCAAAAATGGGTATCCCGGTGGACTGAAAACCCGAGAGGGCGGTCCAGGCAAAAGTTAGGGATAAAGCGTAACACTATGTCTCATTGGATCACTTCACATCCGGAATTCGGCGTCAACTATCTGGCTCAAGATTTCGGCATTGACCAATCAGTTTCATCTTCGACCAGGCAACAAAGCGATGAGACATTCGTAGACATAAAGGCGATAGCAGAGTTGGAACCCAGTGGGATTGTTCACATAGCTGTTTTGTTTCCTTTTTTCAAATTGTAAACTCTATACTATTTGGCGATATCCTCTTACTAGGATGTCAGCCTCTTGTACAAAAAATGCCTATTCACAGGCAAAGTTGAAATCAATACAAATTCACTTGTCCATACAAATCACTATTGTTTTCCTTTTTCTGTTTTGTCTTGCGAAGAACGTCCAATGTTCATTTTTGATATATGCATTTGACATTAAATTGCTAATTCATAAATATTTGCATATAAAACGAGAGATCGATTACAGGTGACATCAGAGACAGGGGGAATTGAAGTTGTCTAATGCATGTTTGGTTGTTTTGTCCGCCAAGGCACCAAGGTAGGTTCAACTGAAGAATGTGGCCAAATCATCTCAACGCCCCGCAGAGAAAAACGAGGTTCAGTAGTACTTTCCCCAGCAGGTCTTAAAGCTCATCCCCAGTAGATTCTGGAAGCTTATCCCCTGCGGAGCACGGACGTCTCTCCCGAGTTCTATTTAGAGTTATTTCCTCACAAGGACTTATAACTGGGTTATCCTCAGCTAAAAATCACGGAAGACCGCCCTTGGCAAAGTTCCTTCAATCCCCAGCGGAGTTTATCGTCATTATCCCCAGCGGAATCCATTATTAAAGTCCTCAGCAGGCCTCTCATCGAAACTTCGGCCAAGTATCTCTTCCACAGAGCAATTCTCCGGCCGACCGTCAAGGATTTATTTTCCTAAGGCGAAATTACAGCCATAAACATTTCACATTTTCATACATCTTGCCTACATACATGATGAAACGCATACAACACTATCTCATGTTGAACATCATGATATCATACATATCATACATCATGACATTGCATACAACTTACGTTTTTGCCTTTTCAGAAAAAAGACAATCCCAAAAACAATTACCGTCAACTGTCGCAATTCCAGATCCGATACCTGTATCTAGCCAGGGCACATCTGAGAGTGATCAGTTTCCAGACTCGATACCTGTATCTAGCCAGGGCACGTCTGAAAAGTTCGAAGATTCGATTCCTGTATCCAGCCAGGGCACATCTATCGACTACAACATCTCCAGGTTCGATTCCTGTATCCAGCCAGGGCATGTCTGTTGACCACGTTTCCAGACCCGATTCCTGTATCTAGCCAGAGCACGTCTGAAGAGTTCGAAGATTCGATTCCTGTATCCAGCCAGGGCACATCTATTGACAACTATTTCCAGATTCGACTCCTGTATCCAGCCAGGGCATATCTGTGAGCAACCAATTGTAGATTCAATACCTGTATCCAGCCAGGGCATATCTGCATAAGGAGACTGAGGATCAAACACCTGTAACAAGCCAGGAAAACATCCGTCTTTCTCAAATACACAAGTTCTCGCTAAGGAATCTCTTATGCGATCGACACCTTCCAAATGGCATCTATAAGCCCATTCCCGACAAGGTTCTGTCACATCTCCAAATGGCATCTATAAGCCCATTCCTGACATCACATTGCTGACATTTCAACATGCGAGTGCAAATTTCCGGGCACTCTAGTGTCCAATCTCCTTTTACCCTCGAGTCACGAAAGGCAAACTTGCCAATCTAACTCTTCAGGTTCAAGAAGATTGAACAGGGGAAACTGTTGTACCCCAAAATTTGCCTTCCCATTTCCTCAACATTTTCTCATCACAAGATCTTTGAAGATCAAGATCCAGTTAGGGTTTCCTCTGCTCAAGACTTCTCCTTGCACTGTGGACTCAAATTAGGGTTTGTGTTTGCCCTAGGATGTTTTGACCTAAAATGCCTAAGATGACTTTCATGCTTCATATTGGACTCCCAAGTTTACCCATACCAAGTTTCAAGTCTTGATTCCAAGTTTTGCCCAGTCAATTGGACAGTTGACCTAAAAATCAGCTGTATTGGGGAAAAAGTCAACTGTGGCCAATTGACAGTCAAACCTCATGAAATTTGATCCACATCAACATTATGAACTCACATGAACCATTTGGTCAAGTTTGGATCACAATTCCATAAGAAATTTGATCAGATCACCAAAAGGGCAAAATGGTCATTTTTAGGGTTTTGACTGCACAAAGGCAATTTTTGACTGTTTGACCTAGCCAATGGCCAACCAAGCTCACATATGGACTCAAGGACCCCATGGAATTATCTTGACATGTTCATCAAGCTCAAAAGATCCCAAGTACACAAGATTGACAGTTGAATTTCCCAGTCAATTGATCAATTTTGACTGTACACTGAAAAGTCAAACTTTGACTTTTTGGTCAAAATCAAGAGTCAAGATTCATTTTTCATCAAAACTTGCCAAATCATGAAACTTGTTCACCAAGAAATCACAAAATGCAAATTAGGGTTAGAAAATGGAATTTTTCATAACTTAGAATTTTTCTAAGTTATGAAAAACCCTAATTTTTTTCCAACTTTGCCCCACCTTTTCACCAAGATCCATTTGGATTCAAACAAAAGTCAAAACATGAAAGTTGTAGCTTGTTGCATAATCTACAACTTTGATTCACAAAGTTTTCTCATTTGAAGCTTGTATCTCAAGTTACAATTTTTTGAATAAGGCCACTAAACCATTTTTAACTTAGTGAAATTTTAACCTATTTTGACAAGGTTTTCTACCCCACTTCAAGGCCACTTTTCATACCCTTCCACTTGGAATTTTAATTTGCATTTCAAAGATGGATTGTATTACACATTCCAAGCTTTCCAAAATGTCCAAGAACTCATCAAACAACCTCATAACTTGAGAGATTCGAATTTCACAAGTTGGCAAAAATTCACTTTTGTTCTTCATCAAAACATGTTCATAACTTTGCAAATATGAACTTAGCTTTCTTTATGCTTGATTACAGGTCCTTGAACCATTCCATACTCAATAATTTAATGCCTATTCAATGTGTTAAGGCCATGTTCTTTGTGTTCTAACATTGCATAGTGGATTAATCCTAAACTAGATAAAGTGAACTTTCCATTTTTGAAAAGATTAGCTTTATGTCAATTTAGAAATCAAGAAGGTACAAGCAAAATCCTTTTGGCACAAGATTATGGACAAGTTGCTCTGATCAAGAGAAGATTATGCAGCACATTAGGAGGCCCCCTACTGACCTAAAACCATCAACTTGCTTTTGTTGCTTAACATAGAAGAAAAGTCCATAACTTATCACAACTCTCTCTTCAGCATAGAAACACAACACAAAAGCTATCAAACACATTCCAAACTACCCAACCAAGCTTTTGCACGAGCCATTTGCCTCTCAAGCACTCTCCATCTCAGAAACACCACAAAACTGCTCAAACAGAGCAAGCCCTGCAGATTGAGTGCTATCTCTCAATCCCTTCGAGCATTCTTGTCCAAACTTGTTCCTCTACCTTCCTTACAACATATGCAAGCTAACCATGCCCTGAAACCAGACCTGTAACACCTCCAAGCCACTTCACCATTTTTAAATTTCTGTTTTGCAGTTGGAGTTCACTAGCTCGATTCAGGGAGTTTCAAGACAAAGTAGGACTTGGAAAAGCATCCTTACACTTCAAGGAAGCTATACAAGTCATAATTTCACTCTGAAACATCCTCCATTGTAAAGCTCGATTCCAACTGAACAGGTACATTCATGAAGTTCTATCTCCCTTATTAGGCATTGTTAGCTTTAGGTTTGTGAAGAAAACATGTCACAATCATAGCCCTGAACATGCTCATATGATTAGATTTCATTTATATTTCGTGTGCTTGGAGAATTTCATGTCTGAACATTGATGAAAAGTTAGGTCAGAAATTGGGGGAGGAGAAATTCTCCCTCATCTTAGAGAGATAGGTCAAGTTATTTATATGGTTGAAACCGTCTCTTAATGCTCTATATTTTTCATGTTATGAGTTTTACTTGAAAGTCCAGGAATCCAGAGATTAAAAACGCGTGTTTTGCTTGAAGGATGTTGTACAGAGGTTGAAGAAGAAGTGGTCTGGGTTGGGCCTGGAATTATTTTCTTTTCACACCCTATTTCCATGTTTACACCCCCTGAGCCCATTTGCTTCATTTTTGACTCTTTTTGACTTTTACTTTTTTGGTTGACTTTGTTTATTTTTTTTCTCATGATATAAAAAACATAAAAATATTTTTCCCATCTTTTTTTGAATTTATGGCATATTTATTTGATTTATTTCTTTGTTTATACATAAATATATATATACTATTATTAGAATAAATATAAAAATAATGTAAATACATTTTTTTATTTTTTTACCTTCTGAAAATATTTCACATAAAAAATACTCTTTTTATTTATTTTATTAAAATGTTAAATAAATATTTATTTTGTGTATAATACATATTTAAGATTTAATATATATATATATATATATATATATATATATATATATATATATATATATATATATATATATATATATATATATATATATATATATATATATATATATATATATATATATATATATATATATATATATATATATATATATATATATATATATATATATATATATATATATATATATATATATATATATATATATATATATTTAAGATAAAATATAAAAATACTTGAATTTTTCATTTTATTAATATTTGATACAAAAATACCTTTTTTTTATAATATACTTCATTTTATTTTATTTTTATAAATAATAAATAAATAGTTGTATTAAATTAGATAATAATGCATTTTCTTTTAAAATTAGGGTTTTTGCCCTAAATTCAAAATACTCCAAGAAATAATATATTTTTTATTTTCTTTTCTCTTTTACATAAATAATATTTTTTTTCATACATATACAAAACATTTCTTTTGCATCTTGCATTGTTATTTAATTTTTGTACATTGATTAATTGCAAATATTCAAAATGATGTAATAATTTAGATTTAAATTCTTGTCAATATCCCCATTTGAACATTTGTACCCCCCTTCCCATATTTGGTTTTGTAATAGCTTAGTAATTTTAATTTCGCACTTTATTGCTTTCTAATGATAATATGTTAGAGTTAGGGTTTGTATGCGAAAAAACGATAAAAAAATAGTTTGACCTAATACAAGATAAATGAGCATGAAAATAAACAACACATCTCACACTTGCACCCCCTAGGGTATTCCACTTGTTGCCTTTCAAAATTGGGCCATATTGTATGTTGAACTTCTTTGGGCAAAGCAAACAATTTAAATGATCATAGTCCCTCGACAAAACTTTTCAAAACAAACAAAAACAAATGATCAAGTCCCTTAAGGAAAATTGCCCAAAGACATTTAACGCCGTTGCAATTATGGTCTAAACGATGACCCGCGCCTGTCCCTTTCACATCCTAACACAAGATTGTCCACCAAATGCAATGGTGGAACAAAATTGTTAAAAGGGTTAAAAACATAGGAGAAATCTTTGAGAAATTTAGGAGTAGACAAACTCTTAGTTACTTGAATCAAACTTGCAAAACAAAACACTTGCCTATTCTTTTCAAACAACCATCAATACACTTTCAAAACAACTTTCAAAAACATTGAAAACCTTTTTCAAAAGACATACACCTTTGTATACATCCCAACATGGATCATTACAAAGGTTGCCACCACATTGGCCTCTTTTCAAAATATTTTCAAACCCACACACACAAAGCACCATTTCAAACAATTGAAAATTAAGGCAAGTTGATCTAAGCAAGTAACTAAGAGCCCATGGATAACCATGGATAGAAAGGGTGCTAATACCTTCCCTTTCTATAATCTACTCCCCGAACCCAAGAAAACATCTCAAAAGGTTTTTGCTGTGCTTTTTAACCTTTCCTTAGGATAAAATAAAAAGTCGGTGGCGACTCTTGCTAACCGCAACATTTGCGAATACAAACGCAAAACCTCTAGTCAGTTCTCCCACCGTATCACAGAACTGGCGACTCTGCTGGGGAAACTTTTAAAAGTGGAGTAACCTTAGGGCTTAGATCACCTTTATTTTCAATTGATTGTTTTGTTTGCTTTTACATTTATGGGCTCTGTATCGGAGTTTTATAGATCCTAACCCGGATCTGGGGAAACCTTTTTTAGGTAGCAACAAGGCTGTGAGGGAACTGTGCGGGGTATACCGACATGGTTGAAGCAGTCTGCTACGTTGATGTGGCACTTTGGTGTGTACCGGTAACCCTTGAGTTCAGTCAAGGAGAGTACGGGGCCGCCGCGTGGTGTCGTGAAGCATCAACTGACCTTAGTAACCTTAATTGAAACATCTTGGCCTTTTTAAGGTAGTGAGATAACTGACTTTGGTGCAGTCCGAGGTTGGTTGATACTCGATACTACACTCAATTGAGGATTACTTTCCTGGGATATTTCGGTCGCCAGTTTAGTGGCTAAATCGAAACGATGAACAATGAAAGTAATCCAGTGATATTGGGACCTTTAGAACCCGGTTACTTCTGATAGGACAGGTTGAGCCCACTAAAACTTCAAGAGGGTAATACCCAGACCTCATGCAGGCCTAAACTCTAAGGGTTTGTCTTGTGTGACTTGTGTGCCTTACCATGTTTGCCTTTGTGAATATTTGTGGTGTATTTAAATCATAACATCATGACATCATACAACATCATGAGCATTGACTAACCATTTCAAGGGTTTCGAATCTTCATCTTTGTTCTTGTTTTATAGGACATGGAAACTGCTCGCAGAAAGACAATTCAGATTAACCTTGTAAAGATCCCTCCTCAGCTTAAGGAACTTATGTCCAGGATTCCCGAGGGTTCTTCATTCAGTGAGAGACATGGAAGACTCATCAGCTTGGTTAACACCAACATTGAGGAAGATTTGATAAAGGTCCTGTTCCAGTTCTTTGACCCTCTGCATCACTGTTTCACTTTCCCGGATTATCAATTGGTGCCTACATTGGAAGAGTTCTCCCGACTTCTGAAGATCCCTATCCTTGATCAACTACCCTACAACGGTACGGAAGAGGAGCCCAAGCTTGAAGAGATTGCTAAAGCCTTGCACCTACAGTCATCTGACCTCAAGGGACATTGGGAAGTTAGAAGTGGTATCAAGGGTTTCTTAGCCAGGTTTCTGTTTGAGAAGGCCCAAGAATGTTGGAACTCCCTTGACCTACGAGCTTTTGAAGAAGTTATGGCCCTCCTTGTCTATGGTTTGGTGTTATTCCCTAACCCAGATCAGCTTATTGATGTCAGTGCTGTCCAGATCTTCATGACCAGGAATCCTATACCTACGTTGCTAGGGGACATCCTTCACTCATGTTACACTCGAACCATGAGAAGAAGGGGTGTCCTTTTGTGTTGCACTCCTCTCCTGGGAAGGTGGTTTATTTCGCACCTTCCACAATCAGTTTTGAAGAACGAGCGGGGTTTGAGATGGTCACAACGGTTAATGACTCTCACGCATGCAGATATACATTGGTGCCCTAGGTCCAGGGAAGACGTCACTATCATTGATCGTTGCGGGGAGTACCCTAATGTTCCTTTGTTTGGAATCAAAGGAGGTATTACTTACAACCCATGCCTGGCTTGGAGACAGTTTGGTTATGCTCGGAGGGATGGCCCTCATGACATGTTAATTCCTAGCATAGTTTTTGACTTCGACAACGATACTCAAGGACTTCGCCAGAGATTTATCAGAGCTTGGAGGATGCCAAGTAGGATAGACAGCAAGACACTGGGGCACAGGAACTCCATCCCGTTGGAACCTTATCTCAAGTGGGTACGAGCCCGCTCCCAGAAGTTAGTGATGCCTTATCCTCATATGCTCCCTGTGATCAAAGAACCAGTCTTGGAAGGAGAAGTGTCCTACACCATTCAACATCCTGACATGCCCACGTCCTGGGAAGAGATGCAGAAGAGCTGGATCCAGCTTAAGGAAGAACGGAATTCTCTTGAGACCAGTCTACATGCTAGTGAAAAGAAAGTCCTGGAGCTCACCCGCCTACTGCACGAGGAAAGGAATCTCAACACCTACATCGCACCAAAGAGGATGCGCAATGTTTTTTTATCTTGAGGAGTCATTTTGTAATATTTGGCCCATGGGGCATTTATGTACTAACGAATTTCTCCTTATTAATATGATGTGCGTTCCTTTTTGTCTACAACAAATTTTGAATATTCTAAATCCTTGAATGCATTGCATACATACGCATTCCATTGCACCATATGCATAGCAGGTACCCTATTTCACAGGTTGCTTAATCTCCTTCGCTGTTTATTTTGAACAGTCATCATGAATCCAGAATCCTCCAGTGAGCAAGCAATCAAGGCCCTCCAGGCCCAAAGTGCACAGTTTCAAGAGATGGTCCTAAGCCTAGCCCAAGGTCAGCAAGAGTTGAAGACTCTACTCCTGAAGAAGAAGAAGAAAAAGAGGATTGCATTGTTCAACACCGGACGCAGATTTGGGAACACACTCCATAATGAGGCTGATCCAACTACTTCTTCTGCTGAGAAAAACAGTCCCCAAGGGGGAGGAACTCCTAGTCCCGCAGTCTCTGACAACGAGACGGACTATAACGACGAACAATACCCACCTGCTACTGACAGATACAAACAATTGGAGGATCGCTTGAGCGCCATGGAAATTCAGAATGTGCCGGGACTAGATTTCGGAGATTTGGGGTTATCTTCTGGGGTAGTAATTCCACACAAGTTTAAGGCGCCTGCCTTCGCCAAGTATGATGGGGTCTCCTGCCCAAAGCTGCATCTAAGGTCGTACGTAAGGAAGATCCAACCTTACACGGCGGACAAGAACCTCTGGATTCACTTCTTCCAAGATAGCCTCTCGGGGTCACAGCTTGAATGGTTCTACCAATTGGATGGAACCAGCATCCGACACTGGGAAGATTTGGCAACCGCATTCTACAGACAATACCAATACAATTCTGATCTCGCTCCTACGCGTACCCAACTTCAGGGTATGTCTCTAGGAACGGGTGAAGGGTTCAAAGAGTACGCTCAAAAATGGAGAGATTTGGCTGGCAGGGTGCAGCCTCCATTGACTGATCGTGAGCTGGTTGATATGTTTCTAGGGACGTTGTCTGGTCCGTTTTTCAATCATTTGGTTGGTAACTCCTCCGCTGGGTTTACAGATTTGATATTGACAGGAGAAAGAATTGAAGCTGGCATCAGGTCAGGCAAGATACAAAAGGCTTCCTCCACCAGTGCTGAGAAGAGGCCGTTTAAGAAAGAAGCAAGTGCCGTCTATGGTCCTAGAAGACAAGTCATGCCCGAAAGTCGCCAAGCCGTCAATGCTTTGGTCATCTCCAAACCTGTTGCTGCTCCTCAGCAGTACAATCAACAAAGAAGCGAAAGGCCCAAGAGGCAGTATACCCGACTGAGTATGACCTTATCTCAAATTTTACCCCAACTATTATCCACCAACCTGGTGACCCTCAAAGAAGCTCCTAAGGTCGTCAACACTGCGTCACCTAAGTATAACCCAAATGCCCGGTGTGCTTATCATTCTGATAGTCCCGGGCACACTACTGATGATTGCTGGGCCTTGAGAAATAAAGTGCAAGATCTGATCGACGCAAAGGAAATTCAGTTTGAAGCGCCAGAGAGACCAAATGTTGTAACTGCTCCTATGCCCCAGCATAGAGTAAATGCCGTTGAGGAAGAAATGTATGTTGTTTCGGTAGATGAAGTTGTTACCCCTCTGAAGACCGTTAAGAAGAACCTACTGCGGGCCGGTTTATTTCCGGGTTGCAGTGAAGGTTGCCTGTTCTGTGCTGTTTCCCTGTCCGGTTGTCCCTTGCTGAGGTTAGGCATCCAAAGCCTAATGGATAACAAGGAGATTCTGTTTAAGAAGTCTGATGTTCAGTTAGTTCCGATAAAAGAAATTTCTGTGGTTACCATCTTCAAAAATCCAATCAAGGCTCCCCCGAAGAAGCCTGTTCAAATCATGACTGTTGCACCTGTGATTATTACTGTCCCGGGGCCTCTCCCCTACATGTCTGATAAAGCTGTCCCCTGGCATTATGGGGCAGACGTGTATGTAAATGGAATCAAACAAGAATTCGACACTGACGCCAGTATCTGCGATATCACTGGTCCAGCCAAGGTCACCCGCAGTGGCAGGCTCTTCTCGCCTGACATTGCGCCGCCCGCCATTCGAAGACCCCTCCTTATAAAACCTACAAGTTTACCTGTTCCTATTGCTGATCAAGTTGTGTCCCCTGCTGCTGAGTCATCAAATGCTCGGGGCAAAGGGATTGAAGAAGAGCCTGCCCGGATGGAGGCACCAATACCCATAAATGCTGAGGCCTCCCGACAAGAAATGGAGGAGATTCTGAAAATAATAAAGAAAAGTGATTTCAATGTTGTCGAACAGCTGGGGCATACGCCCTCCAAGATCTCCCTGCTCTCCTTATTGCTATGCTCCGAGGCCCATGCTAAGGCCTTGATCTCATTTCTCAAGACGGCCCATATGCCGCAAGAGACGTCTGCAGTCCAGTTCACCGATTGCATAGCAAATCTGACAGCAGACAATGGCTTGGGTTTTTCAGATGCTGACCTGACTGCGAAGGGAAAAGACCACAATGATGCCCTGCATGTCTCTATCGAATGCAGGGGCACTACTCTGGTGCATGTATTGGTGGATACTGGTTCTTCCTTGAATGTTCTACCGAAAAAGGCTTTAGACCGTCTGGATTATGAAGGCCTGGAATTGAAGCCCATCAATATCATCGTCAGGGCCTTTGACGGTTCTAAAAGGATGGTTCATGGAGAGGTTAACATCCCCATTCGTGTGGGCTCTCAAGTGTTTGACTCTACTTTTTATGTGATGGATATACGTCCATCGTACTCTTGTCTACTGGGTCGACCCTGGATCCATAAAGCTGGGGCAGTGACCTCTACCTTGCACCAGAAGCTGAAGTACCCTGTCAGAGGGAAGATCGTCACTGTGCAAGGAGAAGAGGAGTATATGGTGAGCCATTTGAATTCCTTCAGATACATCGAGATGGACGGGGAGTTTATTGAAACCCCCTTTCAGCATTTCGAGGAGGTACATTCAATCTCAGCAGCTGCAGAGACAACAGTAGAAGAGAATGTTTCCTTAAAGATGGCTTCCCTAAGGGATGCCCGGGCTGTGGTTCAGAAAGGCAATTGTGCAAACTGGGGTCAGCTTCCTGACTTCACTCAGAAGAACGACAAGTTTGGGCTGGGCTTTACTGCAGAGGCTCAGAGGGCTGTACGCAAAGAGAAGATCAGAAAGGCTCCGGTGTTTATCTCCAGCTCAAGGGTGAATGCTATCGAGGAGGATGTAGAGGAAGCAGAGTTTGACAGTTGGATCTACCCGACTGCCAGCGAAGGACCAAGCAACTGGACGACAAAGGATTTTACCCCTATCACATTTGTCACGCAGTAATTGATTTCTTTTGATTTCCAATTTGTAACAAACAATATGTTAAAACTTTGTTGGCTCGGTGTCCTACCCGGGGCATCGTAGCTCCATTTGTGAGGGCCTTTTGTATGACATTTTCATATATCATCAATCAAAACATTGGACGTTTGTTGCATTTCAAATCTTGTGCTCTTTTCCTTTCTGTGTTATATATATTGCAAAACAGCTATATTTACACACACTCACTTATACAGGTTTCAATCCACTCTGGATCTCACTGGTAACAGCTCTGCTATCGCCAGTTATGACTTCGAAAATCCGATCAACTTGGCCGAAGACGAAGGTGAAGATGATTGTGAAGTGCCTGGTGAACTTGCGAGACTGCTGCTCCAGGAAGAAAGAGCTATTCAGCCACATGAAGAGCCGGTGGAGACAATTAACTTGGGTACTGAGACAGATAGGAAAGAGGTCAAGATTGGTGCCAATCTAGAGCTCAGCGTGAAGCAACGATTGATCCAAATGATACAAGATTACATGGAAATTTTTGCTTGGTCCTATGAAGATATGCTTGGTTTGGATGCCGACATTGTAGTTCACCACATGCCAACCAAGGAAGACTGCCCTCCGGTAAAGCAAAAAGTCTGACGGATGCGTCCAGAGATGTCTGAGAAGATCAAGGCCGAGGTTATGAAACAGTTTGATGCCGGTTTCCTTGCAGTGACTTCTTACCCTCAGTGGGTTGCCAATGTGGTACCAGTGCCAAAGAAAGACGGTAAAGTCAGAATGTGTGTTGACTACAGGGATCTGAACAGGGCCAGCCCCAAGGATGACTTCCCCCTACCTCACATTGATGTCCTTGTTGAAAATACAGCTCAACACAAGGTGTTCTCCTTCATGGATGGTTTTTCTGGGTATAATCAGATCAAGATGGCTCCAGAGGATATGGAGAAGACTACATTTGTGACTCAGTGGAGCACCTTCTGTTATAAGGTCATGCCATTCGGATTGAAAAATGCTGGGGCAACCTATCAACGTGCCATGGTTGCTTTATTTCACGATATGATCCATCATGAAATTGAGGTATACGTTGATGACATGATTGCAAGGTCTCAAACTGAGGAGGAGCACCTTGACCATCTGAGGAAGTTGTTTGACCGACTTAAGTTGTACAAGCTGAGGTTGAACCCCAACAAATGCACCTTTGGGGTAAGGTCCGGAAAATTGCTAGGTTTCATTGTAAGTGATAAAGGTATTCAGGTGGACCCTGCCAAGGTAAAAGCCATACAAGAGATGCCGGCTCCAAAAACAGAGAAAGAAGTCAGAGGTTTCCTAGGACGACTGAATTATATTGCCCGATTCATCTCACATCTGACTGCTACTTGTGAACCAATCTTCAAATTGCTGAAGAAAGATCAAGTAGTACGCTGGAATGATGAATGTCAGGCTGCCTTTGAAAAGATAAAGGAATACCTCCAAGAGCCACCCATTCTTATGCCACCGGTGGAAGGAAGACCTCTGATACTATACTTGACAGTACTTGACAATTCAATGGGGTGTGTGTTGGGGCAGCATGACGAGTCTGGTCGAAAAGAGCACGCTATTTATTACTTGAGCAAAAAGTATACCGACTGTGAGTCCCGTTACTCACTGCTTGAGAAAACTTGCTGCGCTCTTGTATGGGCTGCTCGCCGGCTGAGACAGTATATGCTGACTCACACTACTTTATTGATTTCAAAGATGGATCCCATCAAGTACATATTTGAAAAGCCCGCTCTGTCTGGAAGAATAGCGAGATGGCAAATGATCTTGACAGAATATGACATCCAGTATACAACTCAGAAAGCAATTAAGGGAAGTGTATTGGCAGATCATTTGGCACACCAACCTATGGACGATTACCAATCATTGAACTTTGATTTTCCGGACGAAGACATCATGGTGGTAACTGACTGTGAAATACCTGGACCGGATGAAGGACCTGAGGAAGGATCCCGATGGTCTATGCATTTTGATGGAGCCTCCAATGCTTTGGGTAACGGCGTCGGCGCTGTAATCATATCTCCCAAAGGAACTCATACTCCCCTCACCGCCCGATTATGTTTCAGCTGCACCAACAACATGGCAGAATATGAGGCATGTATCATGGGTTTACAAGCTGCAATCGACTTAAGGATAAAATTTCTAAGTGTCTTCGGAGATTCCGCTCTCGTGATCAATCAGATCAAAGGCGAGTGGGATACGAAACACCCGAATCTTATTCCTTACAAGGAGTATGTGTCGACCTTGCTTCCCCACTTTGAAGAAATAACTTTTGAGCACTTCCCTAGAGAGGAGAATCAGCTAGCGGACGCACTAGCCATGATGTCTTCAATGTTCAAAGTTAAATGGGACAATGAGGCTCCCCGAATCATTATCTGGAAGTTGGACGAACCGGCATACTGCTGCGAGCTCGAGGCTGAGAAGGTTATTGAAAAACCCTGGTATCATGAGGTGAAGAGGTACTTGGAAGCTCAGGAATACCCTGAAGGTGCATCTGTCAATGATAAGAAGTTCATGAGGAGGTTTGCTGCAAAATTCTTCCTCAGCAACGGCATTCTCTAAAAACGGAATCATGATTCAACTCTGCTACGTTGTGTGGATAAGGCCGAAGCAGAGAAAATTATGATGGAATTACATGAAGGCACATTTGGAACACATTCCAGTGGACACACCATGGCTAAGAAAATCCTTCGGGCGGGATATTTCTGGTCCACAATGGAAGCTGATTGTTACCAACACTCCCGAACTTGTCATAAATGCCAGATCTATGCTGACAAGGTGCATATCCCTCCGGTTCCTTTGAATGTTCTGACTGCGCCTTGGCCGTTTGCAATGTGGGGCATCAATATGATCGGTGAGATCCGACCGACGGCATCCAATGGGCATCGCTTCATCTTGGTGGCAATCGATTACTTCACGAAGTGGGTTGAGGCAGCTTCCTACGCCACGGTAACCAAGAGTGTCGTGGCACGTTTCATCCGGCATAATCTGATTTGTCGGTACGGAGTCCCGGAAAGAATCATTACGGACAATGGTACCAATCTCAATAACAAAATGATCACTGAACTCTGTGAACAATTCAAGATACAGCACCACAATTCTTCTCCCTACCGGCCGAAGATGAATGGGGCTGTAGAGGCAGCCAATAAAAATATCAAGAAAATTGTGCAGAAGATGACAGTGACATATAAAGATTGGCACGAGATGTTACCGTTCGCTCTTCATGGGTACCGCACCTCAGCAAGGACGTCAACCGGGGCAACTCCCTTCTCCTTGGTTTATGGCATGGAGGCAGTCTTGCCAATTGAAATCCAGATACCCTCTCTCCGGATAATGAAGGATGCAGACTTGGATGAAGATGACTGGATCCAGACTCGGCTTGATCAATTAAATCTGATTGACGAAAAGAGGCTCACTGCTATCTGTCATGGTCAAACGTATCAAAAACGGATGATCAGGGCATTTAACAAGAAAGTCAGACCGCAAGAGTATCAAGTTGGGGACCTGGTAATCAAACGCATCATCCTTCCTCAAAGTGATCCCCGGGGCAAATGGACCCCTACATACGAAGGGCCATTTGTGGTTAAACGTGTGTTCTCAGGAGGAGCCTTGATCCTAACCACCATGGATGGTGACGACCTTCCTCACCCCGCCAATGCAGACATAGTGAAAAAATACTACGCATAAATAAAAGACCCGCTAGGTTGACATACCTAGGCAAAAATAAGGGCTTCCCGGCGAACCAAAAGGGTTCGGGAAAAAATAAGGGATGAAATGAATAAAATCTGTACACCCGGCAAGTCGAAAACCTGAAAAGGCGGCTTGGGCAAAAATGGGTATCCCGGTGGACTGAAAACCCGAGAGGGCGGTCCAGGTAAAAGTTAGGGATAAAGCGTAACACTATGTCTCATTGGATCACTTCGCATCCGGAATTCGGTGTCAACTATCTGGCTCAAGATTTCGGCATTGACCAATCAGTTTCATCTTCGACCAGGCAACAAAGTGATGAGACATTCGTAGACATAAAGGCGATAGCAGAGTTGGAACCCAGTGGGATTGTTCACATAGCTGTTTTGTTTCCTTTTTTCAAATTGTAAACTCTATACTATTTGGCGATATCCTCTTACTAGGATGTCAGCCTCTTGTACAAAAAATGCCTATTCACAGGCAAAGTTGAAATCAATACAAATTCACTTGTCCATACAAATCACTATTGTTTTCCTTTTTCTGTTTTGTCTTGCGAAGAACGTCCAATGTTCATTTTTGATATATGCATTTGACATTAAATTGCTAATTCATAAATATTTGCATATAAAACGAGAGATCGATTACAGGTGACATCAGAGACAGGGGGAATTGAAGTTGTCTAATGCATGTCTGGTTGTTTTGTCCGCCAAGGCACCAAGGTATGTTCAACTGAAGAATGTGGCCAAATCATCTCAACGCCCCGCAGAGAAAAACGAGGTTCAGTAGTACTTTCCCCAGCAGGTCTTAAAGCTCATCCCCAGTAGATTCTGGAAGCTTATCCCCTGCGGAGCACGGACGTCTCTCCCGAGTTCTATTTAGAGTTATTTCCTCACAAGGACTTATAACTGGGTTATCCTCAGCTAAAAATCACGGAAGACCGCCCTTGGCAAAGTTCCTTCAATCCCCAGCGGAGTTTATCGTCATTATCCCCAGCGGAATCCATCATTAAAGTCCTCAGCAGGCCTCTCATCGAAACTTCGGCCAAGTATCTCTTCCACAGAGCAATTCTTCGGCCGACCGTCAAGGATTTATTTTCCTAAGGCGAAATTACAGCCATAAACATTTCACATTTTCATACATCTTGCCTACATACATGATGAAACGCATACAACACTATCTCATGTTGAACATCATGATATCATACATATCATACATCATGACATTGCATACAACTTACGTTTTTGCCTTTTCAGAAAAAAGACAATCCCAAAAACAATTACCGTCAACTGTCGCAATTCCAGATCCGATACCTGTATCTAGCCAGGGCACATCTGAGAGTGATCAGTTTCCAGACTCGATACCTGTATCTAGCCAGGGCACGTCTGAAAAGTTCGAAGATTCGATTCCTGTATCCAGCCAGGGCACATCTATCGACTACAACATCTCCAGGTTCGATTCCTGTATCCAGCCAGGGCATGTCTGTTGACCACGTTTCCAGACCCGATTCCTGTATCTAGCCAGAGCACGTCTGAAGAGTTCGAAGATTCGATTCCTGTATCCAGCCAGGGCACATCTATTGACAACTATTTCCAGATTCGACTCCTGTATCCAGCCAGGGCATATCTGTGAGCAACCAATTGTAGATTCAATACCTGTATCCAGCCAGGGCATATCTGCATAAGGAGACTGAGGATCAAACACTTGTAACAAGCCAGGAAAACATCCGTCTTTCTCAAATACACAAGTTCTCGCTAAGGAATCTCTTATGAGATCGACACCTTCCAAATGGCATCTATAAGCCCATTCCCGACAAGGTTCTGTCACATCTCCAAATGGCATCTATAAGCCCATTCCTGACATCACATTGCTGACATTTCAACATGCGAGTGCAAATTTCCGGGCACTCTAGTGTCCAATCTCCTTTTACCCTCGAGTCACGAAAGGCAAACTTGCCAATCTAACTCTTCAGGTTCAAGAAGATTGAACAGGGGCAACTGTTGTACCCCAAAATTTGCCCTCCCATTTCCTCAACATTTTCTCATCACAAGATCTTTGAAGATCAAGATCCAGTTAGGGTTTCCTCTGCTCAAGACTTCTCCTTGCACTGTGGACTCAAATTAGGGTTTGTGTTTGCCCTAGGATGTTTTGACCTAAAATGCCTAAGATGACTTTCATGCTTCATATTGGACTCCCAAGTTTACCCATACCAAGTTTCAAGTCTTGATTCCAAGTTTTGCCCAGTCAATTGGACAGTTGACCTAGAAATCAGCTGTATTGGGGAAAAAGTCAACTGTGGCCAATTGACAGTCAAACCTCATGAAATTTGATCCACATCAACATTATGAACTCACATGAACCATTTGGTCAAGTTTGGATCACAATTCCATAAGAAATTTGATCAGATCACCAAAAGGGCAAAATGGTCATTTTTAGGGTTTTGATTGCACAAAGGCAATTTTTGACTGTTTGACCTAGCCAATGGCCAACCAAGATCACATATGGACTCAAGGACCCCATGGAATTATCTTGACATGTTCATCAAGCTCAAAAGATCCCAAGTACACAAGATTGACAGTTGAATTTCCCAGTCAATTGATCAATTTTGACTGTACACTGAAAAGTCAAACTTTGACTTTTTGGTCAAAATCAAGAGTCAAGATTCATTTTTCATCAAAACTTGCCAAATCATGAAACTTGTTCACCAAGAAATCACAAAATGCAAATTAGGGTTAGAAAATGGAATTTTTCATAACTTAGAATTTTTCTAAGTTATGAAAAACCCTAATTTTTTTCCAACTTTGCCCCACCTTTTCACCAAGATCCATTTGGATTCAAACAAAAGTCAAAACATGAAAGTTGTAGCTTGTTGCATAATCTACAACTTTGATTCACAAAGTTTTCTCATTTGAAGCTTGTATCTCAAGTTACAATTTTTTGAATAAGGCCACTAAACCATTTTTAACTTAGTGAAATTTTAACCTATTTTGACAAGGTTTTCTACCCCACTTCAAGGCCACTTTTCATACCCTTCCACTTGGAATTTTAATTTTCATTTCAAAGATGGATTGTAGTACACATTCCAAGCTTTCCAAAATGTCCAAGAACTCATCAAACAACCTCATAACTTGAGAGATTCGAATTTCACAAGTTGGCAAAAATTCACTTTTGTTCTTCATCAAAACATGTTCATAACTTTGCAAATCTGAACTTAGCTTGCTTTATGCTTGATTACAGGTCCTTGAACCATTCCATACTCAATAATTTAATGCCTATTCAATGTGTTAAGGCCATGTTCTTTGTGTTCTAACATTGCATAGTGGATTAATCCTAAACTAGATAAAGTGAACTTTCCATTTTTGAAAAGATTAGCTTTATGTCAATTTAAAAATCAAGAAGGTACAAGCAAAATCCTTTTGGCACAAGATTATGGACAAGTTGCTCTGATCAAGAGAAGATTATGCAGCACATTAGGAGGCCCCCTACTGACCTAAAACCATCAACTTGCTTTTGTTGCTTAACATAGAAGAAAAGTCCATAACTTATCACAACTCTCTCTTCAGCATAGAAACACAACACAAAAGCTATCAAACACATTCCAAACTACCCAACCAAGCTTTTGCACGAGCCATTTGCCTCTCAAGCACTCTCCATCTCAGAAACACCACAAAACTGCTCAAACAGAGCAAGCCCTGCAGATTGAGTGCTATCTCTCAATCCCTTCGAACATTCTTGTCCAAACTTGTTCCTCTACCTTCCTTACAACATATGCAAGCTAACCATGCCCTGAAACCAGACCTGTAACACCTTCAAGCCACTTCACCATTTTTAAATTTCTGTTTTGCAGTTGGAGTTCACTAGCTCGATTCAGGGAGTTTCAAGACAAAGTAGGACTTGGAAAAGCATCCTTACACTTCAAGGAAGCTATACAAGTCATCATTTCACTCTGAAACATCCTCCATTGTAAAGCTCGATTCCAACTGAACAGGTACATTCATGAAGTTCTATCTCCCTTATTAGGCATTGTTAGCTTTAGGTTTGTGAAGAAAACATGTCACAATCATAGCCCTGAACATGCTCATATGATTAGGTTTCATTTATATTTCGTGTGCTTGGAGAATTTCATGTCTGAACATTGATGAAAAGTTAGGTCAGAAATTGGGGGAGGAGAAATTCTCCCTCATCTTAGAGAGATAGGTCAAGTTATTTATATGGTTGAAACCGTCTCTTAATGCTCTACACTTTTCATGTTATGAGTTTTACTTGAAAGTCCAGGAATCCAGAGATAAAAAACGCGTGTTTTGCTTGAAGGATGTTGTACAGAGGTTGAAGAAGAAGTGGTCTGGGCTGGGCCTGGAATTATTTTCTTTTCACACCCTATTTCCATGTTTACACCCCCTGAGCCCATTTGCTTCATTTTTGACTCTTTTTGACTTTTACTTTTTTGGTTGACTTTGTTTATTTTTTCTCATGATATAAAAAACATAAAAATATTTTTCCCATCTTTTTTTGAATTTATGGCATATTTATTTGATTTATTTCTTTGTTTATACATAAATATATATATACTATTATTAGAATAAATATAAAAATAATGTAAATACATTTTTTTATTTTTTTACCTTCTGAAAATATTTCACATAAAAAATACTCTTTTTATTTATTTTATTAAAATGTTAAATAAATATTTATTTTGTGTATAATACATATTTAAGATTTAATATATATATATATATATATATATATATATATATATATATATATATATATATATATATATATATATATATATATATATATATATATATATATATATATATATATATATGTTTATTAATATATTTAAGATAAAATATAAAAATACTTGAATTTTTCATTTTATTAATATTTGATACAAAAATACCTTTTTTTTATAATATACTTCATTTTATTTTATTTTTATAAATAATAAATAAATAGTTGTATTAAATTAGATAATAATGCATTTTCTTTTAAAATTAGGGTTTTTGCCCTAAATTCAAAATACTCCAAGAAATAATATATTTTTTATTTTCTTTTCTCTTTTACATAAATAATATTTTTTTTCATACATATACAAAACATTTCTTTTGCATCTTGCATTGTTATTTAATTTTTGTACATTGATTAATTGCAAATATTCAAAATGATGTAATAATTTAGATTTAAATTCTTGTCAATATCCCCATTTGAACATTTGTACCCCCCTTCCCATATTTGGTTTTGTAATAGCTTAGTAATTTTAATTTCGCACTTTATTGCTTTCTAATGATAATATGTTAGAGTTAGGGTTTGTATGCGAAAAAACGATAAAAAAATAGTTTGACCTAATACAAGATAAATGAGCATGAAAATAAACAACACATCTCACACTTGCACCCCCTAGGGTATTCCACTTGTTGCCTTTCAAAATTGGGCCATATTGTATGTTGAACTTCTTTGGGCAAAGCAAACAATTTAAATGATCATAGTCCCTCGACAAAACTTTTCAAAACAAACAAAAACAAATGATCAAGTCCCTTAAGGAAAATTGCCCAAAGACATTTAACACCGTTGCAATTATGGTATAAACGATGACCCGCGCCTGTCCCTTTCACATCCTAACACAAGATTGTCCACCAAATGCAATGGTGGAACAAAATTGTTAAAAGGGTTAAAAACATAGGAGAAATCTTTGAGAAATTTAGGAGTAGACAAACTCTTAGTTACTTGAATCAAACTTGCAAAACAAAACACTTGCCTATTCTTTTCAAACAACCATCAATACACTTTCAAAACAACTTTCAAAAACATTGAAAACCTTTTTCAAAAGACATACACCTTTGTATACATCCCAACATGGATCATTACAAAGGTTGCCACCACATTGGCCTCTTTTCAAAATATTTTCAAACCCACACACACAAAGCACCATTTCAAACAATTGAAAATTAAGGCAAGTTGATCTAAGCAAGTAACTAAGATCCCATGGATAACCATGGATAGAAAGGGTGCTAATACCTTCCCTTTCTATAATCTACTCCCCGAACCCAAGAAAACATCTCAAAAGGTTTTTGCTGTGCTTTTTAACCTTTCCTTAGGATAAAATAAAAAGTTGGTGGCGACTCTTGCTAACCGCAACATTTGCGAATACAAACGCAAAACCTCTAGTCAGTTCTCCCACCGTATCACAGGCTGGCTACTCACTCCTGGAACTGGTTCGCGGAGGTTTCTTGAGGCACGTGGGTCGTCTTCAGAAATTTGATCAAGGCTTTGGCATGAGCCTTGGAACAGAGCAATAGGGCCAACCTAGAGATTTTTGAAGGGGTTTTCCCCAGTTGTTCTATGACATCATACTCGCTTTTCTTAATTATTTTTAAAATCTCCTCCATCTCCTTTTGAGTGGTCTCGGGGATGACCAAAGGCTGAGCCCTCATCCTGACGGGCGCTTCTTGGATCCCCTTACCTTTATCAGCAGTAACAACAGAGGGTACAGCTTCGGGAGTTATGATTTCTTCAATCACCGGAGTTCGTACATATGTGTTGACTGGCACGGGAGTAACCTTAGGAGAGTTTGAGGGTCCGAAGATTGCCCTTGGAGGAGCAATCTCCGGAGAGAAGATTCTTTCGATGCGGGTGATCTTACTTGTCCTTGTAATATTTCCTACGTCAGGAGTCTCTTCATTGGAACTTTCTTCAACTGATTCGACCTGCTTAACACCATGGTAGAAGATCTCTCCTCCATAATTCCACGGTATTGTCTTGTTGGACTTGTATGGGATAGGCCCCGGCATAGTTATCTTCAGAGGTACAAACTTTGGATCGGGAGTAATCTTAACAGGTCTTTTGGAGACCTTGGAGAGATTGTCAGAAATGGTGATTATAGCAACATCGTTGATTGGAGTAACAGGAGTAACAGGAGTAACAAGAGTTTTCTTGAAGAGGATTTCTTGATTATCCATCAGGCGTTGGATGCTTGACTTAAATAGCGGACAGTCATATTGCAAGGTCGAACAAAGGTAACAATCTTTTTCACATCCCGGGAAAATCCCGGCTTTCAAGAGATTCATCTTGATCATTGGCAATGGAGTCATTAAGTCATCAACAGCAGCAACATAAAGATCTTCTACAACAGCATGGACATTATGACCATGTTTTCGCATTGGAGTGGATATCACATTAGGTTTTTCATGAGCGTCAAACTCCACCTCCTTGGCATCTATTAAATCCTGGATCTTATTTTTGAGGGCCCAACAGTTGTTGGTGTCGTGCCCTATGCCGTCTGAATGATAAGCGCATTTAGCATTGGCATGGTAAAAACGAGAAGTTGTATTCGGATTTTGTGGTGGCTCTCTCAAGGTTGTAAGGTTTAACTTCAAGAGATGGGGGAGAACCTGGGCAGGCGTCATCTTTATTTTGGTGAATTGCCTAGTAGGCCTTCCCCCTCTTGGTTGGTTGGTCCTGGGTTGATTGTTTCTAGGCTGATCAGCCGCAGTCTTTTGAATCATTACAGCCCCCACCGTTGGCCGGCGCTCCACTCTTCCTCGACCTCTCTGAGAGTAAACAGCTGACACCTCTTTCTTGGCTGGAAAACGTTTTTTGACGGAAGCAGAAGCAGACGTATCTTTTTGAATTTTACCACTCTTGATGCCAGCTTCAACTCGTTCACCAGTCAGAATTAATTCGGTGAACCCTGCCGATGAACTCCCTATCAGGTGATTAAAGAATGGTCCTGACAGCGTCCCCAAAAACATATCAACAAGCTCTCTTTCAGACAATGGTGGCTTCACCCTTCCAGCCATGTCCCTCCATTTCTTGGCATACTCCTTAAAGCCTTCATTAAAGACCATACCCATACTCTGTAGTTGAGTACGAGTAGGTGCTAAGTCTGCATTATATTGATATTGCCTGTAGAAGGCAGCAGCCAGGTCCTCCCATATGTGCACATCATATCTTTCAAACTGGTAAAACCAATCTAATTGCGTCCCCGAAAGACTATCTTGAAAAAAGTGGACCCACAGATCCTTATCAGAAGAATGAGGTTGGATCTTTCTGACGTAAGACCGTAGGTGCATCTTTGGACAAGAAAAAACATCGTATTTAGCAAATGTAGGCACCTTGAATTTAGGGGGAATCACAATCCCAGCAACCAACCCTAGCTCCTCGAAATCCAGCCCAGGCACCCTTTGTACTTCCATAGCTTCCAGACGCTCTTCCAGATTCTTGTACTTGTCGTCTGCAGGAGGGTACTGCTGCTCATAGTAATCTTCATCCTCTTATTCTTCTTCTTCAGCCTCAGACTCGGAGGGTACTTCAGCTCCCTTTCCTTTTCCAACCCCTTCATCGGATGTTGAGGGGAAATCCAGGACTCTTTTAGCTTGGTTCTCAAATCTTCTTCCCATAGTGGCCACACCAACTCTTTTCTTTTTCTTTTTCTCTTTTTCCTTTTCCTTCTCTAACAGTGCTTTAAGGTCCTCCTGACCATTTGCCAAGGTCATGAGGAGTTGTTGGAACTGTGAATTATGCGCCTGTAAATCTTTGACTGTCTGCTCTATATCCATCTTGCTGAAATAAACAGCAGAGAGATAAGGAAACCTGGTGTGAAGACCTGCTTATGCATATGATGAATGATATGTATTCATGTAATGCATTCAAGGATTCATAAATTCGAATTTGTTGCAAACAAAAAAGAACGCACGTCATATTAATAAGATAGAATTTGTTAGTACATAAGTGCCCCATGGGCAAAATAATACAAAATTCTAATGTAAAAAGACATTGCACATCATTTTCAGTGCTATGTAGGTGTTGAGAGTCTGCTCTTCATGGAGTTGACGGGTAAGTTCCAAAACCTTCTTCTCACTGGCGTAGAAGTTGGCTTCAAAAGTGTTTCGTTCTTCCTTGAGCTGTATCCAACTCTTTTGCAAATCTTCCAATGATGTTGGCATGTCAGGATGTAGGAGGGTGTCTGGAACCTCTCCTTCCATAACAGGCTCTTTGATCATAGGCAAAATGTAGGGGTAAGGCATCATAAGACTCTGGGTGCGGGTTCGTACCCACTTGAGGTAAGGCTCAAGGGGGATGGAATTCTTGTGTCCCAGTGTCTTACTATCCACTTTGTTGGGCATCCTCCAAGCTCGGATAAACCTTTGTTGAAGTCCTTGAGCATCGTTGTGAAAGTCAAAAACCAGGTCCAGAATCAGCATGTCATGAGGGCCATCTCTTCGGGCATACCTAAATTGTCTCAGATCCAAGCAGGGGTTGTAGGTAATGCCTCCACTAATGCCAAGTAGCGAGACATTAGGGAATTCCCCACAACGATCAATGACGATGACATTTTCTCTGGACCGAGAACACTAATGAACATCAGAATGTGTAAGAGTCATCAATCGTTGTGACCACCTCAAGCCTTGCTCATTCTTCAAGACTGATTGGGGAAGGTGAGAAATAAACCACCTTGCTAGAAGAGGAGTACAGCACATGAGAACACCTCTTTTCCTCATTATTCGTGTGTGAAATGAGTGGAGGATGTCCCCAAGCAATGTAGGCACAGGATTCCGAGATATGAAAATTTTGACAGCATTCACATCTATAAGCTGATCAGGGTTTGGGAACAAGACCAACCCATAGATGAGAAGTGCTACAATCTCCTCAAAAGCTTGTAGATCTAGAGAATTCCATCATTCTTGTGCCTTCTCAAACAGAAACTTTGCCAAGAAACCCCTGACACCACTTTTGGTTTCCCAGTGACCTTTGATGTCACATGGTTGCAAGTGTAGGGCTTGAGCAACATCTCCAGGCTTTGGTCCTCTTTCTGTATCGTTGTAGGGTAGTTAATGGAGAATAGGAATCCTCGGGAGTTGAGAAAATTCCTCCAAAGTAGGCACTAGTTGGTAATCAGGAAATGTGAAGCAATGGTGTAGGGGGTCAAAGAATTGGAAGAGAACTTTCACCATGTCTTCTTCAATGTTGGAGTTAACCAAGTTGAGAAGTCTACCATGTCTTTCAGTGAAGGGAGAATTCTCTGGAATCTTGGAAGCAAGCTCCTTGAGTAGAGGAGGAATTCTCACAAGGTTGACCTGGATTGTTTTCCTGCGGAGTGATTCCATAACCTACAAAACAGGAACAAAGATGAAGATCCAAACCCTTGAAATGGTTAGTGGATGCATATGATGCTTCATGATGTTTATGATGTATGCACAAGCATATGTACAAGCAAGTCACACAAGTTCCTAGTTTCAGGCTTGCATGGGGTTTCATAGGTAAGTACCCTCTTGAAGTTTAGTTGGCTCAACCTGTCCTATAAATAGTAACCGGGTTCTAAGGAGCTCAATATCACCGGATTATTTTCTGGTATCATTATTTCAGTTTAGCCACTTAAGTGGCGACCGAAATCGTCCAAGAAAATAACCCTCAATAAGTGTAGTATCGAGTATCTACCAACTTTGGACTGCACCAAAGTCGGTCTTCTCACTACCCCTAATAAGGCCAAGATGGTCAAGTAAAGGTTCTAAAAGTCCATTAGTGCTTCATGACATCACTCAGCGGCCCCGTATTCTCTTTTATTGACTCAAAGGCTACCGGTACCCACAAATATGTCGCACTAATATAGATATTGCTTCAACCATGTCGGTATACCCCGCACAGTTTCCACAATGTATTGCTATTTACCTATGAATGTTTCCCAAATCCGGGTAGAGGATTTCAAACCCAAACAATAGAACCAAATGTAAAGCAATCAAAGCAAACAAGGTAAGCATGTAAAGGTGATCTAAACCCTAAGGTAACCCCACTTTTTATTTATCCCCAGCAGAGTCGCCAGTTCTGTGATACGGTGGGAGAACAGACTTGAGGTTTTGCGTTTGTGTTTGCAAATGTTTCAGTTTAGCAAGAGTCGCCATCGACTTTTTATTTTATCCAAAGGAAAGGTCAAAAAGCACAGGAAAGACATTTGAGATGTTTTCTTGGGTTCGGGGGGTAGATTATGAAAAGGGAAGGTGCAAGCACCCTTTTCATCCATGGTTTTTCATGGGCCCTTAGTTACTTGTTTAGATCACTTTCTTTTGCTTTCCAATTGTTTGAAATGGTGCTTTGTGTGCATTGTGTGTGGTTTTGAAAATGTTTTGAAAAGAGGCCATCGTTGTGGCAACCTTTGTAATGATTCTTGTTTGAATATATACAAAGGTGTTTGTCTTTTGAAAAAGATATTTCAATGTTTGAAAGTTCGTCTTGGAAAATTGTATGGTGAGATGTGTTTGAAAATAGCAAGGATGTTTTTGCAAGTTTTGATCAAGTAACTAAGAGTTGTCTACCCTATCTACTCAAGAGTCTTTCCTACACATTTTTAACCCTTTTGACAGTGTTGTTTTACCATTGCATTTGGTAAACAACCTTGTATTTGGATGTTAAACGGGACAGGCGTGGGTCGTCGGATTGACCACGATAGCAATTGTGCTAAGTATCTTTAGAAAATTTTTGAGGGACTAGATCATTTTTGTATAGGCAAGCAAGATAGCGTCATCGAGGGACTATGATATTTTGTTTTTGTTTTGTTTTGCCAAGATACTCAACATGCATAATATGGCCATTTAAAAGGCAACAAGTGGATGAAACCCTAGGGGTGCATGTGTGTATTGTGTTGTCAATTTACATGCTTTTATGTCTTGTATTAGGTCTAACTATTTGTTTTGATTTTGGATATTGCATACAAACTCTAATCTCTATCATGGCATATTTGAAAGCTATAAATGCGTAAAATAAATCTACGACTATTACAATATTGATATGGGGAGGGGGATACGATTTTGAATGGGGAGTCTTTGCAAGAAAATAAAACCCTAAGATTTACTATTACATCCAAATTGAACTCTTTGCATCAAATAATAAATAAGAAATATTTAAATAAGAAATTTAAATATAAATATGCAAAATATTATAAATATGTAAAAAAATGTTTTTGTTTATTTTTATGTATGTAAAAATAAAATATTTAATGCATCAAAAATAATAAAATGAAAGATTATTTTTATTAAGGGTAAAAACCCTAATTTTCTTTAAGAAAGTATATACACATTAAATATATTATTTATGTACAATAAAATAATAAAATATATACAAATGTCAAAAATAAAAATATATTAGAAAAAATATTATTTAAGTATGTAAATAATAAAAATAAAGGTATAATATTTCTATGTATTATTTTCAAGTTTCTTATTAAAGAAAATAAAAGTATGTTATTCAATAATTATTTTTATGTTAGAAAAAATAATAAAAATACAAAATAAAATGTGAAAATTTATGAAAATATTTTTAGTAAATTTTTTATGTTTAGAAAAATAAAATAAAGTCAGAAACTAAAAAATAAATGAAAATATATGAAAATATAAATCAAATAGGCTAAGAGGTGTAAATAGCAAGTCAGTGGTGCAAATAGCAAGGAAATGACAAGGCCCAGCCCAGATCAACTTCATCTTCAACCTTTGAATCACAAAAACGCACGCCTGTGTACAAAATCTGGAAATCATGCATACGTGCTCTAAAGCAAAAACTGATAACACCAAAGTCATAGCATTTTTCAAGATGATTCCAACCATATAAAGAACTTAATCTAACTCTCAAAGACCAGAGAGAACTTCTCTGGCCCTAATTTTTAACCTAGCTTTTTCAGGAAGTTCATCAATCAAATTCTCTCAGCACACTTAACTTAAATGAAATCTATGCATATGTACAACTTAAGGGCTATGAGTACTACACTTTTTATTCACAAAACTAAGCCTAATGATTCCTAAATAGAGAGATAGGAAGTTGGAAAATACATGTTTCAGTTGAACACGAGTATGGCAATGTAGAGCTTTTCAGTGAGGCCTGAGATGCTTGGGAGCTTGATTGAACTTCCTCTGACCTTCCCCAATGCTTAGTTTGCTTTGGATTTGCTTGAACAAACTTGTAGAAGTCAACCTGCACAAGCTAAAAACAGAAATGGTGAAGCTTGCAAATGGAGTTACAGTCAATGGCCAATGGTTGGGATAGCTCAGGTGGGTTATATGGAAGGTATTGGAACAGATTTGGGGCAAAATGCACGAGTAGTTTTTTCTATGGAACTCAAAGTGCAGAAAATGCCCTGTTTTGCAAGAAGAATGTGTTTTTGTGTTTTGGAAGGCTTGAGGGTTGGATGGCTCATGTTTCTGGCTCAAGGCAATGTGCAAAATTGTTTCAAATGCTTATAAGAGTTGGTTATAACAGATACTCAAGTTGTGGCTCTTTGGCAAGTTTTCTTGTTTTTTAAGTAAAAGTGTGAAATCATACAAGATAGGCATGTACAGGCTATCTTCCAGCTTGCACTTGGTGATCTTGGCCCCCTATGTTTGTGGATATTGTTTTATGTCCAAGATTTTGTTCAAGGCTCAAGGGATGCAATTTGACATAAAGCAAGTTTTGACAAAAATGGCAATGTTGCCTTTTTGCTATTTTCGGATTAATCATTTGTGCAAACCTCTAATGATCAGAACAAAGCTTCAATCCATTGAGTTTGCATTTAATTCTTGAGTTTGGAAGGGTTTATAGACCTGTAATCAAGTACAAATAATGCTGGATGGAAATTGCAACTTGTAGCAACATGAAACATGCCATGGATCAAAGTGAGTTTTTGCCAAAAATTAAACCTTTGATTCTCCCTAACCATAAATGATTTTGGAGAGTTCTTGGACATTTTGGAAAGCTTGTAACATTATATACAATCCATATTTGAAATGAATTTTGATATTCCAAGTGTAACTAGGTGAAAAATTGCCATGAAGATAGGTCAAAATCCTGCCTAAACTAGGGCAAAATTTCACTAAGTTAAAAGTTTCATGAACCCTTGTTCCAAAAATCATAACTTGAGATCCAAGCTTCTTTTGAGAAAACTTTGTGAATAAAATTTGTAGATTTTGTGGAGGACTACAACTTTCATGTTGTAAGTTTTGTTTGAATCTAATTGCATCATGGTGAAAAATTTGGGCAAAGTTGGGAAAAAATAAGAAAATTTCATAACTTAGAAAAATTCTAAGTTATGAAATTTTTCAATTTTAAACCCTAATTTGCAAAATTAGGTTTCTTGATGAACAAGTTTCATTTTTTGACACATATTGATGAAAAATGACCCTTGGCACTTGATTCTGACCAAAAAGTCCAAGTTTGACTTTTCATTGTACAGTTGATTTTTGATCAGTTGACTGGAAAATTCCTTTGTCAATCCAATGCAATTGAGATCTTTTGAACCTTTTGAATAGGTCAAGATGATGCCATTTAGTCCTTGAATCCATGCTTGAACCCAATTTGCCATTGGCTAGGTGAAAAATCAGAAATTGCCCTTCTGTAGTCAAAACCCTAAAAATGACCATTTTGCCCTTTTGATGATCTGATCAAATTTCTTGAGGAGTTGTGGTCCAAACTTGATCAAATGGTTCATATGAGCCCATAATATTGATGTGGATCAATTTTAATGAGGTTTGACTGTAAATTGGCCATAGTTGACTTTTTCCCCAATACAGTTGATTTTCAGGTCAACTGTCCAATTGACTAGGCAAAAATTTGATTCAAGACTTGAAACTTGGTATGAGCAATCTTATAAGTCCAACATGAAGTATGAAAGTAACATTGAGCATTAGAATTCCAAAATTCCTTGTGCAAACCCAAACCCTAATTTAGGTCAACAGTGCAAGGAGATGTCTTAAGCAGAGCAAACCCTAGCTTGGTCTTGAGTTCAAAGAGTCTTGTGAGGAGAAATCTTGATAAAATGAGAGGGAAAATTTTGGGGTACAACACCATGTATTTCGGTAAATTGAGAATTTTCGGGAACTCTTGATGCTAGATCTTTAAGTCTAGGAGGGATCCTTACAAGATTGACTTGAATGGTTTTCCTGCGAATAGAATCCATGTCCTATAAAACAGAACAAAGATAAATCCCAAAAATCCTTGAAATGGTTAGTGGGTATGAGTATGATGTTATGATGTTTATGATTTTATGTACAAGTAAATATATACAAACAAAACAAACAAGTCCTTAGGTTTAGGCTTGCATGGAGTTTCATAGGTAAGTACCCTCTTGAAGTTTATTTGGCTCAACCTGTCCTAGTAATAGTAATCGGGTTCTAAGGAGCTCAATATCACTGGTTTGTTTCCTTAGTCATTGTTTAAGTGTAAGCCTCTTTAATGGCGACTGAAATATCCCAAAAAACCAAACCTCGATGAGTGTAGTATCGAGTATCTACCAACTTCAGACTTCACCAAAGTCGGTCATCTCACTACCACTCAGTGGCCCCGTATTCTCCTTGACTACGCAAGGGCTACCGGTACCCACAAATATGTCACACTAACGTAGCTATTTCTTAGACCATGTCGATATAACCGACACAGTTTCCATAATGTATTGCTACTTACCTATAAGGTATCTGATATTTGGGTAGAGGATTCAAACCCAAACAAAGAACCAAAATGTAAGTAAATACAAGTCAAACAATGAAAGCAAGTAAATATGATCTAACCCTAAGGTAACCCCACTTTAAGAATTGTCCCCAGCAGAGTCGCCAGTTTTGTGATACGGTGGGAGAACTGACTTGGTTGTTTTTCATTTGATCGCAAATGTTGCTGTTAGGAAGAGTCGCCACCGACTTTTCTTTTATCCAAAAGGAAAAGCTGAAAAGAATAGGAAAGACCTTTGAGATGTTTTCTTGAGTTCGGGGGTAGATTATAAAAAGGGAAGTTGTTAGCACCCTTTTTATCCATGGTTTTCCATGGGCTCTTAGTTACTTGCTAGATCACTTGCTTTTGTTTGAAAATGTGTTTGTGTGGTTTTTGAAAGTATTTTGAAAAGGTGCCATCATTTAGGCAAACTCTGTAATGATTCTCGTTTGTAAGAATGTATACAAAGTGTTTGATCTTTTGAAAATGTTTTCAAGTTTGAAAGATGTTTTTTGAAAGTGTTGGTGTTTGTTTTGAAAATAGCTAGGATGTTTTTGTTTTGAAGTTGAGCAAGTAACTAGGAACATTCTACCTACTCAAAAGTCTTTCATATTCATTTCCTCTTTCCTTTGGCATTGTTATCTTACCATTGATTTGGTAAGTAACCCTATCTTTGAATGTGAAAGGGACGGGCGTGGGTCATTGTATAACCATGATTAGCAATGTTGCAAGGTATCTTAGAATTTTCTTTAGGGACTAAGATCATTTTGAAAGGTAACATGGATAGCGTCATCGAAGGACTATGATCTTGTACTTTGCTTGTTTTTGCTAAGATACCTCACATGCATAATATGGCCATTTTTGTAAGGCAACAAAGTGGATTTACCCTAGGGGTGTTTGTGTGCAAGTGTATTGGTTTACATGCTTGATTTGTCTTTGAATTAGGATTTTATAAGCATTTATTTTAATCTTTCCATACAAACCCTAATTACTAGCATTTGTATATAAAGCATTTAAATTGCGGAAAATAAAAATACTAAGCTATTACATCATTAAGGGGAGGGGATATACAATTTACAAAATGGGGAAATTGCAAGAAATTAAAACCTTAATTATCTATTACAACCATATTGAAATTGAATAAATATACAAGAATATAAAGATAATGCAAAAGAAAGGAAGATTGTTTTTTTTAATATGAAAGGGTTTTAAGTCTTGACCTAATTGAAAATGATTAAGGAAAAATTAAGCAAAATTACCCTAACCTAAATAAGAAAAGAAAATAACTAAAAAGAAGATTTTTTAGGTTTTTATTTATGAAAAAGTTTTAAATTAGTAAAAATAAAATGTATATTAATTAATTAAAAGAAACCCTAATTCTAAATTAATTTTATTCACAAGAAAGTAATATAATAATAATTAAAACTAATCATCTAAATATTTTTTTAAAAAAAATAAATTAATTTATTAAAGAAAAATGTTTTTTATTCTTTTGTTTTATGAAGAAAAATGAACTAAATAAATATAAATAATAAAATATAAATATTTTTTGGATTTTTATTAGTAATAATATAAATAATAATAATAATAATAATAATAGTAATAATAAAATAAAAATAATAATAGTAGAGAAAAATAAAAAAAATTAAAGTCAAGGGTTAGAAAGTAAACAGGGAGTATGAAAGAAGCAAAAAAGTTAGGCCCAGGGGTATGAGGCCCAAGTGCCTGATTCAGCCAAAAATGAAAAAAAAAATATGAACAAAAAAGAATGACATCCGTCTCTGGATCGTACCTGAATTGTTTCTAGAAGATGTGTTGAAATAAGTGTCCGAATGACATCCATCTCTGGATCGTATCTGCACTATTTCCAGAGGAGAATCTGGAATAAGTATCAGGATGACATCTGTCTTTGGATCGTACCTGAACGGTTTCTAGAAGAAAATCTGGAATAAGTGTCAGAATGACATTCGTCTCTAGATCGTATTTGTACCGTTTCTAAAAGAAAAATCTGGAATAAGTGTCAGAATGACATCCGCCTCTGGATCGTATTTGCATCGTTTCTAGAGGAGAATCTGGAATAACTATCAACATGACATCTGTCTCTGGAACATACCTGAACTGTTTCTATAAGAGAATGTGGAATAAGTATCAGGATGACACGCGTCTCTGGATCGTATCTGAATCGTTTCTAGAAGAAAATATAGAATAAGTATCAGGATGACATCCGTCTCCAGATCGTACCTGAATCGTTTCTAGAAGAAAATCTAGAATAAGTATCAGGATGACATCCGTCTCTGGATCGTACCTAAACCATTTGTAGAAGAAAATATGGAATAAGTGTCAGAATGACATTCGTATCTGGAACGTACCTAAACTGTTTCTAGAAGAAAAAACTGGAATAAGTGTCAGAATGACATCCGTCTCTTGATCGTATCTGCATCGTTTCTAGAGGAAAATCTAGAATAAGTATCAGGATGACATCCATCTCTGGATCATGCCTGAACCATTTCTAGAAGAGTCTTCTTTAGAATGTTTCCACTGGGAATTCTTGTTTTAAGAAGAAATCGGTTGGGGGTATTGATTCTGTTTGATTGTACGTTCTCTTTTGATGGAAATCACTGTTGATGCCCCAAGTGATGGAGATTTTTCCCGGCTATTTAGGAGTTTATGAGAAATTTCCTTGGAATTTTGACTTGACTTCCCCCAGAGGTGTTGATAATGATTATGACGTGTCCCCTTGGTTGGAAGTGTTTTTCCAATTGAGGTGAATCTTTTTATTGAGAAAGTTTTTGTTCATTGGCTATTTGTCGTGTGAATTTCTCCGCTGTCAAACAATTAGCTACATGTAAACAGCAATATTCAAATAATGCAAAGTTTATGTTTGTCTTGAAGTTTTTGAAAATTCATTTTTTTAAGTAAAATAAAAATTTGCAAGAATGTGACATCAACTCAGGATTTATAGCAAGTCCTACAGGAGCCAGGATACCTTTTGTAACAATATACTTCTGAACTAACCCATGCTTCAGTTAGGACTTTTAAGGATTGTAATGTGGCTTGGTTCATGGTTTAAAAAACAAAGGATAAAAGCTCAAAATTTATTTGTACCCAACCCATTCTTCGTGATGTTCTTTAGTCCTAAACTCAGTTAATTATGCATTTAGATTCCAGTTGGGTATGGAATCTTTGCTCTGATACTTGGTGATGGTTCAGAAAATTGAACGTTTGCTTGAGAAGGCAGTCATTTTTGTAACCTTTTCTTTTTTATTGAGGATTTGTAGGACCTCTTTTTTTAAATTTTGTTATCCCTACTTTTGCCTGAACTGTTTCTTTTGTGTTTACAGTCAGCGGGATGCCCCAGCTCTTCTTGAGTCTCCTTCACAGGTTCTGACTTAACAGGCTTTTTATTTTGAGATATAATGACTACCTGTCATGATGATTATGCGGAACCATCACCATATTTTGATTTGGAAGGGCGTCTTTGATGCCATTCATTATGTATGAAGTGGAAGATTGCGACTGAATGTGCATCTGAATTAACTGAGAAAGCTACCCTGCCCCAAGTTATGATTAAGGGTTTTAATTTGTATGAAAATAAAAACTCCTACTTCTTGGGCTCAAAGGGGTTGACTAGGAATTATCTTCCTTATAACTCCACTGTTTAGGATTTGAAACAACGCATGTACATCGTCAGCGGGGTCTGTTCAAAAGCATACTATAGAGATCGTGGTATCGTTTTCGTCATCCTCCCTTATAACTTTTAACGAGAGTTGAATATCACAAAAGGGAGTAAAAAGCACAGTTTAAATATAATGAAAATGACATAATTCAAGAAAAACATATGTAACGCATTAATGGGAAAACCAAAGTTTGACATGACAGTAATTGTTTGAAAAAGCAAAGGAAATTATAATTGAAAAACAAAAAATGAACTAGATGCTCTCAATGATTTTTCCTAGGAGAAGTGGTCACGTGGTGAGTCTCTGGAGGGTCGAATTTAATCTCCTTGGCGTCAATCATATCCTGAATTTTGTTCTTCAGATCCCAGCAGCCATTAGTATCATATCTAGGACTATCAGAATGGTATTCACACCTTTCGTTAGGGTGATAGCTAGGAGCAGAAGTATTGGGATTCCACAGAGGAGCTTTTAACGTAATCAATTCCTCCTTCAACATGTGTTTTAATGCTTGAGCTAGTGACATGTTGATTTTGGTGAATTGTCTCTTAGGCGCGACCTCCTTACGCTGATTCCCTTGTTGTTGTCGTTGCACAGGCATAGGATTAGAGACCAGTACTACACCCACAGATGGGTGGTGGTTACCTCCAGCACATCCCTCCTGACCATATACAGCATTAGCTTCCTTCTTGCCCCTGAATGGCTTCTTCTCAGCATTAGAAGGTACAACCATTGGAATCTTCCCACTCTTCATACCGCTTTCGACTCTCTCCCCAGTCAGAACTATCTCTGTAAAGCCGGATAAAGAACTCCCAATCAGCATATTGAAGAATGGGCATGTCAGAGTTCCCATGAACATGTCTACCATTTCTTGATCAGTTAGAGGAGGTTGCACCATGCCGACTAAATCTCTCCATTTCTATGCATATTCCTTGAACCCTTCTCTTGAGCCCATGCACATATTCTGCAATTGCACTCGAGTTGGTGTCAGGTCAGCATTGTATTGGTACTTCTTGTAGAAATCAGCAGCCAAGTCTTCCCAGGTATGGATGTAAACTCCTTCAAGATGATAGAACCACTCCAGTTGAGTGCCGGCCAGACTTTCTTGAAAGAAATGGACCCATAACTTTCGGTCAGCAGTGTAAGGCTGGATCTTTCTGACGTATGATCTCAAATGAAGTTTAGGACAAGAGATCCCGTCATATTTAGAAAATGTGGGAACCTTGAATTTTGGTGGGATGACCACTCCAGAAACCAGCCCTAATTCTTCACAGTCCAAGCCAGGTATCTGCTGAATCTCCATAGCATTGAGATGATCCTCTAGATGTTTGTATTTATCATTAGCAGAAGGATATTGTTCCTCAGAGTAATCAGCTTCATCCTCATCAGTCCCTGGGTTGTTATCATCTTCATGATTATCCCCCTCATTTGATGGAGTTGAGAGATCTAGAGCTCTCTTGGTTGGTCTTCTAAGTGTTCTTCCCAAACTCAACACCAGTCAGTTTCTTTGCCTTTTTTTTCTTCGGTTTGGTGATGAGAGTTTTGAGTTCTTCCTGCCCCTTGGCCAGAGCCAGGAACATTTGTTGGAACTGAGCATTTTGGGCTTGAAAGTCTTTTACTGTCTGTTCAATAGCCATTTCTTTTGCTGAAATAAACAGCGAAAAGATAAGAAACCTGTATTGAAATACCTGCTATGCAATGACATGTATGATATGCTTATGTGATGTTTTCAAGGGTCTCACGGGGTAAACATAAGAAGATATTAGAATCCAACTGCAGCTTTGATTGAAGAACTTCGTATTGTTGAAGGTCCTTCTATGAGAATCAAGCTCACCTTGTCGAGTGGGTCATAACCTTTGACTCAAGTTACTGTGTTTTGGTATTTTTACGGAATTGGCTAGAAGAAACTAAATCCCATGGCCTCTTTCTAAACATCTGGTTCATCATGACCTACATCACAGACCCTTGAGATCCTTGAAATAGTTAAGGCAATGCTATGGCATGATGTTATGATATGTACGCTATATATATCAAGCAAACATGTAAGGTGATGAAGACAAGTATGTCTTGCAAGAAAACCAGTTTATTGGATAATGTATACAAACAAAGTCCTGCAAGGAATACAAACAAAAACCCTACAATAAGTTCAATTTGTTAGATAATGAAGGCAAACAAGTCACACAAGTAGCCTTAGGTTTAGGCTTGCATGGATTTCATAGGTAAGTACCCTCTTGAAGTTTAGTTGGTTCAACCTGTCCTAGTAATAGTAATTGGGTTCTAGGGGATCTCAATATCACTGATCTTTCTTCATCGGGCATTGTTTTAGCGCAAGCCTCTTTATTGGCGACCAAAATATCTCGAAAGTCAGATCTCAATGAGTGTAGTATCGAGTATCAACCAACTTTGGAATGCACCAAATCAAGCTATCTCACTACTTCCTAATGGCCAAGTTGGTCCAATTAAAGGTTCTAAGGTCAGTTGATGCTTTATGACACCATACAGGATCCCTATATTCTCCTTGACTACTCAAGGGCTACCGGTACCAACAAATGTGCCACACCAACGTAGCTATCTTTTTAAATGTGTCGGTATACCCCACACAGTCCCCATGATCTATTTCTACTTACCTAAAAGGTGCCCCAGATTCGAGTGTAGGATATTTTAGTAACAACCCAAACAAGCCCTCAAAGATAAAGCATATAAAACACACAATGTAAAGCAAACAAACAATGAAATAAGCTCTAAGGTAACCCCACTTTTTATAAATATCCCCAGCAGAGTCGCCAGTTCTGTGATACGGTGGAAGAACCGATTGTTTATATTGGTTTTGCATTTGTATTTGCAAATGTTGCGGTAAGCAAGAGTCGCCATCGACTTTTCTTTTAACCAACAAAGGAAAGGGTGAAAAGAATAGAAAAAGACCTTTCGAGATTATTTCTGAGTAAGGGGGTAGATTATGGAAAGGGAAGGTGTTAGAACCCTTTCCATCCGTAGTTATCTACGGGCTCTTAGATGCTTAGCTCATTTTGAAAATACCTTGTGCTTTGTGTGTTTTTGAAATGTTTTTGAAATGCCAATAGTAAGGTGATTTGCTTTATGATAACTCTTGTATCATTCCTCAAGAGTGTTGATAAAGCGTTTGAAAATGTTTTTGAAAGTTGTCTTTTGTAAGTGTGAAAATTTGTTTTTGAGCAAGCATCTAACAGTTATCTACTTTACTCGAAAGGGTTGTTCTTTTCCTCCTTTCCTTTAGACAAGACTAGTCTACTATTAGTGAGTAGGTAGCCATAGTCGTTTGGATGTATGAGGGACATTCGTGGGTCATCATACAATCATAAAGGAAACATATAGAGATGCTTTAGCAATTTTGTTTAAGGGAATAGATCATTTACCGAAAGGCAACTGTAGGGTCATCGAGGGACTATGATCTTTTGATTTACGGGTCTTTGCTAAAGCGTCCCCGTTTTGAGGGACATGACTGTTTTTCTGAAGGCAACCAAAGTGGGGTACCCTAGAGGTGTATATGGGTAATGTGTGTTATGTTTAATTATTTTAGTCTTTTTGTTAGGCTTGCTAGCATTTTGATTTTAATCTTTGCCATACAATCCTATTAGTCATACATCTAGCAGTTAATATGAAAAGCAATAAAGAATGCAAAAGGTAATGGTCCTACGCTATTACAACCAAATTGAAAGGCAAGAAAATGTAAAAACAAGGAACAAAATAAAGAGGGGAAGTGAATCCTTCGATCCAGGCAGTAGACTCCTTCGATTCACCCTTCTTTTGATTTCTTTCAATTGAGCTTAGGATCTGGCGTGATCAACCTTCGATTGCACCCTTTCTTGATTCTTTCGATTTAGGTTGAGGTCTAGCTTGATCAAACTTCAATTGCACCCTTCTCTTCTTCTTTTGATTGAGGTTGAGAGTAACCTTCGATTGCAACCTTCTCTGCTTCTTTCGATTAAACCATGAAGCAACATGGATCTGCAGAGCAGCATGAGTGTATATCCTTCGTTCACACCCTTTTTGTCTCTCATTTGAGTCTGTATAGGTTAGTTCTAACATATATTTGGACAAAAAAGCAAACAAATTAAAGGCATAGCAACGAAGATATAACTAGAAGGTTTTTACATATTATGCTGAAACGGAAGGAAAAAATAAGTGAAAGGCGATTTGCATGTTATGCTGAAATGACAGATGCAAGGTCAAGGGACTTACCTTGCTTGAAACCGAAACTTGTGTGGGGACTAGAGTTGTTTGATCTTCTTGGATTCGAAAGGAGAGAGGCAAGTGTGGTTTGATCTTGTTGAGTTTTGAGATTTTTTGGTGTGCTTCTCTTAAGTTGTGTATGCGTGTAAGGCAATATATGTGTATGGTTCTTGGGCTTATGTCTCTAGTGTGTGTGTGTATGTATGTGGTATCCCCCCATTTGCAATGTGCTTTAGGACTGTATTTATAGGGATGTGAGGGTGCATGGAAATGGCAATAGAAAACCATTAACTTAGGCTTGGAAGGCCATAAGACAAGAATCCAAGACATTGAAAATTGGCCATATTTGGATAATTCTTGCCATTTTGAAATCTTGAATGAACCTGGACACATTTTACTTTCGAATTCCCTCACGTATTGCCCTTCAATTAGCCCTGAGTTTCTTCCTTCGAATGACTCTGAGTTACCTCCTTCGGATGGCTCTGGTTCAGCTCCTTCGATTGAGTTCATCCACATCAATTCGAATTGCTCAGATCTTTGATGACTCTGAATTTCGATTGTTCAAAGTTTTCGAATTGACTTTACACAAAAGCTTGGTTTTTTAAAATGGAAGTGTTCACTTTGTGCCATTAATGGAAATGTGGATTGGATAAAGCTTAAACCACTTGGATTAAAGCTAAAAAGTTTGTGTAATCCATTAATTATGGATAGATACACAAGTTAGGAGGCCTTCAAAGCAAGACCATGCAGCCTAGGTTTGAAATTGGATTCTTGTTCATCACAAAATGCCTTGTAATTCAAGTGACAAAACACCAACTTCATCTCTTCGATTCTCCCTACTCAAGAATGATCTCAAAGAGTTCTTTGACATTTTAGAAATCTTGAAATGTTCTCTACAACCCATATTTGAATTTATTTTGAAGATTCACCTTATAACTATATGAAAAGGTTCCATGAAGTTGAGTCAAAATCCTGACCAAATTAGGGCAAAATTTCACTAAGTGTTTAGTTTTATGATCCTATGTTCTTGAAATTATAACATGAGATCCAAGCAATTTTGGAATAAGTTGTGTTAAGAAAGGTTGTAGATTTCATGGAGATATTCAACTTTTATGTTGGAAGTTTCTCTTGAATCATCTTGCATCATGGTGAAAATTTGGCTCAAAGTTATGAAAAAACATGAAATTTCCAATACTTAGAAAAATTTCTAAGTTTAGAAATTTTGACTTTTCAAAATGAAATCTTGACTTTTTGATTTATTTATGAATAATTTTCATATTTTGACATGTTTTGATGAATTATGATCTTTGGCACTTGAATTTGACCAAAAAGTCAAAGTTTGACTTTTCAGTATACAGTTGACTTTTGATCAATTGACTGCAAAATTCATCTGTCAACCCAATGGATTTGCAATGTTTTGAACCATGTCAATAGGTAAAAATGATGAAATTGGAATCTTGAGATCATTCCTTAAACCAATTGACCATTTTCTTGGTAAAAAAAATCAGAAATTGCCCTTTCCCAGTCAAAACTCTAATTTTGACCATTTTGCCCTTTTGGAGATTTGATCAAACTTCTTGAGGGATTATGGTACAAACTTGATCAAATTATACATATGAGTTTAAAATGTTGATGTGGATCAAATATTATGAGATTTGACTGTAAATTGGCCATGGTTGACTTTTTCCCCAATACAGTTGATTTTTAGGTCCACTGTTCAATTGACTGGTCAAAAGTGTGATCCAAGGCTTGAAACTTAACATGAGTAATCTTGGGGGTCCATAATGATCCATGAAAGTCATATGAAGAATTTATAGTTCAAAAATACTTGTTCAAACTCAAACCCTAATTTTGGTCATCAGTACCTAAGGAGGTGTCTTGAGCTGATCAAACCCTAGTGCAGTCTTGAGCCCAAGGAGATCTTGTGAGAAAATTCTTGATAAGTGAGAGGGAAAATTTTGGGGTACAACAGCTGCCCCTGTTCAATATTCTTAAACCTGAAGAGTTAGATGGTCATGCCTTGCCATTCTTGACTCGAAGGTGGAAGATGATTGGACACTAGAGTGCCTAGAAATTTGCACTCGGCGATGTGATGGTAGAGGGAATGGGCTTAAAGATGTCATTTGGAGGAGTGATAGAAAGCTGTTGGAGATGAGCTTGTAGATGCCATCCAAAAGTGATTGCTGAATGGTGATTTGTAAGTTGAAAGAATCCGTATCAGAATGGTGTGTGTGTCTGGGGTGTATCTGTATTGTATCTGAGAGTTGAATTTGAATGAGTGTCAGAATGGCATCCGTGTCTGGTGCATATCTGAAATGTATCTAAAAGTTGAATGAGTTTCAGGATGGCATCCGTGTCTGAAGCGTATCTGAACTATATCTGAAAGTTGGATCTAAATGAGTATCAGGATGGCATCGGTGTCTGGAGCATATCTGAACAGTATCTGAAGATTGAGTCTGAATGAGTTTCAGGATGGCATCCATGTCTGGAGCGTATCTAAACTGTATATGAAGATTGGATCTGAATGAGTGTCAGGATGGCATCCGTGTCTGGAGCGTATCTGAATTGTATCTAAAAATTGGATCTGAATGAGTATCAAAATGGCATTAGTGTCTGGAGCATATCTGAACTGTATCTGAAGATCGATTCTGAATGAGTATCAGGATGGCATCTGCGTCTGGAGCGTATCTGAACTGTATCTGAAATCTTTGAACATTGTTAATGGTAGCTGTTTGATTAATCTTATCCTGAAAAAGATAAAATGTTAGCTAACATGCAATGTTTATGTTGTATGAAATGCATAGTATAATGCATTCTTGTGATCGATGTTTATGATATATGGATGCAATGTATGCATATGTGAGCTAGCTTGCTGCACTGCTGTTGGATTGGGGAAAATAAATCCCTGACTACTGTTGAGGAATATGGAGTATAAGTCTTCATGTTGTGAAGTCTAAGTGTTGATGAATTTTTGCTTGGAGAAATAAACTCTGTTGTAAGAGAAGTGCCATGTACTGCTTGAAAAATCCTATCTGGGGAATTCGGAGAAATTTGACGACTTCTACTGGGGATTGATAACTGGAAGCTATGTTCTGTTAAGGATTAAACTGCTCACTTCGGGGAACTTTATGGAGATAAACTTAGAGAGATTTCCCTATCTCTTAAAGCCATTAGCGATTGTCTTTTATTTTGTTTATTTGTAAACAGTAATTATGTTCAAATGCATATGTTCAATAATGAATCATTGGACGTTTTTGTAAACAAAACACAAGCAAAAAGAAAAAAAAACAGATAGTTTTTGCACTTTCAAAGGGATATCTTTGTATTGACTTTTAGTGAGTATTTTTGTACAATGAGACAAACATTATAGTAAGAGAATGTCGTCGTAAAAAATGAAAATTTTAATACAAAGAAAAGATAGCTATGTGCAATAATCCCACGGGGTTCCCATTCTGCTATAGCCTTTGTATCTCTGAGCATCTAGTCTATTTGTTGCCTTGTCCGAAGATGATTGAATTGGTTAGAAATGTCGAGTTTGCAAGTTGTCCATAAGGTGATCCAACGGGACATAGTCATACGCTTTAATTCCATAACTTTTTCCTGGCCCGCCCTTTCGGGTTTTCAGTCCACCGGGATACCCTTTTTTGCCCAAGTCGCCCTTTCTGGTTTTCAACTTGCCGGGTGTACAAATTTTTTTGTTTTATCCCTAATTTTTGCCCTAACCTTTTTGGTTCACCAGGATGCCCTTGTTTTTCCTAGGTATGTCAACCTAGTGGGTCTCTTATGTGTAGTATCTTTTGACTATGTCCGCATTCGCAGGGTGCGGCAGGTCGTCGCCATCCATGATGGTCAAGATCATTGCCCCACCAGAGAATATGTTTTTGATCACAAATGGTCCTCCATAGGTAGGAGTCCATTTGCCTCTGGGATCGTGGCAGTATGATGCGTTTGATCACTAGATCCCCAACTTGATACACTTGGCGTCTGACTTTCTTGTTGAAAGCCTTGGTCATCCGTTTTTGATACATTTGACCATGGAAAATAGTAGTAAGTCTCTTCTCATCAATCAAGTTCAGTTGATCAAGTCGGGTCTAGATCCAATCGTCTTCGTTCAGCCCTGCATCCTTCATAATCCTCAGAGAGGGGATCTGGACCTCGATAGGCAAGACAGCCTCCATGCTGTAAACCAGAGAATAGGGTGTTGCCCTGGTTGATGTGGGAGTTGTGGTACGATACTCGTGGAGAGCAAATGGTAGCATCTCATGCCAGTCTTTGTATGTGACTGTCATTTTCTGTATGATCTTTTTAATGTTCTTATTTGCAGCTTCGACATCACCATTCATCTTCGGACGGTAAGGAGAAGAATTGTGATGTTGAATCTTAAACTGCTCGCACAAGGCGGTGATCATAGTGTTGTTGAGATTTGTACCATTGTCAATGATGATCCTTTCTGGGATACCGTATCGGCAAATGAGATTTTGCTTGATGAAACGGGCAACAACATTCTTGGTAACAGAGGAGAAGGAGGCTGCTTCAACCCACTTTTTAAAATAGTCAACGACCACTAGGATGAAGCGGTGTCCATTGGAGCCTATTGGCTTGATTTCCCCAATCATATCAATTCCCCACATAGCAAAGGGCCAAGGAGCCGTTAAGACATTCAGAGGAACCAGAGGTACGTGCACCTTATCAGCATAAATCTGACACTTATGGCAGGTTCGAGAGTGTTGATAACAATATGCTTCCATGGTAGACCAGTAATAGCCTACCCGTAGAATTTTCTTGGCCATCGTATACCCACTGGAATGGGTGCCAAAAGTTCCTTCATGCAATTCAGCCATGATCCTTTCAGCTTCAACCTTATCTACGCACCGAAGTAACACAGAGTCATGATTGCGTTTGTACAAGATGTCGTTACTAAGGAAGAACTTAGTGGAGAATCTCCTTAAGAACTTCTTGTCATTAACTGAAGCTTCTTCCGGATATTCTTGAGCCTCGAGATACCTCTTGACTTTGTGAAACCAGGGCTGGTCCCCTACTTCTTCAGTATTAATCTCGTGAAAGTGTGCTGGTTCATCCATTCGTTCAATGGTGATTTTGGGAGCCTCGTTATTCCATTTAAGTTTAAACATGGATGACATTGTGGCTAGTGCGTCTGCTAGCTGATTTTTTTCTCGCGGGAAATGCTCGAAGGTAATATTCTCAAAATGTGGTAGCAACGTCAAAAGATGTTCTTTGTAAGGGATAAGGTTAGGGTGTTTGGTGTCCCATTCCCCTTTGATCTTACTGATGACCAAAGTTGAATCTATGAACACATTCAAAGATCTTATCCCTAAGTCTACGGAAGCTCTGAGACCAAAGATGCATGCTTCGTATTCCGCCATGTTGTTTGTACTTTTGAAGCAGAGTCTGGCAGTAAAGGGAGTATGACACCCTTCTGGAGATATGAGTACAACACTGATACCATTGTCAAGTGCGTTCAATGCCCCATCAAAGAACAGGGTCCATCGGGATCCTTGTCCAGGTCCGTCATGTGGCCTGAATTCTTTACAGTTGTCTAACATCATGATGTCTTCAGCCAGAAATTCGAACTTCATGGATTGGTAGTCTTCCACGGCTTGGTGAGCAAGGTGATCATATAATACACTTCCCTTTATTGCCTTCTGGGTGGTATAATGTATGTCATACTCTGTTAGGATCATCTGCCATCTTGCTATTCTCTCGAAGAGAGCAGGTTTCTCGAAGATGTATTTTATCAGATCCATTTTAGATATCAACAAAGTAGTATGAGTCAGCATATATTGTCTTAGTCAGCGAACAGCCCATTCCAGAGTGCAGCAAGCTTTCTCAAGAAGTGAATATCTGGTTTCACAGTCGGTAAACTTTTTGCTCAGGTAGTAAATAGCATGCTCTTTTCGGCCAGACTCCTCATACTGCCCCAATACACACCCCATTGAGTTCTCTAAAACAGTCAGATACATGATCAATGGTCTTCCCTCGACTGGTGGAATCAGCACAGGAGGCTCTTGTAAGTATTCTTTTATTTTGTCAAAAGCAACTTGGCACTCTTCATTCCATTTGACTACTTAATCTTTCTTCAACAATTTGAAGATTGGCTCACAAGTAGTTGTTAGGTGAGAGATGAATCTGGAAATGTAGTTCAAACGCCCCAAGAATCCTCTAACTTTCTTCTCAGTACGAGGAGCAGGCATCTCTTGTATCGCTTTAACTTTGGCAGGATCGACCTCGATACCTTTGTTGATGACGACCAAGCCTAGGATTTTACCAAACCTTACTCCAAATATGCACTTGTTTGGATTCAACCTCAACTTGTACTTCTTATGTCTCTCCAACAGTTTTTGTAAGTGATCAAGATGCTCTTCTTCTGTTTGAGATCTGGCTATCATATCGTCCATGTAGACCTCTATTTCATGATGTATCAAGTCATGAAATAAAGCTACCATGGCACGCTGATAGGTTGCCCCATCATTCTTTAGTCCGAATGGCATCACCTCATAGTAGAAAGTACCCCATTGCGTGACAAACGTTGTTTTCTCCATGTCCTCAGGCGCCATTTTGATTTGGTTGTAACCTGAGAATCCGTCCATGAAAGAAAACACTTTGTGTTGTGCTGTATTGTCAACTAGGATGTCAGTATGGGGAAGTGGGAAATCATCCTTAGGGCTTGCCATATTCAAATCTATGTAGTCCACGCACATTCGTACCTTGTCGTCTTTCTTGGGTACAGGAACAACATTGGCAACCCATTGTGGATAGGAGGTGATGACCAAGAATCCAACGTTAAATTGTTTCATGACTTCTGCTTTAATCTTCTCTGACATATCTGGTCGCATTCGATGGAACTTTTGTTTTACTGGTGGGCAATCCTCTTTTGTAGACAGACAATGTACCACAATATCTGCATCAAGTCTCGGCATGTCTTCATATGACCAGGCAAAGACCTCAACATACTCGTGTAGCAACTGAATCAGACGCTCCTTGACACTCAGTTCCAGATTTGCACCCACCTTGACTTCTTTTTTGTCTTCTTCGGTAACCAGGTTGATTGTGTCCACGGGTTCCTCATGAGGTTGAATGGTTCTCTCTTCTTGCAGTAGTAATCTGGAAAGTTCCCCTGGTACTTCACAATCTTCCTCACCTTCGTCTTCGGCTTGGTAGATTATATTTTCAGAGTCACAGAAATCCATAGCAGAACCGTTATCAATGGGATCCCGAATGGATGTAGACCTGCATTGTGAGTGTCAGTGTGTGTAAGGGTATAGCTATCTTTGAAAGAAATGAAAATGTAAAAAGAAAAAACAATGAGCACAAAGTTTGTATGCAAAACGTCCATGATTCATTGATGTCATATGGAAATGAGATAATAACCCTTACAAATGGACCATTGTGCCTCGGGTAAGACACAAGGTTTTAAGAGTTTGAATTGTTTTAATATTACAGATCCAACAAAATGTAAAGACCAATTACTGTGGGATAAAAGTGATCGGGACAAAATCTCTAGCCTCCCAATTGCTGAGCCCTCCACTGACAGTTGGGAAGATCCAATCCTCCAGGTTGCAACCATCTTCATCATCCTCTACCGCGTTGACTTCACGGTTGCTGATCTTCGGGGGTGGTCCTCCAGCACGAGCGCGACGTACAGCCTTCTGAGCACTTGAAGAGAAACCCAAACCGAACTTATCTGACTTGTATGGGATATCTGGGAGTTGTCCCCAGATAGTGCACCCACCTTCTTCTATTACTGCCTTTGCGTCCTTCAAAGATGACATCCTGAGTGGAGGCCTTGTTATCTTGGGAACAACTTTGGTTACTGCCACATCTTGCAGGACTTCTTCAAAGTGTTGGAATGGAGTTTCAATAAATTCACTATCTAATTCCATATATCTGAAGGAATTGAGATGGCTGATAATATACTTTTCTTCTCCATGAACGATGATAATCTTCCCTTGAATTGGATACTTCAGCATTTGGTGCAACGTAGAAGTGATAACACCAGCATTGTGAATCCATGGTCGACCTAGCAAGCATAAATATGAGGGACAGATATTCATTACATAAAAAGTTGAATCAAATGTTTGGGTTCCAACCTTTATGGGGATATCCACTTCCCTATGTACCATCCTTTTCGAGCCATCAAAAGCCCTTACTACTATGTTACTTGGCTTCAATGTCAATCCCTCACAGTCAAGCCTATCAAGAGATTTTTTAGGCAATACATTCAGAGATGAGCCAGTTTCCACCAAAACATGAGCCAAGGTTGTGCCCCTACATTCAACTGAGACATGCAATGCCTCATTATGCTTCCTTCCTCTTGGTGTTAAATCAACATCTGAAAAACCTAGACCATTATCTGTAGTTAAGCTAGCTACGCAGTCTTGGAACTGATCGGCAGATGTCTCTTGGGGTACATGGGCAGTTTTCAGGACTTTTACCAAGGCTTTTGCATGCGCCTCGGAACATAGTAGTAAAGCTAGCATGGAAATTTTAGATGGAGTTTGTCCCATTTGCTCAACTACATCGTAGTCGCTTCTTTTTAAGATTTTTAGAATTTCCTCCATCTCTTTCTGGGAGGTCTCAGGAATAGCCAATGATTGTGTCTTTATCTTGACAGACTCAACCAGAACACCTTTTCCTCGAGTCTCGGTTAACTCGGCAGCAAGAGTGTCAGTAGGAATGATAACAGGGATTGTAACAGCTTTATCAGTTGGAGTATTAGTGGAGACTATTGTAGGACATGGAATAGCCTTCGGGGGAGCAACAACAGGAATGATTACGGGTCCAGAAACTTCTTTTGGGGGAGCAATTTCTGGATAGAAAATCCTTCCGCTTCGGGTAATCTTGCTAGTTCCTGCAATATTACTGATGTCGGAGTTAACTTTCTCAGAACTCGAATCTACAGCGGCTGGCCAATCCTACTTGATATCGTGGTAGTAGACATCCCCTCTATAATTCCATGGTATGGTTTTGTCTGACGAATATGGGATTGGTCCAGGCATTATAATTATCAAAGGAGTTACTTTCGGAACTGATGTAATTCTAACGGGTCTTTTGGTGGAGACCCTGGAATAATTGGCGGAAATGGTAATGATAGAAACATCTTTAAAAGGAACAGGTGGAACAAAAGTCTTTTCAAACAAAATTTCTTTGTTATCTATTAGGCATTGAACGCCTGTTTTCAATAAAGGACAGCTGGTTGGTTAGGACAAACAAAAATGACAGCCTTCATCACGCCCGGGAACACACCGGCATTCAACAAGTTCACTTTAATAGTCAGGACTGGGGTCATAAGTTCATCAACTGAAGTAACAAACATTTCTTCTTCAATGGCATTGGTATTATGGCCATGTTTGGGCATAGGGGCAGAAATGACATTTGACTTTTCGGGCGCATCGAATTCAATCTCTTTTGCTTCAATGAGGTCTTGTATTTTGTTCTTTAGAACCCAACAGTTATTAGTGTCATGGTCGGGACTCTCAGAGTGGTATGCACAGCGAGCATTAGGATGATAGTGAGGAGATGTTGTATTAGGATTCTTTGGAGCTTCTTTCAAGGTTACCAGGATGGATCTTAACAGATGTGGCAATACATGAGATAAGTTCGTGTTAATTCTGGTGAATTGTCTGACTAGCCTTTCCATTCTTGGTTGGTTGTTTCTCTGCTGATCAGGCGCAAGTTTAGGAATCATAACAGCCCTCACCATTGGACGGCGTTCGGCCCTATCTTGATTTCTATGAGGATAAACAGCAACCACTTCTTTCTTTCCGATAAATGGATTTCTTATAGCAGCAGAGGATGTATCCTTTTGAATCTTTCCACTCTTTATCTCGGCTTCTATCCTTTCTCCGGTCAATATCAGTTCAGTAAAACCTGCCGATGAACTCCCAATTAGGTGATTGAAGAAGGGACCAGACAAGGTGCCCAAAAACATGTCAATTAATTCTCTTTCAAATAGGGGAGGTTGAACTCTTCCAACCAAGTCTCTCCATTTTTGCGCATAGTCCTTTAAACCTTCATTAGAAACCATGGCCATACTCTAGAGTTGAGTACGGGTAGGTGCAAGATCAGCATTGTATTGGTATTTGTTTAAATGGCCTAGAGAAGTCAAGTTGCAGACTCTGTTTTTTGGTTATGGAAGTTATGGTAAATGGTGTTACAGTTTTGGAATAAGGATGGGGATGAGTTATATTTGATGTAAGTAAGCTTTAGAAACTAAAAGGCCAAGAAACGCACGAGGAAAATGGGAGTTTGATGTTCAAGGTCAAAAACTGTGCAACAATGGAGTTTTTGTGCAATTTCTGATTTCAGAAAGTTTTGGTGTATTTCAGGGTGTTCAAGCTCGTCCTCTAGCTCACAAATATGTCCTCTATTTATAAGCAACAAGTTTGGAGACTTGTTGTTGATCAGAATTCAAAATCACAAGTTTATGCATAACATGTGATTTTTGAGAATTTCAAGTTTCCAAGCATTGTGTACTTGCTAAGATAGAGTGGTTATGCTTTAAACAAGCTTGCTTATGACTTTGTGGATAGAGTGTGATCAGAAGGAACAAGTTAGAGGCTCAAGAATTGACTTTACACAAAAGCTTGTTTTTTCTAAAATGGAAGTGTTCACTTTGTGCCATTAATGGAAATGTGGATTGGATAAAGCTTAAACCACTTGGATTAAAGCTCAAAAGTTTGTGTAATCCATTAATGATGGGTAGATACACAAGTTAGGAGGCATGCAAAGCAATATCATGCAGCCTAGGTTTGAAATTGGATTCTTGTTCATCACAAAATGCCTTGTAATTCAGGTGACAAAACACCAACTTCATCTCTTCGATTCTCCCTACTCAAGAATGATCTCAAGGAGTTCTTGGACATTTTGGAAACCTTGAAATGTTCTATACAACCCATTTTTGAATTTCTTTTTGAATATTCACCTTGGAACTATAGGAAAATTTGCCATGAAGTTGAGTCAAAATCCTGACCAAATTAGGGAAAAAGTTCACTAAGTGTTTAGTTTTATGATCCTATGTTCTTGAAATTATAACTTGAGATCCAAGCACGTTTGGAAGAACTTGTGTGAATAAAATTTGTATATTTCATGGATATCTTCAACTTTAATTTTGGAAGTTTCTTTTGAATCATCTTGCATCATGGTGAAAATTGTGCTCAAAGTTATGAAAAAACATGAAATTTTCAACACTTAGAAAAATTTCTAAGTTTAGAAATTTTGACTTTTCAAAATGAAATCTTAACTTTTTGATTTCTTTATGAATAATTTTCATATTTTGACATGTTTTGATGAATTATGATCTTTGGCACTTGAATTTGACAAAAAAGTCAAAGTTTGACTTTTTAGTATACAGTTGACTTTTGATCAATTTACTGCAAAATTCATCTGTCAACCCAATGGATTTGCAATGTTTTGAACCATGTCAATAGGTAAAAATGATGAAATTGGACTCTTGAGATCATTCCTTAAACCAATTGACCATTTTCTTGGTAACAAAAATCAAAAATTGCCCTTGCCCAGTCAAAACCCTAATTTTGACCATTTTGCCCTTTTGGAGATTTGATCAAATTTCTTGAGGGATTATGGTCCAAACTTGATAAAATGATATATATGATTTTAAAATGTTGATGTGGATCAAAAATTATGAGATTTGACTGTAAATTGGCCATGGTTGACTTTTTCCCCAATACAGTTGGATTTTTAGGTCCATTGTTCAATTGACTGGTCAAAAGTGTGATCCAAGGCTTGAAACTTGACATGAGTAATCTTGGGGGTCCATAATGATCCATGAAAGTCATATGAAGAATTTATAGTTCAAAAATACTTGTTCAAACTCAAACCCTAATTTTGGTCATCAGTACCTAAGGAGGTGTCTTGAGCTGATCAAACCCTAGTGCAGTCTTGAGCCCAAGGAGATCTTTTGAGCAAATTCTTGATAAGTGAAAGGGAAAATTTTGGGATAAAACAGGGGCTTGTCCTTGTGCATTGAAAGAAATCACAAAGGAAGTCCTTTCTTTATGCATTGAAGGCAATCATAGAAGAAGCCTTGGCCCTTGTGAATCCCAGACAAGTCTGAGGAAGCCTCTGCCTTGTGGATCGAAATCCAGTTGAAAGGAGCCTTTAACTTAGTGTGTCCAAGGCAAGCATTAAGAGGCATTTTCCTAGTGAGGCGAAGGTTGCATGTAGAGGCCTTTGCTTACCGAATCAAAATACACATGCAGGAGGATCAAAGGGAACTTGTAGGGGGTTCTCGCCTAAATGAAACTTGGACCAATGCTTACTTGAAGGGGGACCAACACGCAATAGAAGTTGATGGGCCAATGCTTGATCGAAGGGTTTTAGGAGCCCAGTCGAAACTTGTTGACATGCCAATTGAAGGACACTTTGTTCCGATATGCCAAACGAAGGACGTTATTCAGATGTCAATCGAAAGACAGTGTTGACATGCCAATAGAAGCACATTGTTCCCCTGCCAATCGAAAGACACTTTGCTAGCATTCAAAAAATTTCATTTTCTTTAGGAAATTGTTTGTAACCACTCATGTAAGAGAAAAAACTTTGAGAAGCATGAGAGGTACAATTTCAGGGTACAACACTATGTCCCATTGAATTCACTGCAGCCAGCTTTATTACCAATGCCCAAATTCAAAAGGTATAAGATCAATTCAATCGACTTCTTTCAATGGAAAGGGATGATGTTCGAAGACATATGGGCAATATCGGAGTTGGAACCCAATGAGATCACTTCCACATGGCTATTATTATTTGTTTTCACTTTGTTCCTTGCATTCTTTCGACAATTTCCTCTTACTATGATTTATGTCTCCTTGTACAAAAAAAAATGCTTGTTTATAGGCAAATTATCAATACAAATATACTTTGAAGTACAAAATTTTTGTTTTTTCTTCTTTGAGTGCAAAAATGTTCAATGACTAAAATTGAATGAACATGTGCATATGAACATGATTAACTATTAACAAATGCATGAAATAAGGATTTGGGATATCTCCACAGAGTTGTTTCAATAAGATTATCCCCACCAGGTGTAATTTCCTAAAAGAAATCTCCCCCCAACTGAGTTGGTCTTAACTAAAAAAGAAACCTTGCGGAGTTCTTCCCAAAATAATTCATATCCCCCAATAAGGTCTTCAAAATATTCTCCTCAACAGGGTTTATTTCCCCCAAAAAACTACAAATTCCCCAATACAAGTCTTTCTCAGAGATCATTACAAATTAATGGACAAAACCTCTAATCCCCAATGGAGTCGTTACTATCCCCGAAACTTATTTCTTCCAGATTAAAGACAGACAAATGAAGACCTCTTCTGGTTAGATTTATTTCTTCCATATTAAAGACAGGCAAACAAAGACCTCTTCTGGTTAGATTTATTTCTTCCAGATTAAAGACAGGCGAACGAAGACCTCTTCTGGTTAGATTTATTTCTTCCAGATTAAAGACAGACGAACAAATACCTCTTTTGGTTAGATTTATTTCTTCCAGATTAAAGACAGGAAAACGAAGACCTCTTCTGGTTAGATTTATTTCTTCCAGATTAAAGACAGGCGAACAAAGACCTCTTCTGGTTAGATTTATTTCTTCCAGATTAAAGACAGGAAAACAAAGACCTCTTTTGGTTAGATTTATTTCTTCCAGATTAAAGACAGGAAGGCGAAGACCTCTTCTGGTTGGATTTACTTCTTCCAGTTAATGATAGGAAAACAGACAAACCTCTTCTGGTTAGAATTGTTTCTTCTAGTTAATGACACGTATTCAATAGACCTCTTCTGGATAGGTTCATCTCTACCAGTTAATGACAGGAAATCAACATACGTCTTCTGGTTAAGATTAATTACCTAGTGAAGTCTCCAAACAACAGACCTCTTCTAGTAAGATTTATCTCTTCCAGTTAAACACAGACAAAAGACATCTATTGTTTCAGTATAAATTGACCAAAGATTTATTCTGATACTTCTTCCAATTTCTACCAACAGTCACTCTGGATGGCATCTGTAAGCTCGTCTCTGATAAACTCTTTATCACTTCTGTAAATGGCATCTTTAAGCCCATTCTCGACACGATCAACCAACACATCATCAAGTGCAAATTTCTGGGACACTCTAGTGTTCAATCATCTTCCACCTTCAAGTCACGAATGGCGGACCCACCAATCTAACTCTTCAGGTTTAAGAAGATTGAACAGGGGAAGTTGTTGTACCCCAAAATTTGACCTCCCTTTTCTCAAGATATTTCACACAAAGATCTTCAATGATTCAAGCTTGCACAAGTATTGACTAGGTCAAGCCATCTCCTTAACACTGATGCCTCAAATTAAGGTTTGAGTTTTCACAAGGACAGTTGGACTTCTAATATTTAAAATTAATTTCACGGATCATTATAGACCCTTAATATTGCTCCTATCAAGTTTCAAGTCCTGGATCACAAAATTGCTCAGTCAATTGATCAGGTGGCCTAAAATCAACTGTATTGGGTAAAAAGTCAATTATGGTCAACCTATAGTCAAACTTTAAGATTTTGGACCAATATCAACATTTTGAGGTCATATGTATCATTTTATCAAGATTGGGTCATAATTCTCCAAGAAAATTGTTCAAATCGTCAAAAGGGCAAAATAGTCAAAATTAGGGTTTTGATTGAGAATGACCAATCTTTGACTTTTGACCTAGTACATGACTTATTGGTTTAAAACATGATCTCAAGGATTCAAGTACACAATTTTGACCTAATATCATATTTCAATTCATCTCTCAAGATCAGTGGATTGATAGATGAAATTTGGTCATTTGATAAAAAAGGTCAACTGTACACTAAAAAGTCAAACTTTGACTTTTTGATCAAATTTGGATTTCAAAGATCACATTTCATCAAGACATTCAAAAATATGAAATTTGATCATCAAGAAATCAAGAAAATCAAAAATCAAACTTTGCAAGAATTAGAAATTTTTCTAAGTGTTTTTTATACATGTTAATTTCATTACTTTATGACATCTTTTCATCACAATTCAAGATAATTCAAGTTGTAACAAGTTTTCAAGTAAACAACAAGGCTGCATTTTTAAGTTAAAAAATTACAAGTTACAAATCCTAAGCTTTGTCTTGTTTGAACTTTTCCCTTTGACTCAATCATCAAACTTTTCCACTATAATGTCCACAAATATGCCTTGTCTTTGTTACAAGCTGCATAAATTTGTCCACAAAACCAGACTTGTATCATGCTACATATCCTGTTGTCCAAAACCTGCATAGTAATGCCAAGAAAACTGTCAAAACCTGCTCCAAAACTTGCAATGTTGCCCTGCAAAATCTGCATCATATCAGTCCCATATTTGCACAAACTTAGCATATAAGAGCTGCATCTAAAAAGCAATGAAAGTGTACCCAAACAGTTCAAAAACGTATCTATTTCCCTCCCAAATTTCAGTCAATTTCATCTATAAATAAGTTGTTTCACAACACACAAAGGGAGATGTTTTTGAGAGAGAAAATGGGGGATAAAGAGAAAAAAAAGGATTTGGAAAACTTAACAAAAAATTTTGTAAACTCTACTCATCTTCAACTCTATTTTCATTCACAAAGCAAAAACTGAAAACAAAAAAAACCTCTACCCACTGTACAACCTTGCAAGTTTTCCTCTAAAGAAACTATCCAAACACTTCACCAACATCATATAGGACTTGTTCAAACACAAAAACAACTTCTATAACATCACTATTTTCCAAACTCAAAAACAGCCACCTCTAACTTGACTTCTCCAAGACAATACAACAACTCAAACTCAAATCACAAGTTTCAGTTTCAAGGTAAGTTTTCTTGATTTTGAGCTCTTCATACAAGCATCATTAGTGGTTCATTTGTGAAGATAAAATGTAGATATCATAGCCTTGAAGCTAACTATATGCTTATTTTTAATTTTTCACTCACCATATGTTGAGAGCTAACTTATACATGTGACAGAACAATGTTAGAAGTAAAAAAATAGCAGTATGAGTTGATGCATATCTCTATGAGTCGACACATATATGGTACAAAACAGGTTATGAGTTGATGCATATCTCTATGTGTCGACACATATTAGGTACAAAATAGGTTATGAGTTGATACAAAACACGAATGTGTCGATGCAAAACAGAAATGTGTCGATACAAACCATTATGTGTCGACTCATACTGAGTTGGTTTTAATTTCTATGAGCAAAAAATGATATGTATCGATGCAAAACACGCATGAGTAGATACAAAATAGGTTATGGGTCGATGCAAACCATTATGTATCGACTCATACTGAGTTGGTTTTAACTTCCAGGGGCAAGAAATGATATGTATCTATGCATAAGTGTATGCGTCAATGCATAAATTTTTCGTATCAATGCGTAAGTGCATGTGTCAATACATAATTTAAAAAAAAAATTCCTTTCTTTATTTATCTTTACATTCTTGTATATTATTTATTCATTCAATATGATTGTAATAGTAAAATTAGGTTTTATTTACTTTTACCTCCCCATTTGTAAATTTGTACCCGCATCCCCAAATGATGTAATAGTGTAGGATTTTAATTTTCGCAATTTATCGCTTTTAATATAATTTTTAGTAATTAGAGTGTGTATGGAAAGATAAAATCAATATTAGAGAACCCTAATCTCAAAGACAACAATGCATGCAATCAAACACTTTTCACACTTGCACCTCTAGGGTTAACCTCACTTGTTGCCTTGAGAAAAGAATTAATAGTCATGTCCTTAGAATGTGGGACACTTTAGAAAAGACCCTCGATAAAAAAGATCGTAGTCCCTCGATGACCCTTCGATATTGCCTTCGGTAAAACGATCTTAGTCCTTTATAATAATTGCTAAAGCGTCTCATAGGTTGCCTTTTATGACTATATGACAACCCACGCCCGTCCCTTCACATTCAATGATGGGGCTTCTTATCAATCCATGATAATATAGCAATATCTAAAGGAGGAGGAAAAGAACTAAGACTTTTTGAGTAGGTAGAATGTTCTTAGTCGCTTGTTCACAACCATTTTCAAAACATCTTTCAAAATACACCAACACTTTCCATGAAATATTTTCAAAAGTCAACACTTTGTATACATTATTATAGAGACGAGAATCATTACAAAGTTCGCCTTAACAAAGGCACTTTCAAAAATACTTTCAAAATCATAACAAACACATTTCAATCAGAGCATTTCAAAGTGAGCTAGCAACTAAGAGTCTGTAGATAACTATGGATGAAAAGGGTGCTAACACCTTCCCTTTTCATAACCTACCCCCTAAATTAAAGAAATATCTCAAAAGGTCTTTCCTGTTCTTTTCACCCTTTCCTTTATTAGATAAAAGAAAAGTCGATGGCGACTCTTTCCATTCGCAACAATTGTGATAGAATGCAAAACACCGAAAGTCAGTTCTCCCACCGTATTACATATCTGTTATCCAATAATTTGGACTTCTTGCAAGACTTACTTGTTTTCATCATCTTACACTTTTGCTTGGTTTATAGCATACACATCATGCCATAGAATTTTCGTTAAGCATTTCAAGGACCTCAAGGGTCTGTGATGCAGGCTTATTATGAACCAGACGTCTAGAAAGGGGAAGGAGGATTTATTTCCCTCTAACCGAATGTCATTGAAGTATCATGAACCAGACGTCTAGCAAGGGGAAGGAGGATTTATTTTCCTCTAACCGAATGTCGTTGAAGTAGCATGAACCAGACATCTAGCAATGGGCAAGATTATTTATTTTCCTCTAACCAAATGCCATTAAAGAACGAAGTACATTATCTTGAGTCAAAGGCTAGGACCCACTCGACATGGTGAGCTTGATTCTCGTAGAAGGACATTCAACGATACGAAGTTCTTCAATCAAAGTTGTAGTCGAATTCTAACATTTTCTTTTATTTATCCCACGAGATCCTTGAAAACATTGCATTTACATATCATGCATGTCATTACATAACAGGTAGTTCTCAAGATAGGTTTCTCATTTTCTCGTTGTTTATTTCAGCAGAAAAATGGTTCTCAAACAGATCATCAGAGATCTCAAAACTCAAAATGTACAATTCCAGGAGATGTTCCTAAGCTTAGCCAAGGGGCAAGAGGAATTGAAAGCATTCCACACTAAGAACATGACCAAGAAGAATCCTTAGGAAAACAAGGAGGATCAATTGGAACAATTAATAGCTGAGATGGAAAAGATGAGAATCCAAATGATGGGTCATATGGCTCTTATTCAAAACTTAGCTCGGCGACAAGAAGAGTTGAGAATTCCCATCAGCAAACTTTATAAGAACGAATACAATAGTATGGGACGAACGGTTAGAATTCGGGAGCAAATCATTAATCAACCTCTGATGAGACAAAAAGTTGGTTTGGTTGAAATTAGGCCTTTCCAGATTGCTACTACATCGCAACCCCAATAACAACTCCGCCAACAACAACAGGGTAGTCAGCGTAAGCATGGTACTTCCAAAAGGAAATATACCAAACTCAACATGCCGATTTCGCAAGCCTTGAAACACATGTTGATGATGAATTTGGTCACGTTGAAGGATCCTCCTTGAAATCTCAATATTTCTGCTCCTAGCTATAATCCTTAAGCAAGATGTGCATATCACTCCAACCGTCTGGGGCATGATACTAATAGCTGCTGGATGTTGAAATATAAGATTCAAGACTTAATTGACGAAGGAGTGTTGGAATTTAAACAAGAAGGTTAGATTGAGATTTTTTGTCACCCCTCAAAGGCACACCACCTGAAATGAAAAATTCAGGCGGAGAAAGCTCTTTATTCATTCAAACTTTTTTTGTTTGTTCAAACACTTATCTTTATGACAAACTTTGGTTTCCCCCATTAATGCATTGCATATGTTTGTCTTGAATTAATCCATTTATTTTCACTATAATTAAACTATGCTTTTACTTCCTTTTTGTGATATTCAACTCTCGATTAAAAGATATAAGCCTTTAGAGGGAGGATGACGAAGATGGTACCATAATGTCTACAGGCTTTTGAATGGACCTTGTAGACGATGTACAAGAGTTGTTTCATATCCTAAACAATGGAGTTATAAAGAAGATAATCCTTAGTCAACCCCTTTGAGCCTAAGAAGTAGGAGTTTTCTTTTTCACGCAAATTGAAACCTTTAATCATAACCTGGGGCAGGGTAGTTTCTCAGTTAATTCAAATGCACATGTTGTCACAAGCATTTACTTCGTACACAGTGAATAGTATTGGAGATATCCTTCCAAATCAAAAGACAATGATGGTTCCCCGTAAAACAGGCAATCATTATCTCTCAAAAGAAAAGCCCGCTAAGTCAAAACCTACGAAGGAGACTTAAGAAAAAATTGGGGCATCCCGCTGACTGTGATCACGGAAGAAACAGTTCAGGAAAAAAGTAGGGATAATAAAATCAAAAAGAGGTCGCTATAAATAATCGACAACATAAATATGTTACAAAAAATGACTTCCTTCTCAAATAAACTTCCAGTATCCGAACCATCACCAAAATGTCATTCCAGACTCAATTGAAATCTAAACGAACAGTTAACTGAGTATAGGGCTGAAGAACATCACAGAGAACAGGTTGGGTACAAATAAAGTTTGAGCCTTTATCCTTTGTTTCTTAAAATGTGAACCAGGCCACGTTACAACCCTTAAAAGTCCTAATTGAAGCATAGGTTAGTTCGAAAGCATACCGTTAAAAAAAGTATCCTGACTCCTATGAGGGTTACTATAAATTCTGAGTTGAATTCATATTTTTACAAAATTTTGTATGTTTACTAAAAATTCATTTTCAAAACATCAAGACAGACATAAGATTTGCATTTTTAATACCATTGTTTGCATGTAACTAATTGTTCGACAGTAGAGAAATTCACACGATGAATATTTAATGAATGGAAATCATCTCAATAAACAGAATCACTTCAAACGGAAAGACACTTCCAATAACAAGCCTTCCATAATCAAGGGGCATGACATGTTATTATCAAACTCATCTGTGGCAGTCGAGTCAAGATTCAAAGAATCTCTCAAACGTGCTAAATAGTCAGGAGCAGATCTCCATCTGAATCACTTGGGGCATTAAACATGAATTCCAGCAAAGGGTCACGTATGATCAAGCAAACATTTGCTGATAGTGCTACAACACTTACTACTATGGAAAGTGACAATTCTTTGCACCCTATGAACACGGACATAGTCAGAAAATACTACACGTGGAAAAAAAACCCCGCTAGGTTGACTGGCCTAGGAAAAAATAAGGGCATCCCGGCGAACCAAAGAGTTCGGGCAAAAATTAGTGATATATAAATAAAATTATACACCCGACAAGTCGAAAACCTGAAAAGGAGGCTTGAGCAAAAAGGGTATCCCGGTGGACTGAAAATCTGAAAAGACGGTCTAGGCAAAAGTTAGGGATTAAAGCGTACGACTATGTATCGTTATCTCATCACTTGTCTACCAGTATAAGACTTATCACCCTGATCAGCATTTACCAAGGGCTCTAGAAGTTGAGATGATGCTCAAATCATCCATAAATCCCCATTGAGCTACCTTTAGCAAGCTCATGTTCAACAAAGATACACTCCTCGCAAGGCTGAAATAACTTAATTCGCTAGCAGATTTCCCAGGAGGGTGAGGGAATATGATCTTTTTCCCGACAACATCACTAACCAACAGAGTCCCAACCCTTGCCTGAGATTATAACATCAGCACAGTTCATGGGAATTCTCTTCCCCAGCCAAGATTATTCCTCTGAAACTGTAAAATCCCCTGTAGAATTCTTTTCTCCAGCAGAGCTTGTTTCCTCAGCAGGAGTATTCCTCATAAAAGTGTTTCTCCAATAGGCTTAGGGTTTATTTCCCCAATAGGGTTTATTTCCCCAATCGGGTTTATTTCCCCAACAAAAAACACTCTCCCCAGCTTGAGCCTATTTCTATAACTACTACAAATCACCGATAAAATCCCTTTCTCAAGCAAAGGGTAGTCCAGGTTGCTATCCCCAGAAAGTTGCTACAGAATCTGAAATTGGACCAGATATCGTTCAAACTTATCTTCTCCAGACGAGTAAGTGTCCATATTAGAAACTCGATTAGACAACACCTCGAAAGGTTATCCATCTCTTTTATTCCCAATCAGGGTATATAAGAATTAAATTCTCTAGTAGAGCAATGAAAGACCAATGATTTTGAATTCTTCTCCTCAAGCAGAAATCAACGTTCCCTAGCGGAGTTTCCTCAAACACAGAGAAGGAGTCCCCAGCGGCAACATTCCAGACGAGATTAAAGATTACACATATTCTTCATCCCTAGCACCATTCAGAGATTTATTTTCCCTAGCGAGATGTTAGACGAAGCTACACTTCAACGACATTTCACATTCATCTATCATTTACAAACATCAAAGCATATGCATACGAAACGCATATGGCACAATATTATTTACTTTGAGAACATCATTACATAGTGCATTTCACACATCATGATATTGCAGACAGCTAACTCTTTATCCTTTCAGGTAAATTCTACCAACAGACAAACATCATCAACAATTTTCAAACAGGTTGAAGATTAACTCCCGAAATAGGACAGGGAAACTATTTATACAACCGAGCAAAGATTAACTCTCGAAACAGGATGAGGAAACTATCTTTATTTCTTTATGTCCAGATAAAGATCAATTTCTAAAACAGGACGAGGCGACTATATTTATCACCAATGGTATGAACTCCTGAAACAGGACGGGTTTACCAACAAACTAATTGTAGATCAATTCCTGAAACAAGACGGGGAGACTATCTACATGAACAAATCAAAAATTAACTCCCAAAACAGGATGGGGAAACTATCTTTCTTTCTTTATGATCAGATAAAGATTAATTCCCGAAACAAGACGAGGCGACTATCTTTATCACCAATGGTATAAACTGCCGAAACATGACGACTTTACCAACAAACTGACTGCAGATCAATTCCTGAAACAGTACAGGGAGACTATCTACATAAATATATCGAAGATTAACTCCCAAAATAGGACGGGGAAACTATCTTTATTTCTTTAAGATCAAATAAAGATCAATTCCCGAAACAGGACGAGGCAACTATCTTTATCACCAATGGTATGAACTCCCGAAACAGGATGGGTTTACCAACAAACTGATTATAGATCAATTCCCGAAACAGGACGGGGCGACTATCTACATGAACAAATCGAAGATTAACTCTCGAAATAGGATGGGGAAATTATCTTTCTTTCTTTATGATCATAAAGATCAATTCCCGAAATAGGACGGGGCGACTATCTTTATCACCAATGGTATGAACTCCCTAAACAAGACGGGTTTACCAATAAATTGATTGTAGATCAATTCCCAAAATAGAACGAGGCGACTATCTACATGAACAGATCAAAGATTAACTCCCGAAACAGGACAAGGAAACTATCTTTCTTTCTTTATGGCCAAATAAAGATCAATTCCTGAAAAATGATAGGGCGACTATCTTTATCACCAATAGTATGAACTCCGGAAACAAGAGGGGTTTACTAACAAACTGATTGTAGATCAATTCCTGAAACAGCGCAGGGCGATTATCTACATAAACAGATCGAAGATTAACTCCCTCAATAGGACGGGAAAACTATCTTTCTTTTTTTATGGTCAAATAAAGATCAATTCCCGAAATAGGACGAGGCGACTATCTTTATCACCAGCGATATGAATTCCCGAAACAGGACGGGTTTACCAACAAACAGATTGTAGATCAATCCCCAAAACAAGACGGGGCGACTATCTACATGATGAACACTCCACTTCAGAATATTTATTCTTTAAATCACTTTCCTTTAGAAATTCATTCTGAGAAGCAGCTCCTTCACACAAGACCGAATAGGTTCATCCTGAAAAGCAAGCCTCAGTGCAATTGGGCGTAGACCTAGTTTGATTTTCTTACCAACAATTATTCTGGATGGCATCTATAAGCCCATCTCCAATGACTCTCTGTCACCTCTCCAAATGGCATCTATAAGCCCATTCTAGGTATAATCAACCAACAGTGTTACTTGATGCATGTGCGAGTGCAAATTTTTGGGCACTTAAGTGTTCAATCATCTTCCACCTTCAAGTCACGAATGGAGGACATGCCAATCTAATTCTTCAGTTTTAAGAATATTGAAAAGGGGCAGCTGTTGTACCCCAAAATTTGCTCTCCCATTTTCTTCAAGACATTCTTCTAGGGTTCTCAAATGCTCAAGGATGCTCAAGAATTGATCAGACAAATTCACCTCCTAAGCAATGAGTCTATAACTAGGGTTTTATGTTTTTCAAGGAAGTTTGGGTTGCAAAGGTCTAAAGTGGTTTCCATGGTTCTCCATAGGTCTTCAACAATGTTCATGTCAAGTTTCAATCCTTCGTCACAAGTTTGCTCAATAATGGCTCAGGTGACTAAAAATCAACTATATTGGGTAAAAAGTCAACTATGGTCAACATACAGTCAAGCTTCAAGATTATTTGTTAACATCAACATTTTGAAGTTATTTTTATCATTTGATCAAGAGTTGATCATGATTCCTCAAGGAAATCCCTCAAAGCATCAAAAGTCAAAAGTTACCAAATTAGGGCTTCCTCAAGAGAAGTCCACTGGATTTTGACCAAGCATAACTTTCACATGCTTCATCAACTTTTCCCAAACCAAAGCCCATTTTGACAAAAATTCAATTCTCTACAACTTTGTATTGTATGCTCAAATCCAAGAAGTGCTTCATTTGAGAGATATGAGCCCATACATTATAGGTCATTTCAAAAGTCAACAAAAAGACACTTTTTGTCAAGGAAACTTACATCAAGATAAAGTTTCCAACTGCAAAATTGATAAAAATAGAAATTGAAGAATACATCTTGGTCTTTTCAAAAAGTCAAAGATCATCTTCAAAAGATAAAAATTGAGAGAGTTATGGTCATTGCAAATTGGGAAATTTTAGTAAAATGCATGAAATGCAAAGTGAGAAAACTTAAAATTCTAGACTAATGGGCCTAAATTTTGATGTTCAAACATGTTCATAATGTGTTAGAAGACCTCTAAATCCATTCATATATTTTTTATAATTTTTATTTCTTTTATTTGAATTTTTATTCATTTAAATGCAAGTAAATCAAATAATATATAAAATCATTGGGTCAAGGCGCATGGGCTTTTGATTTCAACCACATAGAGACTCAAGAATACATGAAAAACATGCCAAAACCGTGTAAACATGTTTGGAACAAGAATCTTCAAGTTTGGAATGTTTTTTAACAATTTTGGAAAGATTTCAATGTGTTTTTTTGCAATGAATTGTGACATGATGGTACAAGATTCTTGTCTTGTTCTATTTCCATTTCATTACTCTATAAATACATGCAATACTCAAGCACAAAGAAAACAAAAGTTTCTCCCAAAAAAAACACTCCAAAATTTCCAAAATTCTCAAAACTAGGGCAAGCTGTAAACTCTAGTTGCAGCCACGATCAAAACAAATCAGCCTTTCCATTCCTTTCCAAGAGTATTATAGGGTAAGTTTGAATCATTTGTAATGATCTAAAGAGCATGAAATGAGCATACATGCTACGCCATTTTTCTTAATTTCTTGAAAAATCATTTTTCTGTTTTCATTTTGTTTTATTGCATACTACCACCACTACTGATCTTCTGAGGTACAACAATACATGATATATTTTTTCTATTATTTCTCAATCTTTGTAGGTTTATCGTATAATGATCAAATCTCATTTTTAAACACCAAGCGCACATGGTTCAGGTGGCAATGGACGGAGACTGTAAATGGAAGGGCGTGGGTTCAAACCCCAGCGCATGCACATTTCTTTTCATCTTTTCAGTGCCTTTTAACCCTTTTATTTTTTTATTTTTTTATTTTGTCTAATTAATTTCATATTTCTTTTTAATCATTTTCTTTAATCAATAAAATCACAAAAAAAATGATAATAAAATCAGAACTAGACCTTTAATAGGTTAATTTAATTTCTAGACAATATTTTTCTTAATTAATTAATTAGACATAGGTTTCTTTATAATTAATTATATCTTTAATTTAGGTTTAAAGTCTATTTATTTTATAATTCAAATCAAACCAAAAATGCACAAAATAATTAATTTCTAATCTTTTAGATGTTAAGATTTTTAAAAATAATTTTGCAAATATTTTGTATTTACTTTTGCTATTTATTTTATTAGAAACAAATGTATAGGTTGCATATGTTTTCTTGTAATAGTTTAGCGTTTAAATTCCAGAAAAGTTATAAATAATATAAATATTCTAAAGCCATGTAATAGCCGTAGGTCTTTACTTTCCCGCATTTTATTTTCTTGCACCTATATTTTGTATGCCTTGTATGTATATATAATTGTTAGCTAAATAGGATTGTATGGCAAGATAATAATAAAACGCTAGAAAACCTAATCAAGACAAATTAACTGAAAACAAATCAATTTTCACACACGCACCTCCATGGTGACTCCACTTGTTGCCTTCGGAAAAATGTCATGTCCCTCGAACGTAGGATACAATTAGCAAAGACCCTCGATTAAAAATCATCATAAAGATTATAGTCCCTCGATGACCCTTCGATGTTGCCTTCGGTAAATGACCTTGTCCCTCGATGTTGCCTATGAATACATGATGATAGTCCATTCGAATTGCTAAAGGTATCCCTATGTGTTGCCTTTATGATTGTACGATGACTCACGCCTGTCCCTAATAACATCCAGCAATAGGGCTTCCTACTAACCAATGATGGGATAACACTATCTAAAGGAAGAGGAAAAGAACAAAAAACTTTTGAGTAGGTAGATAGTTCTTAATCGCTTGCTCGCGAACATTTCAAGAAAAATTTCATACAATACACTTCTCTTCTGAAATATTTTCAAAACAAACACTTTATATGCATTCTCAATTGATACGAGAATCATTACAAAGTTATCGAACTTAGGCATTTTCAAAATATTTTCAAACATACACATAAAAGCATTTTAAAAAGTGAAGTGATTAAGAGCCCGTAGATAACTATGGATAAAAATGGTGCTAACACCTTCCCTTTTCATAACCTACCCCCCGAACTCAAAAAAATCTCAAAGGTCTTTCCTGTTCTTTTCACCCTTTCCTTTATTGGATAAAATAAAATTCAGTGGCAGCTCTTGCTATCTGCAACATTTGTGATAAAACGCAAAACCAAGTCAGTTCTCCCACCGTATCACAGAACGGTTCACAAAACTTTAGCTTTTCGAATTTATCTCCACCAGGAAAATTTTGTTTCCCCAATTCGACTAGACCTCTTTCACTTACATGGCCCAATCTCATGTGCCAAATTTTTGTCTTCGACAAAAGTTTTTTAGATGCAAAATTTTTCAAACCACTTACAACTTCAGCATCAAGGGTATACAAATCTTGCTTTTTCAAGCCTCTCAAGACTTCCTTCGACCCATTCATGACTTGTAGAATACTTTTCTGTCCTTCGAAAACATATCCTTTATTGTCGAATTCACTAAGAGAAATCAAATGTCTCTTCAAATCAGGTACGTACCTGACTTCATTCAATAACCTTATTGACTCATCACGGAGCTTGAATCTCATAGATCCAACACCTGCAATCTTACAATCTTTGTTGTTTCTCAGCAATCCAAATCTACCATCTTGATCACATAATTCTTTGAACAAGTCTTTGTTTGGAGTCATATTCCAAGTGAAACTTGAATCCATAATCCATTATTTTCTGGAGTTGCTGCTTGAACAATGGTTGTGTTGCCATTATCCTTATCTCCACAATCTTTTAGGAGTTCAGGGCACACCTTTCTTGTGTGACCCTTCTTATTACAATGATAGTGTTGAATACCAGATGTTTCACCACTATATGAGTTCTACTAACTTTTACCTTTCTTCTTGTCGAACTTACCATCCTTTCGTAAGAATTTTCCTCTAACAGCCAAACCTTCATCAACCGTTGAAGATTTAAGCTCCTTTTGTTCATTCAAGTCCTTAGAATACAAGTTTGATTGAACTTCTTCAAAGGTTAGGGACTATCTTCCATACAAGAGGATTTCTTTGAAGTGAGCATGTGATATGGGTAAAGCACACAACAACAATAGTGCTTGATCTTCATCATCGATCTTCACATTAATATTTTCAAGATCAAGAATCATATTGTTTAACATATTCAACTTCTCAGCCAACACTTTATCTTCAATCATCTTTAATGAATATAAAGCTTGCTTTAGGTAGAGTCGATTTACCAGCGATTTGGTCATGTACAAACTTTCAAGTTTCACCCATAACCTTGTATTCGTCGTCTCCTTTGATACTTGTCAAAAATATTTATCACCAAGGCTCAACAAGATTACGTTGTGGGCTTTCTCTATCATCTCCATCTTCTAAGTTTTCGTTATCGCAACGTTCATGGCTTCTTCTCCCTTCAATGCTTCCAAACAACTCTGCTGAATCAGTAAGGCTCTCATCTTCAAGCGCCACAGATTGAAATCGTTCACTCCGGTGAACTTTTCAATCTCATACTTTGTTGAAGGCATCTTCTCCATGCTCACCGCACCAATTTGTTGTGAAAACAATGCCTTGGAAACAAAGTATAAAATGTTTCTTTACGATCAAGAAACAATCAAGGATAGAAAAGATAGTAAAACAAGAAGAACACAAGGATTGGTTATTAACTGCTGTTATTTACTTTCTCTTTAAACAAGATTACAAGTACACAAGAATAAGAAATAAACCTCTCACCCTAAATTAGGATTTACAGTATGCAATAATGAGAGACTAGTATGCTATTTATAATAAACCTAACATACTAAACTAATGATCTTTTTCACAAATACACATTATAGGCTAACTTAGAGTATAAGATAACTTAAACAGTTAGACATAACAAACAGGTCCAATTAGCCATGCTAACAAACCTAGCATTCTTCGACCACTGCATACTTAACCCTTCTTCGACTACAGCATACATTACTTTGACACTAACTTGTGAGCAACCTTTGAATGCATGCTACATCTATGTCAAACTGTCGAAACTAAGAAGCTACCTTCGACCAACTAGAGTTCGATTCCAATATCTCACATTTGTCATAATAATATAATTGTATGTGTGTCTAATTTGTGTCTTGTAATTGTTTTGTTTTTTATTTATGAACGGTGTTATGTTGTAATCAAAGAAGAGTGTGTTTGTTGTTGTTTATGTCTTCATGTTACAGCTTTACAATACATATCCACCATCTTGATCACATAATTATTCGAACAAGTCTTTATTTGGAGTCATGTGTCAAGTGCAACCTGAATCCATAATTCATCCTTTTCTGGAGTCGTTGCTTGAAACCACAAGAACATCAGATGAGTCGAAATCATCTTGAACAATGATTATGTTTCCATTATCCTTATCTCCACCATCTTTCAGGCGTTCAGGGAACACCTTTCTTGTGTGACCCTCCTTCTTATAATGATAGCATTGAATATCAGATGCTTTGCCACTATAAGAGTTATGCTGACTTTTACATTTCTTCTTGTCGAACTTACGATCCTCTCACAAGAATTTTCCACTAACAGCCAAACCTTCATCAATTATCGAAGCCTTAAGCTCCTTTCATTCATTCAAGTACTTAGAATACAAATTTGATTGAATTTCTTCAAAGGTTAGGGACTATCTTTCATACAAGAGGATTTCTTTGAAGTGAGCATGTGATCTGGGTAAAACACACAACAACAACAACAACGCTTGATCTTCATCATCAATCTTCACATCAATCTTTTCAAGATTAAGAATCAGCTCGTTGAACATATCCAACTGCTCATCCAACCTTTATCTTCAATCATCTTGAATGAATATAAAGCTTGCTTTAGGTAGAGTCGATTTACCAGCGATTTGGTCATGTACAAACTTTCAAGTTTCACCCATAACCTTGTTGTCGTCGTCTCCTTTGATACCTGTCGAAAAAATTTATCACCAAGGCTCAACAAGATTGTGATGTGGGTTTTCTCTATCATCGCCATCTACTCAGTTATCATTAACGCAACGTTCATGGCTGCCTCTCCCTTCAACGCTTCCAAACAACCCTACTGAGCCAGTAAGGCTTTCATCTTTCAGCGCCACAGGCCGAAATCGTTCACTCCGGTGAATTTTTCAATCTCATACTTTGTTGAAGGCATCTTCTCCACGCTCACTGCACCAACTTGTTGTGAAAACAATGCATTGGAAACAAAGTATAAAATATTTCTTTATGATCGAGAAACAATCAAGGGTAGAAAAGATAGAAAAACAAGAAGAACACAAGGATTCGTTATTAATTGCTATTCTTTACGTTCTCTTAAAACAAGATTACAAGTACACAAGAATAACAAATAAACCTCTCACCCTAAATTAAGATTTACAGTATGCAATGATGAGAGATTAGTATGCTATTTATAATAAACCTAACATACTAAATTAATGGGCTTTTTCACAAATACACATTACAAACTAACTTAGGGTACAAGCTAATTTAAACAATTGAACATAATAAGCAGACTCAATTAGCCATGCTAACAAACCTATCATTCTTTGACCACTGCATGTTTGACCCTTCTTCGACTACAATATAAAATACTTCGACACTAACTTGTAAGTAACCTTCAACTGCATACTACAACTTTGTCGAACTGTCGAAACTAAGAAACTACTTTCGACCAACTAGAGTTCGATTTCAATATCTCACATTTGTCATAATAATTTAATTGTATGTGTGTCTAATTTGTGTCTTGTAATTGTTTTGTTTTTAATTTGTGTCTTGTAATTGTTTTGTTTTTTATTTGTGAACGGGGTTATGTTGTAATCAAAGAAGAGTGTGTTTGTTGTTGTTTATGTCTTCATGTTACAGCTTTGCAATTTGAGGTATTCTCAGAGATTTCATGCTCATATTGTTACATTCTTATCTTTACATATATTCTAATACTAGGCAATGAAAACTTAACATGTATCCAATGTGAATTGGGTTTTCTTTTGGTTAGATTTTGGAGTTGTTGATATCTATCAAAATAGATCTACTTGCTTAACAACATAGTATTGGGTACTAAAGTTATTGCAAGTAATAATCTCTCCTATTATCACTAAAATTTTGTTAAGTTGTATTTGAGAATTTATTACAAGTTATAAGAAATATTTGAAAATAGGAAGAAATTTGAATTATTTTACTATGTAAATTCCAATCTCAGTTGGTGTAGCTTCATACGAGGAAACTTCTTTATTCACAAGGAAAAAAGATTAATAGCTTTCAAGTGTGATAAAGGAAAAAAGTCTTAGTACTTCAAATTCACAACTGTAAATTTTATCTATAAAGTTTTACCTCAGTAGTACTTTTAATAATTAATAAAGTTCTAAGAATTATCATCATGAGTTTCTTCTGCCCTGCTAAGCAACGCATGTTGTTGTCATGTTTGATTTGGTTGAGTTTCAAAATTAAAATCTGCTTGAAAATCTTAACCCGGTTAAAAAATTTGTTGGTTAGAGTTCTAAATCATAACCTCAAATTATAACCTGCTTGAAAATTTTGTTGGTTAAAGTCCTAAATTAATGTGAGTCCAAGTTATTATTATTTTATTTGTGTAGTGTCTTTGTCAACTTAATTGTATAGACTATCGACACTTTGTCTTGAGATTTATGAAAGAGACTATTATTTAAAATCAAACTAAGATTCTAAAAGTGATATGAATTTATAATTTATTTATTATTTTAAAATTTAATAGCTTTTATTTAATTAATTTTAATTATATTATATTATATTATATTATATTATATTATATTATATTATATTATATAGTAATTTGATGATTTCAAGTGTTTTACTTACTCGAAAAATAAATTAAATGAAATTAATGAAGATTGAAGTGAATATATGTTTGGACTAAGAATTATATGATGTATTTTTATGTAAATGTGAGTTTTATCTTGCTAAACTTTGGTGTTGTTTTTTTATTATTTTTCTCTTTTGATTTATTATGTAAAGATGAAGATTCAGTAGAAATTGAATATTTTTCAGTTTGCAAATACAGTTATGTCAGAGAATAATTATTTAGAGAAGTTTGTAAGTTATCATTTGTGATCTTAATAGTTAGTGATTAATTAAAAGTTTTTTCAAATTAAAAAAAAAATATATATATATATATATATATATATATATATATATATATATATATATATATATATATATATATATATATATATATATATATATATATATATATATATATATATATATATTGGCTTATCCCAACACTTCTTTGATCCCAACCAATAGAGATGGTATATTTCTCCAACAACATGTGGAGTCAAAGTTGCACAGTTGCAACGTGCATTTTGGTGAACCAATTCTTTTAATATGTACCCATAATATGAAACTCACTAGTTTTCTAAATTTCTTTATCACACAATATACGTGACATATATCTTGTATCATAATTCAAACAGACAAGGACATTTAGTTACCTAGTTAAGATATACCTTTTCCTTTTAGATACTTATGACATATTTTGATTGTTACTTGAAACTTTTGATGGCTATGATAAATGTTGATTGTCACTAACTATTTTATGTGCAATAGACTTCTATCTAATCAAGAGTAATATCTATTTGATAAATACTCTTTCCCTTTTGTACTACTTCTTAATGTTTTACTTAATGAAAATGTTTGTGGTTGTTGTTTCTTTCAGTCAATGATTTGATACTTTATCAATGATCACATGGAAAGAAAAAAGAAGGAAAAAAACTCACCATAAAAGAATGAATAAAAAATATTGATAATCATGTAAGTTTTTGATGTCGGTTGATATTTGAGGAAGAAAAGAGATAACCAACTAAATTGTACTCAATATCTAGCTACCTCATCGAGTAAGGTTTGAGCCAAAAACTTCACTGTTTATTTTTTTTATTTTTTTGAGGGTATCCATACAATTGTTATTTTCTAGAAATTACTTTATTTATGCTTAGTCTATTGGTCTGATAAATTACATATTGGGGGTCTTATTTATACAAACTTTAAACCTTTTTAAGCTAACCAATATGAAATGTTTATATTCGTTGTTTAACCAATGAGACTGAGCCCTTCTTTTGGAGACGTAGCCTATTATATAGCTATTTTACTTGAAAGATTAAATATTTCCATCCTCTTTGGAGTTAGGTAGAAAGTTTATATTCCTTCTGATGCAAAAGAATAAATTTGAAATTTCTCTTGTAAGTTAGCAACGTTTAAATTTGGGGTTGGGGTACTAAAGAAATTAGTCAAAATAAAAGAAAATAAAAAGATAAATATACAAATAAAAAAGTTAAAGTGACATCTTCAAAAAAATTATGAAAAATGTATGAATAGAACCAACAAATTGCATTCTCTAGTACTAATTGACCAGACATAAGAGTGTGATGAAAGAAACATGATAACATAAGGAAAAATAGGTACTTAACTCCAATGATTTAAGCCTACTATCCCAAAATATTCTACCCTGACATAATCCCCGTTACAACCTTAAAAAGACCTCGAAAGTGTGTGTGTTTAAATATGACTTTGATTGACTTGGTTAGACATTTTGCAAACTTAGGTAGAATACTTTTGTACATTGATTGCGTGATTACCCTGTCAGTTCGAGTGAACAGTAGTGAGATGAGTGATAGGTTGAGTACTTGTGATATTGGAAGAACTTTTCAAAATTATCTGGATTGAAGTCGGGAGCAGACATGTTGATCAGAAACAAAGTAGAACAGTGATGTTCATTAGTAAGGTTAAGCATTTTGTTTCTGTTGAAAATTTCAGTTTACAGGAAATTAACTTGAGACCAAGCAACAAAGTAAGTTTGGGGTTGTGATGGCGTTCTGTCATTACGTAATATTTACGAGTATTTTCGATAGAATCGAAAAAATTTCGAGTAAAAGATGAGCTAAAATAATGAATAAATGAGAAGAATAGCCAAAGGAAGAGAAATTGGGGACTTAGAGAAAATAAAAAGAAAAAGTAAGCAAAATAGCATAATTTTCCCGTGGAGTTTCCGCGATCGCGATGACCTCATTGTGGGTGTGATGGAAAAGTATTGTGATTGTGATATTGTTCATCGTGGTTGTGATGGTACACATGTCAAACACGCTTTTGGCTGTTTAAATAGAAAACATGTTGCTATTGCAAGGGTTCCGATTTTATAATAGAAAGTGACGACAATGATTTCTACAACAAGGATTTTTAGAGTTTTGGAGTCATTGGAGACATATCTGTTCATTGATTTTAATGTACTATTCATCTAAACTTGTGGTAATGACTTGTATCACTATGAGTAGCTAGATTTCTCTTGATTAGACACTATGCCAAAACTACTTTTAGGCAGCACACCTTAGACAACGCTTCTGAACCAAAATTCTGCTAAATGTCCCGATAAAATTTTAAATTTTAAAACTACATAGATTAGACACCGCTTTATAAAAAAGTGTTGCCTAAAGTTAAGAAAAATTGTTTCCTTAGATTCACTAAAGAAAGCGCTGCTATAGGCCCAACAGTAGAAAGCACTTCCATAGGCCCAAAGCGCACTATAGACAGCGCTTTCTTCCAAAAGCGTTGCTATAGATTTAAAAGAAATTTGAGAAAAAGCGCTGCTAAAGGCTTACTTTAGAAAGCTGTTATAGCTTTAAAAGAAATTTGAGAAAAAGCGCTGCTAAAGGCTTACTTTAGAAAGCGCTGCTATAGCTTTAAATTTTTTTTGAGAAAAAGCACTTCTAAAGGCTTACTTTAGAAAGCGCTGCTATAGTTTTAAAAGAAATTTGAGATAAAGCGCTGCTAAAGACTTACTTTAGAAAGCGCTGCTATAACTTTAAAAGAAATTTGAGAAAAAATGTTGCTAAAGACTTACTTTAGAAAGCGCTTGTACGAAGCGCTGCTTAAGGCCATACATACCCATAAAGCGCTGTTAAAGGATGTGTTTAGAAAGTGCTTCATATAAGCGCTGTGTGATCGGTGGATCTGGAACTGACTGTTTTAAAGCTGGTTCGCGAAATGTCGCGGAAGCAAGAGTCGCCACCGTCTTTTATTTTCTCCAAATGGAAAGGACAAAAGCACAGAAAAATTCCTTAAAGAGATTGCTCTCGGTTCGGGAGGTAGGTTATAGAAAGGGAAGGTGTTAGCACCCTTTCTATCCATGGTTATCCATGGGCTCTTAGATACTTGCTCATTGTGTTTTCAAAAATGGTTTGTTTGCTTTTCAATTGTGGGTTTTAAAAAAGTTTCTTTGAAAATTCCAGTTCGACTCTTGTATCGGTCCTCAAGAGTGTTTGAAAAATTGCTTTCGAAAGCTTTTTGAAAATGTGTTGGTGTGAAAAGTATTTTTGATTCGTTTTGAAATTTAGAGCAAGTATCTACGAGGACCTACCTACCCTAAGGAATTCGTCTGTGTAAATGTCCTTTAAAGTAGTGCCATCCCACCATTGAGAGGTAGGTAGCACCACTGTTGGAGGTGTTCGGGTCAATTCGAGGTTCGGGACATGGTGATCACCGGAGCAATGGGAAGACACCTTAGAAGCTACCCTCATGCCGGGTTCCCGGATCATGAGGACTTACTGTTGTACCCCAAAATTTGCCCTCCCATATTCTTCAAGAAATTGCCAAGCCAAGTCACAAAATTCCCCAAGGGTTGCACAGTGCAAGGGCCTCCTAAACAGTCAAAATTAGGGTTTTGAGTCTGATCAAGAAAAGGAAGTGTTCAAAGGCCTAATCAAGTCTCATATGCTTACAAACATGGTCAAGCATCCTCATATCAAGTTTCAAGGCATTCAGCTCAAAATTGCACAGTCAAAACCCTAAATTGCACTACAGTCAACTGTAGGGGCAAAATGGTCATTTGGCAGTCAAAAGTTCAAATTTTTGGTCAACATATCATTTTGAAGCCACAAACATCATTTGATCAATGCTTGATCATGATTCTCAAAATTTGGCTCAGAAAATCATCAAGATGCAAAAGTTTCCTTATTTGGACAGCTGAAAAAGTCAACTGAAATTGACCAGGGCATAACTTTCACATGGATTATCAGAAAAATTCCATCCAAAGCTCATTTTGAAGAGAAAGACATTTCCTACAACTCATCTTCATACTTCAAGTCCAAGAAATGCTCTCACAAAAAGTTATCAATTTCAACATTATAGGTCATTTTCAAAAGTCAACAAAAAGAGACTTTAAGTCAAAGGCCATAACTTGAGATTGGAAAATCAAAATGACATGGGACCAAAGGCATTGGTTAAAGGACTCAAAGAACTTTCCAAAATGTCCAAGAACATGAGAAAAGCTTAAAAATTGAGCAAGTTATGCCTTGTAGAAGTTGGGAAATTTTTGTGAAATGGCAAAAGTCAACTATCCTTGAAACTTCAATTTTTGACAAAAGGGCCCACTTTCTTCCACTTGATTCAGCCTTGTCATGCCACACACGTGTCCCATGATTAATTTCAAGATCAAACATTTATTTTTCTATTTTATTTAATTTTTATTAATTTAATTCATTTTAAATTTTTAATAATTCAAATAAAATTTAAAAATCAGTGGAATAGTGTCATTTGAATTTGAATAGCTTCCATATATCATGTGCCAGCTCACAAACTCATGCTAGGGTTAGGTTGTACACCAAGTCTTGGTTTTGCTCAAAACTGAATTCATTGTTGGAGGGCGATTCAAGGCATAAAAGTTTTTCCAATAGCTTCCTCAAGTCCTCCTGATCACATTGCAATCTAAAACATCAACTTAAACTCCAGGAATTGGTATATAGAACCCTCCCTGTACAGCAAAAAAGTGACAATCGTATTTTCAATTCTAAGCATCCTCATGACATTCTAATTATGGATTCTTGTTCCTTGTGATGTTTTAAAGCTAACCCTTATGTTTAATTTGATTATCATGCTGTATATGAGGTTTTGCCATGCGCGATTTCTAGGGTTTTTCAGAGCTTAAATTTAGGGCTTCTTAAAAGAGGAAAAATTGGACATCCTCAGTACCATGGTTGGATTCAACGTGTAGAGACGAAGAAGAATCACTTATCGCGCTTAATTTATGAATGTTACAGGTCTATTCGCTATTTTCTGTTAGCTAGCCTAAGGGGACGCGTGCAAAACTGTTGCCTAAAGCTTTATGTTACAGGGACGATGAAGAGGACGATGCGTTGTCAAAACGTGATAGGCGGATTCAAACTTTCGCGCGCTGACTCCCACTAATACAGTTTTTCTTTTATATTATTTATTTGATATTATATATTAAACGTGATCAAACTGGCTCAGTGGCAGGTACCTATGCTTGTAGCGTTCAAGACCTGGGTTCGAGTCCCAGGTCTGTACTATTCTCAATAATATTTTTCCCATGATTTTCACATGCAGCGCCCAAAGTTAAGGCTACCATACACTCGCCATATCAAGCCAGCCACGTGTTTAATGAGTCCAGATCAAGGGCTCAGAATTAAAGAGCACCATGTACCATAGTCAAACGCATCACACGCTATGCAAAAAGTCAAACGGATCCAAGCTTAATTGGGCCAGAATGCTAAGGCCAACACCTCACAATTGGGGCCTGAACCCCCCTGGTTTGCTTCTCTATATTTTTTTTATTTTTTATTTTCAATTATGATTTTATTTCCTTTATTAATTTAATTAATTATTTTTCTTACAAAATACAAAAAAAATACATAAAAACTCAAAAAGACAAAACATAATAAAAATATTTAATTTTCACATTTTCTTGTAAATAATTGCTTGTAAATAAATTTAGTATTAAATAGGTTGTAACTTTAATTCTTTTCATAATAAAAATCCAAAAATATAGAATTAGGTTTAATAATTTTTTATTCCTTTTTTTATTTTCTTTTTTTCACCATAATGTTATTTACTTTATTTATTCTCATAATTAAATTGTACATAAAAATTAGGGTTTCATTTAGTTAAAAATTTCAATATTTTCTTAATAACTAAAAAATAATTAGAACTAGGGTTTGACATTTTAATTTTAATTAAATCTCTTTTTTTCATTAAATCTCAAAAAACACAAAAATACCAAAAGCTTTCCTTTTTAATTTTTAATTTTTTAGTCCTCATTAATTCTAATTAATTAAATTCATTAACTTTAATTTTTTTTGCAAAAGGGTCCAACGCCCATGTTCTTAATTTTATTTCGCGTATTTATTTTATTTCGCTTAATTCATTATGTATCTCTCCCAAAGCGTTGTAACTTAAACTTTTCGCACTTTTATTTCTTTTGCTTTATTTACTTTCCGTCAAATCGGGTCCGGTTTAATTTTGGCGATATGGACCCGCGCCATTTGTAATAGTTTAGAATTTACTTTTCCCGCAAATATTAACTGTTAAATGAGCATGCAAGAATGAATGGCCTTAAAAATAAAATCAAGCGTAGATCACAACAAACATGACAAGACAAATATCAATGAAAACGACACACGAATCGCACACACCACCCCTAGGGTATGCCTCACTGTTGCCTCGCCTCGAAAGGTGATCGTCGAGTAGAGGATGTCTTAGTAAGTCCTCATGATCCGGGAACCTGGCATGAGGGTAGCTTCTAAGGTATCTTCCTATTGCTCTGGTGATCACCATGTCCCGAACCTCGAATTGACCCGAACACCTCCAACGGTGGTGCTACCTACCTCTCAATGGTGGGATGGCACTACTTTAAAGGACATTTACACAGGCGAATTCCTTAGGGTAGGTAGACGACTCATGGATACTTGCTCTCTTCAAAACAAAAATTCAAAGACTTTTCACACCAACACTTTTCAAAAGCTTTCAAAGCAAATTTTTCAAACACTCTGACGTACGAGTCGAACTGAAATTTTTCAAAGAAACTTTGTTAACCCACATTGAAAAGCAAACAAACATTTTTGAAAACACAATGAGCAAGTATCTAAGAGCCCATGGATAACCATGGATAGAAAGGGTGCTAACACCTTCCCTTTCTATAACCTACCTCCCGAACCGAGAGCAATCTCTTTAAGGAATTTTTCTGTGCTTTTGTCCTTTCCATTTGGAGAAAATAAAAGACGGTGGCGACTCTTGCTTCCGCGACATTTCGCGAACCAGCGTTAAACAGTCAGTTCCAGATCCACCGATCACAGAACTGGCGACTCTGCTGGGGACTTAAACTTAAAGTGAGGTATACCTTAGGGCTAGGTCATAACTATGTTTTCAATTGTCTTCTTTGCTTGCTTTATTATTGTGGGTTGCTTGGGAGTTCTATAGATCCTAACCCGGATCTGGGGATACCTTTCTTAGAAAGTAGCAACAAGGCTGTGAGGGAACTGTGCGGGGTATACCGACATGGTTGAAGCAGTCTGCTACGTTGATGTGGCACTTTGGTGTGTACCGGTAACCCTTGAGTTCAGTCAAGGAGAGTACGGGGCCTCTGCGTGGTGTCGTGAAGCATCAACAGACCTTAGGAACCTTAATTGAACTATCTTGGCCTCTTTAGGGTAGTGAGATAACTGACTTCGGTGCAGTCCGAGGTTGGTTGATACTCGATACTACACTCAATTGAGGGTTGCTTTCCTGGAATATTTCGGTCGCCAGTTCAGTGGCTAAATCGAAACGATGAACAATGAAAGCAATCCCGTGATATTGGGAACCTTAGAACCCGGTTACTTTGATTAGGACAGGTTGAACTCACCAACTTCAAGAGGGTACTACCCAGACCCCATGCTGACCTTAAACCTTAAGGGCTTGTCTTGTGTGCCTTGTGTGCCTTACATGTTTGTCTTTGTACATATCTGTGGTGTGTTTAATCATAGCATCATGACATCATCCAGCATCATATGCATTAACTAACCATTTCAGGGGTTCGAATTTTCATCTTTGTTCTTGTTTTGTAGGACATGGAAACTGTTCGTAGAAAGACAATTCAAATCAGTCTTGTAAGGATACCTCCTCAGCTTAAGGAGCTTATATCCAGGATTCCCGAGAACTCTTCATTCAGTGAAAGGCATGGAAGCCTCATCAGCTTGGTCAACACCAACATTGAGGAAGATATGATAAAGGTCTTGTTCCAGTTCTTTGACCCTCTGCATCACTGTTTTACCTTCTTGGATTATCAGTTGGTACCTACATTGGAGGAGTTCTCCCGGCTCCTGAAGATCCCTATCCTTGATCAGCTACCCTTCAACGGTACAGAAAAGGAACCTAAGCTTGAATAGATTGCTAAAGCCTTGCACCTACAGTCATCTGACCTCAAGGGACATTGGGAAGTCCGAAGTGGTATTAAAGGGTTCTTAGCCAGGTTTCTGTTTGAAAAGGCCTATGAATGTTGGAACTCCCTTGACTTGCAAGCTTTTGAAAAGGTTGTGGCCCTCCTTGTTTATGGTTTGGTGTTGTTCCCTAACCCAGATCAGCTCATTGATATCAGTGCTGTCCAGATCTTTATGTCCAGGAATCCTATACCTACGTTGCTGGGGGACATCCTTCACTCATGTTACACTCGAACCATGAGAAAAAGAGGTGTCCTTATGTGTTGCACTCCTCTCCTGGGAAGGTGGTTTATTTCGCACCTTCCACAATCAGTCTTGAAGAATGAGCGGGGTTTGAGATGGTCACAACGATTGATGACTCTTACACATGCAGATATACATTGGTGCCCTAGGTCCAGAGAAGATGTCACTATCATTGATCGTTGCAGGGAGTATCCTAATGTTCCTTTACTTGGAATCAGAAGGGGTATTACTTATAGCCCATGCCTGGCTTGGAGACAATTTGGTTATGCTCGGAGGGATGGTCCTCATGACATGTTAATTCCTGACATAGTTTTTGATTTCGACAACGATACTCAAGGACTTCGCCAGAGATTTATCAGAGCCTGGAGGATGCCTAGTAGGATAGACAGCAAGACACTGGGGCACAGGAAATCCATCCCTTTGGATCCTTACCTCAAGTGGGTACGAGCCCGCTCTCAGAAGTTAGTAATGCCTTATCCTCACATGCTTCCAGTAATCAAAGAGCCTGCCTTGGAAGGAGAAGTGTCTCACGTTATTCAGCACCCTGATATGCCCACATCCTGGGAAGAGATGCAGAAGAGCTGGATCCAGCTTAAGGAAGAGCGGAATTCTCTTGAGACTAGTCTGCGTGCCAGTGAAAAGAAGGTCTTGGAGCTCACCCGCCTGTTGCATGAGGAGAGGAACCTCAACACTTACATAGCTCCAAAGAGGATGCGCAGCATATTTTGGGATTGATTTGATTTTTTGTACTTTTTGCCCATGAGGCTTTGATGTATTAAACAATGATTTTCTTAATAATAACGTGTGTTCCTTTTGGTCTACAACAAATTTGAATTTTCGAACTCTTGAATGCATTGCATAAACACATATCATTCATCATGTGCATCACAGGTACCCTTCTTTTCAGGTTGTTTACTGTTCTTCGATGTTTATTTCAGCATCATGAACCCTGAATCATCAACCGAGGCATCTATCAAGGCTCTTCAGGCGCAGAACGCCCAATTTCAGGAGCTGATCAAGGGCTTGGCTCAGGGTCAACAAGAGTTGAAGACCATGCTTCTGAAGAAGACTAAGAAGAAGAGGAGGACTGTGCTATTTAACACTGGGCGCAGACTCGGGAACACCTTACAGGTTGAGGCTGAAAGGACTACTCCATCTGTGGGGGAAGGTAGTCACCAAGAAAGGGAGGTCCCTACTCCTGTGGGCTCTGATACTGAAACAGACTTCAACGACGAACAGTACCCTCCTGCTGAAGACCGGTACAAGCAGCTGGAAGACAGATTAAAGGCTATGGAAGTTCAGCAGGTGCCTGGACTGGATTTCGGAGACTTGGGGTTATCTACTGGGGTGGTGATTCCACACAAGTTCAAGGCACCTGCCTTTGTGAAGTATGACGGGGCTTCCTGTCCCAAAATGCACCTCTGTTCTCATGTAAGGAAGATCCAGCCTTACACAGCAGACAAGAACCTTTGGATCCACTTCTTCCAGGAGAGTCTTTCAGGGACTCACCTCGAATGGTTCTATCAGCTGGATGGAACCAGCATTCGTAACTGGGAGGATCTGGCCACTGCTTTTTACAAGCAGTATCAATATAATTCCGACCTCGCTCCTACGCGTACCCAGCTCCAGGGTATGTCGCTAGGGTCGGGTGAAGGTTTTAAGGAGTACGCCCAGAAATGGAGAGACCTGGCTGGCAGGGTGCAGCCACCATTGACGGACCGGGAGCTGGTAGATATGTATTTAGGGACCCTATCTGGTCCATTTTTCAATCATCTCATTGGTAATTCCTCTGCTGGGTTTACTGATCTGATCTTGACTGGTGAAAGGATCGAGGCCGGTATAAAATCGGGGAAGATACAGAAGGTTGCCTCCTCCAGTACTGAAAAGAAACTCTTCAAAAAGGAGGCTAGTGCTGTATATAGCTCCCGGAGACCAGAGCAACCTGAACGCCGCCAATCTGTCAGTGCGGTAATGATTGCCAAACCTGCTGCCGCCCCTCGGCCAACTAATCCTCAAAAGTTTGAAAGACCCCGGAGAGAGTTTACCCGGTTAAGCATGACCTTATCACAGATCCTGCCACAGTTGCTATCCACCAATTTAGTGACTGTCAGGGAGGCTCCAAAGTTTCCCAATACTGCATCCCCCAAGTTTAATCCAAATGCTCGCTGTGCTTACCACTCTGATAGCCCGGGGCATAGCACAGATGACTGTTGGGCCCTAAAGAATAAGGTTCAAGACCTCATTGATGCAAAGGAAATACAGTTTGAGGCGCCCGAGAGGCCGAATGTTGTAACCGCTCCCATGCCCCAGCATGGAGTGAATGCCGTTGAGGAGGATTTGTATGTAGCTTCGGTGGATGATGTTGCTACTCCGCTGCTGACGGTCAAGAGGAACCTGTTGCTAGCCGGTTTATTTCCGGGATGTAGCGAAGGTTGCCCTCTATGTGTTGCTTCCCCTACTGGTTGTTCTCTACTGAAGTCAGGCATCCAAAACCTGATATATAGTAGAGAGATTTTGTTCAGAAAGACTGTTGTTCCTGCTGCTCCTGTTGAAGAAGTGTCGATCGTTACCATCTTCAACAACCCTTCCAAGGCTCCTTCAAAGAAGCCTGTCCAAATTTTGCCGGTTCACAAGATTGCTCCCATCACCATTACTGTTCCGGGGCCTATCCCCTACAAATCTGATAAGGCTGTCCCATGGCACTATGGGGCGGATGTTTATGTTCTGGGTGTGAAACAAGAGTTCAACATTGATGCTGGTGTCTCCAACATCACTGGGCCTGCTAAGGTCACTCGTAGTGGAAGACTGTTCTCGCCAGACATTGCTCCTCCGGTAATTCATAGGCCTTTGGTCTTCACACCTGCCAGGGTGCCTGTTTCTCCCCCTGACCAAGTATCCACCCCTGCTACCGAGTCATCTGATACTCGGGGCGAGGGGATTGCTGCTGATGTGCCTGCCAGGACGGAGGCACCGAAGATTATTGTTGAGGCTTCCAGGCAGGAAATGGAAGAAATCCTCAAGATAATAAAGAAAAGTGATTTCAACGTTGTAGAACAGCTGGGGCACACCCCCTCTAAAATCTCCATGTTGTCACTGCTGCTGTGTTCAGAGGCCCACGCCAAGGCTCTGATTGCTTTCTTAAAGACAGCCCACGTACCCCAAGAGACGTCTGCTGACCAGTTCACCGACTGTGTGGCCAACCTAACCGCTGATAATGGCCTGGGTTTCTCTGATGCCGATCTGACAGCAAAGGGGAAGAACCATAATGACGCCCTGCATGTCTCCATTGAATGCAGGGGCACTACTCTTGCTCATGTGCTGGTTGACACAGGTTCTTCATTAAACGTGCTGCCCAAGAAGGCTCTGGATAGGCTGGATTGTGAGGGTCTAGAGCTCAAACCAAGTAACATTGTTGTCCGGGCCTTTGACGGGTCCAAAAGAATGGTACATGGTGAGGTGGACATCCCAATCAGGGTTGGGTCACAGGTATTTGATTCAAAATTCTATGTGATGGACATCCATCCGTCCTATTCTTGTTTGCTGGGTCGCCCGTGGATCCACAAGGCTGGAGCTGTGACCTCCACGTTGCATCAGAAGCTCAAGTACCCGGTCAGGGGGAAGATCGTAACGGTGCAAGGGGAAGAGGAGTACATGGTCAGCCACCTCAACTCCTTCAGATACGTAGAAATGGATGGGGAGTTCATTGAAACCCCCTTTCAACATTTTGAGGAAGTGCCACAAACTTTGGCAGCAGCAGAAGCAGTGGATGGAGAGGTTTCTCCTTTGAAGATGGCCTCCTTAAAGGACGCCCGGGCTGTGATCGAAAGAGGTGAATGGGCAAACTGGGGCAAGCTCCCTGATCTTACTCCTAAGACTAACAAGTTTGGGCTGGGTTTCACCACAGAAGCTCAGAAAGCAGTGCGCAAGGCGAGAATTGGAAGACCTCCTGTGCTCATCACCCACTCAGAAGTGAATGCTATTGGAGAGGAAGACGAAGTGGAAGAGTCAGAGTTCGATAGCTGGATCTACCCGACGACCGACGGTGGATTGACCAATTGGACTGCTAAAGACTTTACACCCATAACTTTTGTTCCCCAGTAATGAACTTCTTTGTTTTGGATTTGTAATAAACAATAATTTGAAACTATATGGCCCGGTGTCTTTACCCGGGGCACCGTGGTTTTGTTTATGAGGGCTTTTGTTTGTCACTGTCATATATCATAAATAAAAGCATTGGACGTTTTTCACATTTCAAATTTTGTGCTCCTTTTCTTTCCTTTCTTTACATATTGCAAAACAGCTGTATTTACACACACACTCACTCATACAGGTTTCAATCCACTCTGGATCTCACTGGTAACGACTCTGCTACTGCCAGTTATGACTTCGAAAATCCGATCAACTTAGCCGAAGACGAAGGTGAAGATGATTGCGAAGTGCCTGGTGAACTTGCAAGACTGTTACAACTGGAAGAGAGGGCAATTCAACCCCATGAAGAGCCAGTGGAAATAATAAACTTGGGTACTGAAGAAGACAAGAAAGGGGTAAAGATTGGTGCTAACCTAGAGCTCAGCGTGAAGCAACGGTTGACTCAGATGCTGCATGACTATATGGAGATCTTTGCCTGGTCCTACGAAGATATGCCCGGATTAGATACCGACATTGTGGTCCATCACTTACCAACTAAAGAAGATTGCCCTCCGGTTAAGCAAAAGGTCCGCCGTATGCGTCCAGAGATGTCTGAGAAGATTAAAGCCGAGGTTATGAAGCAGTTTGATGCCGGGTTTCTTGCAGTGACTTCTTACCCTCAGTGGGTTGCTAATGTGGTGCCGGTACCTAAGAAGGACGGCAAGGTCAGAATGTGTGTCGATTACAGGGATCTGAACAGGGCCAGCCCCAAGGATGACTTCCCTCTACCTCACATTGATGTCCTTGTTGATAATACAGCTCAGCATAAAGTGTTCTCTTTTATGGATGGTTTTTCAGGCTACAATCAGATCAAGATGGCTCCTGAAGACATGGAAAAGACTACATTTGTTACTCAGTGGGGCACCTTCTTCTACAAAGTCATGCCTTTTGGACTAAAGAATGCTGGGGAAACCTACCAACGTGCCATGGTTGCTTTATTTCATGACATGATCCATCATGAGATAGAAGTGTATGTTGACGACATGATCGCTAGGTCCCAGACTGAGGAAGAACACCTTGATCATCTGCAGAAACTGTTTGACCGTTTGAAACTGTACAAGCTGAGGTTGAACCCGAACAAGTGCACCTTCGGGGTAAGATCTGGAAAGTTGCTAGGCTTCGTGGTAAGTGACAAGGGAATTCAAGTGGACCCTGCTAAGGTCAAATCCATTCAAGAGATGCCAGTTCCTAAGACAGAGAAGGAAGTCAGAGGCTTTCTAGGACGTCTGAATTACATTGCTCGGTTCATCTCACACCTAACTGCTACCTGTGAACCAATCTTCAAGCTGCTGAAGAAAGATCAGGTAGTACGTTGGAATGATGAATGTCAGGCTGCTTTTGACAGAATCAAAGAATATCTCCAAGAACCACCCATCCTTATGCCACCAGTTGAAGGGAGACCTTTGATACTTTACCTGACAGTGCTTGATAATTCAATGGGGTGTGTGCTGGGGCAGCATGACGAGTCTGGCCGAAAAGAGCATGCCATTTATTACCTTAGCAAAAAGTTTACCGACTGTGAGACCCGATACTCACTGCTTGAGAAAACTTGCTGCGCTTTGGTATGGGCTGCTCGCCGGCTAAGACAGTATATGCTGACTCATACTACCTTGTTGATCTCAAAAATGGATCCTATAAAGTACATATTCGAAAAGCCTGCTCTGTCTGGGAGAATTGCAAGATGGCAAATGATCTTGACGGAATACGACATTCAGTACACAACCCAGAAAGCCATCAAGGGAAGTGTATTGGCAGACCACCTGGCACATCAAGCTGTCGATGACTATCAGTCAATGAATTTCGAGTTTCCGGATGAAAGCATTATGATTGTAACTGATTGTGAAGTACCTGGACCGGATGAAGGACCTGAACCAGGATCCCGATGGTCTATGCACTTTGACGGAGCCTCCAATGCTTTGGGAAATGGTATCGGCGCCATCATCATATCCCCTCAAGGTACTCATACCCCACTCACTGCCCGGCTGTGTTTCAACTGTACCAACAACATGGCGGAGTATGAGGCGTGTATCATGGGTCTTCAAGCTGCGATCGACCTAAGGATCAAATTTCTGAGTGTCTTCGGAGATTCCGCTCTTGTGATCAATCAGATCAAGGGAGAGTGGGATACGAAACATCCAAACCTGATTCCTTACAGAGAATGTGTGTTGACCCTGATCCCCCACTTCACGGAGATAACCTTTGAGCACTTTCCAAGAGAAGAGAATCAGTTAGCGGACGCGTTAGCTACAATGTCTTCAATGTTCAAGGTCAAATGGGATAATGAAGCTCCCCGGATCATCATCTGGAAACTGGACGAACCGGCATACTGTTGTGATCTCGAAACTGAATTGGTGACCGAGAAGCCTTGGTACCATGAAGTGAAGAGATATCTGGAAACTCAGGAATACCCTGAAGGTGCATCTGTCAATGATAAGAAGTTCCTGAGGAGGTTTGCAGCCAAATTCTTCCTTAGCAACAACATCTTGTACAAGCGAAACCATGATTCAACTTTACTGCGTTGTGTGGATAAGACTGAAGCAGAAAGAATCATGGAAGAGCTACATGAAGGGACCTTTGGTACACACTCCAGCGGACACACCATGGCTAAGAAGATCCTACGGGCAGGATATTACTGGTCCACAATGGAAGTTGACTGTTACCAACATTCCAGGACATGCCACAAGTGCCAGATTTATGCAGACAAGGTGCATGTTCCTCCGGTCCCCCTGAATGTTCTGACTGCGCCTTGGCCGTTTGCAATGTGGGGCATAGACATGATCGGCGAGATTAAACCTACGGCATCTAATGGACATCACTTCATCCTAGTGGCAATTGATTACTTCACGAAGTGGGTTGAGGCAGCATCCTATGCTACGGTAACCAAGACTGTTGTAGCACGGTTCATTCGGCATAACCTGATCTGTCGGTACGGCGTCCCTGAGAGAATTATTACAGACAACGGTACCAATCTGAACAATAAGATGATCGCTGAGCTTTGCAAACAGTTCAAGATACAGCACCACAATTCTTCTCCTTACAGACCGAAGATGAATGGGGCTGTAGAAGCAGCAAATAAGAACATCAAGAAAATCGTGCAGAAAATGACAGTGACTTATAAAGATTGGCATGAGATGTTACCGTTCGCTCTACATGGGTACCGTACCTCAGCCAGGACGTCAACCGGGGCAACTCCTTTCTCTCTGGTTTATGGTATGGAGGCAGTCTTGCCAATCGAAGTGCAAATACCCTCTCTCCGGATAATGAAGGATGCAAATCTGAACGAAGATGATTGGATCCAGACACGACTTGATCAGCTCAACCTTATTGATGAAAAGAGACTTGCTGCTATCTGTCATGGTCAGACGTATCAGAAACGGATGATCAGGGCATTTAACAAAAAGGTCAGACCACAAGAATATCGAGTCGGGGATCTGGTAATCAAGCGAATCATCCTTCCTCAGAATGATCCAAGGGGCAAATGGACCCCTACGTACGAAGGGCCATTTGTGGTTAAGCATGTGTTCTCAGGAGGAGCAATGATATTAACCAATATGGATGGTGACGACCTTCCTCACCCCGCCAATGCAGACATAGTAAAAAAATATTACGCATGAAAAAAAAAGACCCGCTAGGCTGACATGCCTAGGCAAAAATTAGGGCTTCCTGTCGAACCAAAAGGGTTCGGGCAAAATGAAGGGATGAAAATGGAAAAAATCTGTACACCCGGCAAGTCGAAAACCTGAAAGGGCGGCTTGGGCAAAAATGGATATCCCGGTGGACTGAAAACCCGAAAGGGCGGTCCAGGCAAAAATTAGGGATAAAAGCGTAATGCTATGTCTCATTGATCACTTTGCATCCAGAATCCGGTATCTACATCAAGATCAGACGGCATCGATCAGTCAGCTTCACCTTCAACCAAGGTCATCAAGTGATGAGACGCTCGGAGTTATAAAGGCAATAGCAGAGTTGAAACCCAGTGGATCATTCATTTCACACAGCTGTTTTATTTTCTTTTGTACAAAATTTGTATAAACCTTTTTTGCTTGGTGGCGTTCTCTTATTAGGACGTCAGCCTTTTGTATACAAAATGCCTATTCACAGGCCACTCAAAAATCAATACAAATATACTTTTCAGAAAATGTGCCTTTTGTTTTTTCCTTTTCTGTTTTGTTTTGCGAAGAACATCCAAGGTTCAATTTGTGATATATGCATTGACAATAATTTGCTAGCTCATAAATATTTGCATACGAAACAAAGAATTAATTACGGGGGACATTAGAAACAGGGGCAATAAGGAGTTGTCTAGGCAATCTAATTGTTCTATCCTCCAAAGTACCAAGGTAGGTTCAGCTAAAAAACATAACCAGGCATCTTAAATTCCCCAGAGAGTGAAACAGCAAGCAATATACTCTCCTCAAGCAAAACAGTTATCAACCTTAAGGAAGTTGGGTGTCCTCCCGCAGATCTCAACATTCCCCAGCAGCATATATTCTTAACAAGCATCCCCGGCAGTCTTGGTCTAAAGATTGTTCCCCGGCGGCATACATCAACATTCAAAGGAATCACTTCCCCAGCATATCAAAACTCCCCAGGAGAGTCCAATTAGTTTCCCCAGGAAAGTTGGAATTCATATCCCCCAAGCAGTAAGCTTATCCCCAGTAAATTCTGGAAGCTTATCCTTCGCAGAGCACGAACGCGTCATCCGGCTTGATTTAAAGAGTTATTTCCTTAACAAGGTATAACTGGGTTATCCTCAGCCAAAAGCCACGGAAAGAGTGTCGTCGACAAAGTCTTCCTATCCCCAGCAAACTATTATCAACACTCAGCAAGACATCCCTCTTCCCACAGAGTATTGTTTCCTAGCATGGTCGCTAGAGTATCTTTTCTCCCCGCAGAATCCTCCATTTGCCAAGTTTATTCCGCAACGGAGTCATCTTCTCCTACCGGTATTCTTGCAGTTATCATCCCCAGCGGAAGCAAAATCTATTCTTCGACATCAGCCCAGGATACGACTTCCCGGCACCCGTCAAGGATTCACTTTCCTAGACAAAAACATACATAAAACATCACATACATCATTATAGCATGCATAGACGCATCATATCCTACGAATCTCATTTATGTTGAGAACATCATTACTTGATCCATATCATGCATTGCATATGGCTGACTTTTACATTTCAGGAAAGATCCAGTTAAAGTTCTCAAGCTACATTTCAAGACCTAGACCGGTTCAGTTAAATCGACCCTAAGATTTTCCTGATGCTTATCCAGTCAAAGGGCTTCTCTTGGTTCAGTCAGATCGACCCTAAGATCTCCCTGATGCTTATCCAGTTGAAGATATTTCAAGACCTTGTCCGGTTCAGTTAAATCGACCCTAAGATTTTCCTGATGCTTATCCAGTCAAAGGCCTTCTCTGGTTCAGTCAGATCGACCCTAAGATCTCCCTGATGCTTATCCAGTTGAAGATATTTCAAGACCTTGTCCGGTTCAGTTAAATCGACCCTAAGATTTTCCTGATGCTTATCCACTCAAAGGCCTTCTCTTGGTTCAGTCAGATCGACCCTAAGATCTCCCTGATGCTTATCCAGTTGAAGATATCTCAAGACCTTGTCCGGTTCAGTTAAATCGACTCTAAGATTTTCCTGATTCTTACCCAGTCAAAGGCCTCTCTGGTTCAGTCAGATCGACCCTAAGATCTCCCTGATTCTTATTCCAGTAGAAGACACCCAAGATTTTTCTCAACGAGCATTGTTGAAGTTAAAGTCGCCCAAGGTTCTCTTACCATTCATGCTAAGGTAGTAACCATCCCTGGTTCTTTCATCGCCGTTTGAAGCTCCAGACTCAGCTCCTGTAACCAGTCAGGACACATCTATACCAGGCATCTAAAAATCAGCTCCTGCAACGTGTCAGGTACTCATTTTTTCTTTGCAGGTATGCAGGTCCTCGCTAAGGAAGCTCTTACACAATCAAACATCCAGATGGCATCTATAAGCCCATTCCACCATCACTGCCACTATGTGAGCGCAAATTTCTGGGCACTCTAGTGTCCAATCATCTTCTACCCTCGGATTACGAAAGGCACGTCAGCCAATCTGCATCCTCAGGTCTAAGAAGATTGAACAGGGGAAACTGTTGTACCCCAAAATTTTCCCTCCCATATTCTTCAAGAAATTGCCAAGCCAAGTCACAAAATTCCCCAAGGGTTGCACAGTGCAAGGGCCTCCTAAACAGTCAAAATTAGGGTTTTGAGTCTGATCAAGAAAAGGAAGTGTTCAAAGGCCTAATCAAGTCTCATATGCTTACAAACATGGTCAAGCATCCTCATATCAAGTTTCAAGGCATTCAGCTCAAAATTGCACAGTCAAAACCCTAAATTGCACTACAGTCAACTGTAGGGGCAAAATGGTCATTTGGCAGTCAAAAGTTCAAATTTTTGGTCAACATATCATTTTGAAGCCACAAACATCATTTGATCAATGCTTGATCATGATTCTCAAAATTTGGCTCAGAAAATCATCAAGATGCAAAAGTTTCCTTATTTGGACAGCTGAAAAAGTCAACTGAAATTGACCAGGGCATAACTTTCACATGGATTATCAGAAAAATTCCATCCAAATCTCATTTTGAAGAGAAAGACATTTCCTACAACTCATATTCATACTTCAAGTCCAAGAAATGCTCTCACAAAAAGTTATCAATTTCAACATTATAGGTCATTTTCAAAAGTCAACAAAAAGAGACTTTAAGTCAAAGGCCATAACTTGAGATTGGAAAATCAAAATGACATGGGACCAAAGGCATTGGTTAAAGGACTCAAAGACCTTTCCAAAATGTCCAAGAACATGAGAAAAGCTTAAAAATTGAGCAAGTTATGCCTTGTAGAAGTTGGGAAATTTTTGTGAAATGGCAAAAGTCAACTATCCTTGAAACTTCAATTTTTGACAAAAGGGCCCACTTTCTTCCACTTGATTCAGCCTTGTCATGCCACACACGTGTCCCATGATTAATTTCAAGATCAAACATTTATTTTTCTATTTTATTTAATTTTTATTAATTTAATTCATTTTAAATTTTTAATAATTCAAATAAAATTTAAAAATCAATGGAATAGTGTCATTTGAATTTGAATAGCTTCCATATATCATGTGCCAGCTCACAAACTCATGCTAGGGTTAGGTTGTACACCAAGTCTTGGTTTTGCTTAAAAAAGGGAAAGTTTGTTAATGGTGAAAAACCTAAGACTAATTCTCTCATGGGCATGGATCAAGGCCAACTAATGACTTAATTCCCTTCCCTCATAAGTACTGAGTCTAACCCTAATCACAGGACACTGAATGCTGCGCTAGAGACCAATTTGCAAACTTGAAAAATTGCCATAAAAACTCAAAACTGAATTCATTGTTGGAGGGCGATTCAAGGCATAAAAGTTTTTCCAATAGCTTCCTCAAGTCCTCCTGATCACATTGCAATCTAAAACATCAACTTAAACTCCAGGAATTGGTATATAGAACCCTCCCTGTACAGCAAAAAAGTGACAATCGTATTTTCAATTCTAAGCATCCTCATGACATTCTAATTATGGATTCTTGTTCCTTGTGATTTTTTAAAGCTAACCCTTATGTTTAATTTGATTATCATGCTGTATATGAGGTTTTGCCATGCGCGATTTCTAGGGTTTTTCAGAGCTTAAATTTAGGGCTTCTTAAAAGAGGAAAAATTGGACATCCTCAGTACCATGGTTGGATTCAACGTGTAGAGACGAAGAAGAATCACTTATCGCGCTTAATTTATGAATGTTACAGGTCTATTCGCTATTTTCTGTTAGCTAGCCTAAGGGGACGCGTGCAAAACTGTTGCCTAAAGCTTTATGTTACAGGGACGATGAAGAGGACGATGCGTTGTCAAAACGTGATAGGCGGATTCAAACTTTCGCGCGCTGACTCCCACTAATACAGTTTTTCTTTTATATTATTTATTTGATATTATATATTAAACGTGATCAAACTGGCTCAGTGGCAGGTACCTATGCTTGTAGCGTTCAAGACCTGGGTTCGAGTCCCAGGTCTGTACTATTCTCAATAATATTTTTCCCATGATTTTCACATGCAGCGCCCAAAGTTAAGGCTACCATACACTCGCCATATCAAGCCAGCCACGTGTTTAATGAGTCCAGATCAAGGGCTCAGAATTAAAGAGCACCATGTACCATAGTCAAACGCATCACACGCTATGCAAAAAGTCAAACGGATCCAAGCTTAATTGGGCCAGAATGCTAAGGCCAACACCTCACAATTGGGGCCTGAACCCCCCCTGGTTTGCTTCTCTATATTTTTTTTATTTTTTATTTTCAATTATGATTTTATTTCCTTTATTAATTTAATTAATTATTTTTCTTACAAAATACAAAAAAAATACATAAAAACTCAAAAAGACAAAACATAATAAAAATATTTAATTTTCACATTTTCTTGTAAATAATTGCTTGTAAATAAATTTAGTATTAAATAGGTTGTAACTTTAATTCTTTTCATAATAAAAATCCAAAAATATAGAATTAGGTTTAATAATTTTTTATTCCTTTTTTTATTTTCTTTTTTTCACCATAATGTTATTTACTTTATTTATTCTCATAATTAAATTGTACATAAAAATCAGGGTTTCATTTAGTTAAAAATTTCAATATTTTCTTAATAACTAAAAAATAATTAGAACTAGGGTTTGACATTTTAATTTTAATTAAATCTCTTTTTTTCATTAAATCTCAAAAAACACAAAAATACCAAAAGCTTTCCTTTTTAATTTTTAATTTTTTAGTCCTCATTAATTCTAATTAATTAAATTCATTAACTTTAATTTTTTTTGCAAAAGGGTCCAACGCCCATGTTCTTAATTTTATTTCGCGTATTTATTTTATTTCGCTTAATTCATTATGTATCTCTCCCAAAGCGTTGTAACTTAAACTTTTCGCACTTTTATTTCTTTTGCTTTATTTACTTTCCGTCAAATCGGGTCCGGTTTAATTTTGGCGATGTGGACCCGCGCCATTTGTAATAGTTTAGAATTTACTTTTCCCGCAAATATTAACTGTTAAATGAGCATGCAAGAATGAATGGCCTTAAAAGTAAAATCAAGCGTAGATCACAACAAACATGACAAGACAAATATCAATGAAAACGACACACGAATCGCACACACCACCCCTAGGGTATGCCTCACTGTTGCCTCGCCTCGAAAGGTGATCGTCGAGTAGAGGATGTCTTAGTAAGTCCTCATGATCCGGGAACCTGGCATGAGGGTAGCTTCTAAGGTGTCTTCCTATTGCTCTGGTGATCACCATGTCCCGAACCTCGAATTGACCCGAACACCTCCAACGGTGGTGCTACCTACCTCTCAATGGTGGGATGGCACTACTTTAAAGGACATTTACACAGGCGAATTCCTTAGGGTAGGTAGACGACTCATGGATACTTGCTCTCTTCAAAACAAAAATTCAAAGACTTTTCACACCAACACTTTTCAAAAGCTTTCAAAGCAAATTTTTCAAACACTCTGACGTACGAGTCGAACTGAAATTTTTCAAAGAAACTTTGTTAACCCACATTGAAAAGCAAACAAACATTTTTGAAAACACAATGAGCAAGTATCTAAGAGCCCATGGATAACCATGGATAGAAAGGGTGCTAACACCTTCCCTTTCTATAACCTACCTCCCGAACTGAGAGCAATCTCTTTAAGGAATTTTTCTGTGCTTTTGTCCTTTCCATTTGGAGAAAATAAAAGACGGTGGCGACTCTTGCTTCCGCGACATTTCGCGAACCAGCGTTAAACAGTCAGTTCCAGATCCACCGATCACACTTACTAAGACATCCTCTACTCGACGATCACCTTTCGAGGCAAGGCAACAGTGAGGCGTACCCTAGGGGTGGTGTGTGCGATTCGTGTGTCGTTTTCATTGATATTTGTCTTGTCATGTTCATTGTGATCTACGCTTGATTTTATTTAAGGCCATACATTCTTTCATGCTTTTGTTAACAGTTAAAAATATTTGCGGAAAAGTAAATTCTAAGCTATTACAAATGGCGCGGATCCACATCGCCAAAATTAAACCGGACCCGATTTGACGGAAAATAAATAAGCGAAGTAAAGGAATTAAAAGATGCGAGAAATAATTACAAGGCTTTGGGAGAGATACATAACTATTTAAGCAAAAATAAAATAAATACGCAAACTAAATAAATTACGAACGCGGGCGTTGGACCCTTTTGCAAAGATTAAATTAACAAGGAATTAAAATTAATATTAAAAGAAAATGTTTTTGGTATTTTTGTGTTTTTTAGGTATTAATATGAAAAAGAGAATTAATTAAAACTAAAATAAAATGCTAAACCTAATTCTAATTATTTTTAAGTTATTAAGAAAATATTGAAGTTTTTTAACCTATGTGAAACCCTAAATTTTTTATGTACAATTTAATTATAAAAATAGATAAATAAATAATATTATGATAAAAAAGGAAAAATTAAAAAGGGAATAAAAATTAACTAAACCTAATTCTATATTTTTTTTTGGTTTTTTGTTATGAAAAGAATTTAAATTGTAACCTAATTTAAGACTAATTTTACATGCAAATTTATTTACAAGAAAATATTGAAAATAAAATATTTATGTTTTTTTATCTTTTCCTGAGTTTTTATGTATTTTTATTATATTTTGTAAAAAATAATTAATTAATCTAAACAAATAATAATTAAAACAATAATTGAAAATAAACAATAAATAAAGAAAATGCATAGAATTTGCAAACCAGAGGGGTGGAAATCCCAAATTGTGAGGGGTAATCCTAGAATGCTGGCCCAAAACCCTGAGTCCATTTGACTTTTGTGAGTAGCGCGTGGGATGGTTGACCTGAGCTTATAGTGGACCTTCAATCTCAGCCTTTGATCTGAAGCAACTAGACGCGTGGCTGGCTTGATGATGATGGAATATGGTGCTCTATGACGCTTACGCTGCATGGGAATACACATGGAAAAATGATATTGAAATATGCAAGACCTGGGACTTGAACCCAGGTCATGAGCGTCACCAGTTAACACCTGTACCGCTGAGCCACTATCACGCATTCGTTAATTAAATAAACAACAAATATAATGAAAGAAAACAACGCGTTATTGGACCCACGCGCGAAAATATTTAAACGTGCCAATCAGTTCTTGCCACGACTCCGTCTTCTTCGTGGCCTTTTTATTTTTTCTGAAACATGAACGCATTGGCCACGGTTTTTCCCCGTTCTCTTAGACACGTTTTGAGAAAATAGCGATTAGCTCCTCAACGCTCATAAATTGAGCGCGAGGGTGCCATCGTCTTCGTCTTCATGCGCTGAATCTAATGATCAAGGTCATATGTCCCAAATTTGCCTGGCTTTAAAATCCCCAATTGGAAGCTCTGCAAACCCTAAATTTTAACAATGGCGATTTCTTGTATAGCTCATAAAAACACGATTAATTCATCCAGTTAGCTTCAGAATACATTATTCAAGATAAATGCATAATCAAAATGCCATGAAAACGCTTAAATCTGGAAATACGAATTTGAAAAATATAAGAAAAAAGTGGATTTCTGTATACCAATTCAACGCGTTAGAGGGGGTGTTCTTGATCTGAATACTTTCCTTGATGTTCCAGGAAGGTGATAGAATGGTTCTTTCTGCCTGAATCGTCCTCCAACCTTACTTTCAGAATTGAGTTTTTAAGCCAAATTTCCAAGTTTGTATATTGGTCTCTAGCGCAGCTTTTAGTCCATTTAGATTAGGGTTATGATCATGTATTTGTATGGAGGCTATTAGGTCAAAAATATGGATCAAATCTCTTGTAATTCATTGATTGAATATTTGATTTTTTCCATTATGTTTTCAATCTTTTTTCACATGGTTTTTGTATCAATTATGCTCAAATCAGACCAAATCTTTCCCTATTGACCTATGCACGAAATATTGAAGGCAAAATATGCATGAAAAGATTTATTAGGTCAAATTATATATTTTCCACATATTTAAATAATTTAAATGAATTAATATAAATAATAATTCAAATAAATAAATAAAAAATGAGAAAATACTTCCCTTTGGGCCAAGTGGTCGTGCACATGCTTAGAATGATGAATCATGGAAGAAAAATGGGCCCATTAGCATTTTTAGGTCATTTGGATCAAAGTTGACTTTTCAAAATATCCAAAAATTTCCCAACTTCCACAAGGCATAACTTGCTCAATTTCTAAGCTTTTCTCATGTTCTTGGACATTTTGGAAAGGTCTTTGAGTCCTCTAACCAATGCCTTTGGTCCCATGTCATTTTGATTTACCAATCACAAGTTATGGTCTTTGACTTAAAGTCCCTTTTTGTTGACTTTTGAAAATGACCTATAATGTTGAAATTGATAACTTTTTTTGAGAGCATTTCATGGACTTGAAGTATGAAGATGAGTTGTAGGAAATGTCTTTCTATTCAAAATGAGCTTTGGATGGAATTTTTCTGATAATCCATGTGAAAGTTATGCCCTGGTCAATTTCAGTTGACTTTTTCAGTTGTCCAAATATAGTAACTTTTGCATCTTGGTGATTTTCTGAGCCAAATTTTGAGAATCATGATCAAGCATTGATCAAATGATGTTTGTGGCTTCAAAATGATATGTTGACCAAAAATTTGAACTTTTGACTGCCAAATGACCATTTTGCCCCTACAGTTGACTGTAGTGCAATTTAGGGTTTTGACTGTGCAATTTTGAGCTGAATGCCTTGAAACTTGATATGAGGATGCTTGACCACATTTGTAGGCATGTGAGACTTGATTGGGCCTTTGAAAACTTCCTTTCTTGATCAGAACACAAAACCCTAGTTTTGACTGTATAGGAGACAGTTGGACTGTGCAACCCTTGGGGAATTTTGTGGCTTGACTTGGCAATTTCTTTGAGAATATGGGAGGGCAAATTTTGGGGTACAACAGTTGCCCCTGTTCAATCTTCTTAAACCTGAGGATGCAGATTGGCTGACGTGCCTTTCGTAATCCGAAGGTGGAAGATGATTGAACACTAAAGTGCCCAGAAATTTGCGCTCACATGTTAGCAGTGTGATGGGGGAATGGGCTTATAGATGCCATTTGGAGATTGCTGGATAGGATGATGGGCTTATAGATGCCATCTGGATGTTGATCGCGTAGGAGATTCCTTGGCGAGAACCTGCATACCTGCAAAACAGAAAATGAGTACCTGACACGTCGCAGGAGCTGATTTTTAGATGCTTGGTATAGATGTGTCCTGACTGGTTACAGGAGCTGAATCTGGAGCTTCAAAAGATGATGAATGAACCAGGGATGGTTACTGTCTTAGCATGAATGGTAAGAGAACCTTGGGCGACTTTAACTTCAACAACGCTCATTGAGAAAAATCTTGGGTGATTTTAACTTCAACAACGCTCGTTGAGAAAAATCTTGGGTGACTTTAACTTCAACAACGCTCGTTGAGAAAAATCTTGGGTGACTTTAACTTCAACAACGCTCGTTGAGAAAAATCTTGGGTGACTTTAACTTCAACAACGCTCGTTGAGAAAAATCTTAGCGGGAATTACCATCTTTGCAGTATCGGGAAGAGAACCAATAGGTAATTATAATCTGAAAGGGAATCACCTCACTCACCGTCGGAGAGGGAACCATGGGAAAAGGAATTATCACCTCACTCACCGTCGGAGAGGGAAACATAGGAGATTATCACCTCACACTCACCGTCGGAGAGGGAAACATCTGAAAAAGGACTTACCACCTCACTCGTCGTTGGAGAGGGAACCATAGGAGACTATCACCTCACACTCACCGTCGGAGAGGGAAATATCTGAAAAAGGACTTACCACCTCACTCGCCGTTGGAGAGGGAACCATAGGAGACTGCTGAGTCTTTATCAGAAAAATCTGTTGGGAATCGATTTAGCTGGACTAGAGGAGGTCTTGAAATATCTTCAACTGGAATAAGTGTCAGAACGTTGCCATATCTGGTTTACATCTGGACTATATCTGAAAGGAAATCTGGAAGCAGCATCAGAACGTCACCATATCTGGTTTACATCTGAAACTATATCTGGAAGGAAATCTGGAAGCAGTATCAGAACGTCACCATCTCTAGTTTACATCTGAAACTATATCTAGAAGGAAATCTGGAAGCAGTATCAGAACGTCACCATATCTGGTTTACATCTGAAACTATATCTAGAAGGAACTCTGGAAGCAGCATCAGAACGTCACCATATCTGGTTTACATCTGAAACTATATCTAGAAGGAACTCTGGAAGCAGCATCAGAACGTCACCATCTCTGGTTTACATCTGAAACTATATCTAGAAGGATATCTGGAAGCAGTATCAGAACGTCGCCATATCTGGGTCATATCTGAAACTATATCTAGAAGGAAATCTGGAAGCAGTATCAGAACGTCGCCATATCTGGGTCATATCTGAAACTATATCTAGAAGGAAATCTGGAAGCAGTATCAGAACCTCGCCATATCTGGGTCATATCTGAAACTATATCTAGAAAGAAATCTGGAAGCAGTATCAGAACGTCACCATCTCTAGTTTACATCTGAAACTATATCTAGAAGGATATCTGGAAGCAGTATCAGAACGTCGCCATATCTGGGTCATATCTGAAACTATATCTAGAAGGAAATCTGGAAGCAGTATCAGAACGTCGCCATATCTGGGTCATATCTGAAACTATATCTAGAAAGAAATCTGGAAGCAGTATCAGAACGTCACCATCTCTAGTTTACATCTGAAACTATATCTGGAAGGAAATATGGAAGCAGTATCAGAACGTCGCCATATCTGGGTCATATCTGAAACTATATCTAGAAGGATATCTGGAAGCAGTATCAGAACGTCGCCATATCTGGGTCATATCTGAAACTATATCTAGAAGGATATCTGGAAGCAGTATCAGAACGTCGCCATATCTGGGTTACATCTGAAACTATATCTAGAAAGAATTGCGATAGTAATCATTTTTGTATTAATCTTTTTCCTGAAAAGGCAAAACATAATTGTATGCAAAATCATGATGCATGAACTGTATGTCTTCAAAATTGATGAGATTCGTGTAGTATGATGCCTATGCATGCTATAATGTATGAAGATGTGATGTTTATGAATATATATTTGTCTAAGAAAATAAATCCTTGACGGGTGCCGGGAAGTCGTATCCTGGGCTGATGTTGAGGAATAGATTTTGCTTCCACTGGGGATGATAACTGCAAGAATACCGGTAGGAGAAGATGACTCCATTGGGGGATGAACTTGGCAAATGACGAATTCTGCGGGGAGAAAAGATACTCTAGTGACCATGCTGAGAAGCAATACTCTGTGGGAAGAGGGATGCCTTGCTGAGTGTTGATGATAGTTTGCTGGGGAGCGGAAGACTTTGTCGACGACGCTCTTTCCGTGGCTTTTGGCTGAGGATAACCCAGTTATATCCTGTTAAGGAAATAACTCTTTGAATAAAGCCGGGCGACGCGTTCGTGCCTTGAGAGGGGTAAGCTTCCGTAACTTACTGGGGATAAGCTTACTGCTTGGGGAGATGATTCCAACTTTCCTGGGGAACTAGATTAGACTCTCCTGGGGAAGTATTGAACTGTATTGGTTATGTTCTTCAACGGACCCTACCTTGACACCTTAGAGGACAGAGCAATCAGATTGCTTAGACCACCCATTATTGCCCCTGTTTCTGATGTGGGAGCGGAAGATACTTGTGGAGGTGCTTGATAGTTGTTGATGGACGAACCTTCTTCTGGTAGGCAGATGGCAGGACATAGTCGTACGCTTTAATCCCTAACTTTTGCCTGGACCGCCCTTTCGGGTTTTCAGTCCACCGGGATACCCATTTTTGCCCAAGCCGCCTTTTCAGGTTTTCGACTTGCCGGGTGTACATATTTTTCATTTTCATCCCTTATTTTTGCCCGAACCCTTTTGGTTCGTCGGGAAGCCCTTTTTTTTGCTTAGGTGTGTCAACCTGGCGGGTCTTTGATTATGCGTAGTATTTTTTCGACTATGCCCGTTCTCAGAAAGTCAGGAGTTGTAGTGTTGCCATACTACCAGAAGATCTTTGTTTGATCGTCCAATGCCCCAAACGATCCAGATGGAGATTTGCCCCAGACTATTTGGCTTTTGCGAGATTCTCCGAATCTTGATTGGACTGCCCCAGATAATGGACCATGATCATGTCTGCCCCTGGATTGGAAGTACTTCTGTTCATTAGGCATTCCTCGTGCGAATTTCCCTGCTGCTCAAACAAAAAGTCATATGCGAACAAAGTTATGTTAAAAATGCAAAGCTTATGTCTGTCTTGAAGATTTTAAAAATGCATTCTTTTTCATAAAACAAGTGAATGTTTGTAAAACGTGATGTCAACTCCGTATTTACCGTAAGCCTTAAGGAGTCAGGATACCTTTCGTGACAGTATGCTTTCGAGCTAACCCATGCTTCAGCTAGGACTTTTGAGGGTTATAACGTGGCCTGGTTCACGGTTTAAGAAACAAAGGATAAAGGCTCAAATTATTTGTACCCACCCGCTCTTCGTGATGTTCTCCAAACCTAAACTCAGTTGATCGTGCGTTAGACCTTGCTTGAGTCTTTGCTTTGATGTTCCAATAAGGGTTCAGATGTTGATGATTTCTTTTGAATAGGCAGTCATTTTTGCTTTGGTTGAGGGTTTGTGAGACCTCTTTCTTGATTTTTGTTATCCCTTTTTTTTTGCCTGAACTGTTTCCTTTTTTGGAATTACAGTCAGCGGGATGCCCCAGTTTTGTAAGTCTCCTTCATGGGTTTTGACTTAATGGGTTTTTCATTTTTTGAGATAATGACTGCCTGTCCTTATGATTGTTCTGAACCATCACTGTCTTTTGTTTTTGGAAAGACTCATTTGGTGCCATTCATTGTGCACTTGGATCAACTGAGAGACTACCCTGTCCCAGGTTATGATTAAGGGTTTTAAATTTCGAAAAGAAAAACTCCTACTTCTTTGGCTCAGATGGGTTGACGAGGGATTATCTTCCTTATAACTCCAGTGTTTAGGAATTGAAACAATGCCTGTACCTCATCAGCGGGGTCTGTTCAAAAGCATACTGTAGATTAGGTATCGTTTTCGTCATCCTCCCTCAAGAGGCTTAGAATTATTTAAGATCAAGAGTTGACATCAGAAAAAATATGAAAACAGTTTGCATATAGTGAATGCGAATATATTGATTCAAAAATAGACATAAGCGATGCATTAATGGAATAACAATGTTTTAACATGAATAAATGTTTAAACAAAAGAAAATCACAACTTGAATTCGAATGAACAAAAAGTGCTTTCTATCCTAGCCATGTTTTGGCATGGGAGCAGTGATCACGTTGGGAGTCTCGGGTACTTCAAACTGAATCTCTCCAGCGTCGATCATGCCTTGAATCTTGTACTTCAGCGCCCAACAATCCTCAGTATCGTGCCCCGGGCTACCAGAATGGTAAGCGCACCTTGCTTCTGGGTTGTAGCTTGGAGAGGAGGTCTTTGGATTTGCAGGAGGGTTGATCACCACAATCAGGTTCATCCTTAACATGTGTTGCAAGGCTCGTGACCATGGCATGTTGATATTGGTGAATTGTCTCTTAGGCTCGTCCGACCTGTTCTGATCAACCCGCTGTTTCTGGCGAGGTCGTTGTTGAACCTGTGAAGTAGTAGCAACTCGGAGAGGTCTATTCACTGGACCCGACCTTTGCCCTCTTGGGAGCTGTTCCATGACCTGGTCCCTGATTTGGGCTGGTTGCTTCATGCCTTGAGGAAGCTGACTGACCATGGCTCTCAGCTCTCCTTGCTCCTGAGCTAAACCTTGAATGAGGGCCCTTTGCCCCAGCATCTGAGTTTTCAATGTGTCTACCTCAGCTTGTAGACGTTTCAGCTGTTCGTCCTTGTCATCTTCAGGACTTTTTCTGATCAGATTCCCCATGAGGAGTGCCCTCAACTCTTCCTGCCCCTTGGATAGACCTAGGAAGATTTCCCTGAACTAAGACTCTTGAGCGTGAAGGTCCTGGTTATCTTGTTGTGAGGCCATTGCTGAAATAAACAGCGAGAAAGGTAAGTGACCTGCAAAAGGGATACCTGTAATGCAATGATGTGTATGATATGCATGCAATGTTTTCAAGGACCTCGCAGGGTAAACAAGAAAATTGTTAGCATCGGAATTTATAGCTTGATTGAAGGAAACCCATGTTGTTGAGAATTCTTCTTCAAGGGTCAAAGGCTCACCATATCCAGTGGGTCATAGCCCCTGACAACCTTGGCTAGAGGAAAATAAATCCTCTTTGCCCCTTGCTAGATGTTTGATTCATCATGGCCTGCATCACAAGCCCTTGAGATCCTTGAAATGGGTTAGGATGTATGCAATGGTATGATGTCATGCTATGCATGGGGTGATGTAGGTAAACCATGTTATGAGTCCCAGTTAAGGACTATAAACAAAACCCTGCAAGAAATTCAGTATACTTTGTTATGAGTCCCAATTAAGGACTATAAACAAAACCTGCAAGAGATCTAGTAAACCCTGTTATGAGTCCCAGTTAAGGACTATAAACAAAACCTGCAAGAAATTTGGTAAACCCTGTTATGAGTCCCGGTTAAGGACTATAAACAAAACCTGCAAGAAATTTGGTAAACCCTGTTATGAGTCCCAGTTAAGGACTATAAACAAGACCTGCAAATAGTTCATGTGTCAGATAACAAGCATGCAAGTAGTCAAATACGAAGGCACACAAGTCACACAAGAGAAACCCTTAGGGTTTAGGCCAACATGGGGTTTGGGGTACTACCCTCTTGAAGTTGGTGGGCTCAACCTGTCCTATTAGAAGTAACCGGGTTCTAAGGGTCACAATATCACGGGATTGCTTTCATTGTTCATCGTTTCGATTTAGCCACTGAACTGGCGACCGAAATATTCCAGGAAAGCAACCCTCAATTGAGTGTAGTATCGAGTATCAACCAACCTCGGACTGCACCAAAGTCAGTTATCTCACTACCCTAAAGAGGCCAAGATAGTTCAATTAAGGTTCCTAAGGTCTGTTGATGCTTCACGACACCACGCGGAGGCCCCGTACTCTCCTTGACTGAACTCAAGGGTTACCGGTACACACCAAAGTGCCACATCAACGTAGCAGACTGTTTTAACCATGTCGGTATACCCCGCACAGTTCCCTCACAGCCTTGTTGCTACTTTCTAAGAAGGTATCCCCCAGATCCGGGTTAGGATCTATATAACTCCCAAGCAACCCACAATTTAAAGCAAGCAAAGAAAACAATTGAAAACACAGTGATCTTAATCCTAAGGTACACCCCACTTTAAGTTTAGTCCCCAGCAGAGTCGCCAGTTCTGTGATCGGTGGATCTGGAACTGACTGTTTTAAAGCTGGTTCGCGAAATGTCGCGGAAGCAAGAGTCGCCACCGTCTTTTATTTTCTCCAAATGGAAAGGACAAAAGCACAGAAAAATTCCTTAAAGAGATTGCTCTCGGTTCGGGAGGTAGGTTATAGAAAGGGAAGGTGTTAGCACCCTTTCTATCCATGGTTATCCATGGGCTCTTAGATACTTGCTCATTGTGTTTTCAAAAATGGTTTGTTTGCTTTTCAATTGTGGGTTTTAAAAAAGTTTCTTTGAAAATTCCAGTTCGACTCTTGTATCGGTCCTCAAGAGTGTTTGAAAAATTGCTTTCGAAAGCTTTTTGAAAATGTGTTGGTGTGAAAAGTATTTTTGATTCGTTTTGAAATTTAGAGCAAGTATCTACGAGGACCTACCTACCCTAAGGAATTCGTCTGTGTAAATGTCCTTTAAAGTAGTGCCATCCCACCATTGAGAGGTAGGTAGCACCACTGTTGGAGGTGTTCGGGTCAATTCGAGGTTCGGGACATGGTGATCACCGGAGCAATGGGAAGACACCTTAGAAGCTACCCTCATGCCGGGTTCCCGGATCATGAGGACTTACTAAGACATCCTCTACTCGACGATCACCTTTCGAGGCAAGGCAACAGTGAGGCGTACCCTAGGGGTGGTGTGTGCGATTCGTGTGTCGTTTTCATTGATATTTGTCTTGTCATGTTCATTGTGATCTACGCTTGATTTTATTTAAGGCCATACATTCTTTCATGCTTTTGTTAACAGTTAAAAATATTTGCGGAAAAGTAAATTCTAAGCTATTACAAATGGCGCGGGTCCACATCGCCAAAATTAAACCGGACCCGATTTGACGGAAAATAAATAAGTGAAGTAAAGGAATTAAAAGATGCGAGAAATAATTACAAGGCTTTGGGAGAGATACATAACTATTTAAGCAAAAATAAAATAAATACGCAAACTAAATAAATTACGAACGCGGGCGTTGGACCCTTTTGCAAAGATTAAATTAACAAGGAATTAAAATTAATATTAAAAGAAAATGTTTTTGGTATTTTTGTGTTTTTTAGGTATTAATATGAAAAAGAGAATTAATTAAAACTAAAATAAAATGCTAAACCTAATTCTAATTATTTTTAAGTTATTAAGAAAATATTGAAGTTTTTTAACCTATGTGAAACCCTAAATTTTTTATGTACAATTTAATTATAAAAATAGATAAATAAATAATATTATGATAAAAAAAGAAAAATTAAAAAGGGAATAAAAATTAACTAAACCTAATTCTATATTTTTTTTTGTTTTTTGTTATGAAAAGAATTTAAATTGTAACCTAATTTAAGACTAATTTTACATGCAAATTTATTTACAAGAAAATATTGAAAATAAAATATTTATGTTTTTTTATCTTTTCCTGAGTTTTTATGTATTTTTATTATATTTTGTAAAAAATAATTAATTAATCTAAACAAATAATAATTAAAACAATAATTGAAAATAAACAATAAATAAAGAAAATGCATAGAATTTGCAAACCAGGGGGGTGGAAATCCCAAATTGTGAGGGGTAATCCTAGAATGCTGGCCCAAAACCCTGAGTCCATTTGACTTTTGTGAGTAGCGCGTGGGATGGTTGACCTGAGCTTATAGTGGACCTTCAATCTCAGCCTTTGATCTGAAGCAACTAGACGCGTGGCTGGCTTGATGATGATGGAATATGGTGCTCTATGACGCTTACGCTGCATGGGAATACACATGGAAAAATGATATTGAAATATGCAAGACCTGGGACTTGAACCCAGGTCATGAGCGTCACCAGTTAACACCTGTACCGATGAGCCACTATCACGCATTCGTTAATTAAATAAACAACAAATATAATGAAAGAAAACAACGCGTTAGTGGACCCACGCGCGAAAATATTTAAACGTGCCAATCAGTTCTTGCCACGACTCCGTCTTCTTCGTGGCCTTTTTATTTTTTCTGAAACATGAACGCATTGGCCACGGTTTTTCCCCGTTCTCTTAGACACGTTTTGAGAAAATAGCGATTAGCTCCTCAACGCTCATAAATTGAGCGCGAGGGTGCCATCGTCTTCGTCTTCATGCGCTGAATCTAATGATCAAGGTCATATGTCCCAATTTTGCCTGGCTTTAAAATCCCCAATTGGAAGCTCTGCAAACCCTAAATTTTAACAATGGCGATTTCTTGTATAGCTCATAAAAACACGATTAATTCATCCAGTTAGCTTCAGAATACATTATTCAAGATAAATGCATAATCAAAATGCCATGAAAACGCTTAAATCTGGAAATACGAATTTGAAAAATATAAGAAAAAAGTGGATTTCTGTATACCAATTCAACGCGTTAGAGGGGGTGTTCTTGATCTGAAAACTTTCCTTGATGTTCCAGGAAGGTGATAGAATGGTTCTTTCTGCCTGAATCGTCCTCCAACCTTACTTTCAGAATTGAGTTTTTAAGCCAAATTTCCAAGTTTGTATATTGGTCTCTAGCGCAGCTTTTAGTCCATTGTGATTAGGGTTATGATCATGTATTTGTATGGAGGCTATTAGGTCAAAAATATGGATCAAATCTCTTGTAATTCATTGATTGAATATTTGATTTTTTCCATTATGTTTTCAATCTTTTTTCACATGGTTTTTGTATCAATTATGCTCAAATCAGACCAAATCTTTCCCTATTGACCTATGCACGAAATATTGAAGGCAAAATATGCATGAAAAGATTTATTAGGTCAAATTATATATTTTCCACATATTTAAATAATTTAAATGAATTAATATAAATAATAATTCAAATAAATAAATAAAAAATGAGAAAATACTTCCCTTTGGGCCAAGTGGTCGTGCACATGCTTAGAATGATGAATCATGGAAGAAAAATGGTCCCATTAGCATTTTTAGGTCATTTGGATCAAAGTTGACTTTTCAAAATATCCAAAAATTTCCCAACTTCCACAAGGCATAACTTGCTCAATTTCTAAGCTTTTCTCATGTTCTTGGACATTTTGGAAAGGTCTTTGAGTCCTCTAACCAATGCCTTTGGTCCCATGTCATTTTGATTTACCAATCACAAGTTATGGTCTTTGACTTAAAGTCCCTTTTTGTTGACTTTTGAAAATGACCTATAATGTTGAAATTGATAACTTTTTTTGAGAGCATTTCATGGACTTGAAGTATGAAGATGAGTTGTAGGAAATGTCTTTCTCTTCAAAATGAGCTTTGGATGGAATTTTTCTGATAATCCATGTGAAAGTTATGCCCTGGTCAATTTCAGTTGACTTTTTCAACTGTCCAAATATAGTAACTTTTGCATCTTGGTGATTTTCTGAGCCAAATTTTGAGAATCATGATCAAGCATTGATCAAATGATGTTTGTGGCTTCAAAATGATATGTTGACCAAAAATTTGAACTTTTGACTGCCAAATGACCATTTTGCCCCTACAGTTGACTGTAGTGCAATTTAGGGTTTTGACTGTGCAATTTTGAGCTGAATGCCTTGAAACTTGATATGAGGATGCTTGACCACATTTGTAGGCATGTGAGACTTGATTGGGCCTTTGAAAAATTCCTTTCTTGATCAGAACACAAAACCCTAGTTTTGACTGTATAGGAGACAGTTGGACTGTGCAACCCTTGGGGAATTTTGTGGCTTGACTTGGCAATTTCTTTGAGAATATGGGAGGGCAAATTTTGGGGTACAACACGCTGCTATAGGACATACATCAGAAAGCGCTTTTTAATGAAAAAGCGCTGCTAAAGGAAATACATTAGAAAGGGCTTCAAGGAGCGCTGCCTAAGGTCATTAATTTCTAATTTCTAAATTAAAAATACAAAAACCTTAAAACTCAGATTTTTTCGTTATTCTCTCAAAACATCTTTCTCTGCAACTCTCAAATCTCTATTTCGCAAAACATCTCTCTCAAAACATCCATGTAACTCTCTTAACCCCATCGCGTTATTTTTCTCCCTCCAAAAAATCTCTGTCACGGTTCAACTCCTCCTTCAACCGCCGTCTTACTCTCTCTATCACGGTTCAACATTTACAGTGGTGCTCTATATTCAATCTTGAAATCAAACTCTCTTCTCTTTTTATCTCCGTAAACACAACAATCATTCTAAAAGATTCGCTAATGATTGACACTAGGCCTTACCTACGAGACAAAGATTCGTCTCGGTGACTATTGAGACGAATACGCTGAGAAAACCATAGAAAATGAAACAAGTATGTGATTACATTCTTTCTTCTACTTCCTCTTCTGCTTCTACTCCATTTCCGTTTTTGAGCTTGTTGTGAGTTCGTTGTTGATTATGAATCATGATGATGTTTGCAGTGTTTTAAGCAGTGAAATAGAAAATACTAAAGATCTTGTTGCTATGTTCTTGTATTAGCTAGAAATAATTTTTTGGATTTATTCTATTTCAAGGGTTTGTGTTTTGGTTGCACTTTGTAGTAATGTGCTTCTTTCTATTATTTTACAGCTCTGTAAGTGTTTAAAGAAATGTCCAAAAAAATGAAAGATTGTTTCTTTGTCTTAGTGCTCACTATGTGTTTGAATAAATGTCTAACTGACTAATTGTTTCTTCATTTGATACTCAAGTCTGTCACTATGGACCATATCATGTTACTCTGAATATCAATCTGTTGCAATGTCCTGTGTGTACCATTATAGGAAACACATTTAACAATATAAAAGTAGCTCATTTTCTTGTGTAATGTCCAGTGTGTTCTATCAATATAGTACATAGACCATCCAACACTTGAACAACTTTAGTTAGGGCTGTTGAATCAGCCATAACATCAACAATAGCTGCAATAGAACCATTTCCTACAAATACAGAACCCGTAGCTCCAACAGAATCGTTTCCTACAACAACTAAATACTTCACATCATGTTCTATTAGGTTTAGAAGAGAAAGTCCATTTACGATTTTATCCCAAATCTATTTAAACAATCTTGTTGTGTTTTGTTGTTCTTCAATGAGTTGCGATGGTTGAATGTTATTCATGATAAGAAGCAAACATGTTGCTTCTGTAAATATAAGAGTAGAAAACGTTAGCACATGCCTATTTTTAAGGAATATTTGTTTACATTGTTACATGCCTATTTATTATTTCTTAGTTCATGGATATTGGATTTTATAAGTAAATATTCATTTCAAATTCATCGGAATTTGTTGCTAACAATAGAAAGTAAAGGTTCCTTTTGGCTAACATATTTTTCCATTTAAAGTTAGATGTCACTTATTTGAGAGCATAAAGGTATTAATTGTTAATGGGGATATTTAGTGTCGCTGTCAAGGTTATAGACTCGTGATCTTCAACTAGGAGTTTTCATTAACTTATGTTGCAAGTCTATGTAAATGATGATTAGAAGAGTAGTGATTTATGGTTTCTACTGCAAGTATATATGATCAAAAGTTTTTATTTATTTAATTCTCATGTATGATTTTTTTTAATAACCATACAAAGGTAGTAGACAATAGGTTAAAAATGGTAGCATAATTATCAAGCAAGGAGACACCATAAAGTGTTTCATTATATTCTTGAACCTCAATAGTTGGTTCAGTACCATACTCTCCTGTAAGAGACACAATCTGTAAAACTAAACCACTCTTAGTGACTCTAACTCTTGCAGGCAACTGTAGTTTAAAACTATGCTTTATATTAAGTGTTAAAAACAGTGGTCACACTATTCTATGTATATTCAAATATTTATGAAACAAAATATTATATCATTATTTGTACATCCTTGAAAGAAATATCTCATTATCTATAATTATCATTGGATATAGTTGAATATTAGTCGCATAAAATTGCATATGAGTGCAAACAAAAATGATTACAAGAGTATGAATCTTATAGAATAAAATAATCAGAAAGTTTGTAGAGGAAAATAATTTAAAATAATTAAACGTTAAACTGATTCATATAATGGCATTTAATCAAAATTATTTGTTTGGTTGATTTTTGTTAAATTATAGCTTTTGTTGTTTTAGGTTTTATGTCCTATCTCGTTGTTAAATTGTTAAGAGCCAAGTAATTCATATTTCAACCAAGAAAAGAAAGAGATTTTATATGTTCCCGTTTTATGTGTAGTTGTTACACGATTTCATATTCGCTGCTGTATCTCCGATTTCTCTTGTGAAGAGTGAAATTCTGATCGTTCCAAGAATCTTATATTATGTGGTTCCAAAAGTTGATGACTTCTCTACAAGTAAGTAGTTGTTCTTTTGTTATAGTTGTGTGATTAATTATAGTGTTTTTGTTTAACTTACTTAGTAGTAAAACCATGGATAAAAAATGGATGTCTTCCAATCGATTGTCAAAAGAGTACGAGAATGGGGTATTAGAATTTGTTAAGTTTGTTATTGAATATGCCGAAAACCCCAATCAAATGAAATGTCCTTGCTTGGGTTGTTGTTATGGGGGTCGGGGTTGACGCATTTGGGTTGGAATCGCATTTACTGAGGAATGGAATTGATCGAAGTTATACATGTTGGATATTTCATGGTGAGAAAAGTAACATGAACGTTGAACCGGGGGATAGTACGACATATGCTTCTGATGAAAATGGCACAGATACATACGATTGTGATCGTGTCGAAGGATTTCAGAAGCAGTTGAAGAAAATCTTCAGGATTGTCCCAAAATATTTGAGAGGTTGGTAAGCAATGCAGAGAAATAATTGTATAAAGGTTGCACTAAATTCACAAGATTGTCTGTGGTATTAAAGTTGTACAACTTAAAGGCGAGCAATGGATGGTCAGATAAAAGTTTCATGGAGTTATTAGTCCTTATGAAAGATATGCTTCCGAAGGATAATGTTCTTCCTAATCAAACCTATGAGGCCAAAAAACTATTATGCTCTATTAGCATGAGCTATGATAAGATACATGCATGTCCAAATGATTGCATTTTGTTTTGAAACGAATATGCATCGCTAAATGAGTGTCCTAAATGCGGTTTATCTCGATATAAGAAAAAAATTGTCTCCAGCAAAAGTCTTATGGTATTTTCCTATAATACCGAGACTTAAATGCATATTTCATAGTGAAACTGATGCAAGACACTTGACTTGGAATGCAGATGAAAGAATTATTGGTGGAAAGTTTTGACATCCGACAGATTCACCACAGTGGTTGAAATTTGATAATGATTATCCTGATTTTGGAGGAGAAGCGAGAAACCTTCGCTTGGCATTATCTACTGATAGAATGAACCTGCATGGTCTTCAAAGTATCTCACATACCACATGGCATGTGATTATTATGATTTATAACCTACCTCTATGGCTATGTATGAAGCGCAAGTACATGATGTTATTTATGTTAATTTCTGAGCCTAAACAACCAGGGAATGACATAGATGTATACTTAACACCTTTAATCAAATATTTAATGATTTTGTGGGAGAATCGTGTGGAGGTTTATGATGGATATAGGAAAGAAAGTTTCAATTTGAGGACGACGTTATTTGGCACAACTAATGATTTTCCGGCATACAGAAATCTATCAGGGTATAACATTAAAGGTCAAAAAGCATGTCGTATTTGTGAAGAAAACACAAATTGGAAGCGATTGGAATTTTGTCAAAAGAATGTATTTCTCGTCATCATAGATTCTTAAATTCTAATCATCACTACCGTGGATAGAGAAAGGCATTCAATGGAAATCCATAACATGATAGAGCTCCACCTACATTGCCATGTGACCAGATTTTTAAAAAGGTGAAAGATATGAGTACTCAGTTTGGAAAGCCTTTTGCACATACGCTTGTCAAAGGTGGGTGGAAGAATAGGTCAATTTTTTTTGAATTTCCATATTGGAAGTCGTTGTATGTAAGACATTTTCTTGATGTTAAGCATATTGAAAAAAATGTATTTGAAAGTGTTATTGGTACGTTACTCAATATACAAGGAAAGTCTAAGGATGACCTTAAAGCAAGAAAGGACTAGATACATATGAAAATAAGAACTGAATTAGGACCCATGAAGAAAGGAACACGAACATATATATCGCCTGCTTCTTATACTTTATCTAGAAAAGAGAAAAAAATATTGTGTAAGTTTCTAAGTGGAGTTAATGTTCCAGAAGGTTACTCTTCAGATGTATGAAGACTTGTGTCTATGAAAGACCTCAAGTTAAAGAGTTTAAAGACACATGATTTCCATGTTATAATGGAGCATTTTCTACCAATAGGTATACGTTCTATTTTTCCAGAAAAAGTACGAAGCGCCATAACTAAATTGTGTTTTTTCTTCAGGTCAATTTGTAGTAAGGTGATCGATCTTGAGATCTTACCAATATTGCAAAAAGAAATAGTTATTACTTTGTGTGAGCTTGAAATGTATTTTCCTCCCTTATTTTTTGACATTATGGTACATCTTATTGTTCATCTTGTGAAAGAGACACAATTGTGTGGACCAGCTTATATGAGATGGATGTACCCTGTTGAATGTTATATGAAAATATTAAAAGGGTACGTGAAAAACCGAAGTCGGCTAGAGGGTTGTATGGTAGAACAATACATTGTTGAAGAATCGGTTGAGTTTTGTACTGAATATTTGTCCAATGTTCAATCCATTGGACTACCTAAATCTCATATTTTCGAAAGGAAGGAAGGAAAAAATTTAATTGGAAATAAAATTGTGACGTATCAAGGGTTGAACGGGACCAAGTGCATTTATATGTTCTGCACAATGACAATGAGGTTGAGCCGTATGTTGAAATGCACAAGGATGTACTCCGGGGTTTAAATCTAAACAGAAATGAAAATTGGATAGTACGAGTGCACAATCAAAGTTTTATACAATGGTTCAAGGATCATATTTATTCAAAGTTTGATTTAGATCTCGCTTCAATAACAGAAACGTTGAGATGTTTAGCATATGGTCTGAGTTTGCACGTGTTTTCTTATAGCACATATGCAATTAATGGATACATATTTTATACCAAAGAACGAGATGATAAAAGTATTATGCAAAACAGTGATGTCATAGTTGTAGATTAAATAATGCACATTTCAAGTATGAAGTACTTAAACCCCAAAAAAGCAAATATGTCATATTTTTTGGTTATCGAGAACATTTGGGTGTTTGATTATGAGAAGTTTCATATTCCTATCTTTGGTTGCAAGTGGGTACATAATAGTGGCATACGAATGGATACGTCCGGATTTTTACAAGTGGGTCTTAATATGGTGGGCTACAAAGATGAGCCTTTTATTCTAGTCTCTCAAGATAAACAAGTGTTCTATGTCACTGATCCGACAAGTACGAAATGGTCTATAGTACTTTTATCTAACAAAGTGATTGATGATAACAATGTAAATCAAAGTGATATTGATGTTGAGAATGAGTCATATGTTAGAGGAATGAGTCGTATATACGAAATGATTAAGATGAGAATATTATAGTGGATGAATCATATATTAAAAATGATCATAATGAGGGAATTTGGATCAATCCATCCGTCCGAGTTATTAAGAGTCAAGTAATTCATATTCCAGCCAAGAAAAGAAAGAGATGTTAGTGAAAAAGGTACTAGTAAAATGTTATATGTTCTGTCATTCAATAAAATTGTTATATTCTGTTTATGTTTTTATATTGTGTTTATGTTTTTATATTATGTTTATTCATTCAATGCTACTTGAATTTTATATGGTGTTTATGTTTTTCTTTAACATTACAAGTCAAATGGCTAGTAACGAGGAAAAATCACATCCCGCTTCTAATAATGATGGAAATGGATCAGTTCATGATGTGGAAAATGATATTAGACAAGGAATAACTATTATGAAGTCAATCATTTGTGCAAGAGATAAAGGTATCAAATTTGACGTACATTAGAATAAAGACAAATAACTAATTGAGCCTAACAGTTCAATATTGACAAGTTACATTGGTTCCCTTATGAAGAGAGAAGTTCCAATCACTTATGATGATTGGAGAAAGTGTGAGTTAGAACCCGCTAAAGAAAAAATATGGAGTGATATACAGGTGCCATGTGTGATGTCATTTGTTTTTGTTGACAATTATGTCTTAAAATTACTAACACACTCTGTGTATGTTTTTTTGTAGAGGTCTTTTAACATTGATGGTGATCGAAAAACATATTGTCTTCAAATTGGACGGAATAAGACTAAGAGGGTTTCGATCTTTTTTGACAAACAAGTTCCTTAGGGATGTCGATAATAATTTTATCGATGCAGAACTTCCAAAGGCGTATGCATGCTTGATTTCACCTGAAGAATGGGAAACCTTTAAAGGTAAATGAAGAACCTCATATTTTCAGGATGTGAGTGTTAGAAATCACCAACGAGCATCAAGTCCCTCGTATCCATACAGAAAAGGGCATATGGGATATACACGCTTACAACAAAGAATGGTAAGTATATATAAATGTTATGATATACTTGTTCATCATGTGTTACAATTGATTTTATTATTTCTCCTAATGTATAGCTAAAAGAGGAGAAAAGTCAAGAAACGTCTCTTTCAGAACATGTTCTGTGGAAGGCTGCTCGTGTGGGTAAGGATGGACTTGTTAAGGAAGATGTGCTTCAAATTTATGAGCAATTTGTAAGTACATCAATATTCCTTTATTAAATCAAAAGTTTATTAACATAAAGAATTTATGAGTTTTAATCACCACTAATTTATTTTGACATGCATATGAATTTCAGGAGAATATATCTCAATCTTTAACTCAAGTAAAAGACCATGACTGCAGGAGCATACTTAGTTAAGTATTAAATGTTCCTGAGTATATCGGTCGTGTGAGGGGTAAGGGATTTGGGGTGACTCAAACATATTTGGGTAACCATCAAAAGAGTAAAGGTCATATCAATAAAGAAGTGATAGAAGATTTAGAAAAATTAAAAGCTAAAGTTTGTGAGTTGGAAAAGGATAAAGAAAGATACATGTCAGAAAGGCAAGGTTCAGGGTTCAAGGATACTAGTGACAAAGATAGTAGCAATTGTGATTTCCAACAGAAAATTCTTGAGGTAATATTATCATTATGAATTAGCACAATTTTTTAATTGAAATATATACATTAACAATTTCATATTTATTATTGATTTAGGGCATTTCACCTTGTCAGCTATATTTATCGTCACCGACTTATCGCATGGTTGGCAAGGGAAAAATGCATAACACCTTGGGAGAAGTACTTCACCATAAACCGATCCCTGCTGTATTTTTGAAAGTATCAATTGATATTGCTTTAGAGAGGGATGTGCCATTACCTTTACCTGACGATATTTCATATGCAACATTGGTGGGAGAGACAATGGGATCGTATGTTGCATGGTCGTCAAACCTCATTTGAATAGATGATGAGGTATGTTGAAAACCATTATGAACCTTTGAGTATTCAAATTTTTTACGACCATTTAACATAATTTTTTTCATGGTAATGTTAGACTCCTACAAAATCCAAATCAAAAGATAAGGGGATTATGCAGCAAACTGAGTCAGTTGCATCCAAAAAAGAGGTACATTAATATATATATATATATATATATATATATATATATATATATATATATATATATATATATATATATATATATATATATATATATATATATATATATATATATATATATATATATATATATATATATATATATATATATATATATATATATATATATATATATATATATATATATATATATATATATATATATATATATATATATATATATATATATATATATATATATATATATATATATATATATATATATATATATACATAGAAACTATTAATTCACGATCTTATACTTCACCTAACTTATATGCATTTGATCTTTAGATTCATGCTAAAGAGATGCAACAAGTCAGTATGAGTAAGAAGCCTGGAATTGGCAACATGTCTAAACAAAAAAAAAAGATGTTGCAAAGTCCACGGTTAGAAAAAAGCCTACTTCTCGGTAGAGGTTGTGCCTTCAGACATTAATGGGAATATCATATTTGGCTGACGGAGGTGCTCGTAATATACCTATGAAGGAAAGTATTTTTGGTTTTTCCTATTACGAAAAAATTAGTAAAGAGGATGTGGATCAATTTCTTAGACATTCGCAATTAAGCCTCAGTGTTATCGATACATACATCAGTTATACTCCGATCAATTTTATTTAATTAATTGAACAATTTATCTACTCATTTAAATGAATTGTCTTAATGTTAATGATGTTTTTAATTTAAGTTTCACTTATTCCAACTTGATGCGCCCACATCAATTGGACCAAAGATTTTGTTTCTTATCTCCAAACAATATTAACTCACAATTAATCGAACAAAGACTAGATGAAGTCAAAGAGTACTTTATATGTGCATTTATGGCCAACAAAGATACATAAAAGTTGTTTTTTTACCATTTAATACTAGCAATGAGTTAGATTTTCATTCAAACTTCATCTATTATAATTTTTCGTGTTTTTACGTTGTGTAGAAAGTTTCCATCTAACTGTTGTTAATCTTACAGTGGACACTGATTGTTGGTTGCGATTAATCCTATTAGAGAAATTGTATATTATCTGGATTCGTTAGAAGGTGATTGGACAAAATACCCAAATATGAAGGAGATGGTTGATAGTAAGTTAGATTGTTCTAAATATTCGTTTGTATACTTATTTATTTATGTGAGATTATTCTAAATATTTGTTTATATTTTGTTAGAGTTATACAAATTTTTCGATCACAAAGAGATACTCAAGTACCAAAGAGTAAAGCAAACAACATAACATGGATCAGTGCATGTATATTTTCATAATTTTGATTATATTAGTGATGCTACTTAATAAAACAAGTTAAACTATATATCCTAATATATATTCATATTTTTTTCCATGTGTAGTGTCCCCGTCAGTGTAATGGTATATATTGCGGTTATTTCATGTTGAGGTTTATGAAAGAAATTATTCTTTTGAATCAAATAGAGATTTCAACCATGGTACGGGTTTCTAACTTATGATTTATTTTAATATGTTTAACACATTTAATCTAATTAATTAGTTTTAACTAAATCATATTATGTTATATTATGTAGTACTTTGATGAATACAAGTCTTCTACTTACTCGAAAGATCAATTGGATGAAATTAAGGAGGATTAGTGCCAATACATTATTAAGATAAGAGTTTTATAAGGTATGGTGACACTTTCGTTGATGAGAATTTAGAGTGTATATAAGTTTGAATTTTGATAAGATACAATATCGTCATTAGTGTGGTATGTTCTGTTGCAATGTTGTTGTTGTTATGTGGAAGGTTAGTTAGGATGGTATTGGATTTAAATTCAAATAAAGTTTTGTTTGTATCATGGTATGAATTGGGGGATTTTTAATGATGGGTTATAATGGATTCTTGATTTGTTTTTGTTACATGGATTTGTGTTAAATTATAATAGTTATAAGATTTAAGTGTTATATAGCTTGGTTCTGATATGCCTTTGTTGGTTTTGTTTTAGGTAGGTGCATATGTAGAAGATATAGATATAACAAGTTCATTTAAGATTCTTTATTGTTGTTGCTTGTAGAGAAGATAGAAGCTATAGAAGATAATAATATGTACATTTGATGCATACTTATTGGATTATAAGGTTGTGTATATAAATATGTAAATTTATGTATATATAAATTATTGAGTTCTTCAAGTTGTATCCCATTTATGTATATATAAATTATTAGATTAAAGTTGTATATATAAATATGTAAATTTGGTGCATACTTATTTGATTGAAGATGCAACTTTATGAAATCTGGTGCAAATTTAAAAGACAACGCTTAAATTTTAAGTGATTATTTATACAGAGCACTTAAAATATAAGTTGTATATATTAAAAAACCCGTGAATATTAGACAGCGCTTTAAAGAAAAAAGTGATGCCTATAGTGGGGAATAGAAAGCGCTGCCTAAAGGGGTGCATTAAAAAGCGCTTCTAAAGTAAAAAGAGCTGCCTAAAAGGGACTTTAGAGAGCGCTCTTAAAGAAAGAGCTTCCTAAAACAGAAGGAAAAAAAAGTGAACAAAAATATACATTACACAACGCTTTTAAAAGCGCTGTGTAAAGTGAAAGCGCTGCTAAAGGCATGCTTTAAAAAGCGTTTCTAATGTAAAAAATGCTACCTATAGAGGCCTTTAGAGAGCACTTATTGAATAAAGCGCTGCCTAAAGGCTACATTAAGAAACTCTTTTACATTGACAAAAAATGTTGTCTTTACTTACAGCAGTGCAAGAATAGGCAGCGCTTTTAAGCGTTGTCTATGGAAAAAAAGCGTTGTCTATTCCCTTATATGGCGTAGTGAGATCTTAGAAGATGAACTTGATTTTACTCAGTTGGATCATATGATTGTTTGATGTTATTAGAATGTTTTGATTTTATAATTCTATTCAATTTCTTTTATTCTTAATGTTCTTTGGGGGTTGACGAGCGCACAAAGTGAAATTAAATGAGTAGGGATTATTGATCGTAAGTCTACCGATCAGAAATAAAGAAATTGTTTAACTTAGTAATTAACTAGGAATAGTGTAATACGGTGGCAGAACTGACTGTTTTTAGTTACTACTGGTTTTGCGTTTGTATTCGCAAATGTCGCGGTAAGCAAGAGTCGCCACCGTCTTTTATTTTATCTAACAAAGGAGAAGGGAAAAAGAACAGAAAAAACCTTTTTTGAGATGTTTTTGAGTACGGGGGGTAGATTATAGAAAAGGAAGGTGTTAGCACCCTTTCTATCTGTGGTTTTCCACAGGCTCTTAGGTACTTGCTCATTTTTAAATTGCTTTTGTGTGTGTTTTGAAAATGCCTTAGTGCGGCGATTCACTTTATGGTAACCCTTGTGTCAGTCCTCAAGAGTGTGATAAAGAATTTTTGAAAACTTTGTTTGAAAAGTATTTGAAAGTGTAAGTGTGAAAAATTGATTGTTTTGAGCAAGTACTTAAAAGTTTCTACCTACTCGAAAAAGACTGTTCGTTTTCTTATTTCCTTTAAACATCGCTATCCTACTATTAAGGAGTAGGTAGCTCCATCGTTGGAGTTTAAGGGACAATCGAAAGGGACGATTACGGTCACTTAAGGCAACAGGGCAAGATCTCTTAGTAACTGTCCTAAAGTTCTAAGATCACATTTTGTTTTACCGAGGCAACCTTCGAAAGGGACTTGCGATCTCTGAATTAGAGGACAGTCACTAAGAATTCTCACGTTCGATAATAGTGACCATATTTCCGAGGCAACTGAAGTGGGAGATACCCTAGGGATGATGTGATCGGTGGATTTGGAACTGACTGTTTAACGCTGGTTCGCGAAATGTCGCGGTAAACAAGAGTCGCCACCGTCTTTTATTTTCTCCAATATAGAAAGGACAAAAGCACAGAAAAATTCCTTATTGAGATTAGCTCTCGGTTCGGGAGGTAGATTTATAGAAAGGGAAGGTGTTAGCACCCTTTCTATCCATGGTTATCCATGGGCTCTTAGATACTTGCTCATTTGTGTTTTCAAAATGTTTGCTTGCTTTTCAAAGTGAGTGGGTTTGAAAAAGTTTCGTTTAAAATTTCAGTTCGACTCTTGTATCAGTCCTCAAGAGTGTTTGAAAAAATTGTTTTGAAAGCTTTTTTGAAAGTGTCGGTGTGAAAAGAGTTTTGGTTTGTTTTTTGAAATAGAGCAGGTATCCATGAGTCATCTACCTACCTTAAGGAATTAGGCTGTGTAAAAGTCCTTAAGGTAGTGCCATCCCACCATTGAGAGATAGGTAGCACCACCGTTGGAGGTGTTCGGGTCAATTCGAGGGTTAGGGACAGTGTGGTCACCGAGCAATAGCAAGATACCTTAGAAGCTACCCTTATGCCATTGATCTTTTTATTCCGAGGCAACCGTTTCGAGGCAACTTGTTTCAAGGCAACCGTTTCGAGGCAACTAGATCAATGGAACATAAGGACTCACTAAGACGTCCTATACTCGACGACCACGTTTCAAGGGGCAAGGCAACAGTGTGATCACCAGAGCAACAGTAGGACACCTTAGAAGCTACCCTTATGCCATGTTCATGGACATAAGGACTTACTAAGACGTCCTGTACTCGACGACCACGTTTCGAGGGGCAAGGCAACAGTGAGGCGTACCCTAAGAGTGGTGTGTGAATTGTGTGTCATTTTCAGTTATTATTTGTCTTGTCATGCATTGGGTGAGCTACGCTTTGATTTTATTTGGGCATTCATTCTTTCATGTGATTAGCAGTTAAAAGGGTGCGGAGTGAAGTGGTGAAAAACACAAGAAGGGGGGGGGGGGGGGGTTGAATTGTAAAACTGAAATCTAATGCAATGAACAAGATATTTTTATCCTGGTTCGTTTGATCTCAAACTACTCCAGTCCACCCGTCAAGGTGATTTCGCCTCTCTCCAACGAGGTCTTAATCCACTATATTCAACTGAATATTAGACTGCTTTAACAACTGCTAAAGCCTTCTTGATCCAAACCACAACCCGGTTTGTCAAGGTAACACTTTCTTACAAAGAGATAAAACTAAGTGTGTGGATGTTTTCTACAAAACTTTATCACAACTGTGATGTATACACAAATTGAAGCTTAGAAACTAGATTGCTAAACAATGATAGAATATCAGAGTGTGTGGTTTAGCAAAACTGAGAGAAAGAAGATTATAATAAGCTTTTGTGCGTGTAGAGATTTGGAGAGCATTAGCCATTTCAATCTTCAAAGCCTTGTTTATATAGCACTGAGATGATGAACGTTGGATGCAATATTCTTGATTCAATGCTAATAACAAACTTTCCTTATTGAGCAGATCTTGTCTGGAATGAGGCCGTTGGAATTAATTTGCTTTCAATGCACAGTACCGTTGCTTACTTAATGCAAGTTCTGGCTTGGCTCATTCTGACTCTGCTTCGCTGCTGATGAACTGTTGTGTTTCTTTATCAGAGTGTTGAGCGCAGTCTTGTTCATCAGGTTTCAGCGTGTACGTGAGTTGATCATCTGATTCTGACATTCTGATATGGCAACTTCTGATGCTGGTGTCTGAAATCAAGTTCTGATGCTGAATAGATGTGATCTTGCTTATATCAATCAGAGTATCTGCAAGTCAGAACATAATAATTTTAGGCAGCAGATAGTTCATACATGAAACTTATAAATACTATATCTTTTCACATTGTTATCATCAAAACCTAAGTATAGGGTAGTAGATTCAAACTTTCTTCTAACAATCTCCCCCTTTTTGATGATGACAAAAACTAGATATTTTTAAATGAAAATAACGTGAAAAGGTATCTGGGATATGTATCAGAGTAAGAAGTAAAAGGATAAGGAGTAAAGAAATTTCAGAGTTGAGAGATACTCCCCCTGAGTTTATTACTTCCCTTTGATTACACGTGTTCTTCAGGATCAGATCTTTTTGCCTTTCTTTGAACATCAGAGTATCAGAGTCTTTGACTTATCAGAAGCTTTATGTCAGAGCAGAGCTTCAGAGTTTTTCTTGTCAGAGCTTTGCTTTGGATCAGAATATCAGAGCGGATCAGAACTTCATAGTGATCATAGCTTCAGAGCTTCTAGTCTTCAGAGTGTCCAGGAGCTTCCTTGTACCTGTAGACTTTAAGCAAAACAAAAAAAAACATTTTCAAGTAAATAGAGTTAGAATGTTTGAGAATTTCTGTCTAGTTAGCCGTTATTGATTAAAATATCATTCTTGTTCTCCCCCTTTTTGTCAGCAATCAAAAAGTGTAGGTGATGTGCTAAAACAATTAAGATCAGAAAAACTAATCATATTGAGAGAGTTCAGAATCAAAACAAGAAAATATTACAAAACATATTCAAACAGTACATCATAAAATCAAGGAAAACATGAAAAAGGTCATGAATGAAAAAAGAGACTAAGGTTGAGGAGGCAAGCGTGTGAACAGGTTCTCCAGCATGGCTTGGATCTTTTCAGCAGTCTCATTCTGCTTGTGCACCATGCTGACAACAGTGTCAATCTTGCTATCCTGCACATCCATTCTCTCTTTCATCTTCTGATCGCTTTCATCCATCCGCTGCTGCAGACGCATGTCATTCAGCCTTAGTTCTTCCAGAGTCTGCCTGTCCAAGGCAGCTTGAGAAGCATCAGAAGCAGGAGGCTTCTGAGAGCTTTCAGCAACATCCTCTGCTTGACTTTCTTCAGCTTGAATGGTCTTGTCTTCTTCTGATTGCACCTTTGCAGCTTGCTGTTTCTCAGACCAAGGTTCACTGTCCAGAGGGAGCACGTCCTCTTTCAGAAGCTGACTTCCAACTTCATTCAGAAGCTTGCTGAAATTTTGTTGTGCCTGCTCATAGTTGATATCCTGCAACTTGAGGGCTTCAGCACGTACCCAAAGTCTGAATTGTGACCAGAGCTGATCAGAAGCAGCTGGGTCAATCATTCCAGGACAGACTTGCTTCAAAGAAGCAATCCATTGCAGCACACCTGTTTCAAAATTCATAATACCAGAGCCAACATCTGGTTGCTTTGGTTTTGGGATGGCAATTTTGTGTTTCAGATCAGCAAGACGGTCAAGACTGGTTAAGTCTATGAAAGTCCTGCTGGGGTTTTCGGAGGTTTTCTGAGCAGCTGTTTGTTTTGGAGATGGAGTATCAGTATCAGAAATTATGATTGGACTGGGTGGTGTTTTGGGAGTATTTGGTGGTGTAGATTCTGGTGAGGATGGTAACTGGGGCATGATAACAGTTGTTCCACATGGCAGCTGGATTGCCAGAGGTGATGGTTGAGGTGAATGAGGTTCAGATGGTTGAGGAGAAGGAGTTTCAGAGTGATGAAACTCTGTTTGAGGTGATGGTGGATTAATTTCTGGTTGAGGAGAGGGAGACGGAATTTCTGATTGTTCAGGGATAAGGGGTTCTTCTGGAATTGATGAGAGTGGTTGTTGTTGTTGTTCTGGTTCTTCAGCAGATTGCTGTTGTTCTGGTTGTGGAGGAGGTACAGTTTGTGGTTCAGAGATTGGTTGATCAGAGGTGTGTTGATCAATGTCAGACAACACTTGGTCAATTGCTGGTGTTGTTGAGATTGTTGGTTGTTTGGGATGTTTGGTTCTGGGTCTTCTGAGTTTTAATGCCTCAGAAGGGTCCTCTTCTTGTACAGTTTCATCTATGGTAGGGATGGGGATTGAGATTCTATGAGAGGTTTGAGGAGGAATAGATGCTGGAATAGTAGAAGAATTTAAAACAGGAGCAGCAGATGAATTACCTCTTTTCCTGGGTGTCTGCTGGGATGATCCTTCTGATGGTGCCTTCCTCTTCTTCGTCTTCTTCAGAGTCACTTCTGGTTGAGGTTGATGCAGATCTTTGATATTCAGATTTGGATCTGTACCATCTGCCTTGCACGCATCCAAGTACCTGAGAATCACCTCTGGTTTGGATTCAATTTCAGAAAATAACGGAAAGTCACTCAGAGGCACTCTTCTGCTGGAGATATCAGCAATAGAAGTGGCTCTGGGTTCCTTCTGAATATTCTCTATCAACTTCATCTTCTTCAAGTTCTTTGCATTCAGAGGTTTCCCAATTGTTGGTTCAATAGTGCTTAGCTCTTGAGCTTCTATCAGATGTTCAATCAGCCTATTCTCTGTCAGAATATCTGATATCAACCTTCCAAAAGGTATCCAATCCCTCTTGGTTCTTTCTTCTTCCCTGGTTTCCTTCACACTTGTTCTGAGGTGGTTGAAAAGGAAGTGAGCCAGATTGATCTTTACCTTCTGATCAATAAAGTAGATCAGAAACTGCTGATCCACATTTATGTAATCAGGAGAACTGGTTGGTTTCCTGTGGTTGAAGCACCCCAGAATTATCTTAGCCCACACTCTGTAATGATCCTTCAGATCTTTAATCTTGTTGCTGGGCACCCCAAGAGTGAAAATCCTTGCAGCTATCACACCCACATCAGCACATCTTTCAGCCATGTCCACACAACGGACGCCACTGTGACCGATTAGCCTTGCAATGTGATCCTCAGTGATTACAATCTTCTTCCCCAAAACAAAGGAGGTGACTAAATGTGTTGAAGCCTTGGCGTGAATCCAGAATTCCTTGACTAGCATTGGGAATGTTGGTCCAACCAACCTGTCGAAGTACCTTCCCCACTTCTGAGCCCTAACTTCTTCAGTTAGGTCAAAACTGTTCTCCTTCAAGCTTTCAAAATCAATGATTAATTCAGAAAGCACTTCAAGATTCTTCACAGGAGTGAGGAGAGTTCTGAATGGCACTTGATATTGCTCAGATAATGCTTTCTTCTGAGGACCTGCAGAAGCGCTGCTGGAGGTTGCCATGTTCACACTAAAAGGGTTTTGAGAATAAACTGAGGAAAATAGGTTGCAAGAGATGAACACAGAGAATATGCAGAAAATGCTTGAGTATTAGTGAGAAAACGTAAAGAATGAGAATGAGAGATTAATGTGCTTAAATAGAGTTTTCAAAACTGTTTTGAAAAGATAAACATTTTTTAAGAGAGAGAAAAAAATCATGATTGCATTTTAAAAGCATGATTACTTTTCATTGAATGCTTGCTGATTTTGGGGGATTTGAGAAAGATACTTAAAAACGGTTACCAGACATGTGTCTCAATGCACCCAATCAGCGCTTTGCCTTCTCAGAAGCGTGCACGCGTTCTGCTTCAGAGATATGCTGATGATTGGATGACACTTGTTTGATGTAGTGATCAGCACGTCTGTCTTTGAGCTTAGACTCTCAGATCTTTATACTTGCATCTGATACAATCTGCATGTTCTATCTTTCTGAAAGGAGATTTATCAGAAGTTCACAGTAAAACAATTACATTCTGAAGGTAAATATATGGAATTAAAACATTTTCACTCTGAACACACTTTCATGCTGAGATGTTTCAGAATGAAATTAAACCTATCTTCTGAAAGGGGTTTAGTAAAGATATCAGCCCATTGATGGTCTGTATCTATAAATTTTAAGTTCAAAATACCTTTCTGAATATAGTTCCTAATGAAGTGATGTTTTATTTCTATATGCTTAGCTCTAGAATGTAAAATGGGATTCTTACTTAAGCAAATAGCAGAAGTATTATCACAAAGTATAGGAATGTTACTCTCAAAAATCTGTAAGTCTTCAAGCTGACTTTTCATCCAGAGCATTTGTGTGCTACATCCTGCTGCTGCTATGTACTCAGCTTCTGCTGTTGACAGAGCAATTGTTGATTGCCTTTTGCTGGACCAAGAGATCAGATTTTCTCCCAGAAACTGGCAGCTTCCAGAAGTACTTTTACGTTCCACTCTGTCTCCAGCAAAATCAGCATCACAGTAGCCTACTAAGCTGTAATCACTAGATTTTCTATAAAACAAACCCATATTAGTAGTACCTTTCAGATACTTGAAAATTCGCTTAACAGCTGTTAAGTGAGATTCTCTAGGATCTGATTGGAATCTAGCACATATACAAACACTGAATAATATGTCAGGTCTTGAAGCAGTCAGATAGAGGAGAGAACCAATCATACCTCTGTAGACTTTCTGTTCTACATTTTTGCTCACCTCTTCTCTTTCCAGAATGCACGTGGGATGCATTGGAATCTTTGATGGCTTACATTCTGAGAGGTCAAATTTCTTCAGAAGATCTCTGATGTATTTGCTCTGATGAATGTAAGTTCCTTCTGGAGTTTGATTGATCTGAATTCCTAGAAAGAATTTCAGTTCCCCCATGAGGCTCATCTCAAATTCTGCCTGCATACACTTAGCAAATTTTCTTCCAAGAGAAGGATTAGTAGAACCAAAAATAATATCATCAACATAAATTTGACAGACTAAGATGTCACTCTTAACTGATTTACAGAATAGAGTAGTGTCCACCTTCCCTCTGGTGAATTCATTTTCCAGCAGAAAGTTACTTAGCCTTTCATACCAAGCTCTGGGAGCTTGTTTCAGACCATACAGTGACTTCTTTAGTTTGAAAACATGTTCTGGATGTTTTGTATTTTCAAAACCTGGGGGTTGGTGTACATAAACTTCTTCTTCTATATAACCATTTAAGAATGCACTTTTGACATCCATCTGATACAGAGTGATGCCTCTATTAACAGCAAATGAAATTAAAAGTCTGATAGATTCTAACCTGGTGATTGGGGCAAAGGTTTCTGTATAGTCTATCCCCTCTTGCTGACTATAACCTTGTGCAACCAGTCGTGCCTTGTTTCTGATGACTTCACCTTGTTCATTTAGCTTGTTTCTGAACACCCATCTTGTTCCAATGACGTTGAATCCTTTTGGTCTGGGAACGAGATCCCATACGTCGTTTCTGGTGAATTGATTCAGCTCTTCTTGCATTGCCAGAATCCAGTCATTATCCAGAAGTGCTTCATCAATAGAAGAAGGTTCAATCAGAGACACAAGTCCCATAAGTGTTTCTTCAGAGTTTCTGAAGCTTGCTCTTGTTCTGATTGGATCTTCCTTTCTTCCTAGGATAGTCTCTTCTGGGTGATCCAAACTGCTTCTGGGTAATCTCTTCTGAGGTTGATCAACAGCTGTTGTAGGATTGCTAGCAGTGCTCCTTTCAGACGTTGAAGGAATGTCTGTGTTGAGAGCTTCTAATGACTTGTCTTCAGAACCTGCAAATTCAATTTCTATACCTGCAAAAACTTCATTCTGCTTTGACTTTTCAGAGTCAAGCTTATCATCAAAACGAACACTGATTGATTCTTCCACAATCTGTGTTTCTGTATTGTATACTCTGTACCCTCTTGAGCGTTCAGAGTATCCTAACATAATACACTTCTGTGCTTTAGAGTCAAACTTGTTCAAATAATTCTTTGTATTTAATATAAAGCAAGTACATCCAAATGGATGAAAATATGAAATGTTGGGCTTTCTGTTCTTCCACAATTCATATGGAGTCTTTTCCAGAATAGGTCTTATTGAGATTCTATTCTGAATGTAGCACGCTGTGTTTATTGCCTCTGCCCAGAAGGTCTTAGCAACGTTTGTCTCATTGATCATGGTTCTGGCCATTTCTTGCAATGTTCTGTTCTTTCTTTCTACAACTCCATTTTGTTGGGGAGTTCTAGGACAAGAGAAATCATGCAGAATGCCTCTGTCATTAAAGAATGACTCAAAATCTTTGTTTTCAAATTCTCCACCATGATCACTTCTGACTTTAACGATTCTAAGATCCTTTTCATTCTGAACTTGGTTACAGAAGGTAACAAACACAGAGTGTGACTCGTCCTTGTGCCTTAAGAACTTTACCCATGTCCATCTGCTATAGTCATCTACGATTACTAACCCATACTTCTTACCACTGACTGAAGCAGTTTTAACTGGTCCAAATAAGTCAATGTGCAGAAGTTCTAATGGCCTAAAGTAGAAACAACATTTTTGGATTTAAAAGAAGGTTTTGCAAATTTGCCTTTCTGACATGCTTCACACAGAGCATCTGAATTGAACTTTAAATTAGGAAGTCCTCTGACCAGATTGAGTTTGTTAATCTGAGATATTCTTCTCATACTAACATGCCCCAATCTTCTGTGCCAGATCCACTGCTCGTTGTTAACAGACAGAAGACATTTTACATTCTGACTCTTTAGTTCAGAAAGTTTGATTTTGTAAATGTTGTTTTTCCTCTTACCATTAAACAGGATAGTCCCATCTTTCTGACTAACAGCTTTACATGATTTTTGATTAAAGATTATATCATAACCGTTATCACTTAATTGACTTATGGATAACAGATTATGCATCAATCCATCTACTAGCAGAACATTATTAATAGAGGGAAGATTTCCATTACCTACAGTTCCAGAGCCAATTATCTTTCCCCTCTGATTGCCTCCAAAGCCAACGTGGCCTCCAGGCTTAAGTTCCAGGCTTTGGAACATATGCCTTCTTCCCGTCATGTGTCGTGAGCAGTCAGAGTCCAGGTACCATGACTGGTGTTTCTGACTTGCTGCTAAAGATATCTGCAACATGTATTATTTTATCCTTAGGTACCCAGATTTTCTTGGGTCCTGATTTGTTAGTTTTACCAAAACTCTGGTTGAATTTTGGTTTCACAGAGTGCTTACTGCTAGTGTATTTGATATCATGTGTGTGACCATATACAAAATGTGAATTCAGAGGAGTGTGTTTAATGGTTAAGTCCATGACATTCTTTGGTGTAGGAACCTTACCTTGGTATCCTATTCCTTTCCTGCCGTTTCTGCTAACTCCATAGATCATTGAAGCCATTCTGCTTCTATCTATGCTTTTAGCTAGGAACTTCTGGAAACTGTGATCATACTCCTTGATGATCTCATCAGCGTTGCTGGGAGTTTCAGAAATTGGTTCCTTCTGAGAGTTTTGTAAAGTGTTTTCTAATTTTGAAATCTTATTTCTCAGCTCAGAATTTTCCAATTTGAGACTCTCAGTCTTATTAGAGTCAGATTCAAGATTCCTTTTCAGGTCTCTGAATTTAGCTCTAATTTGCTGATAACGTTCCAGAATCTCATTAAGGCTTTCAGCAAGTTCAGCCTTTGTAAAGTTAACAGCAAAGTTAGGAAATACCTCTTCAGTGTCTGATTCTGAGTCTGATTCAGAAGCTTCACTATCTTCTGAAATGTTAGCCATGAGAGCTATGTTTGCCCTTTCATCATCTGATTCTGAGTCAGCTTCAGACGAGTCAGAGTCATCCCATGTAGCCATGAGACTTTTCTTCTTCTCTCTTCCAAACTTCTTTTTGGGCTTTTCCCTCTGAAGCTTTGGGCAGTCACTCTTATAGTGTCCTTGCTCGTTGCACTCATAGCAGATGATGTCTTTGGTGTTTGGCTTTTTGCTACTGGAGGAGCCTTCAGATCTTCTGTATCCAGAGGAAGAATCTGTCCTTCTGTATCTGGAAGAAGACTCGTTCTGATCAGATCTTCTGGGATTCCTGAACTTCCTTTGTCTTTGCTTCCACAGTTGATTTACTCTTCTGGAGAGAAGGGATAGTTCGTCTTCTTCTGATGAGGATCCATCAGATGTTTCTTCAACTGCCTGCAAAACTTTAGACTCAAATTTTCTGTTAGATTTTAATGCTAAAGGCTTACCTTGCTTCTGAGGCTCATCAGCTTCTAGCTCTATCTCATGACTTCTGAGGGAGCTGATAAGTTCCTCCAGAGTGATTTTGTTGAGATCTTTAGCTAGCTTCAGAGCTGTAACCATAGGTCTCCACTGCTTGGGTAAACTTCTGATGATTTTCTTGACATGGTCAGCAGTAGAGTATCCTTTGTCCAGAACTTTGAGACCAACTACCAGAATCTGGAATCTAGAGAACATGGTTTCGATGGATTCAGATTCTTCCATTTTGAACGCCTCATACTTCTGAATGAGCGCCAGAGCTTTTGTTTCTTTGACCTGAACGTTGCCCTCATGCGTCATTCTGAGTGAGTCAAAAATATTCTTTGTTGTGTCTCTGTTGGAGATCTTTTCATACTCAGTATAGGAGATGGCGCTGAGGAGGATGGTTCTGGCCTTGTGGTGATTCTTGAAGTCACGCTTTTGTCGATCAGACATTGTTTTTCTATCAATCTTCTGACCACTTACATTCACAGGGTGCGTGTATCCATCTGTCACCATATCCCACATATCAGCATCATGTGCCAGAAAGAAGCTTTCAATTCTGTCTTTCCAGTAATCAAAGTTTTCTCCATCAAAGACTGGAGGTTTGCCACTGAATCTGTCTCTGTCCTCATTGTTGTCATTGCTGATGTGAGAATTGTTTCCTGCCATTGTGTTTTTCTGACGCTGGATCTTGTACTGACACGGTTAAGTGTTTTAGCTCAGAACCAGGCGCTCTGATGCCAATTGAAGTGGTGAAAAACACAAGAAGGGGGGGGGGGGGGGGGGTTGAATTGTAAAACTGAAATCTAATGCAATGAACAAGATATTTTTATCCAGGTTCGTTTGATCTCAAACTACTCCAGTCCACCCGTCAAGGTGATTTCGCCTCTCTCCAACGAGGTCTTAATCCACTATATTCAACTGAATATTACAGACTTCTTTAACAACTGCTAAAGCCTTCTTGATCCAAACCACAACCCGGTTTGTCAAGGTAACACTTTCTTACAAAGAGATAAAACTAAGTGTGTGGATGTTTTCTACAAAACTTTATCACAACTGTGATGTATACACAAATTGAAGCTTAGAAACTAGATTGCTAAACAATGATAGAATATCAGAGTGTGTGGTTTAGCAAAACTGAGAGAAAGAAGATTATAATAAGCTTTTGTGCGTGTAGAGATTTGGAGAGCATTAGCCATTTCAATCTTCAAAGCCTTGTTTATATAGCACTGAGATGATGAACGTTGGATGCAATATTCTTGATTCAATGCTAATAACAAACTTTCCTTATTGAGCAGATCTTGTCTGGAATGAGGCCGTTGGAATTAATTTGCTTTCAATGCACAGTACCGTTGCTTACTTAATGCAAGTTCTGGCTTGGCTCATTCTGACTCTGCTTCGCTGTTGATGAACTGTTGTGTTTCTTTATCAGAGTGTTGAGCGCAATCTTGTTCATCAGGTTTCAGCGTGTACATGAGTTGATCATCTGATTCTGACATTCTGATATGGCAACTTCTGATGCTGGTGTCTGAAATCAAGTTCTGATGCTGAATAGATGTGATCTTGCTTATATCAATCAGAGTATCTGCAAGTCAGAACATAATAATTTTAGGCAGCAGATAGTTCATACATGAAACTTATAAATACTATATCTTTTCACATTGTTATCATCAAAACCTAAGTATAGGGTAGTAGATTCAAACTTTGTTCTAACACGGAGAATAAAAATGCGGAAAATAAAGGTCATGCGCCATTACAAGGCGCGGGTCTACATCGCCAAATTAAACCAAGACCCGATTTGAATAAAAGTGCGGAAAGTAAATGTCCTAATTATCTATTACAAGGCTTTGGGGCAATTACATAAAAAAAAAGAAAAAGAAAAGTAAACGTGCGAAAAGAAATTAGAATTGAGTGCGAGGGCGTTGGATCCTTTAAGGAATTGAATTTAAATTATTAAATTTAATTAAATTAAATAAAGAAAAGAACTTATTTTTTGATGTTTTTGTATTTATGAAATTTAATGAGAATAAAGAAAATTAATATTGAAAGAAACCCTAATTCTAAATTGTTTTTAATTATTAAATAAAAAATGTTTAAGTTGTAACCTAATTTACCCTAATTAATTAAATGACGTATTTATTTACAAAATTAATTAATGGTTAATAATAATTATAATAAGAAAAATTTTATTTATTGAAAAAAAGAATGAAAATGCTAAACCTAATTTTTATGTATTTTATTAGTTATTTAAAAAGAATTAAAATTTAAACCCTAAATTAAAACTAAATTGATTATTAAATTTTTATTTACAAAAATTGATAGAAATTAATTTTTAATAAACAGATTTTTTATTTTTGTAATTTCTGATTTTTTTTGTACTTTTATATTAAATTTGGTGAATTAATTAAAATAAATAAAACAAATAAAAAAAATGAAAAGAAAGAAAACAATATGCAAACCATGGGGGGTTCCTGCCCAGTTTGGAGGTTTTTGTGAGAGTTTTGGCCCATCAGAAACCTGGCCCCATTGACTTTCCACGTTTGCATGCATATGGTTGACTGAATGTGTATGGTAGGCTGCACGTTCTAGCCTTTTGATTGATCAGGGATCCACTTGTCAAGCTACTGCGTTGGGGTGCATGGTGGACTTTGGAGCGTGCACTGCATGGGAAAGGGTTAGAAAAAATAGCAACAATTGTATGGGGGACCTGGGAATCGAACCCAGGTCCCAATACCTGCAAGCAAACGCACTAACCATCTGAGCCACTGACTCTCTTTGATATTATAATAGACAATAATTATTATGAGAGAGAAACAAGCGCTAGTGGTATTTCAACAAAACGCGCGCCAGGATTTGAAACCAACCATTAACGTGTGGACACCTAAGCTTCGTCCTCCTTTTTCTTCTGTAAATAAAATAGATAGCGGGGTTTTTAAACCCCCACTAAATCAAACCTGCGAAAAATAGCGAACAACATATGGTGAAAAAGAAAAAGGGCGCGAGGGTTAATTTCTATTCGTTGGAAGGTCCTGAATCCAGTGGTACAGGTCTCGTGGCCTAATTTTTCCAGATGAGGAAAGCCCCAAATTCAAACCTCTGAAAACCTAGAAAACGTCAATGGCATATTTCGCTACAGGCATGGTTAGGACAATTAAATGGTATCATGAGCTTCAGAAGGTTCATATTAATATAAATCAACCTTTAAAATGTATGAAACATGCATATATATTGAGATACGATTATGAAAAAGTTTGAGAAAAGTGTGACTTCAATATACCAATTCCTTGCGCGTGGAGGGTTGATTTTGATTGGAGTGGCTTCCTGGATGTGTCAGGAGTGTGATGGAATAGTTCTTTTGCTTTGAAACGTGCTCTATGTGGGAAAACAGTTTTCAGAATTTTGTGAAAAAATGCAAGTTTTTCTTCTGAGTTTGGGCGCAGCTTAGGTCCTGTTTTTGCTTGTGTTAGCTTGTATACATATTATGCAATGTGTTTTGATAAGAATTATGGCCCATAATGCCTTGCATTCATGCTTAAGATTTTCCATAAACCTCCATTAACACACCTTCCATTTTTGAGCCAATTTTGAATTCTTGCTTGATTAGGCCTTGGTACGAATTTGGGATGTTGTATAATGGTGATTCAAAGCTAATCAAAGACAAATATGTCCCTTAATTAACCTTTTTGATTTGTATTTGATTTTAAAGGATTTAAAATGAATTAAATCCAATAAAATCAAATAAAAATGAAAAAATTAATTTTAAATTTTGAAATAAAATGTGGGACACGTGGGAAGCATGGCCAAGCTGATTCAAGTGGAAAAAGTGGGCCCCTTTTGTCAAAAAATGAAATTTCAAGGATAAATGATTTTGGCCATTTCACAAAAATTTCCCAACTTCTCCAATGCATATCTTGCTCAATTTTTAAGATTTGATCATGTTCTTGGACATTTTAGAAAGGTCTTGAAGTCCTCTAACCAATTTCTTTGGTCCCATGTCATTTTGATTTACCAATCTCAAGTTATGGTCTTTGACTTAAAGTCCCTTTTTGTTGACTTTTGAAAATGACCTATAATGTTGAAATTGATAACATTTTGTGAGAGCATTTCTTGGACTTGGAATGTGAAGATGAGTTGTAGGAAATGTATTCCCCTTCAATATGAGCATTGGATGGAATTTTTCTGATGAACCATGAAAAAGTTATGCCTTGGTCAAGTTACAGTTGACTTTTCAGCTGTCCAAAAATAGAAACTTTTGCATCTTGAGACTTTTTGAGCCATACTTTGAGAATCATGATCAAGAATTGATCAAATGATGTTTGTGGCTTCAAAATAAGATGTTGACCAAAAATTTTGACTTTTGACTGCCAAATGACCATTTTGCCCCTACAATTGACTGTTGAGCAATTAGGACTTTTGACTGTGCAACTTGACCTTTGTGAGCCTTGAAACTTGACATGTAGGTGCTTGACAATGTATATGAGCATATGGGACTTGATTGAGCCCTTGAAAACCTCAGCTTCCTTGCAAGAACCAAAACCCTAATTTTGCCTGCCTTAGGAGGATGGTTGACTGTGTAGCCCTTGAATAGATTTTGAGCCATTTGGGGTGATGCTTGTCAAATCTTGAAAAATATGGGAGGGCAAATTTTGGGGTACAACAGTTGCCCCTGTTCAATCTTCTTAGACCTGAGGATGTAGATTGGCTTGTGTGCCTTTCGTGATCCGAGGGTGGAAGATGATTGAACACTAGAGTGCCCAGAAATTTGCACTCACATAGTAGAGTATCAGCAGTGTGATAGAGGGAATGGGCTTACAGATGCCATTTGGAGAGGTGGTGGATAATTGTGGAGATGGGCTTATAGATGCCATCGGGAGGTGTCGATCGCGTAAGAGATTCCTTAGCGAGAACTTACTTACCTGAGAAAGAAAGAAAATTACCTGGTCTGCTACAGGAGTTGATATTCAAACTCTTTATGGAGACGTGCCCTGGCTGGATACAGGAATCGAATCTTTAAACTCTTCATACGTGCCCTGGCGAGATACAGGAATCGAGTCTTTAAATTCTTCAGACGTGCCCTGGCAGGATACAGGAATCGAGTCTGGTTCTGTAGTCGTCAACAGATACACCCTGGCAAGATACAGGGATCGGATCTTCGAACTCTTCAGACATGCCCTGGCAGGATACAGGAATCGAGTCTGGTACTGTAGTCGTCAACAGATACACCCTGGCAAGATACAGGAATCGGATCTTCGAACTCTTCAGACGTGCCCTGGCAAGATACAGGAATCGAGTCTGGTAATGTAGTCGTCAACAGATACACCCTGGCAAGATACAGGAATCAGATCTTCGAACTCTTCGGACGTGCCCTGGCAGGATACAGGAATCGAGTCTGGTAATGTAGTCATCAACAGATACACCCTGGCAAGATACAGGAATCGGATCTTCGAACTCTTCAGACGTGCCCTGGCAGGATACAGGAATCGAGTCTGGTAATGTAGTCGTCAACAGATACACCCTGGCAGGATACAGGAATCGAATCTTCAAACTCTTCAGACGTGCCCTGGCAGGATACAGGAATCGAGTCTGGTAATGTAGTCGTCAACAGATACACCCTGGCAAGATACGGGAATCGGATCTTCGAACTCTTCAGACGTACCCTGGCAGGATACAGGAATCGAGTCTGGTAATGCTAGTCGTCAACAGATACACCCTGGCAGGATACAGGAATCGGATCTTTTAGTTGCGACCGTTGATAGTAATCATCTTTGTATTAACCTTTGTCCTGAAAAAACAAAACGTTAGTTGTATGCGATGTCATGATGTATGGCATGCGAGATATGATAAGTGAGATTGTATGTTTATGATGCGTATATGCATGCTATAGTGTATGAATGTATGTTTTCGTCTAGGAAAGTAAATCCTTGACGGGTGTCGGGAAGTCACATCCTGGGCTGATGTTTGAAGAATAGTGCTTTGTTGTTTCCGCTGGGGATGATGGTTGCAAGAATACCGGCAGGAGAAGATAACTCCGTTAGGGAATAAACATGGCGAATGGATTAATCTGCGGGGAGAAAATTACTCTAGCGATCTTGCTGGGGAATAATGCTCTGTGGGAAGAGAGGTACTCTGTTGAGATGTTGATGACAACTTCGCTGGGGATACCGTTGTTATGTTGGAAGTTTTAATAGACTCCGCTGGGGATAAGAAGACTTTGCCGAGGATGATCTTTCCGTGGCTTTTGGCTGAGGATAACCCAGTTATATCCTGGTGGGGAAATAACCTTTGAATAAAGCCGGGGGACGCGTTCGTGCTCTGCGAGGGATAAGCTTCCAGAATCTACTGGGGATAAGCTTCATGCTGGGGAGATGGATTGAACTTTCCTGGGGAAACTTCTGGACTGGACTCTCCTGGGGAAATTTTGGGATGTACCGGGGAAGTGGCTCCACTGAATGTCTAGTATACCGCCGGGGGACAATCTTAGACCAAGACTGTTGGGGATGCTTGTTAGGAATGTCTGTATGATTATGCTGGGGAATGTTGAGATCTGCTGGAGGATGCCCAACTTCCTTAAGACCGATAGGATAACTCTGCTTGGGGAGAGTGCATTGACTTGCTGGCTCACTCTCTGGGGACTTAAGACATCTTGGTTATGTTCTTCAACTGAACTTACCTTGGTACCTTGGTGGACAGAACAATTAGATCGCTTAGACAAACATTATTACCCCTGTTTCTAATGTTACCTGTAATTAATCCTTTGTTTCGTATGCAAACATTTATGAGTTAGCAATTAATGTCACATGCATATATCACAAATTGAACCTTGGACGTTCTTCGCAAAACAAAACAGAAAAAGGAAAAACAATTGGCAATTGATCTGAAAAGTGAATTTATATTGATTTTTGAATTTGCCTGTAAATAGGCGTTTATGTACAAGAGGCTGACGTCCTAGTAAGAGAACGCCGCCGAATAAAAGAGTTTATACAAATTTGTACAAAGGGAAAACAAAACAGCTATGTGAAAAGAATAATCCCACTGGGTTCCAACTCTGCTATCGCCTTTATATCTTCGAGCGTCTCATCACTTGATGACCTAGCTGAAGATGAAGCTGATTGATCAATGCCGTCTGAACTTGATAGTTGATACCGGATTCTGGATGCAGGGTGATCCAATGAGACATAGTATTACGCTTTATCCCTAACTTTTGCCTGGACCGCCCTTTCGGGTTTTCAGTCCACCGGGATACCCATTTTTGCCCAAGCTGCCTTTTCAGGTTTTCGACTTGCCGGGTGTACAGATTTTTTCATTTCATCCCTCATTTTGCCCGAACCCTTTTGGTTCACCGGGAAGCCCTAATTTTTGCCTAGGTATGTCAACCTAGCGGGTCTTTGATCATGCGTAGTATCTTTTTACTATGTCCGCATTGGCGGGGTGAGGAAGGTCGTCACTATCCATGGTGGTCAGAATCATGGCTCCTCCTGAGAACACATGTTTAACCACAAATGGCCCTTCGTACGTAGGGGTCCATTTTCCCCTTGGATCACTCTGAGGAAGGATGATGCGTTTGATTACTAGATCCCTAACTTGATACTCTTGTGGTCTGACCTTTTTGTTAAATGCCCTGATCATCCGCTTTTGATACGTCTGACCATGACAAATAGCAGCAAGTCTCTTTTTGTCAATTAGATTTAGCTGATCAAGTCGTGTCTGGATCCAATCATCTTCGCTCAGATCTGCATCCTTCATTATCCGGAGAGAGGGTATCTGCACTTCGATCGGTAAGACTGCCTCCATGCCGTAGACCAAGGAGAAAGGGGTTGCCCTGGTTGACGTCCTTGCTGAGGTTCGGTACCCATGAAGAGCGAACGGTAACATCTCGTGCCAATCTTTATAGGTCACTGTCATCTTCTGCACAATTTTCTTGATATTCTTATTCGCTGCTTCTACAGCCCCATTCATCTTCGGCCGGTAAGGAGAAGAGTTGTGGTGCTGTATCTTGAATTGCTCGCAGATCTCAGTGATCATCTTGTTATTGAGATTGGTACCGTTGTCCGTAATGATCCTTTCTGGGACGCCATATCGACAGATCTGGTTATGCCGAATGAACCGTGCCACGACATTCTTGGTTAATGTAGCATAGGAAGCTGCTTCAACCCACTTTGTAAAGTAATCAATCGCCACCAGGATGAAGCGATGCCCATTAGATGCTGTAGGTCTGATCTCACCGATCATATCTATGCCCCACATTGCAAAAGGCCAAGGTGCAGTCAGGACGTTCAGAGGAACTGGAGGAACATGCACCTTATCTGCACAAATCTAGCATTTATGACATGTCCGAGAGTGTTGGTAGCAGTCGGCTTCCATTGTGGACCAGAAATACCCTGCCCGAAGGATCTTCTTTGCCATAGTATGTCCACTGGAATGTGTCCCGAAGGTATCCTCATGCAGCTCTGCCATGATCCTTTCTGCTTCAGTTTTATCCACACAACGCAGTAAGGTCGAATCATGGTTTCGCTTGTACAGGATGCCGTTGCTGAGGAAGAACTTTGCTGCGAACCTTCTTAGAAACTTTTTGTCGTTGACAGATGCACCTTCAGGATACTCTTGAGCTTCGAGATACCTCTTCACCTCATGATACCAGGGTTTCTCAGTTACCTCTTCAGCCTCAAGATCACAACAGTATGCTGGTTCGTCCAGTTTCCAGATAATGACCCGGGGAGCCTCATTTTCCCACTTGACTTTGAACATAGAAGACATCGTAGCTAACACGTCCGCCAACTGATTCTCCTCTCTTGGGAAATGTTCAAAAGTTATCTCTGTGAAGTGGGGGATCAATGTCAACACACACTCTCTGTAAGGAATAAGATTCGGATGTTTCGTATCCCACTCCCCTTTGATCTGATTGATCACGAGAGAGGAATCTCCGAAGACACTCAGAAACTTGATCCTTAAGTCAATCGCAGCTTGGAGACCCATGATGCATGCCTCATACTCCGCCATGTTTTTGGTGCAGTTGAAACATAGTCGGGCAGTGAGTGGAGTATGAGTGCCTTGAGGGGATATGATCACAATGCCGATACCGTTACCCAAAGCATTGGAGGCTCTGTCAAAGTGCATAGACCATCGGGATCCTTCCTCAGGTCCTTCATCCGGTCCAGGTACTTCACAATCAGTCACTATCATGATACTCTCGTCTGGAAACTCGAATTTCATTGACTGATAGTCATCTACTGCCTGGTGTGCCAAGTGGTCTGCCAATACACTTCCCTTGATAGCTTTCTGAGTTGTGTACTGGATGTCGTATTCTGTCAAGATCATCTGCCATCTTGCTATTCTCCCAGACAGAGCAGGCTTTTCAAATATGTACTTTATTGGATCCATCTTTGAAATCAACAAGGTAGTGTGAGTCAGCATATACTGTCTCAGCCGGCGAGCAGCCCATACCAAAGCACAGCAAGTTTTCTCGAGCAGTGAGTATCGGGTCTCACAGTCGGTAAACTTTTTGCTAAGGTAATAAATGGCGTGCTCTTTTCGGCCAGACTCGTCATGCTGCCCCAGCACACACCCCATTGAGTTGTCGAGTACTGTCAGGTATAGTATCAGAGGTCTCCCTTCAACCGGTGGCATAAGGATGGGTGGTTCTTGGAGATACTCTTTGATTCTGTCAAAAGCAGCCTGACATTCATCATTCCAACGTACTACCTGATCTTTCTTCAGCAGCTTGAAGATTGGTTCACAGGTAGCAGTTAGGTGTGAGATGAATCGAGCAATGTAATTCAGGCGTCCTAGAAAGCCTCTGACCTCTTTCTCTGTCTTGGAAACTGGCATCTCTTGAATAGCTTTAACCTTGGCAGGGTCCACTTGAATACCCTTATCACTCACGACGAAGCCTAGCAACTTTCCAGATCTAACCCCGAAGGTGCACTTGTTCGGGTTCAACCTCAGCTTGTACAATTTCAGACGGTCAAACAACTTATGCAGATGGTCAAGGTGTTCCTCCTCAGTTTGGAACCTTGCAATCATGTCGTCAACATACACTTCTATCTCATGATGGATCATGTCATGAAATAAAGCAACCATGGCACGTTGGTAGGTTGCCCCAGCATTTTTCAACCCGAATGGTATGACCTTGTAGCAGAAGGTGCCCCACTGAATAACAAAGGTAGTCTTTTCCATGTCTTCCGGAGCCATCTTGATCTGATTATACCCTGAAAAACCATCCATGAAAGAGAACACCTTGTGCTGAGCGGTATTGCCAACCAGAACGTCAATGTGAGGTAGGGGGAAGTCATCCTTGGGGCTGGCCCTGTTCAGATCCCTGTAGTCGACACACATTCTGACCTTACCATCCTTTTTCGGTACCGGCACCACGTTGGCAACCCACTAAGGGTAAGAAGTCACTGCAAGAAACCCGACATCGAATTGCTTCATAACCTCAGCTTTGATCTTCTCGGACATCTCTGGACGCATACGGCAGACCTTTTGCTTAACCGGGGGGCAGTCTTCCTTGGTAGGCAAGTGATGGACCACAATGTCGGTATCCAACCCAGGCATGTCTTCGTAAGACCAGGCAAATATTTCCATGTAGTCATGCAGTATCTGGATCAGCCGTTGTTTCACGCTGAGCTCTAGGTTGGCACCAATCTTAACTTCCTTTCTGTCCATCTCAGTACCCAGATTTATCGTCTCCACTGGCTCTTCATGTGGTTGAACTGCCCTCTCTTCCTGGAGTAACAGTCTTGCAAGCTCACCAGGCACTTCGCAATCATCTTCACCTTCGTCTTCGGCTAAGTTGATCGGATTTTCGAAGTCATAACTGGCAGTAGCAGAGTCGTTACCAGTGAGATCCAGAGTGGATTGAAACCTGTATGAGTGAGTGTGTGTAAATACAGCTGCTTTGCAATATATATAAAGAAAGAAAGGGAGCGCAAGATTTGAAATGTGAAAAACGTCCAATGCTTTTATTCATGATATATGAAGGTGACAAATAAAAGCCCTCACAAATAAAACCACGGTGCCCCGGGTAAGACACCGGGCCATAAAGTTTCAAATTATTGTTTATTACAAATCCAAAACAAAGAAGTTCATTACTGGGTGACAAAAGTAATGGGTGTAAAGTCTTTTGCGGTCCAGTTGCTAGGTCCACCGTTGGCCGTTGGGTAGATCCAGCTGTCAAACTCGGATTCTTCCACTTCGTCTTCATCCCCAACAGCATTCACTCCTGGATTGGTGATGAGCACAGGAGGTCTTCCAATCCTTGCCTTGCGCACAGCCTTCTGAGCCTCTGCAGTGAAACCCAGCCCAAACTTGTTAGTCTTAGGAGTAAAATCAGGGAGCCTGCCCCAGTTTGCACATTCACCTCTTTCAATCACAGCCCGGGCGTCCTTCAAGGAAGCCATCTTCAAAGGAGAACCCTCTTCAGTCACTGCTTCTGCCGCTGCCAATGTTTGTGGCACCTCTTCAAAATGTTGAAAGGGGGTCTCAATGAACTCCCCATCCATTTCCACGTACCTGAAGGAGTTGAGGTGGCTGACCATGTATTCCTCTTCCCCTTGCACTGTTACAATCTTCCCCCTGACCGGGTACTTGAGCTTCTGATGCAACGTGGAGGTCACAGCTCTAGCCTTGTGGATCCACGGGTGACCCAGCAAACAAGAATAGGATGGACGGATGTCCATTACATAGAATTTTGAATCAAAGACCTGTGACCCAACCCTGATTGGGATGTCAACCTCACCATGTACCATTCTTTTGGACCCGTCAAAGGCCCGGACAACAATGTTACTTGGTTTGAGCTCTAGACCCTCACAGTCCATCCTGTCCAGAGCCTTCTTGGGTAGCACGTTTAGTGAAGAACCAGTGTCAACCAGCACGTGAGCAAGAGTAGTGCCCCTGCATTCAATGGAGACATGCAGGGCATCATTATGGTTCTTCCCTTTGGCTGTCAGATCGGCATCAGAGAAACCCAGGCCATTATTAGCGGTTAAGTTGGCCACACAGTCGGTGAATTGATCAGCAGACGTCTCTTGGGGTATGTGAGCCGTCTTTAAGAAAGCAATCAGGGCCTTGGCATGGGCCTCTGAACATAGCAGCAGTGATAGCATGGAGATTTTGGAGGGGGTGTGCCCCAGCTGTTCGACAATGTTGAAATCACTTTTCTTTAAATCTTGAGGATCTCTTCCATCTCCTGCTTGGAAGCCTCAACAATGGTCTTTGGTGCCTCCGTCCGGGCAGGCATATCAGCAGCAATCCCCTTGCCCCGAGCGTCAGATGACTCGGCAGCAGGGGTGGAAACTTGATTAGGGGAAGAGACAGGCACACTGGCAGGTGTGATGATCAAAGGCCTCTGAATTACTGGAGGAGCAATGTCTGGTGAGAACAATCTTCCACTACGAGTGACCTTAGCAGGCCCAGTGATGTTGGTGACACCAGTATCAGTATTGAACTCTTGCTTCACTCCCAGAACATAAACATCTACCCCATAGTGCCACGGGGCAGCTTTATCAAACTTGTAGGGGATGGGCCCCAGAACTGTAATGGTGATGGGAGCAATCTTGTGAACAGGCAAAATTTGGACAGGCTTCTTTGAAGGAGCCTTAGAAGGGTTGTTGAAAATAGTAACAATTGAAACTTCTTCAACAGGGGCAGCAGGAATAGCAGTCTTTTTGAACAAAATCTCTTTGCTATCCATCAGGTTTTGGACGCCTGATTTCAGCAAAGAACAACCAGCAGGGGAATCAACACATAGAGGGCAACCTTTGCTACATCCCGAAAATAAACCGGCTAGCAACAGGTTCCTCTTGACAGTCAGCAGCGGTGTAGCAACATCATCCACAGAAGCTACATACAAATCCTCCTCAACAGCATTCACTCCATGCTGGGGCATGGGAGCGGTCACAACATTTGGCCTCTCGGGCGCCTCGAACTGTATCTCCTTGGCATCAATAAGGTCCTGAACCTTATTCCTCAGGGCCCAGCAATCATCAGTAGAATGTCCCGGGCTATCAGAGTGATACGCGCAACGGGCGTTGGGGTTGTATTTCGGAGATGCTGTGTTTACCATCTTCGGAGCCTCTTTGACAGTTACCAGGCTAGTTGACAGCAGTTGCGGTAGGATCTGAGAGAGAGTCATGCTGAGCCGAGTATACTGCCGTTTGGGCCTCTCAGCTCTGGGTTGGTTGTATTGCTGAGGAGCAGAAGCAGGCTTAGAAATTACCACCGCGTTGACAGCTTGGCGGCGTTCCGGTTTGTCCTGCCTTCTTGGACCATACACAACACTTGCCTCTTTCTTGAAGGGCTTCTTTTCAATACTTGAGGAGGCAACCTTCTGTATCTTCCCCGATTTTATACCAGCCTCGATCCTCTCACCAGTCAGGATCAGATCAGTAAACCCAGCAAAGGAATTACCAATGAGATGATTGAAAAATGGACCAGATAGGGTCCCCAGGAACATATCCACCAGCTCCCGGTCCGTCAATGGTGGTTGCACCCTGCCAGCCAGATCTCTCCATTTCTGTGCGTACTCCTTAAAACCTTCTCCCGATCCTAGCGACATACCCTGGAGTTGGGTACGCGTAGGAGCGAGGTCGGAATTATATTGATACTGCTTGTAAAAAGCAGTGGCCAGATCCTCCCAGTTACGAATGTTGGTCCCATCCAGCTGATAGAACCATTCGAGGTGAGTCCCTGAAAGACTCTCCTGGAAGAAGTGGATCCATAAGTTCTTGTCAGCTGTGTAAGGCTGGATCTTCCTTACATAAGAACGGAGGTGCATCTTGGGACAGGAAGCCCCGTCATACTTCACAAAAGCAGGCGCCTTGAACTTGTGTGGAATTACCACCCCAGAAGATAACCTCAAGTCTCCGAAATCCAGTCCAGGAACACGCTGGATCTCCATAGCATTTAATCTGTCCTCCATCTGCTTATACCGGTCCTCAGCAGGAGGGTACTGTTCGTCGTTGAAGTCTGGACTAGGGACCTCTCTCCCTTGGTGACTACCTTCCCCCACAGATGGAGTAGTCCTCTCAGCTTCATTCTGCAAGGTGTTCCCGAGTCTGCGCCCAATGTTGAATAGCACAATCCTCTTCTTCTTCTTATTCTTCTTCAGGAGCATAGCCTTCAGCTCTTGTTGACCTTGAGCCAAACCCATGATCAGCTCCTGAAATTGTGCGTTCTACGCCTGAAGGGCCTTGATAGACAGCTCGGTAGATGATTCAGGGTTCATGATGCTGAAATAAACAGCGAAGAACAGTAAGCAACCTGAAAAGAAGAGTACCTGCTATGCACATGATGAATGATATGTGTTCATGCAATGCATTCAAGGGTTCGAAATTTCAAATTTGTAGTAGACAAAAAGGAACACACGTTATCATTAAAGAAATAATTGTTCAGTACGTCAAAGCCTCATGGGCACAACATTGCAAAAGCAAATCAATCCCAAAAGACACTACGCATCCTCTTTGGAGCTATGTAGGTGTTGAGATTGCTTTCCTCGTGCAGTAGGCGGGTGAGCTCCAGGACCTTCTTTTCACTAGCATGTAGACTGGTCTCAAGAGAATTCCGCTCTTCCTTAAGCTGGACCCAGCTCTTCTGCATTTCTTCCCAGGATGTGGGCATGTCAGGATGTTGAATGGTGTAGGACACCTCTCCTTCCAATACTGGCTCTTTGATCACAGGGAGAACATGAGGATAAGGCATCTCTAACTTCTGGGAGCAGGCGCGTACCCACTTGAGATAAGGTTCCAACGGGATGGAGTTCCTGTGCCCCAGTGTCTTGCTGTCTATCTTACTGGGCATCCTCCAAGCTCTGATAAATCTCTGGCGAAGTCCTTGTGCATCGTTGTCGAAGTCAAAAACTATGTCAGGAATTAACATGTCATGAGGGCCGTCCCTCCTAGCATAACCAAACTGTCTCCAAGCCAGGCACGGGTTGTAAGTAATACCTCCTCTGATTCCAAGTAAAGGAATATTAGGGTACTTCCCGCAACGATCAATGATAATGACATCCTCTCTAGACCGAGAACACCAATGTATATCAGCATGTATAAGGGTCATCAATCGCTGTGACCACCTCAAACCCCGCTCGTTCTTCAAAACTGATTGTGGAAGGTGCGAAATAAACCACCTTCCCAGGAGAGGAGTGCAGCACATAAGAACACCTCTTTTTCTCATGGTTCGAGTGTAACATGAGTGAAGGATGTCCCCAAGAAACGTAGGTATAGGATTTCTGGACATGAAGATCTGGACAGCACTGATATCTATAAGCTGATCTGGGTTAGGGAACAACACCAAACCATAGACAAGGAGGGCCACAACTTCTTCAAAAGCTTGTAGGTCAAGGGAGTTCCAACATTCCTGGGCCTTTTCAAACAGAAACCTGGCTAAGAACCCTTTGATACCACTTCTAGCTTCCCAATGTCCCTTGAGGTCAGATGGTTGTAGGTGTAAGGCTTTAGCAATCTCTTCAAGCTTGGGTTCCTTTTCCATACCGTTGTAGGGTAACTGATCAAGGATAGGGATCTTCAGAAGCCGGGAGAAATCTTCCAATGTAGGCACCAGTTGATAATCCAGGAAAGTGAAACAGTGATGCAGAGGGTCAAAAAACTGGAACAGGACCTTTATCATGTCTTCCTCAATGTTGGTGTTGACCAAGCTGATGAGTCTTCCATGTCTCTCACTGAATGAAGAGCTCTCGGGAATCCTGGATATAAGCTCCTTAAGCTGAGGAGGGATCCTTACAAGGCTGATCTGAATTGTCTTTCTGCGAACAGTTTCCATGTCCTACAAAACAAGAACAAAGATGAAGATTCGAACCCTTGAAATGGTTAGTCAATGCATATGATGCTGGATGATGTCATGATGCTATGATTAAACACACCACAAATATTTACAAAGGCAAACATGATAAGGCACACAAGTCACACCATAGCCCTTAGAGTTTAGGCCAGCATGGGGTCTGGGTATTACCCTTTTGAAGTTGGTGGACTCAACCTGTCCTATTAGAAGTAACCGGGTTCTAAGGGTCCCAATATCACTAGATTGCTTTCATTGTTCATCATTTCGATTTAGCCACTGAACTGGCGACCGAAATATCCCAGGAAAGCAACCCTCAATTGAGTGTAGTATCGAGTATCAACCAACCTCGGACTGCACCAAAGTCAGTTATCTCACTACCCTAAAGAGGCCAAGATGGTTCAATTAAGGTTCCTAAGGTCAGTTGATGCTTCACGACACCACATGGAGGCCCCGTACTCTCCTTGACTAAACTCAAGGGTTACCGGTACACACCAAAGTGCCACATCAACGTAGCAGACTGTTTCAACCATGTCGGTATACCCCGCACAGTTCCCTCACAGCCTTGTTGCTACTTTCTAGGAAGGTATCCCCAGATCCGGGTTAGGATCTATAGAACTCCCAAGACAGTCCCATAATTTAAAGCAAACAAGTCAAAACAATTGAAAACACAGTGATCTTAGTCCTAAGGTACACCTCACTTTAAAAGATATTCCCCAGCAGAGTCGCCAGTTCTGTGATCGGTGGATCTGGAACTGACTGTTTAACGCTGGTTCGCGAAATGTCGCGGTAAGCAAGAGTCGCCACCGTCTTTTATTTTCTCCAATATGGAAAGGACAAAAGCACAGAAAAATTCCTTATTGAGATTAGCTCTCGGTTCGGGAGGTAGATTTATAGAAAGGGAAGGTGTTAGCACCCTTTCTATCCATGGTTATCCATGGGCTCTTAGATACTTGCTCATTTGTGTTTTCAAAATGTTTGCTTGCTTTTCAAAGTGAGTGGGTTTGAAAAAGTTTCGTTTAAAATTTCAGTTCGACTCTTGTATCAGTCCTCAAGAGTGTTTGAAAAAATTGTTTTGAAAGCTTTTTTGAAAGTGTCGGTGTGAAAAGAGTTTTGGTTTGTTTTTTGAAATAGAGCAGGTATCCATGAGTCATCTACCTACCCTAAGGAATTAGGCTGTGTAAAAGTCCTTAAGGTAGTGCCATCCCACCATTGAGAGATAGGTAGCACCACCGTTGGAGGTGTTCGGGTCAATTCGAGGGTTAGGGACAGTGTGGTCACCGAGCAATAGCAAGATACCTTAGAAGCTACCCTTATGCCATTGATCTTTTTATTCCGAGGCAACCGTTTAGAGGCAACTTGTTTCGAGGCAACCGTTTCGAGGCAACTAGATCAATGGAACATAAGGACTCACTAAGACGTCCTATACTCGACGACCACGTTTCGAGGGGCAAGGCAACAGTGTGATCACCAGAGCAACAGTAGGACACCTTAGAAGCTACCCTTATGCCATGTTCATGGACATAAGGACTTACTAAGACGTCCTGTACTCGACGACCACGTTTCGAGGGGCAAGGCAACAGTGAGGCGTACCCTAAGAGTGGTGTGTGAATTGTGTGTCATTTTCAGTTATTATTTGTCTTGTCATGCATTGGGTGAGCTACACTTTGATTTTATTTGGGCATTCATTCTTTCACGTGATTAGCAGTTAAAAGGGTGCGGAGAATAAAAATGCGGAAAATAAAGGTCCTACGCTATTACAAGGCGCAGGTCTACATCGCCAAATTAAACCAAGACCCGATTTGAATAAAAGTGCGGAAAGTAAATGTCCTAATTATCTATTACAAGGCTTTGGGGCAATTACATAAAAAAAAATAAAAATAAAAGTAAACGTGCGAAAAGAAATTAGAATCGAGTGCGAGGGCGTTGGACCCTTTAAGGAATTGAATTGAAATTATTAAATTTAATTAAATTAAATAAAGAAAAGAACTTATTTTTTGATGTTTTTGTAGTTATGAAATTTAATGAGAATAAAGAAAATTAATATTGAAAGAAACCCTAATTCTAAATTGTTTTTAATTATTAAAGAAAAAAATGTTTAAGTTGTAACCTAATTTACCCTAATTAATTAAATGACATATTTATTTACAAAATTAATTAATGGTTAATAATAATTATAATAAGAAAAATTTTATTTATTGAAAAAAAGAATGAAAATGCTAAACCTAATTTTTATGTATTTTATTAGTTATTTAAAAAGAATTAAAATTTAAACCCTATATTAAAACTAAATTGATTATTAAATTTTTATTTACAAAAATTGATAGAAATTAATTTTTAATAAACAGATTTTTTATTTTTGTAATTTCTGATTTTTTTGTATTTTTATATTAAATTTGGTGAATTAATTAAAATAAATAAAACAAATAAAAAAATGAAAAGAAAGAAAACAATATGCAAACCATGGGGGGTTCCTGCCCAGTTTGGAGGTTTTTGTGAGAGTTTTGGCCCATCAGAAACCTGGCCCCATTGACTTTCCACGTTTGCATGCATATGGTTGACTGAATGTGTATGGTAGGCTGCACGTTCTAGCCTTTTGATTGATCAGGGATCCACTTGTCAAGCTACTGCGTTGGGGTGCATGGTGGACTTTGGAGCGTGCACTGCATGGGAAAGGGTTAGAAAAAATAGCAACAATTGTATGGGGGACCTGGGAATCGAACCCAGGTCCCAATACCTGCAAGCAAACGCACTAACCATCTGAGCCACTGACTCTCTTTGATATTATAATAGACAATAATTATTATGAGAGAGAAACAAGCGCTAGTGGTATTTCAACAAAACGCGCGCCAGGATTTGAAACCAACCATTAACGTGTGGACACCTAAGCTTCGTCCTCCTTTTTCTTCTGTAAATAAAATAGATAGCGGGGGTTTTAAACCCCCACTAAATCAAACCTGCGAAAAATAGCGAACAGCATATGGTGAAAAAGAAAAAGGGCGCGAGGGTTAATTTCTATTCGTTGGAAGGTCCTGAATCCAGTGGTACAGGTCTCGTGGCCTAACTTTTCCAGATGAGGAAAGCCCCAAATTCAAACCTCTGAAATCCTAGAAAACGTCAATGGCATATTTCGCTACAGGCATGGTTAGGACAATTAAATGGTATCATGAGCTTCAGAAGGTTCATATTAATATAAATCAACCTTTAAAATGTATGAAACATGCATATATATTGAGATACGATTATGAAAAAGTTTGAGAAAAGTGTGACTTCAATATACCAATTCCTTGCGCGTGGAGGGTTGATTTTGATTAGAGTGGCTTCCTGGATGTGTCAGGAGTGTGATGGAATAGTTCTTTTGCTTTGAAACGTGCTCTATGTGGGAAAACAGTTTTCAGAATTTTGTGAAAAAATGCAAGTTTTTCTTCTGAGTTTGGGCGCAGCTTAGGTCCTGTTTTTGCTTGTGTTAGCTTGTATACATATTATGCAATGTGTTTTGATAAGAATTATGGCCCATAATGCCTTGCATTCATGCTTAAGATTTTCCATAAACCTCCATTAACACACCTTCCATTTTTGAGCCAATTTTGAATTCTTGCTTGATTAGGCCTTGGTACGAATTTGGGATGTTGTATAATGGTGATTCAAAGCTAATCAAAGCCAAATATGTCCCTTAATTAACCTTTTTGATTTTTATTTGATTTTAAAGGATTTAAAATGAATTAAATCCAATAAAATCAAATAAAAATGAAAAAATTAATTTTAAATTTTGAAATAAAATGTGGGACACGTGGGAAGCATGGCCAAGCTGATTCAAGTGGAAAAAGTGGGCCCCTTTTGTCAAAAAATGAAATTTCAAGGATAAATGATTTTGGCCATTTCACAAAAATTTCCCAACTTCTCCAATGCATATCTTGCTCAATTTTTAAGCTTTGATCATGTTCTTGGACATTTTAGAAAGGTCTTGAAGTCCTCTAACCAATTTATTTGGTCCCATGTCATTTTGATTTACCAATCTCATGTTATGGTCTTTGACTTAAAGTCCCTTTTTGTTGACTTTTGAAAATGACCTATAATGTTGAAATTGATAACTTTTTGTGAGAGCATTTCTTGGACTTGGAATGTGAAGATGAGTTGTAGGAAATGTATTCCCCTTCAATATGAGCATTGGATGGAATTTTTCTGATGAACCATGAAAAAGTTATGCCTTGGTCAAGTTACAGTTGACTTTTCAGCTGTCCAAAAATAGAAACTTTTGCATCTTGAGACTTTTTTGAGCCATACTTTGAGAATCATGATCAAGCATTGATCAAATGATGTTTGTGGCTTCAAAATAAGATGTTGACCAAAAAATTTGACTTTTGACTGCCAAATGACCATTTTGCCCCTACAGTTGACTGTTGAGCAATTAGGACTTTTGACTGTGCAACTTGACCTTTGTGAGTCTTGAAACTTGACATGTAGGTGCTTGACAATGTATATGAGCATATGGGACTTGATTGAGCCCTTGAAAACCTCAGCTTCCTTGCAAGAACCAAAACCCTAATTTTGCCTGCCTTAGGAGGATGGTTGACTGTGTAGCCCTTGAATAGATTTTGAGCCATTTGGGGTGATGCTTGTCAAATCTGGAAGAATATGGGAGGGAAAATTTTGGGGTACAACAAATGAGCATGTGCAAGTGTTTGATTTCAGTTTATTTAATCTTTGCACAGTTAGGGTGTTCTACCGTTTTAAACATTCGATTTATCTTTTGCATACAATCCTATTATCCATACATCTAAACAGTTTAAATAATTGCAGAAATTAAAAGCGGAAAAGAAAATCTTCGCTATTACAGGGCTTTGGGGAGGGGGTTACATAACCAAACGTGGGGGAAAAGCGGTAAATAAAAGCAGTAATAAACCTAAGTTAAAAGCTATTACAAACTCGAAACAGATACAATAATTGGAAAAATTAAATAAATAAATGCGTGCGAGAAAAAAATTAAATATCCTAAAGAATTTACTTAAATAAAGAAAATATTTTTGATTGTTTTATTGAGAAAACTAAATATTTGTGAATTAAACCTAATTTTTTTCTAATTAACTTTACTTAATGAAAAAATCAATTCAATATTATTAAATTAATTAATTTTAAAAAAAAACTAATTTTAATAAAAAAACCTAATTCTATATTTTTTTGTGATTTTTTGATTTTATGATTTAATATTAAAAAAATGATTTTTAAAACTATAAAACAAATAACACAAAATAATGAAATAAAGAAGAAAAACAAGAATGGGCCTGATGCTGGAAGTGATTTTGGGGGTGCATGGCTGAATTTTGCAAAGCCCATAATAGCTGGCCCATCTGCCTTACGCGTGATTCAGTGAGACTCTCATTTGAGGGTTCACCATGCACTGCTTTTGTTGGACACTTGGATCTGGGTCACGTGATGATCTAAGGGCTAGATCTGTGAGTGCACGGTGGATGCTTGGCTAGGAGATGTGTTGGATCAGTAAGAAATTATCAAGAAAAATACAAAAGCATACGCCTGGGATCGAACCCAGGACGTTTGCCTCACATATTCATTCCTTGACCATCTGCGTTGGGCCGCTTATTTGTTAATATAATAAACAAAAAAACATAAAGTAAATAAGGTAGCATGCCCAGAAAAACGTGCGAAATTCAAACGGGCCAGTGGTATGCTGCCACATCTTGTCTTCTTCCCATAACTGTGGTATTTGGTATCATACTTTTACCTACGGAAAAAATTGTCACTAAAGGCAGTGACAATTTTTATCCGTAGCTACATCCCTGCAATATTAAAAATGTAATACAAGAAATAAAAATTAAAACTACAGCCAGGGATCAATTAGAAATTTGCCCTTGAATGTTATGGTACCCATAATCTGGTCCAATCTTCCATAGAGAAGGAAACCCCAAATTCGAGCTTATGAACCCTAGCCATGGCAAGAAGCTATTGATGCGCTTAAACTTTAATCAAACCAATCAAAGACATTGCAAATGTGATAGCAAGCATGGATATATGATCAAAACAGATTCATGGTGGACAAATCATTGGAATCGAGTTTGGAAAAAATACAAATTATGATTGTTAGAGAGCATGATTCTTGACGTTTCCGGCTTTGGGAATGCTTGTAATGGCTTCAGAGGATGTCCAGGGACGTGATTTGATCCTTGAAATGGCTTGAATCGGTCTGTGGAGGAGAATGGGTTCTGCACTTTTTTGACAAAAAATTTGAACTTTGTTCTTGATGTAGAGGCATGTTGCGCAACTTCTTTTTTTTGTTAGGGTTCACAATGCTTGTGTATATGTACTGAATCAATCTAGGGTAGCATAATTGGAAAGAATCACAAGATGTAATGGTTATTACTTTTGATTCAAATCTTTCCACATTTGGAGATTTCCTCTTGTTTTCAATCTTGCATGTTTTTCCTTGGCTATAGTCAGCTCGCATGATCTATAATTCAATGCAAAACAAATCTCATTCCATTGATTTTATTTATTTCGATTTTATTTGATTTTATTTGATTTTATTTGATTTTATTTAAATTTTAAATAAATAAAATCAAAATAAATTAGGTAAATAAATAAATGAGGAAAGGAGGGTCCCATGGGTCGTGGACCATGCTAGGGATAAGATTCAATCTTGAAAAAGATGGGCCCATGTGGAAAAAAAATGCAATTTTGAGCATTGTTGACTTTGTGCAAATTTCTAAAAATGGCCAACTTTGATAATGCATATCTCTCTCTCAATTTTGACCCTAAGAGGGTGTTCTTGGACTTTTTAGAAATATTAGGACGTCCTCTAAACAACCCTTTTGGTTTCATCTCCATTGGATCTTCCATGTTCATGTAAGAAGCTTTGACCTAAAAGGTGTTTTTGTTGACTTTTTGAAAAGGACCTATAATGTCTGAATTTATATCTTTTCATGAGTGCATTTCTTGAACTTGAGGGCTGAATATGAGTTGTAGGGAATTGGATTATCTTCAAAGTGAGCCTTGGATGAGAAATTTTTGATAAAGTATGAGAAAGTTGTGCCTGGTCAAAGTTTGGTTGACTTTTCCTATAGAAACCCTAATTTAGCAACTATTGAGTTTTGATGAATTAGGAGCATTCCTTGAGGAATAGTGATCAACCCTTGATCAAATGATGGATATAACTTCAAAATGTTGATGTTGACCAAAAACTTGAAGTTTGACTGTATTTGGGCCACAGTTGACTTTTTCCCTAGTATAGTTGATTTTCAAGCATTTGAGTAGTTGACTGAAAAAACTTTTTGTGCAAGGCATGAAACTTGGCATGGATGATCTTGAGGACATATTATGGCAATGGAAACCATTTAGGACCCTTGTAACTCAAACAACTTGATGAGGAGTGAAACCCTAGTTTGAGGCTCATTGTCTTAGGGGGAGGATTTGTTTGGTCAATCCTTAGTCAACTTGAGCAATTGAGGACCTCTAGGAGTATGTTTTGTGTGAAAGTGGGAGGGAAAATTTTGGGGTACAACAAAAAGGTAATAAAGCATGTAGATTGTCTACTTTTACTTTCGAAATCGTCTAAGGAATTAGAGAATTTTAGTCTAAATTAGTGAGTTATACACCAAGCAATTGGACATAGTGGTATTGTTAATTTGCTGTAAAATTATAAAGTCAAATCGATTCAAATAATGCACAATCATCAGTAGGGGAAAATTAAGATATTGGAATAAGCTCTAATCACTTGCTCATTTTTGTATCTTTTACCAATTTTATTCGCATAATTACTTTTCGCAAACTAATCTAAAAACCCCTTCGTATTTAGTTTCAAACGCACAATTACAACCTTTTTAACATTTGCAATTCTTGTGAAGACAATATTTATTTTATTACTTCAATTGTATTAGTACACTTTCTAAGAAAGTCATAACCTAGATAGTAGAATCCCAAAGTCACTAGAGAAATCATTGAATCTCTAGAGCTACAACAGGACTGGAGATTCAGAAGAACATGTTGAACATGTAAATGACCAATTGGACTACTATTATGTCAACAGAGCCATGTAGTGCAATATATTTGCACTAACTATAACTGAATCAGTCGTGGCCAGATACAAATCCCTTTCAGATGGAGGCATAAACACTTAGTTTGACTTATGCAAAACATTCATTTCCCACTTTATCGCTTAGAGCAGGCAACCAAATACCATGGTCGTGCTCAGCACAATCACGCAGGGTAAGAAAGAAACTTTGTATTGATACATTGACCGCTTCACCAAAGTGGCCATAGGTGTGAGAGACTCGGATGAAAGCATGAAGTGTTAGATTTTTTACAAGGGCTTGAGACTAGAGTGCTCATTCTGAGAGAATTTTGGTGCAAAGAGGCTCATAATTTGAAGTTTTTTTTAGTCTGAAATAACCATACATTGACTACAAAGAAAAACTTTTATTGTAGGGAGTTAGTCGGGTCTCGAGGAATGCAGGACCTATCCGACCATCCAAGAAAGACATTGAGAGGTCCAAAGAAGATAGTGAACACAGACCCTGTCCATGGTTTAATACTTATACTCCCTTGAACACTTCATGAGAGCGGATCTTGAAGGAACATGAAAACACTGAGTTTAAGGAGGTTGAGATAAGGAAATCATATCCAGCGAGGGAGTTTTCCCGAACTAAGAATTCCAAATAGTGTAATTTCCACAAGAGTCACTACCATAACACCAACGATTACATCCAGCTAACCGATGTAATTGAAGGGATAATCAAAAAGGTGTGAATGTATGAGTATACCAAGGACGACAATAGGGGCCAAGAAGACTCTTCAAATAGAACAATCCCCCAAGAAAATTGTTGAAGCCAAGGTCGGAGGAAAGACAAATATGTGAGTAGCAGGGAATATGAAGGGCATTACGGGAAGCACCAATACATCACTTTCATTAGGGAGGCGCCCCAAGGGCAAGCAACCATTCGAAGAGCATAATGAAAAAGGAAGATTGTTAAGTTGATGACTGTTAGCAAGAAGGATAAAATCACTTTATTTGCATGTCCAGAAAGACCAATTCTACAAGAAGATAGGAGGATCCCAAATAAAAAATTTCCTTGGGTGATAATGGCGACTACTTACAACTTTGGCGTCGACTGAGAACTAATTGATGGGTACAGATCTTGTGACATCATGTTCTCATATCTCTTTGAGAAGATGGGGTGAAGAAGGACAAATTGTGGCGCTAGGAAGGGTCAAACCTACAGGCCTTTTACGACATGGTAACATGTCCTTGGGGATACATTGAGGTGATGGTTCTTGGGAGAAAGGAGGGATATCTGGATTGTTGATTCCCAATTCCTGGTAGTCCCTTGTAGGAGTTTCTACAACTACATCTTATGCTTTCCCTTCGTAACAACGTTTGATAAGGGAGCCTCCCCGATCTACCCCAAGCTGAAGTATAACAACGTGCATGAAAAGTCGGTGACAATAAATACCAACCTTTCTGGAGAAATAATAATTTGCAAGGTCCCACAATAGAACCAGGGGGAAGGAAAGGGTAAAGTTATGGAAATAAAAATGGCATCCTTGATTGGTAAATTGAAATACATGGCTATCCAACCACCTGCAGATAAGGCAGGTTGTCTTGGCCACACAGGAAGAAATGGATGATCTGAACAAAGTCGAGATTGACTACCATGTATAATGTGGGAAACATGATCATAATGTATTATAATCATTTGATTAAAGAAAGGAGGAATTTTCACTAAGCTATATTTTTCCTTAGTGATTATAAAAATTTAACGATGTGTTCGAGGTACGAGCATATGCCGGGTACGAGCATATGCCGGGTACGAGCATGCTGGTCAAATAAATTGAGAAATAGTCCATCAAAAAGACCATTATCCCGTCCTCGATAGAGTAATTAAGAAGAAATCGGTCCTAGGATTTATAAACGTTGGTATAAAAGTAATCTACTTGTTTAAAGCACCCTCGTCAACAAAGAAACACTCTTGTAACGATTTATTTAGACACTTAAAAAGATTAAGATTCTCTTGGTGTATTGCACGAAGACTGTCCTAAGCCTTCTTCTGATTTCCTCGAGACTCTCTTAAAGACTTCTCCAATTCTTTTATCCTTTTTGGAGAATAATATGAGGACTGGTTCTCCTTTTCCATAATGGCATCTTCCTTGGACAAAGATACCTGAACATAAGCCCAAATCTCATTCTTCACAGCTACTTCTTGGGAAAGCAGTTGTACCTTTTCCACCAAAGTACCACGGTACTCAAAATACTTACATAACCTCCATAGTTAGGTATTTGTTGGAATCACCTCGGATCTCCTCCAAATACGGATTTCGTTCAACTGTAAGATCATCAAACCATTATTTGAGTTTCTCCTTATCCCATAAAAGATGATTAGGTAAGAAATCTTCTCCTCGGCCAAGAGCCCTGGACACCAAAATAATCAATGTCTGACGAGTATGGAAAGCCATGTCAATTAATTACCTTTGTCGAGCTTCCTTGCAATGATCCGAGAAATAAATATCATCTTCATCAAACTAAGAACAAAATTCTCTATCCATCCTTGGGCCAGGAAGAGCTAGCAATACCTAATTTGACTCCACGTGAATGGAAGCATGTCATTCCACAATTCTAATTTGAACATATTTATGAGGAATTCTCTCAACCTGAATCTCTTGTAACTCTTGGGTGGATGTTAAACATTCCTTGTGTATCTGCCATGGAGAAAGTAAGACTTCATCCATCACGACTCGGATGGGGGAATTCCAGACTTCCATCAGAGCAGGATGAGGGGTTGTCTAAATGACTTGTCTGGTATCCAGACCAGAAGATGTAACAAAAAGTGTACCCAAGATAGAACTCCACCAATAGAAGGAGTACTCAAAATTTTGACCTAAGAAGCAGCATGCTAAATCTCTTTCCTTAATTGTCACATTACATCCTCGCTCTTCATCCCATCTACACGATTAAGAAAAAAGATATCATAGAAGGTTCAATAATATGAAATAAGTAAAAAAATTCCCTTGTGCCACTTGCCAAAAATTCTCTTTCTTTCCTCATTTGATTTACCATTCACCATCTAGAGGATCTGAATGCACTGTTTTGGCCAGTTTCTTGACAATGTGCTGACGCTGCCAAGCTCTTTATAGAAGCCACCAACTGATTATTTAAGTATAACTCCACCAGGATCCGATCTCCCTCCTTGTAAGCATATGAGCATGCCCTCATTAAATAGTGACTCTAAATCCAATACTTATGAAAGATGTCCAAGGAAACAAAGGAAAAATCAGGTTCTAAATTGTAGATCTTTATACGCGCTTCATCGATCAGAAGATTAAGTAGGTAAAAGTGATCATTGAGATGCTTCATGCAGTTAGAATAATCTTCAAAGTATATGATATGTTGCCTCAGAAAGAGAAAATCAGAACCACTCTACTATAAAAACTCTGTGTCACGTCGAACGCGAAATGCGTTTTACCTCGATATCTGAAGCGAGGTAAATAAGGTCATCATGAAAAGTAAAGACTTATCACCTCGATATTTTATTTTAATATTGCATGGGTTCGATCCACACTGTCTTCATTTGTATTATTTACAATTGTAGCACCTCAAGTATCTCGGATTATCAATAAAACCGACAGTAAACTATTAGTATTTTTTAATTTAAACTGGTTACATTATTTACACGGAAAATTAATAAAGTAACTTGTTTATAAAATACTATAATGTTTACCCAGTATATTAAATTGGTTACATTGTTTACACATAATATCAAAATAAAAATCAAGTTGTCCATGAAGATCATATGTTGGATCTTCAAATCTTTGATATCCATGAGAAGATCAATTGCTTAAAACAATATGTTTTCAATTGCTTTTCCTTGCATTTGTTTCTAATATAAACAAAAAAGGATTAGATAAATAAATAAATTTATGTTCAAATAAATGTTTAAGAACACAAACCTTAAACCCAAATAATTTTCTGCTCTTGCAATTCATCTTAGAGAACTCTTCATGACCAGGACTCTTACGAATCTTAAAGTGGAGGATAGTTTCAAGCGCTTTATGATGTTGTATTATGAATTTTTTGATATTCATGTTGCTTTTATAATCGAAGTTATTTAGGTTTCACGTTGATCACTAATGAAAGTGTCTTGAGCGTTGATAGTGATGAAAATGGATGATAAGGATTTGATTAATAACAATTAAAAAATATCCTCAAAATTAACACTAAAATATCCCCTCGATTTTTAGAAAACCTAAGGTGAAAGATTTTTATTATTAATTAATTCTTAATTTACATAATTTACAAAGAATTTTGAAACACAATATTACAACAAATCCATATTCTTGGAGATAAGCAAATCTTTGCTATAAGGAGTTATTGGGAATAAATTGCTTACAACAGATCTTTGGTGGAATCCTTAGAAATCTCATAGTCTTTGGAGTCCTACAGATTTCATGGTCTTTGGAGATTTGTTCTTAAGCGTTTCTAGATAAAAAACATTCATGGAAATTGACAGTGGTAAATATTTCCTCTTTCTGTTACTGCTACATATTAGTTAGAATTAGGGTAAAATCTGCTTTACAAATGCCATATTTCACCTCGGTTATTTTTAAAAACCGAGGTGACATTTGTTTTGTATATATATATATATATATATATATATATATATATATATATATATATATATATATATATATATATATATATATATATATATATATATATATATATATATATATATATATATATATATATATATATATATATATATATATATATATATATATATATATATATATATATATATATATATATATATATATATATATATATATATATATATATATATATATATAGCTCCCTTATTTGTGTAAATTGAAGCAATAATATTAAAATACATTATTACGACAGATGCAGTGTCATCATAGTCATTGTTATTCTTGGATAACAACAAATCTTTGTTGTAATCCAGATTTAGTTGCATACCCTTGTGCGCATGCTTTTTAAGCTCAATGGTTTGAATGCATCCATCTTCTAAAACTTTATTTTTTCAAGACATTGGAAAATATTTTTCCTGCATCTGCAATCCATCATAGAAAGTTTATTCCAAAAATACAATAAAAACATCAACACCATTACGTGAGATAGATTGCAAGGGCAGAAAAAAGTTTTATTCTAGATAGAAGAACATTGAAGAATTTTTCGGTCTTGCAATCCATCCCAAAGAATGATGCATGTGATTTTGGGGCGGCTTCATATAAGTAAGGATTAGGGTAAAATTTAATGAGTGCTTTTATAATAAAATCTGATTATTTTATCCCTCATTTATGTTAAAAGTCGAAGGGTTAGATCATTTAATTTACACTTATAAATAAAAAAAACATAAACTGCAATAGTTGGGATTCGAAGCATGTCCTGATTTGTCTTTCCCCTTGGTTATTTTAAAACCCGAGGGAAATTGTGGATTTTTACTTTTATAAATGATAAAAAATGGCGCGCCTTGGCATTTTACCTCGATTTTTCTTTGGTATAGGTGAAAGCTTCATCATGAAAAGCGTTATTTATTGTACTGCCATTTACGTAGTTAGAGTTGTTTTGAACTTTGAAAAGATGAAAGAATAGCGTCACGATCGGCTTATCTCCTAACACTCACACCAGTGATGGAAAACTTTAATTAATTCCCAACTCACTAGATGAAACTGTGAAGGGCCAATTAGCAAGGGCTCCAATATGTTGACTTTAAATTTGTAGGAAGGAATATGGTAGCGTACGATGGAGAAATGCATTCGTGAAAAGGGATAACACATCTGCCATATCAGATGGAAATCCTCTTATATTCATTCGAGGGAAACAACCACAATAAATATAAGACCCTCATATGTCAAAGCTTGAGCATAAATACCTTTACAAACAAAAGCGTAGACAATCCCCATTATGCTTGGATCCACCTAGTCTCCTGAATATCCTTACCAACCTTCTTGGTCAAAGTTGATAATATCACCATGTTGAAAATATGTTGTAAAAAGAACTGATACATGTATAATGAAGTAAGAAAGCTTGAGTGATCATTATCTTGGAAGTCCTAGAAAAAGGAAGCAAGATCAAAAAGAGAATGTCGACTTAGAGACTTGGAAGAAAGATCGGTCTAACATCCAAAACCAATGACAATGAACAAAATCGTCTGAACTTGATTCAACGTTAAAACAAAACACTCTTAGAAAATAACGATAAAGGAAATAGAGACACTCTCTTTGAAGATCACTAGTAGGAAAAAAGGTAAAGTAATGCTTCAACAATTATTTATACTTTATTTTGGCATTGAGGACTATACGATCCACCCATACCAACAATTGAGTTCTTCTCATAAACGGATCGAAAGCGCTCAAGTACTCTGAAGAGGAAGAATATCTTACTAACTAGCGAATAAAGACTTATCAATCACTACCATCATCGTGTTATGTATTTTAATATAAGCATTTAATGTGCCTATTTTCGAGAACGACAACATCCCATCTAGACTTTCATGTCCACGAATCTCGTGGCCGAGTAATGATGTGTGTCAAAAACCTTTGCCCTCATTATTGAGATTAATTGAAAATATACATGTTGAAGAAGTCCCACATTGATTATTTTTATGAATAAAGAGTGATCCAAGGCTATATAAAGGATTCAAGTTCTTCTTTACAAGATGTACCAGTTAAAAGCACTTTAAGCTTGTATTTGACTTTCTTTGTTCTCTTATACTCTTGAATTCGAGTGTTGTGAGATGTAGTTAAATATTTATTTTGAAGGGTATGAGTGTACTGGGGCCTGGGGTAGTTGAGGGTATATTATATGTTATAATAATTTTCACATATTGTTATTTTATGGTTGTAATTCGATAACGATCGTTGTTTTTTTTCTTTCTATTTTGGAGTTTCCACGTTATGTTCTTGTGTTCTTATTATGTTCCACTTTTTCTCTGTGTTTGTTTTTTTCCCCAAAACTGGTATTAGAGCTTTTGGTTCGATTTGGGAATAAGTGTTCTTAGTATGCTATGTGGTTACGGATTTGTCTGATCTTCTACATCAGAAAAGAAGGGTTGTGTTGTGAAAGAGTTGTTGAGCTTTAGTCACATGTTTCACTATGCAGTTTGGGTTAAAGAAAAATGATAGTAGAATTATTTTTTAATTGTGTAAATTCTAAGCCAAAGATGAGTTGGCACAATTAAGATTACACAATGTGCAAGATTAGTTGGTGGTTGAAGAGCTCCTGCAAACAAGGAAATCACACCATAAGTTTTCAACCTAGTTTTTGACATGTAAAATTCTTGGAGTGGTTTAGCTTCAAGTGAGATTTATTCTTCATTATAAAGTATATGATTGTCGGTGATGACAATGTGAAATTATTGAAGTTGTTTATTTTCAAGTGAAATATATTCTTCGTGAAAGAGTATGATAGTTTTTAAAAACTATGATTGTCGGTGAAGACAATGTGAAAATTCTTGGAGTGATGTAAATTTAAGTAACTATATTCTTTATGGTGGAGTATGATTGTCGGTGAAGACGATGAAAGTTGATGTATTATTTTTAATCAAGGTGGAGATTGTTGAGATTGGTTGAAAATATACATGTAGAAGAAGTTCCAAATTGCTTAGTTTTTTAAGAAAGAGTGAGTCCAAGGCTATATATATGATTCAAGTTCTTTGAAGTCCCACATCGCTTAGTTTTATGAATGAAGATGGAGTCCAAGGCTATATAAAGGATTCAAATTCTTCGTTACAAGATTCACCAGTTAAAAGCACTTTAAGCTTGTATTTAACTTTCTTTGTTCTCTTATACTCTTGTATTAGAGTATTATGAGATGTAGTTAAATATTTGTTTCGGAGGGTATGGATGTACTAGGGGGCTGGGGTTGTTAAGGGTATAATATATGTTGTAATAATTTTTACATAGTGTTATTCTATGGCTGTCATTCAAAAATGATCGTGGTTTTTTCTCTAGTTTTGGAGTTTTCACGTTATGTTCTTGTGTTGTTATTATGTTCCTCTTTTTTCTCTATATTTGTTTTTTTTTTCAATAACTGGTATCAACGTTTTTGGTTCGATCCAAAAATAAGTGTTCTTAGTGTGCTATGTCGTTGCAGCTTTGTCTGATCTTCCACATCAGAAAAGAAGGGTAGTGTTATGAAAGAATTGTTGAGCTGTAGTCACAGGTTCCACTGTGCAGTTTGGGTTAGAGGTGCAGCGGCTTATGATCCCTCTAGTGTCAGGAAAAGTGCAGTGGCCCGCGATCTCTCCGTTTTCCGGTCACTACCATCATTGCGTTATGACTTTTAAGAGAATCATTTAATGTGCCTATTCCCAAGAACGGCAACATCCCATCTAGACTTCCATGTCCATATATCTCGTGGTCGAGTAATGATGTGTGTCAAAAACCTTTGCCCTCATAGTAGAGACATGGACTTGGGAGGCAATTGTTCTGAGTTATCTGCAAGGCTCAGAAGATGAAAGCCTAATTACGAAGCAGCGAGTTACTAGACGCGGAGCAGGTAGACATTTTCCCTTCCATGTCACATATAATCTCTTACGTGAATGTCATGTTAACCACCTAGATCAATCCAATGACTGGCCCCATTCAATGTTGTTTCACACGCGTGTAGTTATCCATCATCCCCCTATTTAAACAGGAAAGCACGTCACTTCATTGGTATTCAAATTCTTTCTCATTCAAACTCTATTTTACACTCTCTTACTAACTTGAGTATTTGAGAGCTAAACTTGTTGGTTAGCTCTCTCTACATCGCATCAGAAGCGTCGAACCACTACAACAAACTCCAAATCTATATATTCTTGATTAAAAATATATAGTTCCAGCGCAAAATAATAACGGTTGTGGTTGACATTATTTCTTGTTAAGTGTTAACAATGATAACGGTAGGCGTAATAGTTTCAATGTTAGAAATCCTATAATAAATATCAAAGTCTTAATAAATGTAAAGACATACTTCCTCCGATCCTTTTTATAAGAGACACTTCACTTTTTTAAATTCATTGAATATTTAATGTATCTGATATATATTATAGATCAATTATATTAATTATTTAATAAATCTCAAAAGATAAAGTATCTCTTATAAAAAAGATTAAAAAAAATACAAACTCATAATAATTGGCAACCACAATGTTGGCATGTGTTACTCAAAACATGAACTTCCAAGCATGCGAATGTGTTTATTATGATTTTTGGTCAAAAGCTACATCAATCAAATTTGAAATTCAAATAAATTTGAAATTCAAATAAATGTTTAACCAGTATGATTGTTGGAGTCCAAACAAATTACATGGTTTTCTTACATAAGTGAGGAGAAATTTTGAGCGTAACTTCGAAACTTGTCTGAATTTTAAGGATGAAATTGTTTGAAAAATGATATTAATAAAATACATTAATTTTAAAAGGGCAATTGAATTATATAAAAAAAAAAAAGACTTGAGCTCATGGTCGGCTAATCATTAAATTATCCATTAACAATAATACAAATTTAGATGAAATTTAGATGGGTCGAAATTTTATCCCATAAATAAAAAGTTGTAGGTTTAAACTCGCGTTTTTGTAGTCGAATTTTTCTACATAATTATTAATTGAGCTTGAGTCGATTTAACGAAAAATATGTTTCGCTAAACCTACGACTCAAATTATTTAAAAAAAAGTAGGGAATTGTCAATTGTGACATATGTATAAACATATCATATGTCATACTAACATTTTATCATCTAAATTGTATTTACTAGACAAACACCCAACATCTTACTAAAAAAAATTGGATTAAACGAATTAATCCATTTTGCCACATTCATATCCCCATACATCTACATCAAGTAATTAAGATAGGTGAATGAGTTGTAAATGATGATTCAAATTTAGTAAACTAAATTTGTCGGTAGAGTGATGTTAACATGATTGAGCTGTTTACAGCAGCTAGTAAAGTCATATTCAATATGTCAATTTCGTATAGGAATTAATACTTATAGAACCAAAGCTGTGTCTTTGTCATTCCATTTATGATATTTATCACATACACAACATAGGGTTCTTAGTTGCTTCTACTCTTCACCTTCATTTAATTAATTTATTACATTATTTGTCTTCCTTTCCCTATAGTCGACATTGGTTTGCACCACTTCACGTGTGCAGAAGAGGATTTCCATAAAACAAGAAACCTAAGTCATTTTTAAAGATTGGTAATCAAATTTTATAATGGAAATAATCAACGAGAGCACGAGCAAGCCAATACTATACATTTAATGTCTCTCATCAATCGAAACTCTTATAAACTAATATGAAAAGATTTTTTAGTCATGCTAATCACTAATTAAGTACATATCCAACTAAAGAATCAATAATAAAAGTTATGTATTTTAAAAATATAGTAATGGACAATATTTAATATACTAACAACTTTAACTTTAAATATTACTAGTATATTTGAAAAAAAAATAAGTTTTGAATCTTCATCCACTAGTTAGCCTAGTTAGCGTGTATAGTGAGAATAGAAACTAAACAACATAAGTTAATGATCTAGTCTACGTCAACTCGAGCTAAATTAGATTTTTTTTAAATGAAAAAAGTAAGATATTTTTTTTAAGTCTATTTATTTAAAAAAATTAGGTTTTTTTTAACAAACTCTTAATATATAAATATAAAAAATTAGGTCAAAATATAGAAATAGAAGACAAGTGGATAATAAATTGCGTTGCTATTCTTTTTTGAATCGCAAAATCAATTCTGTTAAAAATTATATCTATAAACTTAAGAGATACAACATTGATATTCATAAGGCTTTGAACTCTCTGTAAAAGATCAACTGCTTCTGATGTTAGAAAATCAAAAGAGTCAAATACAAATAGTATAAATACATGTTAATTTTCAGAACACGATTTCTCATGTTTGACCATTTTACTGAAACCAGCTTTGAGAGATGTCTGTTCCAGAATAAAACCATAGTCCCTCAAACTCACTAGTAGAGAAACTCTCGTCAAGTCCACACAAGCATGCTTCTCTTCTACCCACCCGTACACCAAAACATCTATTGTTCTAAGTGTCGATCTCCTCTCAAGTGGGTCAGTAAAAAATTCACTGGCGTCTCTTTCTTCACAGATACTCTAACACGTCAGAATATATCAAACAAGACATCCCTAGCAAGGTCATATCGGTATTTGAAGCCTAGAAGCTCCCTACAATGAATCATGTGTTCTTCAAATGTATCCAAACATGCCTTACGACAAACAGGGCAAACCTCATCAATAGGAAATAAAGGAAACATAAGACGGTATCTTAGGATAGTACGATACTCCACCGGTGACATATGTTGGCCTAGCCCATCAATAGAAATAGCAAGGAGAAAGTCTTGAGCATGTGCGGCTTGCAAACAACTAAAAATTGTCTCTCTGTCTCGTGGTCATGTCAAACTTCACATCCATATCTTTAACAGTTTTACTTAAAAAGGGCACTCACCAAAACATGTTGTGTTTTAGGAGGGACGGTGTCCTTACTAGTAAAATTGTTAAGGTCAAAATCTGGAATCGCAACACTAAGACCATCTAAAGCTCTTTCGAAATCTGAGTTCATACCATACACCCCACTGTGTCTCAATATATGATCATGCGACACCTAAGATTGAGCTCTAGAAGCCAAAAAGCGTATAAGGAAGCATCTACATCCGAGTACAAACACAAATCCCCAACTCTAATAGGTAATGAAGCCACCCTCCATTGAAGGTTCCCGAAGAAAGGACCTCTATCAACCACGATGTCTTCAACCGCCTTCGGCAACTCTTTATCAAACCAAAGAGTTGCTTCCTCCATATGAGTAGGTTAACACGTTCTTAGGTCAAAAAACAATTTGGCAATAGTCATGGAAGCTCTCTTCTTAGACAACTCCTTAATGAAACGGTCATCCCGACTAACAGCCCCTCCAAACAACTTCATCCCTAACAACGGTCTCCTAATTTCTGACGAGAACATATTCTCACAAAATTTACTACCATCACATGAAGGTTAAAAAATCTCAGTCTTACGAATATTCAATTCAAAACCTAATCTTGAACTTGTTTCTCGAATAATATCAAGAACTTTAACCACCTCCTATGATTCCTCTATAATCAGTCTAAAAATATTCTTGTAAGACTATGAGAGTCATATTAAAATTAATATAAATAATAACTTTTTATATAATTATTACTACTATACTAGACTTTAAACTTTTTTATTAATATATAAATTTGTTAACTTTTTTTTAGTGATTTATACTTATTAATCCACATTATTTTTTGTATATTTAAATTTATTATTAAAAAAAATTAGAGTTAAAATAAGATATTATTGATAGATTGATATTTTAAAATTTGGTATTAAATATAACATCCCATTTGTGTATAGTTTATATTTTAAATAGTAATATTTGCTGAAATTAAATTCATGAGTTGACTCTATTTCACTTGCATTTTGAGCAACGTGGATTAGTATTTGTTATTGAGAAACATTTCAGAAATCAATATAATGGGATGTAAACTACCTTAAAGAAAGCTACACAAATACAAGGCAGTTCCACTCGAGGATAGAGAGATTCCCGGAGAACCAACCGTGCGTGGGATTAATATTAAACTTAATTGATTAATGTATCTAAATCTTAATCACGATATATTGTTCATAATTAAATGAGTTTATACGTGCAAGACAACTCACCTTGTTCTATATATTGTTTTATTAACCACATAGAGAGAGAGAGAGATTGATATAATAATCATTTACTATATTTTTGTTAGTCGAACTCTTGTTACTAGTAGTATCTTGTGGACAGCTTTTTGCTATTCTAGTGTACTATGCAAATATTTGTTATTGTATTTTTAAGTTAATTTAATGAAATATTAGTACCTTTTTATTTTATATTATTCAAGTTAATAAATAAGATAAGAGAGTTGCTATTTTTACACAAAAAAATTAATAATTTGTGCAAAATACATTTCGAGCAAATACTTTTATCTTAGAAAAGAGAACATAGAAATATATGGTTATATGTTAGAAGTCTAAATGTGAAAATATATGGTTTCATAGGTTGTCTTTTGTGGATAATTTATACCACACCAACAAAAATTAACTACATGAAATACACTAAAAACCATATTTAAATAAAATATATTTTAAACATTAATACAAATAACACATATTACTTTTGACGCGAAATAGTTTTTAATTCGATAATACAGGCGAGACAATAAAGGGTAACATAAAAATTTGTCACTTTATCTCTCAGTTTTTGTGAAATTGAAGTTAAAATGCAAATAGTTATTGGTTTGATTTCTTTATTTTTTTTTGTAAGTAGAGAATTGATTAAACGGGTATTAGAGATACTCGAACTCGATTACAAAAATACTAGAAAAGCTTATGATAAAAGAAATTCCTAACCAACCAAACTTAGATTAGCCATTTAAAAGGCTCCTTATAAAAGAAGTATAAATTTGGTTTGATTTCTAGCAACAACATATATTTATTTTCGAAATAATGTATCGCGTGCCACATACTTCTCGATTTTATTTAATTACCAAGGTAATAACATACATTTTTACATCAGTTTTACATAATAATTGAGTGGTTAAATCTTATTTATGATCATATATATAATTTCTTTTAAATCTCATTTTCACTGGTCTGTATCAGAATCATATCATTTTAAATCTTGTAAACACATAATACCAAATTTACATTGTTTTAAATCTTATTTTCACTTATATGCATCAATTTTTACACATAAACTATAAAATATGTGACAAAATAAGAATCATATTGTTTTGAATCTTGTTATTAATTACGACAAAATTCAATATCAATTTGTGAGGAAAAGAATAGTAGCAACCAAAATAAATGGTCTACAGCAATAGTAATCCGTACACAGATTATATAACAGAATAAGTCGAGAAAAAGACGAAAAATTTATTTACCAGTTCGATCAAACTATATACTCTGGTGGAGAGAGGAACTCTCCAATTTACTATACTCTGAAAGTTGTTACAAGAGATTACAAATGAGTTACAAGAAAATAGCATTTTCCTTCAGGTTCCCAAGAACAACCCTAAAATCTCCCAAGAATTATTTTATTTTCTACCCAAGTGTTTTCCAATCTCTTCAACATTCAATATATGAATAACTCAAACTCAATGTATAAACAAGTGTTTCTCAATTCTCAATAACCTTAGATAACTCCAAAGGTTTCTAAAACTTTTGACTTTCTAAGGTTTCCCTTAAGAATAACCAAAATTATATGTTATACATTTAAACCATTGCTCTCCCTTGTTAATGTAAGTTCTAAGATTGTCACGCTATAATAACAGAAGAGATACATATTTATAGAAGCCAAAATCCAACAAATTCATAACAAATCTCAAAACATATTTCCTTAATTGTTAGAATAAAAGATATTATTATAATCTTATAATATCTCTCAAATATTATAAATATCTATAATATCTCCTAAATTATTATAACTATATATCTTACAATATCTTTTAGAATATTATAAATATATATCTTATATAATATCTTTTAGAATATTATAAATATCTTATAATATCCTTTTATATTAATTTATATGATCTCCAAATTAATATAAAATGTTCTAACATTAATGAATGGATCAATGAACTGAATCAACCGAACCTGATACCCATAAATCGCTCAGATCAGATTATTTTTTGGTTTTCTGATTTTTGACAATCTCGAAACATGTTTTTTTCTCTTCATCAACAAATGTTTTAAGGCATACTTCAACACATATCATTTTAAATCTTGTAAACACAAAATACCAAATTTACAATTATTTTCAAAATCAAATGTACAAACTTACATTGTTCACATCAAGTCATAATACAAAATTTACATATTTGCACATAAAAATGACAATTTTTTTATATATATACAAATTAAGTTTATAACAATCAAGAAAAACTATTGTTGTTGAGATTCATAACAAGATAAGAAAACATCGACCCAACGTGATCGAATGTCATTTATATCTTCTTGTGAGAATGGTGTTCTGTCGTTAAACTCCTATAATTAAAATAAAATTTAAATTATGATAAACTAACAATAACACCATTAACTTAAGAGACATACATACATATATATATATATATATATATATATATATATATATATATATATATATATATATATATATATATATATATATATATATATATATATATATATATATATATATATATATATATATATATATATATATATATATATATATATGTATATATGTATATATGTATATATGTGGATTAAACTAATACCTTAAGCTTCATCATTTCATTTGTAAGGCCTCCAAAGACAATATGTAGCATTTATCTCATAACATAATATCTACAAGAATGGTTGACGGTTTATTTTCGCGACTAAAAATAATTTTCATATATTTATATCACTAATACATACAAATAAATTAATGTTAAAAAGCACAAGCAATATACTTACTTTTGGGTAATATAATCTTGAGTTTTTAATAAGTACATTAAATTTGAATGCATTGTATTCCTCCATCACTTTACACATGTCAATTAAAATTAAACATGAATAAAAACTATTTAAATTTAAAGGTAAAATTTGAGTATTAAAAATAATACTACTTACTCATTCAAAGCGTTAACCATAACTTCATGAAGTTCTTTGTGCAACAAGCAAAACAAAACTACAACATTTTAACTAGGACATATAACAATTAGTTGCCAATGATTACTGTATAAATATTCATAATAATTAATAATATGTATAAAATTGATTTATAAATGAAAACAAAAACTAATATATACTTATGATCTGTAAAATGGGGCCAAATAACATTCTTTATTCTATTTCAACTTGTCTTGTACGTAAATCGTGATATTATTTGCTATCGAACCACCATGAAGACTAATGTACGATGGATCTAAGAAATAATACTTTCTTATATTTCTTTCAACACATGCAACTCATGCAAGAATCTGCAAGAGTCGACTCTCTATAATAAAGTACGAGAATGTATGAATGTAAATAGAAATCAACGTAAAAATTATACTTAAGAGCACCACAATTGTAATACAACATTGTCTAGCCATTCATCCCCCTTTAAAAATTCCAAAATAGAAGTCTTAGGAAGTACGTAAAATAGATCTTGATCATGACTTAATTTAATATTTCCGGATATGTCTGGAATACTATTTAATATCACTGATAGTCTCTTAGTGTTATCTAGTTGTGGTGGTGTGGTTTCAATACTGACATAGATGGAACAACAACTTTATTTTGTGTTTGTACGGTCCATAACTTTATTAATTACATTCTCATGAATTTCCAACCGATTTGAATTTGTGGATTGAGTAGACCTAACAAATTTAATTTATGCATCATAAATACAATACAAAAATAAAAATACATAAACAATAATAACAACAACAACATACAACAAAGTTTTTTAACTTATACTTATACCTTAAGCACATTGTGGGTACACTTCTCAAACATCTTCTCATGTTCCTCCTCATTTGACTTCTTTTGCTTCTCTTCAACCATCCTCTCTCGCTTATCTTACACCTTCTGGACACTCTTTCACACCTTATGCAACAACCTCTCCCCCTCCTCCTCCAACATCCTCTCCCACACTTCCATCCATCTCTCCCTCTCCTCCTCCAACATCCTCTCTTGCTCCTTCATCCACTTCTCTCATTCCTCTCCCAACTAAATAACAAATATCTCTTTAATCTCTCTCTTATGGTTTACTTATCTAAATGAATCAGATGGTCCACAATATAACTTGAAGCCAACGCCTCTTTCAAGACTACGGACACTCCCAGGATGCTCCTCGATTCCAATCGCTTCTACAAAGATATTGTGACGATCTTTTGAAACAAAGAGGCCGGATTTGGATTGTTCAAATAGTACATCTTAAAAACATATGAAATTTCATCTTTACCAAATTAATTTAACTAAAATAATTATTATTGAAAAAAGTATCTACTTACAATCTTTTGTGCCACTTCGCGTGTAGCATTTGATGTGAACTCGACGTTTTTTTTTACATACAATCTTCCATTTCTCGTGGCGTGATGGTGGAGATAGAGTATGATCAAGGCTTATAAAATATGTTAGGTCTGTGATTTTATGGTTGACAACAGTTTTGGAAAAACAAAGAGTTGATAACATTTTTATCAAATCATGTTTTTCATTTGGAAAAGATGTTTTGCAAGCATATTGAACAAGATGTCATAACATCTTGATCAGCTGGTACAACAGAGTCTGCTGGTACCTTAATTGACAAATTTTCTATGAGATGTTCTATCAGATGATGTAACATGTTACAACAGAACATCATAACAGTACAGCTAGTATGTAACCTTGAAGATTTGATTGAAAAATATGAGTTTCTGGAATATTCTAGTACCCATACAAGCGCAGGCAATCAAGGGTTTTTTAGGAATATGTGCATACTTGAGTTGTTTCATGAAAAGGATCTTTGATACTTTTTAGGAAACTTTTAAAGATTCGTTCGTATTATTTTGGAGAAGATTTTGAAGGTATTTATAGCTGAAGCTTGGATTTTATTGAAGATTCCAAGCTAGTCCAACTCAACTAGAGAAAACTATTTAAGGAGTCTTACTAGACCTAGTTTTTTAAGCATTATTTTTATTATAAAACTGTGTGAAAATAAGGGTTTAGTTTTTAAGAGTTCATTAGTTTCTCTGTGTGTTTTTCGTATGTCCTCGTGTATCTTTTGATGCATTTAAGTTGACTGATTGTTACTTGATAGTTTATCAAGTTATTGTTCTCCTCTAAGCTCTTATGCAAATAATTGAGTATTGTTCTTAGTGAAGCTTTTAAGCAAACTAAGTATTGTTTATTGGAAGAGTAATCTTATTTTTGGTTTCTTGAGACATTCTTTGGGATTGGGATTATTTGATATCACTGCGGTGATTGAGAGTGAGGGGGATTCTCATATCTAAGAGGTTCCTAGGTAGAAGTTTCACTAGGTAGGGATTAAGTGAGGAGTGTAAACTGGGACTATTTAGCTTCAAATTGATACTAATAATAATGGATTTATTTCCTGGCATGGTAGTCTCTGAGTAGGTGAAGTTGTACCGAACTGGGTTAACAATTGTTGTGTTCTTTAAGTTTTTGCAGTTTACTTTTCTGCATAATCTTTCTATTTTCAGCAAGTCTATTTTTTCTGTCAGCAGATGTTATAACATCTGTCGTGACATTGTGAGTTGTTGAGACATCAGTCTTAACTTATGTTATTACAGTTCTAGAATTTTAATTGGAATCAAGAGTAGACACCTTGTTCTGTTTATTGGGTGAGATCCAGGGAGATAATTCTGGCACTATCAAGAAACAAGGAGGGTATAACGACAAATAACCTATGTTGGATGAGTCAAATTATGACTGGTGGAAAGTAAAAATGGTAGCTTTTCCGAAGTCTATAGACAACAAATCTTGGAAGGTTGTTTCGAAAGGGCGGGAACATTCTGTTTTGAAGGATAAAGATGAAAAAGTGATATCTACAAAGCTAGAAGAAGATTGGGATGAAGCTGATGATAAACAGGCTATTGGAAACACCAAAGCTTTGAATGCTCTGTTCAATAGAGTAGACAAGAATGTATTCAGGTTAACTAATACAAGTACTGTAGCCAAGGATGCTTGGGAAATTCTCAACACTACTTGTGAAGGCACCTCTAAAGTGAAGATTTCAAGACTTCAGCTTCTCACAACCAAATTTGAGAACCTGAAGATGGATGATGATGAGACAATTCAGGAATATCAGATGAAGATTCTTGAAATTGATAATGCATCAAGTGCCTTGGGTGAAAAGATGTCAGAAGAAAAGCTGGTTAGAAAGATTCTTAGGTCTTTACCTAGGAAATTTGACATGAACGTAACAATTATTGAAGAAGCTCATGACATCAACAGTATGAGACTTAATGAACTTATTAGGTCACTTCAAACTTTTTAATTGGATATTAGTGACAAGACTGAGAAAAAGAAAAAAAAGGCATATCTTTTGTATCCAGTGCTGAAGATGATGAAAATCAAGTCGATCTAGACACTGATGAGGGTCTGTCTAATACCATTGTGGTACTAGGGAAGCAATTCAATAGAGTTTTCAAGAGATTAGACAGAAGAGGAAGACCAGATGTCAAGAACATCTCATATGGCATCAGTAACAATCTTGATTCTTAAAGGAAAATAATAACAGAAGAGAAGTCAAGGCAGAGACATTCAATGTTATGAATGTGAAGGATATGGTCATATTAGACCTGAAAGTACCAACTTCATCAAGAAACAATAGAAGGGTTTGACTGCATCTTTGTATGATGATGATGATAATTCAGAATTTGAAGATAATTTTGAGACTTCTAAACTTGTGATGGTCCTATCTGGCTGGTGGGCAGATGAAGTTGAAGCTTGTGATAAGAATGATATTTATAAAGACCTGGATGTGTTCTACAAGGATACTTGTGACATGTGTGATGAAAGCCTCAAGAAAGAGGAAGAACAAAGGAATATCATTGCTGATTTAGAGAATAAGAAGAAGCAACTCTTATGTATTGTCTCTCATCTAAAAAGTGAGTTAACTCGCTTGAACTTCAAGCTAGATAACTTGACAAATTCCATAACTATGGTGAAAGAGGATGAAGATGTCATAGTTCATTATCAATTCGATAATAAACTGAGAAGAATGTTAGAAGAAAATTTATTTTGTTTTGAAAAGAATAAAAATATTAACATGTTCAAACACATGTTACAACATCCTGGCAGATATGATGAATCTTCCAATCAACCTCAATCCACTTGGAGATGTCACTATTATGGTGAGTCTAATCATATAAATCCTTTCTGTTTCAAATTGTATGGAGATAAAAAAAATTCAGTTTGTTCCAAGGCTAATAAAGTGAGCAAAAAGAGAAGTGTTGAAAATATGGATATTAACGTTATAGCTCATACTTCCTTGAGAAACTCAACTAGGGAAGACTTGGTACTTTGACAAAGGATGATCTAGACATATGACTGGAGTCCAAAAGTTGTTGGTAAATGTCAAGCCACATCCCACAAGATCTGTTAGATTCGGTGGTGGGTTTAAAGGAGAAATCAAAGAAGTTGGTAAGCTAATGTGTGTTGGTTATCCCAATTTAGAAGATGTGTTATTTGTGAAAGATATAACTGATAATATTATTAGCATTAGTCAATTATATGATCAAGGTCTATTAGTGAACTTCTTAAAATCAGAATGTTTGGTCAAAGATGAAAAAGAAGATGTTCTAATAAAATGCATAAGGTCCAAAGACAACTGCTATTTGTAGGAATCTTAAATAATTGCTTACTCTTCCACATGTTCAACAACCAATAAGGATGAAGCAAAGCTATGACACCAAAAACTTGAACATCTTCATTTCAAAAGAATGAAGTAAGTCACATATGAAGGAGTCATTAGAGATATGTCAGAGCTCAAGATTGAAGAAGTAAAAGTTTGTGATAAGTGTGTAAGTAACAAGTAAATCATGATGTCACACTCAATGTTGCAATATCAGACTACTTCCAAAGTGTCGGAACTTCTTCATATGGATATAATGGGACCATCACAGGTAGACATCCTAGGAGGAAAAAGGTATGTCTTTATGGTTGTAGATAACTTTTATGGATATACCTGGATGAATTTTCTTAGAGAAAAATCATATACTTTTAAGGTCTCCAAAGGTCTGTGTCAAAACATTCAAGAGGAGAAGATGAGTGTGATTGTCAAGGTCAGAAGTTACCATGACAAGGAGTTTAAGAATGCAAAATTCTTTGAATTTTGTGATTTTGAATGAATAAGCCATGAGTTCTCATTCATGGAAAACTCAGGAAGATGGAATTATTGAACAAAAGACTAGAGCCATACAGGAATCAGCTAGAGTCATGCCTAGTGAATTGCCATTTTAATATTGGGCTGAAGCTATGAATAATGCATGCTACATTCATAACAGGATCACTTTGAGAAGAGGTACTATTACTAATCTCTATGAGCTATGGGAAGAAACGAAACCTAAAGTCAAACACTTTCATATCTTTGGAAGTAAATGTCAGATCTTTACTGACAAAGATCAAGTGGACAAGGAGGATCATATGGGTGATGAAGGGATATTTCTGGGTTACTCTTCAAGTAGAAGACCTTACAGAGTTTTTAACTCCAGATCTGGAATGACAATGGAATCTATCAATGTGAAAATTGATGATTCAATTACTAAAGAGAATGAGGATGTTGGAGACAATGTTGAAACATCCTATGTGCAAATGGATAGAGCACTAAGGGAGGAAATTTGTGAATTCACAAGCATTGAATTAGTGAATTCTTAATCCAGCAAAGGTCTACTGAAGGACTGATAGAACAATACAAGGAACTGACTACAATTCACTATGATAAAGTAAACATCACTGAATTAAATATGAAGATATCAAGTAGAAATGGATGTTTTCCTTGAGGAATAGTTTGGGTTTCTGGATCAGTGAGAAGCGGGAGTTTGCTTCTTGATATACTACTGGAGATGAAGGAAAGGAAACAAGAGAAAGTTTCTCTAAACTGGTGTTGAAAAGACGTGATGTCAAGTAGTATGTCATGATATTTTACAGTGAAGATCTGAACTTTTTCAGATATCTCATTCAGCATGGATGGAACAAGGACATTGATGGTTTTAATAAACTAATCGAGAATCTTGTTGAAGGGAAGTTTGTGAGTCTGGAGCATATCAACAACAAGGAACAACTTATTGTTATAATAAATAGTGAGATTGGAACTTGTACTATTAAGGAGTTATAGAAATGACAGATATGGAGGAATGCAACTAATATTGCATATTTCCTCTATACTCTGAGGCATGACATGCCTGGACAAATTTCTACTCAGAAGGGATGGAAGGAAGGTATTCTGCAAGACAGTGGGGATGGCTACAACATCAAGGGATGTAGAAGGCTCTTTGACAGAGGCAGGAGGTGCATGACCACCTGAAGTTTGGTTCCATCATATATTTTGGGCTCCCATCTATGGTATTGCTGGTGTGCAATATGTATGTTTCCATATGTGTACATTTACTCTAGTTTTGTCAATATTTTGGCTAAAAAGGGGAGTAAAGTGTTGTGTCCTGATGTTATATCACATTTCTTGACATGTTGATTTAGCATTGCGATAGGACTGTATGTTACTGCTTTTGGGAGAGTAGTTGAGTGGTGTGTTTATGCTAAAGCTATTATTGTTGCTTCTGATGTGTCTTCTACTGCATGTGCTCTGATTTAAGGGTTTTTCCCTTAATGGGGATGACTGGTTGTGTATGATACGGGGAGTAATAGAACTGTCTGATTGTACAAGATTTTTAGTTGTGTTGTGTTTTTACAGAGTTTACATGCATTCATGTAACTTGTGTTGGTGGTTTTATTACTCTCTCTGAGTTTTTGTGCAAAGGTTGTTTGAGCCAAAATTTGCCAAAGGTGAAGATTGTTAGGTCTGTGATTTTATGGTTGACAATAATTTTGGTAAAACATAGAGTTAAAAATAATTTTATCAAAAACATGTTTTTCATTTGGAAAACATGTAATGCAGCCTAATGTTGAACAAGATGTCATAACATCTTGACCAGCTGGTACAACATAGGTTGTTGGTACCTTATTTGACAGATGTTCTATCAAATGTTGTAACATGTTACAATAGAGCATCATGACAGTATAACTGGTATGTAACCTTGAATATTTCATTGAAAAATATGAGTTTCTGGAAGATTCTAGTACTCATACAAGCGCATGCAATCAAGGGGTTTTTATGAACATGTGCAGATTTGATTTGTTTCATAAAAAGGATTTTTGAGACTTTTCACGAAACTTTTGAAGATTTATTTCTATTATTGTGGAGAATATTTTGCAGGGATTTATAGATGAAGATTAGATTTGATTGAATATTCCAAGCCAGTCCAAGCCCAACTACTGAAGTCTATTAAAGAAGTCTTACTAGACCTAGATTTTTTAAGTTTTTTTTTAATCGTAAAACCCTGTGAAAATAAGGGTTTAGGTTTTGAGAGTTCCTTAGTTTCTCCGTGTGTTTTTAGTATGTCCTCATGTATCTTTTGATGCATTTGAGTTAACTGATTGTTACTTGACAATTTGTCAAGTTATTGTTCTCCTCTAAACTTTTAAGCAAATATTTGGGTATTGTTTTTAATGAAGCTTTTAAGAAAACTAAGTATTGTTTGTTGGAAGAGTAATCTTCTTTTTGGTTTCTTGAGACATTCCTTGGGATTGGGATTATTTGATATAACTCTGGTGATTGGGAATGAGAGGGATTCACATATCTAAGAGGTTCCTAGGTAGAATTTACACTAGGTATGGATTACGTCAGGAGTGTAAATTATGAATGTTTAGATTCGAATTGATACTACTGATAGTGTATTTACTTCTTGGCTTGATAGCCCCCGTAGTAGGTGGAGTTGCACCGAACTGTATTAACAATTGATTATGTTCTATAAGTTTATGCAATTTACTTTTCTGCACAATCTTTCTGTTTTCAGCAAGTCTGTCTTTTTTGTCAGCAGATGTTATAACATCTTCCATGACATTATGAGTTGTTGAGACATCAATCTTAACTTTTATTATTACAGTGCCAAAATTTCATAATCTCCCAACTCTTGTTCTCTTTGTTTTGTTTTTTCTTCAAGCATATTATTTTTTAGTTTTTAATATCCCCCACAAGAGAATCTACATGGATAGATATTTCTAGCTTGATTCTCCTTTTCTTTTGGTCTCTTTGCCAAGAAGTCAGGAGTGATGAGAGACTCTACAAATTTCTCCTAAACATCCTCATTAATATATGGCTACACCATGTATGAAGGCTTATCTTTATCACTTGGATAATGAATGTAATCATGGGTGAGTAGTATCATAAAGCCCCACCAATGCTCACCAACATATGTAAGCAATTTCTTTTTCATGATACTATCCTCTGGACTAACAATAAACACTTTATATACTTACATAATAGAGTTGTTATTAGTATTAAACAAAAAGTAAATGATCATATATACATGTAAAACAAATCATGAAATTCAAAATAAATACCTTAACATCATCCCATATGTCGTCTTTTAATTCCTCATCAACTTCATGCCAACTATCTATAAAAATACTCACTTTAATTTTACCTTGTAACACAATGTACCCCATAAAATACTCAACATGCTTACCATAAGCCCTATCAGTTCCTATATCAATTGTAACCTGGTAGAGAATACCACTATCATGGGCTTTTTTCACCTTGGTATACATCATGGCACTTCTAGTTTTTCTTTTACATTTTGTATTAGCAGAGGTTGTAGTAGATGTTGTATGGTAGGTTCTTGTTGAATCATCCACGACTATCTTAATAAAGAAAAATAGTAGAGACAACAACATGAATCAAACAACAAGTAGAAATATACTAACTGACATTTTAGTGAAAAACAAAATGATCAAGAGAAACTATTTCAGTGATATAAACCTCAAACATCATAAAGAAAAACAAATGTACAAGTGATATAAACCATTTAAGTGATATAAATCTCAAACGTGATAAAGGATTATATGAGCCATGTTCCTCACATACAAGCCCAGATTGAAGAATTTAGGACTGGTATCTTTGAAAAGGTTCATGATCTGGTTGTTGAGAGACTCCTAGCATATGATTCCATTTCACATGCTTTTAAGTGTGATACTCTCAGAACCCATGTGGATATAGTTATGCAAAATATGAAGAATTTCTCTACTGAGTCTATAGCTTCTTTCAGCCAAAAACAAGCATAATTATAAGCTAAACTGACTTATGTTGCTTCCAATTAAGAGGCTATGGGTTCTTAGATTCATAATATGGTTATTGCTCAAGGAGAAATGGATGCTCAACTAAAGATAGTGGTAGCTTGACAAAATGACATGGGTTCTAACATCAAGGCCATCTTGAAGCTTCTGGAGAAACCCTAGGCTTTAAGACTTAGAACCTTATGTTTTTTTATTATCTTCAAAAATATTTTGTATCTGAACATCATTTTCCTTGGTTTTAATAATATTTCTCTTTAGTCTCTTTTCTTATTTCTTTTACTTTTTGTTTTTTTTTTGTTGATGACATAAAAGGGGAGTAACATACATAAGTATTTAAGCATGTGAATTTGATAATTAATTTCTTGCTTAAATTATGAATAAAGGTTTATTGTGCTTCTTTATCTCATCTCATCTCTTGGTCAAGTTTCTGGGTGACAATTTCATCTCTTGGTGACAATCTCATATATTGGTTAAGCAAAAGACAATCAACTATTACACTATCTGTTGTACCCCAAAATTTGCCCTCCTCTTTTTCCACAAGAAATCACAGCTCCGGGCGTTTCCTGATTTTTCAGATTGGCGTAAGAATCAGTCAAACCGACTTTTCTTATCAGTCAGACAAATTTAGGGTTTTCTTTGATTTTAAAGCAGTTCAGGCAGATTGCTAAGGTTTGTTTAAGTTTGGCTCAGGTTTTGATCAGGCAGGCGCTTCTCTGACATTTAATCAAGAATCAGGGTTTTTGTGCGCATATTTCTCAGAAAGAATTAATTTTACAGTTCTTTTCAGTTTACTCTGAGATTTGGATTGAAATTGCAGTGTTCTATTTAATCAGTAAAGGCTAAGGCATTTGATTTGAGATGAGATAAAAGATGAGGTGCTCAAATTGAGAATCTGCAGTGTTGATTTAATCAGTAAAAAGATAAGTATCTGGATGTTGGTTTGATTAACTGTGCATTGTTATGCTTAATTCGGAACGCCGGACGTTTATTAATTATTTCTTTTTTCTAAAGTCAGAATAATTGGATTTTATTTCCAATTGTTTTAATTTAAGAAATTCAAATAATTAAGTTAAACAATTGAAAGGAAATAAAAGGAATTAATTGATCAAAAGAGGATTTTTTTATTCATCTTTAATGGTTTGTTACAATCTATTATTTGAACAACTGTAAATTTATTTACATCTTTGTTTATAATAATAATGTTACAAATAATTAAATTGAAACTATCCTAAATTCCTAAAGTCTTCATCTTCTATCCATTTCTCCTTTGGCTCCATTGAGTTTTATCTGCAAAACAAAGAAAAGAAGAAAAGTCAAAGCAGATAAAAGAAACAGATAGTTAATTTAAAAATTCATCATTAAAAGCAACTGGCCGGAATCAGTTTGCCCTCTATGCAAATCACGAGATTGCTCTCGGTTCACAAAGAGGGATAGAATGTCTTGCAAAAATGTGAAGTGCACAAATTCAAATTTTCAAGCATACCGAGTAAATCCAAAAATTGTCAACCAAGTTTCCAAACAGCATATACAAGTAAAGGCAAACTGAATTGCAATCTCAAACTAAGCCAAAAGTTGTCAATAAATTGTCCAAGGATGCCAAAAAATATCAAACTCCAAAAGCTGTCAAAAGAAAGTACATAAAGTATGCAAGAAACATGGAAATATGCAGTGGAAAAGGGACAAGTGCAAGCAACATTCAGAATGCATCATCTTCCTAGGCCATTTGCTTTTTCAGAAAAGACGAAATTTAAGTAATAAAAATGCTTTCTTTAATCTGGAGAGAGAAGGAGAGAAGAAAAGAGCTTACAGTACAGCAGGCTAAAGGCTAAAAAGAAGATATAAACAGGATGTATCAGAATACATAGCGGAAAGAGGCAGAACATATGCAGCAGGATATCACAAAGAGTGAAAACCTCAAGCCTTGCAAACCTGTCCAAAGATTTGACCAAGAACAAATATACAAAAATATAGCACCTCCTGCCCTTAAAAGACAAGAGGGCAAACAACCTGCATAACATACATGAGAAGCCACACAAAGAAAAAAGGCCTCAAGCTTGCATCCTGCCCAAACTGTGACAAACTCACAAACCTTAAGCATTCAAACATACAAGCCCAAAGCCTCCAACACCTGTAATCTCAACCAAAACCTCAACAAACCTCAAACCTGCATATGCCTTAAACAAAAGCTCATAAACCTGAAACACCAAAAGCCAAACTTGCATAAGCCTTTGCCTCTAAACAACATAAGCCATTAAAATCAAAACATCCTGCCCAAACCTGTTTCAACCCTTTAAACATACAAACTGTATCAAACATTTCAAAAACCTGCAAACTTCTGAAGCAAGCTTACAAGAAGAACTGTCAAACACAAACTGATATCCAGCCTAAGCCACCAAACAGAAACCTGTGTCCAAAACTATTTTCAAGCCTTTCAAAACACACGCCCTCAGAAAATATTCATCATTGGGCTACCCAAAATCATCCAAGCATTTCAAAGAAACAGATCAAGGCAACTCAGTATCTCAGAGGTATCTCAGCAAGCCAACCAAGAGAAGAAGAGAAGAAGTATCTCAGGGCATACAGCAGCAAGAGGTTAACAGAAGGAAAAGAATCAAATAATCTCAAAGGCTTTTAGATAATCATCATCAAGCATACCCAAAAATCAACAACAAATGTTCAGAGGCAACAGAAGCGAGTAAAAGAGAAGAATAAAAGAAGTGATACAGTAAAGCTTTTCAGTTTTGTTCATCACGAAACCTGAAGAAGCAAAGCGAAGGTACCAGGAAGCAAGCTAGTTCAGAGCATCACGTGCATCCCTCCGCCCGGCCACCTTACGCGCCTCCAAGTCCACCGCCTGCCTCTGTCTCCAACAAAGGTAGTACCTTTTTCTCTTCTCTCGTTTCACACCTCACAAGAAGCAAGTAACGATAGTCAATAATCAGAATACGAAAATAAAGAAACATGCTCGAATAAAAAACCTAAAAATTGCGTTGAAAGGAAACAAAGCTACCTTCTTTTTTCGTGGCCTGAATATCCATGGAGGGAAGGGAGGTAGAGGTGGCGCGTGATAACCAGGCATGGAGGTTTGTTCAGGTAAGCGTGGTTTGAGAAGACGAAGAGAAACAAGGACGAACGACGCCTCTGTATGTTACAAACCCTAGCTCATTCCCAAATGCACACAATGACTCAAACCCTTGCAAAATCATTTGTCAAACATCCCGGGCCTTTCCCTTTTCACGCTTAAGCCCATTAAAATCCAGAATACACCCTCCTCTTTTGTTCCAATCAGCATAAGTCCCTTAAGCCCATTTAGCCCTTAAACCCTTTTTCTATTTATTCTCTATAGTATTCAAACTAATATTTTTTTCACTAACATAAGTTAATTCATTTTTGTATATAAAATAGTACCTTATTTTTTTTTCATACAAATTTTTCTTTTTTTCTTTTATTTTTTATTACATAAAAAAAATACATAAATACTTGAATTTAATTAGGTTAATAGATCTTTTTGTCTTAAAACTTTTAAATAAAAAACTCTGTACATAAAATGCTAACTAAAATACATTGGAGCATTAATACATAAAAAATGGAACTTAAAACCTTTTCTTTTCTTTTATTAAAAATTTCTTATTTGTACATACTTAACCAAAATACAAAACAAGAATACAATACTTAATAAATACACATTTCTCAACTTGTAAATAATCATACACTTACACAAATACATTTACAATACACATTTTATCTTTCTTATACATTGATACATTTGCTTGTCCCATTTTACATTGCTATTGCTTTACATTTGAGATGGCGATTGATTCGATTTGGTTGTAAAATATTTGGATACTACTCTCCTATAAGTCTCATCCCCCATTTGTAAATAATTGTACCCCCATCCCCGGATACTCATTTGTAATAGTTTAGGACTTTAAATTCCCGCAATTTATCGCTTTCGAATTATACCATGGTTAGACCTAGGGTTTGTATGTACATAAAATCAAACGCTAGATAACCTAATACAAGACAAATGCATGAAATCAATACACAATTCACACTTGCACCCCTAGGGTAATCCCACTGGTTGCCTTCCAAAATGGGCCATGCTTGCACGTCGAGTTTCTTTGGAAAAACCAAAACAATTCAAATGATCATAGTCCCTCGATGACGCTTTCGAAAGTTGCCTATCAAAAATGATCATAGTTCCTTCAAACAAAATTGCCAAAGACGCTTGGCATCATTGCATTCATGGTCCATACGATGACCCGCGCCTGTCCCGTTAAATATCCTAAACGCAAGATTGTCCACCAAATACAATGGTGGAACAAAATTGTTAAAAAGGGTCAAAACATGAGAAAAAACCTTTGAGTACAATAGGGGTAGACAAACTCTTAGTTACTTGATCAACTTGCAAAAACACTTGCCTACTTTTTCAAAACCACACTCCACAAACACTTTCAAAACAAACTTCCAAAAACATTTGAAACATCTTTTCGAAAAGATACACACCTTCGTATATACTCAAACACGAGTCATTACAATGGTTGCCGAGGCAAAGGCGTCTATTTCAAAACATTTTTCAAAACACACACACACACACACACACACACCACTTCAAGCAATCAAAAATCAAGGCAAGTGATCTAAAACCAAGTAACTAAGAGCCCATGGATAACCATGGATGAAAAGGGTGCTAATACCTTCCCTTTTCATAATCTACCCCCCGAACCCACGAAACATCTCAAAAGGTTTTTCCTGTGCTTTTTTAACCTTTCCTTTAGGATAAAATAAAAAGTCGATGGCGACTCTTGCTAAACCGAACAAGTGCGAAAAAAACACAAAACTCAAGTCAGTTCTCCCACCATATCACACTATCAAATGCCGAAAAAAAAATCTCAACATCCCTTTACAACACTAAAATGATGTGGATGAAAAGTCAACTTGAAGATTTTCATATATATGAGAGTAACATCCATATCTTCTATGATACCACAACTGCTATTTTCCTAAGCAAGAATCCTATTTTGCACTCTAGATATAAACACATATAAATTAAACACCATTTTATTAGAGACTATGTTCAGAAAGGGATTCTCATTTTAAAACTCATAGATACAGGCCATCAATGGGCTGATATCTTCACAAAACCCTTAGCTGAAGATAGATTTTCTGTTCATTCTAAAACATTTAAAAATGGAATTCTGTCCAGAATGAAGTTTACCTTAATATGTGTTTTTACTCTTTCTGTGAAAAATGTGATTCTGACTATGTGCAAATAGTTTATTTCTTTTTAAGATACTTCTACAAGTTAGAAGATGTCTTGGTCAGAAATATCTCAAGTCAGAAACCTTTTGTTTTTCTTGACTATGTAACTGTAACGCGGTGGGAGAACTGACTTGGTTGTTTTGTGTTTGATCGCAATTGTGCGGATAGCAAGAGTCGCCACCGAGTTTTCTTTTATCCAAAAGGAAAGGCTGAAAAGAATAGGAAAGACCTTTAGAGATGTTTTCTTGAGTTCGGGGGGTAGATTATGAAAAGGGAAGGTATTAGGACCCTTTTCATCCGTAGTTATCTGCGGGCTCTTAGTTTCTTGCTAGATCACTTGCTTTTATTTGAAAATGTGCTTTGTGTGGTTTTTGAAAGTATTTTGAAAAGGCGTCATCGTTTAGGCAAACTTTGTAATAATTCTCGTTCGTGAGAATGTATACAAAGTGTTGATATTTTGAAAATGTTTCAAGTTTGAAAGATGTTTTGAAAGTGTTAGTATTTGTTTTGAAAATAGCAAGGATGTTTTGGTTTGAAAATAAGCAAGCAACTAGGAACATTCTACCTACTCAAAAACTCTTTCTTGTTTATTTCCTCTTTCTTTTGACATTGTTATTTTACCATGGATTGGTAAGTAACCTTATCTTTGGATGTAAAAGGGACGGGCAAGGGTCATCATATAGTCATGAATAGTAACATTGTAAGATATCTTAGAATTTTCTTTAAGAGACTAAGATCATTCATAAGACAACATTTGTAACATCACCGAGAGACTATGATCTTGTATTTTTGTTTGCTTTTGCTAAGACGTCTTACATGCATATTATGACCATTTATTTCTCAAGGCAACAAGTGGAGTTAACCCTAGAGGTGCAAAGTGTGCAAGTGTATCTTTTTCATGCTTGATTTGTCTTGTATTAGGATTTTCTAAGCATTGGTTTTATCTTTCCATACAAACCATAATTTACTAGCATTTATATATAAAGCATTAAATTATGGAAAATAAAAATATTAAGCTATTACATCAATAGGGGAGGGGATGTACAAATTTACAAATGGGGATTTTGCAAGAAAATGAAATCTAATTAATTATTACAACCATATTGAATATTGTACAAAATTGAAAATAAAATTCATGAATGTAAATGAAAAAAGAAATGATTTTTGTTTGGATTTTTATGAAAGGGTTTTAACCTAAACCAAATTAAGAAAATAATTTATGAAAATCAAATAAAATTAACTTAAACTAATTAAAAAAAGAAATTAACTAAAAAAAAGGATTTTTTATGAAAAGGTTTTAAGAATAATATAAAAATACATAAAAATTAATTAATTAAAATAAACCTAAATTCTAAATTAATTTTAATTTACAAGAAAATAATATAATATAATAATTAAACCTAATTATCTAAATATTAATAAAAGAAAGAAATTAGATTGTTAAGAAAATTGTTTTTGTTCTTTTTAGTTTTTATAAAGAAAAATAAAATATGAGTGTAAAAATAATAAAATAAATATTTTTGGATTTTTTATTAATAATAAAAAAAACTAATATTAGTAATAAAAGTAATAACAAGAAAATATGAAAATAAAATAAACTAAAATAAAAATGAAAATGAAATAAAGAAATAAAATGGGTCAGGGGGGTATGAAACATAATCAGGGAGAAAAGTCAGCAGAAATAATGAAAGCCCAATGTTTGGGGCCCAGGCGCTGCAAACAAAAACCAAAAGAAAGTGAAAATATGAGAAAACGGCCAAAAGGGTACCACTGGGGCTCGAACCCAGGTCCCTCTGGTTACAGGCGCACGCTTTAACTACTGGGGTGGTGATACATCCGTTTACTTATATTAAACCATAAATATATATTACAAATCAAGTCAATGGCCTGAACTTCATCTTCAACCTCACGCCCAGCCAGACAACCTGCAACTTGTTCGTCTCTCAACAAAAATGGAAAGTACAAACGTGAAAGTTGTGGCATTTCTTCCCACGAATCCAACCATATAAATAACTAAAGCTATAAATCCAAGACGAGTGGGAATTTTTCTGGCCCTAATTTAAAACCTAAAAATTTCAGAAACTTCAACTACAAAATTCTCTAAGCCCAGGTCATATAAATGTAAACTATGGATATGTACAGCTTCGTGGCAATGGTATCTACATTTTATCTTTGAAAATGAAAGCTTAACAATGCCTATATGAGGAGTTGAAAAATCAGAAAACTCACCTTGCAAGAGGGTATCGTGTTTTGAGTTGGAGCAACTTTCAATGAGTTCTAGTGATTGGGTTAGCTTCCTCAAGTTCCCAGGAAGCTAATGTGATGCTTGGCTTGAGCTGAAAATGGATGAGGAGTTCTGGAGAAGTCAAGTTGTAGACCCCTATTTTTGAAAATGGAACTTGATGATGGAAGTGTTACAGTTGGGCAAAAGGACTTTGGATGGTATGTATTTGATGTTTAGAAGCTTTAGGAACCAAAAGGCTTGGAAACGCACAAGGGAGATGTGAGTTTCAAGTTTTTGGTCAGATTATGCAACAATGGAGTTTTTATGTGTGATTATGAGTTCTAGGGAGTTTGAGGGCTTAAGCATGCGCGTCTTATCTTGAAAATAATGTATGTATTTATAGGAAAGAGGTTTTGTGTTCTACAACAAGTCAGAATTTGAATTTACATGTTGTAAAACCTTTACTTGTTTTTGAAGCAAACATGACAAACATCTTCCAAAAGCTTGTACCATGCTATTGTAGAGTGGTTGAACTTTAAACAAGCTTGCTTCTGACTTGTAGATGTTGTGTGTGCAGAAGGATCCATTGATAGGCTCAAGAAGGGTTGACATTTTCAAAAGCATACTTTTCCAAAGTTGAAGTCTTGCCTTTCTTCCAAAAATGGCAAGTTAACTTAGACAAAGCTTGGATTTAATGGATAATAGCCATAAATTTTGTGTAATATTCTGATTAAGGATACATGCACAAGTTAGAGGGCCTGAAAAGTGGGACTATGCAGCATGGCTATGGATTTGGTTCATTGTGCATCACAAATTCTGCCTTGTAAAACAACTTGAAACCCTAACTTCTTGCCTTCGATTCTCCTTGCTCAAAAATGATCTCAAGGAGTTCTTTGACATTTTAGAAAGATTGTAATATGATATAAAACCCCTCTTTGAATGACTTTTGTAAAATCCAATTGGAACTATGTGAAACTTGGCCCAGGAGTTAGGTCAAAATCCTGACCAAAATGCTCAAAATTTCATGAAGTGTTTTAGTTTTATGAACATGATTTCATGGATTAATAACTTGAAATCCAAGCATTTTTAGGAGGAGTTGTGTTTAACAATGTTCTAGATCTCATTGAGATCTACAATTTTCATGTTGAAAGTTTCCTTTTAATCATCTTGCATCATGGTGAAAAATTGGCTCAAAGTTGTGAAAAATATGAAGTTTTCAACACTTAGAAAAATTTCTAAGTTTGGAAACTTTGACTTTTCAAAATGAAATCCTGAATTTTTGATTTCTTGATGAATAAGTTTGATATTTTAACATTTTTGTTGAATTGTGATCTTTGACACTTGATTTTTACCAAAAAGTCAAAGTTTGACATTTCAGTGTGCAGTTGACTTTTGATCAGTTGACTGAAAATCAACTATCAATCAATTGACCTTGAGAAATGTTTTGAGTCATGCCATTAGGTCAAAATGATGCAATTGAATCCTTGAGATCATGTGTCCAACCAATCAACCATTTTCTAGGTCAAAAATCAAAAATTGCCCTTTCTCAGTCAAAACCCTAATTTTGACCATTTTGCCCTTTTGATGATCTGATCAAATTTCTTGAGGGATTGTGGTCCAAACTTGATCAAATGACATATATGAGCTCATAATGTTTACATGGATAAAAAATTATGAATTTTGACTGTAAATTGACCACAGTTGACTTTTTACCAATACAACTGATTTTTAGGTAAACTGGTCAATTGACTGAGCAAAACTGTGATCCAAGACTTGAAATTTGACATGAGAAATCTTGAGGGTCCATAATGATTCATGAAAGTCATATGAAGCATTAAAATTTAAATTATCCTTGTGTAATCTCAAACCCTAATTTCAGTCATCAGTGCTTAAGGAGGTGTCTTGAGCTAATCAACCCTTGTGCAGTCTTGAACCAAAGGAGATCTTGTGAGAAAATACTTGATAAATGAGAGGGAAAATTTTGGGGTACAACTGTAACCATCAACATGTGTCTTCTTAAACGTGTGACTATGACTTGTTAAGACACCTGTCAATTCAAATCATAACGAAACAGTTGAGTGACACTTTGAACTATGAGTTATCTTGAGATTAGGTTTTAAAGTCATCATTACTCTCTTTTATTGTATGTTTTAAATGTTTTGTAACCATTTCAACTCATTTTATAAATACTCCCTTTTCTCACCCTCACACACACTATACTACTCTACTCCCCACACTTTTAATCTGTTTAACCTAAAACCTACTTCTCTGCTATATCTTCATCCATGCCTGCTCAACTTGTTCAAAAAACAACACTTTCTTCTAACACTTAGACACTTTAGGAAAACCTTTATTTTTTTACTCTTTATATTATATATATTTTTATCTTGTGCTATCTTTGTTTAATCTATGTAATCAGTAAATTTTTTTTGATTATGAAAAAAAGGGGGGGGGGGGGGGGGGTATTCTTGCGTAAAAACACTAAATGAGTGACTTCCTTTTAGGAACAACGAGAGCCTCAAAAGGGTAGTTTACTATATGATTTTGGGGGATTTGGATGCTACGATAGTGATACGTATTGATCCAAGATGAGTGTCTTACTTATCCATTTGGCGGGAGCCCATTTATATAGTTCTTCTGGTGCTCTATTAAAAGCTTCATTCAAGAGATGACTCTTGCCTTCTGTATTGTATAACCTCCTTCGTCACCATGAATACGAGTATTAAATATGGTATAACACTTGTATTAATGCACCGTCAACCGTTACAATTGTTAATAGGATGTGCTTCTAGTCGACTGTGAGAAGATACACTCGGATTATGTGTAATCTCCAGGCTGGTATCGTGGATGAGCTATTGCTCGGATATAATACATGTCGGCCTTTACCCTTGGTCGAGTTAGTACTCGACCATGGAATTATTTGTCTATATAGGCTACATATAATCGTTTTGTTCTCTTTCCATACGACTTTATGACCCGGTTAGAGCTAATATATCTAGGATGTACACGAGCCCCTCGAGTACAAATTATGTTATAAGAGTGAAGTGTTCGGTCAAGTTTAGATGTATTAAGGTTAGGACTGAGTTATAACCCAACTTCACCCTTGTTCAAGTGCCTCAAACTAAAGATTCATGTTCCCTGTGTAATTTCTTTCTCATAGCGTAATGATGATTTTTATTGGGACTTGTTTATTTGGCGATGTTTCCTTTCCAAATGTACTGTTCAATGGGCCCCCAATTTAAACCCTATTTATTTCTTTCCTTTTTCATCTCGTCACCAGTAACGTCTCGCCCTAGAGAAGCTTGCATTTCACCAAGGGGTTCATTACTTTCAGGTACCTCCTTCTCTTTTTTCACTTTCTTTTTCTTTTTCTTCTTTTTATTTTTAGATAATGGTAACCATAAGAGAGTGTGACGATGAGGGAAACATTGTGAAACCCACAAATGCTGAAGAGAGAAGAGATTTGTGGAACCAATTTATGAGTGAGGTTAAGGGTTCCCTAGGTCAGGAAGAGTTTGATCGGATCACAAGAGAAGGTTATGGTGACATCTTCGCCTCTTTAAGTGATTCAGACTCCAATTTTTCCTCCTAAAGTTCCATAGAAATCTTGATGGAGACGGCTGCCCCTTTCAACATTGTGGTTATGGGCTACAAAAATAGCACACTTGATGATGATGATATCACCAAAATCTAGTCTCTGATAAATGTTTCTTCGATCGAGAATGAAGATGATGTCATCCTGGAGTCTTGTGCCTCGAGAGAAAAGGTGTGCATACTACACCCAAAGGGTTTTAATGAAGAGTTCTTTTATTTATTTGCTGGGTTATTGGAGGATTTCAAGATCTGCTTGCCTTTTTCCGATTTTGAAGTAGACATATTGTTGTACTACAAAATTTTCACTCTCATTTCTCAAGAAATTTCACATAAGATTTTCAGCTGCTCAAAATTACACAAGGATTGATCAACTCAAGACACTTCCTCAACATTGATGACTCAAATTAGGGTTTGAGTTCACACAAATACAAATGAACTTTTAATGCCTCATATGACTTTCATTGATCATTTTGGACCTTCAAAAATGCTCATGTGAAATTTCAAGTCTTGCAGTTCAAGTTTGCTCAGTCAATTGATCAGATGACCTAAAATCAGTTGTATTGGGTAAAATGTAAAATGTGGCCAACTTACAGTAAAACTTCATGATTTTTGATCCATATAAATATTTTGAACTCATATGAACCATTTGGTCAAGTTTGGATTACAATTCCTCAGGAAATTTGATCAGATCACCAAAGGGGCAAATGGTCAAAATTAGGGTTTTGATTGAGAAGGTTTGATTTTTGACTTCTGACCTACTACATGAATTATTGGCTTGAGAAATGATATCAAGGATTCAAATGCATCATATTAACCTAATTTCATAGTTCAAAACACTTCTCAAGATCAATTGTTTGATAATTGAAATTTGGTCAACTGATGAAAAAGTCAATTATACACTGAAAAGTCAAACTTTGACTTTTTGATCAAAATCAAGTTTCAAAAATCATATTCCATCAAGACATGTCAAAATATGAAGATTGTTCATCAAAAAATCAAAAGTAAAAATTCACTTTGAAAAGTCAAAATTTATAAAACTTAGAAATTTTTCTAAGTGTTGGAAATTTTACTTTTTTTCATAACTTTGTGCCAAATTTTCACCGTGATGCTAAATGATTCAAGAAAAACTTCCAACATGAAAGTTGTAGATCCCAATGATATCTAAAACATTGTAGGGCAGAACGTTTTCTAGAAATGCTTGTATTTTGACTTATAAATTCATGAAGACATGTACATGAAACAAAAACACAGTGAAATTTTGACCTAGTTAGGAAGATTTTTTACCTAACTTCTTGGTCAAGTTTCACATGGTTCCAATTTGATTCTTAAAAAATGTCCAACATGAAGGTTGTAGAGGATGTTACAAGCTTTCTAAAAATTTTAAAAAATCATTGAGATCATGTTTGAGCTAAGAGAATCGAAGCCATGAAGTTAGGGTTTCATTCTTGTTTTGTAAGGCAGATTTTGTGATGAACAATTATCCAATATTCAAGCATGCTATACAAATTTCACTTTGCAGGACTCAAACTTGTGTTTAACTCCATAATTAGATGCTTACACAACTGTTAGAGTTTTGTTCCAAACATTTAAGCCATTGTCCAAGTGATTAATCCATTTTAGGAAGAAAGGTACCACTTACATTTTAGAAAAGCAAACTTTATACAAAGTCAACTTGCATTGAGCCATACACTTGTTCTTTCTGCATACATAACATCTATGAACCATAAGCAACATGTTTAAAGTGATCAACCACTCTAGATAGTCTTATATCATGCTTTGGGAAGATGTTTGTCAACTTTGCTTCAAAAACAAGCAAGAGTGCCACAACTAATGGATTTAAATTCTTGCTTGTTGTAGCACTAAAAAACTCTTGCCTATAAATACATACAATATTTGCAACCTAACACATGAGATACAAGCCCCTAAAACTCCCTCAATCATAGCCAAAGTCAAAACTGCATAACAAACCTCCATTGTTGTATATTTTGACCAAAAACTCCAAACTCAGAAACTACTCGTGCGTTTCTTGGCCTTTTGCTCCCAAAATCTTCTAAACATCATACATAAACAATCCCAATACTTGTTATCCAACTGTAACACCATCTTCATCAACTTCCATAACCAAAAAACAGAGCTTGCACCTTGACTTCTCCAGCACGATTCAGCCATCCTCAGCCCAAAGTAGCTATTGCATTAGCTTCCTAGAGGTTCAAGGAAGCTAACTCAATCATCACAACACCTTGAAAGCTCCTCTAACTCAAAACATGATCCCCATCTACAAGGTAAGTTTTCTATTTTTCAAACTCTTCATATAGGCATTGTTAAGCTTCTATTTTCAAAGATAAAATGTAGACATCATTGTCCTGAAGCTGACCATGTCCTTAGATTTCATTTACATTGCTTGAGTAGAGAGAATTTTGGACCTGAAGTTTCTGAAAAAATTAGGTTAGATTTGGTACCATTCAAAATTCATGCTTATCTTTGATTTATAGTTTTAACGAGTTACATTTCTGAAATCGTGATGAAATTTTCCATAACTTTCATGTTTGCATTTTTCATTTTTATTGAGAAATGGATAAGATACAGATGTTCAGGCTAGGCGTGAGGTTGAAGATGAAGTTTCCTTCAGGAAAGAGTTTGTAATATAATAACATGTATTGACATAAGTACACAGATGTATAATCACCCCAGTGATAAGGCAGCGCGCGTATATTGCAGAGGGCATGGGTTCGAGCCCCAGCGCTGCCATTTTTCATATTTGTCTAACATTTTCTCTTTTTTTGTTTCCAACTAGCGCGCCTGGGCCTAGAGTCTTTGGGCCTGATATTTTTGCTTTGGCTAACCCCCCCCCTGTCTCATATACCACGCAGCCCATACAATCTTTTTATTTGTTTTTTTTATTCTGACTAACAAAAACACTAATGAGTCAAACTTTAAAACTGTTTTACTTCTAAACTCCCCAAATCAAACTTTCACCCCCTGACCTTCTCTATTTATTTTATTTTATTTTTTATTTTATTATTATTTTTATTAATATTAATATTAATATTTATTTTATTAACAAAAAGACAAAAAATATTTTTATTTATTTATACCGCATACTTGTTTTATTTTTTATTCAAAACCAAACATATCAAAAACATTTTTTACAAACTTTAATTATTTTTTATTAATTAATTAAATTAATTAGACTTAAGTTTGTCTATTTCTCTTTTAATTAAAACTAACCTAGAATTTAGGTTTCTTTTAATTTATTAATTTATTTTTCATATCTTTTGATTAATATTAAACCTTTTCATCAAAAACATTAAAAGATATTTTCTTTTCTAATTTACTTAGTTTAATTTCTTATTAACTATTTTAGTTAAACATGTTAAAATCTTTTCCCCAAAACTAAACAAAATTCACGTCTTCTCCATTTATCTCTTGTACATTATATATTTCAATTCTTGTACATTTATTCAATATGGTTGTAATAGATAATTAGGGCTTTGAATTTCTTACAATTCTCCATTTGTAATTTGTGCACCCCATCTCCAAATGATGTAATAGCGTAGGATATTTATTTTCCGCAATTTATCGCTTTCATATAAATTCTAGTAAATTACGGTTTGTATGGAAAGATAAAAGCAATGCTTAGAAAATCTTAATTCAAGATAAATCAAGCATGAAATACAAAACACTTACACACTTTGCACCTCTAGGGTCGACTCCACTTTGTGGCCTTAAAATAGTCATGATTTACGTGTGAGACGTCTTAGCAAAAACAATCAAAAATACAAGATCATAGTCCCTCGATGATGCTACGAATGTTGCCTTATAAATGATCTTAGTCCCTTAAGAAAAATGCTAAGATACCTCACAACATTGCTATCTATGACTATATGATGACCCACGCCCGTCCCTTTACATCCAAAGATAAGGCTTCTTGTCAATCAATGGTAAGGTACCAGTATCAAAGGAAGGGAGAAATGAACAAAAGACTTTTTGAGTAGGTAGAACGTTCTTAGTTTCTTGCTCACAATCCATCTTCAAAAACAAACATCTTTTCAAACACACCAAACACTTTAAAAAAATGAAATAGTTCAAAAAAGTCCAACACTTTGTATGCATTCTTATAGAGACAAGAATCATTATAAAGTTTTCCTAAACGAAGGCGCTTTTCAAAAATACTTTCAAAACTCACCATAAACACATTTCAAACAAAGCAATTTCAAAAGCGAGTTAGAAAGCAACTAAGAGGCCGTAGATAACTTCGGATGAAAAGGGTGCTAATACCTTCCCTTTTCATAACCTACCCCCCGAACTCAAAAAAATATCTCAAAGGTATTTCCTGTTCTTTTCACCCTTTCCTTGTTGGATAAAAGAAAAGTCAGCGGCGACTCTTGCTATCTGCAACAATTGCGATAAAACACAAAATAGCCAAGTCAGTTCTCCCACCGTATCTCCAGAATTGGCGACTCTACTGGGGACTTTTTTAAAAGTGAGGTTACCTTAGAGATAGATCACATTTAATTTCTTTCTTTGTTTGATTTATTTGCTTTACATTTATGGATCCTTATGGGTTTGTATTGATCATCTATCCAGATCTGTGAACATTATTAGGTAAGTAGCAATAGATCATGGGGACTGTGCAGGGAATACCGACATGGTTGAAGTGATGGCTACGTTAGTGTGACACATTTGTTGGTACCGATAGCCCTTGAGTCTAGTCAAGGAGAATACGGGGCCGCTGTGTGGTGTCATGAAGCACTAACTGACCTTAGAACCTTTAATTGAACAACTTGGCCATTAGGAAGTAGTGAGATAGTCGGCTTTGGTGCAGTATGAAGTTGGTTAATACTCGATAGTAAGCTCATTAAGATCGTACTTTCAGGATATTTCGGTCACCAATAAAGAGGCTTGCGCTGAAACAATGGCCGATGAAGAAAGATCGGTGATATTGAGATTCCCTAGAACCCGGTTACTTTCTAGGACAGGTTGAACCAACTAAACTTCAAGAGGGTACTTACCAATGAAACCTCATGCAAGCCTAAACCTAAGGACTTGTTGGATTTGTGTGTATGTGTATACTTGTACATAACATCATGACATCATACCATGGCATTTTTCACTAACAATTTCAAGGACCTAGAGATTTATCTTTGCTTTGTTTTGTAGGACATGGCTTCCACTCGCATGAATACTATCCAAATCAGCCTCGTAAGAGTGTCTCCTCAACTCAAAGAGTTAGCGTCAAGGGTTCCTGAGAATTCTCCATTCACCAAGAGACATGGTCCACTTATCAATCTAGTTACCTCAAGCCTTGATGAAGACTTGATGAAGGTTCTCTTTCTGTTCTTTCACCCTTTACACCATTTCTTTACCTTTCTTGATTACCAACTTGTGCCTACTATAGAAGAATTTTCTCAACTCTTGGGAATTCCTATTCTTGATCAACTACCCTTCAACAGTATTAAAAGATACCCAAGATATGAGGAGATTGCTCGAGCTCTACATTTGCAATGATCTGACATTGCGGCAAATTGGGAAACAAGAAGTGGTGTCAAAGGGTTTCTAGCAAGGTTTTTGTTGGAGAAGGCTCAAGATTTTTGGGATGCTCTGGATTTACAAGCCTTTGAAGAAGTGTTGGCTCTTCTCATCTATGGGATGGTATTATTTCCCAATCCTGACCAATTCATAGATGTAAACATAGTCAATATTTTTCTATCTCGCAATCCGGTGCCTACTTTGCTTGGGGATATCTTGCATTCTCTTCACTCTCGCATCATGAAGAGAAGAGGACTTGTTATCTGTTGCACTCCTCTGTTGGCTAGGTGGTTTATTTCACACCTACCTCGATCTGTTGTGAATAATGAGCAAAGTATGAGGTGGTCTAATAGGTTAATGTCACTCACGCATTCTGATATTCATTGGTGTTCCCGATCCTTGGAGGATATTACTATTATTAACCGTTGTGGGAAATTCCCTAATGTCCCTCTACTTGGCGTTAGGGGAGGTATTGCCTACAATCCTTGTTTGACTTTGCAATAATTTGGTTATGCTAGGAGGGAGGAACCTCATGATGCACTTGTCCAAGGAATTGCATTTGATTATGAGAGTGATGTCCAAGGTTATCGTCAGAGATTCATACGAGCTTGGGGCATGGTGAACAAAGTTGATAGCAAGAAGTTGGGGCATAAGAACTCCATTCCCTTGGAACCTTATCTCAAGTGGGTGAGAGCTCGCGCTCAAAGCCTTATGATGCCTTATGAAGCCATCCTACCTATCATCATGGAGCATGTTGCCAAGGGAGATGTTCCATATACTGTCCTTCATCCCGATATGCCTACTTCTCTTGAAGATTTGAAAAGATCATGGATTTAACTCAAAGGAGAGAAAGACACCTTTGAAACTCAATTCTACGCAAGCGAGAAGAAGGTTTTGGAGCTTACGAGACAGCTTCATGAAGAGTGAAGTTTGAACGCCTATATTGCACCAAAGAGGATGCACTCATGCGAAGCCTGATTCTTTTTTTTTGTTGTTTTAGGAGTTTATTTTGTATTTTCTTCCTCCATTGTAAGCCCGAGAGGCATGTTGTAATCAATCTGAACTTATTAATGCAATTGATGTTTGTTCCTTCTTTGTCTAAACAAATTTAAATCTTCTAAGTCCTTAAAATCATTTGCATACGCATTTCATGCATCATAACATAAGCAAGTTTTTCACAACAGGTTTCCTTATTTCCTACTGTTTATTTCAGTAAGATGGATATCGAGCATACCGTGGAATATTTGCAAGCACATAATTCCAAGTTACAAGCAACCTTGCTGACCCTGACCAAGGGATAGTAAGAGCTAGTGACACTGCTAGAAGCCAAATAGAAGACTAATAAGAAGGCCCTCATTAACATGGGGAAAAGGTTTGAAAGCCCAGTCCGTTAGGTGCAGATAGTCAAAGAGTCATCCGAGGAAGATGAGAACCAGGTGGAAGAGGCAAGGAGCATCCGTGCTGTGGGTGCAAATGATCAAGCCTCTGAGGACAAAGACTACTTTGATGAACAATATCCAACGGCCAAGGATAAATACAAGCAGTTAGAGGATAGACTAAAATCTGTTGAAATTCAAGCTGTACCTGGTTTGGATTTTGGTGATTTGGGCTTAGTACCTGGGGTCGTCATTCCCCATAAGTTCAAAATACCAGTCTTTGCTAAGTATGGCAAAGTTTCGTACCTAAAACTTCATCTGAGGTCCTACGTCCGCAAGATACAACCACATACTATTGACAAGAAGCTCTGGGTCCATTTCTTCCAAGAGAGTCTGGATGGGACTGAGTTAGAATGCTTTTACCAATTGAAGGGTTCTCGTATTCACACATGGGAAGATCTGGCCACTGCTTTTAATCATCAATATTAGCATAACACCGATTTAGCATCGATAAGATTCAACTTCAAGGAATGACAATGGGTACTAACGAAGGGTTTAAAGAGTACGCGCAAATATGGAGGGATCTTGCTGGTAAAGTTCAGCCACCACTGACAGGACCATATTTCAACTTGCTAATTGGTAGCTCATCTTCTGGTTTCACTGATTTAATTCAGACTGGTGAAAGGGTTGAGAAAAATCAAGATTGGAAAAATTCCCACGGCATCTGCTTCTACATCAAACACTATAAATAAACCCTTTACTGGCAAGAAAGAAGCCAATGTTGTTTATGGGTCAAGGGCCCATACCAAGAAGGATCATCGTCCATCTGTTAATGCTGTTTTGATATCCAACCCTCCATCTACTCAAAGACAATCATCCAACCATCAACGATCCGAAATTCCTTAAATACATTTCACAAGGATTAGCATGTCACTGTCTCAAGCCTTGAAACATCTGTTGAAGGCCAACTTTGTGACATTGCATGATCCACCATCAAATCCAAATATTATATCACCGAAGTACAATAAAAATGCCAAGTGCGCATATCATTCCAACAACCCTGGGCATGAAACTGATCAATGTTGGGCTTCGAATAATAAGATTCAAGACCTGATAGACAACAAAACTATTGAGTTTGATCCACCTAAAACTCCAAATGTAATAATTGCACCAATGTAGAACCATGGCAAAGGTATCAATGCGATTGATGACACTACTTTTGTTTCCTCCGTTGAGGATTTAGCTACTCTATTGACTACTGTGAAGGAAAATTTGTTGAGAGCTGGGGTGTTCCATGGCTGTTTAAAAGACTGTGATTGTTGTGCTGAACAAATAAATGGATGCAAGTGGCCGAAAGAAGGTGTTCAACACTTGATAGATAGTCACGAGATCCTGTTTGAAAAAGTTCCTACCATCAAGGGTTTGACCAATGTGATACGGTGGCAGAACCAACTGTTATTACTGGTTTTACGTTTTTGTTCATAAGAGTTGCGGTAAGCAAGAGTCGCCACCAACTTTTCTTTTATCCAAATTAAGGAAAGGGTGAAAAGAACAGAAAAATACCTTTTCGAGAATTTTCTGAGTAAGGGGGTGGATTATGGAAAGGGAAGGTGTTAGCACCCTTTACATCCATAGTTATCTACGGACTCTTAGATGCTAGCTCATGTTTTGAAAATTTCTTGTGCTTTATGCTTTTGAAAAGTATTTGAAAATGCTTTAGTGTGGCGATTCGCTTTGTGATAACTCTTATATCAGTCCTCAAGAGTGTTGACAAAATGAATGTTTTTGAAAGCGTTTTGAAATGTTTATGTGTAAGTGTGAAAATTTATTTTGAGCAAGCATCTAACAACTATCTACTTGTACTCGAAAAGGTAGTTCTTTTCCTCCTATCCTTTAGGCAGTGCTATCCTACTATTAGTGAGTAGGTAGCCCTATCATTGGATGTAAGAGGGACATTCGAAGGGACGTTACAGTCACGAAGGCAACTTTGCAAGAAATTTTGGTAACTGTCCTAAAGTTATAAGATCACTTTTAACCGAGGCAACGTTGAGAGGGTCATCGAGGGACTTGTGATATTTCAAACTAGAGGATAGCCACTAAAACTTCTTACGTTTCGAGAATTGTGACCATTTTCCGAAGGCAATCAAAGTGGGATACCCTAGAGGTGCATATGTGAAATTATGTTCAATTCAGTTACTTATCTTGCATCATTAGGTTTGCTAACGATTGGTTTTTTAGTCTTGTCATACAATCCTAGTTACTAGCAGTTAATATGTACAGAAAAATGTAAAGTGCGAAAATAAACCCTTTGCTATTACATGGCTTCAGGGATGGGATATTTACAATGTACAAAACTTGGGAGTGCAAAAATTAAAAGCAGGAAGTAAAGTCTAATTACTATTACATCCCAATATACAATTACATCAATAATGTAAAAATGCGAGAATAAAATAAATGCACGTGAAATAGAGACGAACATCTAAAACCCTAAGAAATTGCCAAGTAAACAAGAAAAATCTTTTTTTGGTTTTTGTTTATTTTAAGAAAATAATTAACTCTAAATTTAATTAAGAAAATAAATATTAAATTGGATTAAACCTAATTCTAATATTTTTGTGTTTTTAATTAAGAAAAAATGTTTGAATTAAATAAACCTAGGTCTAGTTTATTTTAAATTGATAAAATCAAAATCAAAATAATTAGTTAAATTAAATTACAAAATTAAAAATTAATTTTAGAAAAAAATTCCTAAGTCTAATTATTATTATTATTTTTTATTTTATGATTTGATAAAAAAAGATTTTAAAAGTAAAATATAAAACAGATAAAAAAAAGCTAAAAAGAAGAATAGAAAAAAAAACATAAAATTGGGCCTGAAATCAAAAGTAAATGGGGGATGCTGAAATTGAAGTTTGTTGGGCCCAATAGAGAGCCCAAAGCTGCTTTTGGATCCAGTGAGGATGATTCTTGATGGAACATGGTGATCTGTGCGTTAAAGCCCTTGGATTTAGATCCATCAGGATCTAGTGGTTATGATCAGGAGGCGTATGATGAACCTGCATGGCCCATGCGTATTAGATATGTATTGAACAAATGTTAGAAAAACAAAATGCTGGACCTGAGACTCGAACCCAGGTCCCCCCCCCCCCTTCACACAAACGCGCCTTACACGCTGAGCTACTATGTCATTCGTTATATTAAATACAATAATAAAATAATATACAATGAAATGTCAATATTGGAGAAATAAAAAAAATGCGTGCGTTGTTTGAATGGCCCAATGGGAAGCTGTCACACTTCATCTTCTTCCTTGCTCCGTTGTCTTAGGTTCAGATACTTATAATGATAGTTTTTGTTTGTCACTAAAACACATGCACTCTACAAAACACATAATACGCAACATAAATTCAATGTGAGCCCGTGGAAAACCACGGATGGAAAGGGTGCTAACACCTTCCCTTTCCATAATCTACCCCCTTACTCAAAATCTCGAAAAAGGTCTTTTTATGTTCTTTTCACCCTTTCCTTTGTTGGATAAAAGAAAAGTAGGTGGCGACTCTTGCTTATCGCGACATTTGCGAACAAAAATGCAAACAAGTATAACAGTCGGTTATGCCACCGTATCACAAAACTGGCGACTCTGCTGGGGAATAATAATAAAAGTAGGGTTTACCTTAGGGTCTAGATAATTTCTAAATTGTTTGCTTGTTTGTTTTCTTTACATTAAAGGGATTGTTTGGGGTTACTATAGGTCCTACACCCGGATCTGGGGAAACCTTTTAGGTAAGTAGCAATAGATCGTGGAAACTGTATGGGGTATACCGACACGGTTGAAGCGATGGCTACGTTGATGCGACACTTTGGTTGGTACTAGTAGCCCTTCAGTTAATCAAGGAGAATACAAGGCCGTTGTATGGTGTCATGGAGCATCAACTGGACTTAGAACCTTTAAATGAACAACTTGGCCATTAGGACGTAGTGAGACGGTCGTCTTTGGTGTATTCCCAAAGTCGGCAGATACTCGATGCTACACTCATTGAGACTTGACTCCTGAGTTTTGTTGGGTTACAAGTCAGTCGCCTATCAAAAGAAGCTTGTGGGAAAGGTCTGTGATATTGAGATCCCATAGAACCCAGTTACTCTTTATAGGACAGGTTGAACCAATCCAACTTCAAGAGGGTATTACCTTAAAACCCATACAAGCCTTAGACTTAAGGTCTTGGTGTGATTTTCTTGTGCTTGCTATATATGTGATTTCTTATCATAATCATGACATCACAACATGGCATATCATACTAACTATTAGGATTTTCTAGAGCTTATCTTTGTTTTGTAGGACATGACATCCGCTCGCAGGAACACTATTCAAATCAACCTTGTAAAAGTATCTCCTCAGCTTAAGGAGTTAGCATCAAGGATTCCTGAAGGCTCTCTCTTCACTGAAAAACATGGTTGACTTATCAACTTGGTCACTGTAACCCCGGACAAAGAAATGTTAAAGATGCTCTTTCAGTTCTTTGACCTATTGCACCACTGCTTCACTTTTCCCAATTACTAGTTAGTTCCCACTATGGAGGAGTTTTCTCAGTTATTGGGGGTACCTATCCTTAATCAGCTACCGTTCAATGGTACGGAAAGAGACCCAAAGCCTGAAGAGATTGCTCAAGCTCTATCTTTACAACGGTCTGATGTAATGGCAAATTGGGAGACCAGAGGAGGTGTCCAAGGGTTTCTAGCTAAGTTCCTATTTGAGAAAGCTCATTATTTTTAGGATAATTTGGATTTACAAGCTTTTGAAGAAGTGTTGTCCCTTATCGTCTATGGGATGGTATTATTCCCTAACACGGACCAACTCAAAGATGTGTATACGGTTAAGGTTTTTCTGTCGCACCATCTGGTGCCTACTTTGTTCGGGGATATTCTGCACTCTCTGCATACTCGCACTCTAAAGAGAAGAGGGACCCTTATGTGTTGCACTCCTCTATTGTATAGGTGGTTTATTTCTCACCTACCACGGTCTATCTTGAAGAATGAGTAGGGTATGAGATGGTCTCGTAGGTTGATGTCTCTTACACATTCGGATATTCATTGGTGTTCACGATCCTCGAATAATATCACTATCATTGATAGCTATGGGGAATTCCCTAATGTCCCTCTCTTAGGCATTAGGGGAGGAATCACTTATAATCCTTGCTCAGCGCTACGATAGTTTGGTTATGCTAGAAAGGATGGTCCTCACGATGCACTCGTCCAAGGAATCACATTCGATTATGAGAATAATGTTCAGGGTTATCGCAAGAGGTTCATTCGAGCTTGGGGCATGATAAACAAGGTTGATAGCAAGACACTGGGGCACAAGAATTCCATCCCTCTTGAGCCTTACCTCAAATGGGTGCAAGCGCGTGCTCAATGTCTTATGATGCCTTACCCCACCATCTTACTTGTGATTATGGAGCCAATTGCTGAGGGGGACACTCCTTACATTGTCATTCATCCTAACATACCAACTGATCTTGAGGAGTTACGGAGCTCCTGGATCCAAATCAAAGAAGAACAAGACACTTTCGAAACCCAATTCTACGCCAACGAGAAGAAGGTTTTAGAGCTCACCAGTTTACTTCACGAGGAGAAGAGCATAAATTCTTACATTGCACCAAAGAGGATGCGCCTGTGGGAAGCTTGAGTCTTCTTTATGCTTGGAGAGTTTTGGTTTTGGATTTGTTATCTTGTAAGCCCAAGAGGCATTATTATGATCAATAAAACATCTTAATACAATTAACATTTGTTCTCTTTCTGTTTGAGCAAATTTGAGTCTTAGAAATCCTTGAAAACATTGCATACACATATCATACATATCATTGCATAAGCAAGTTTCATAACAGGTTTCTCATCCTCTTCGCTGTCTATTTCAGCAACGGCTCTAGAATAAACAGTGAAGGATCTACAGACTCAGAATGCACAGCTTCAACAGATGATCATGGCTCTGGCCAAGGGTCAAGAGGAACTGAAAGCCCTGATTGTGAAAGAGAAGACTAAGAAGCCAAGAAGGACAGCTGGTGTGGTAAATCTGGGAAGGAGATTCAAAGGACCGCTAAGGCAAGTGGTTGAGCTGACATCTTCCTCCAAAGAAGGAGATAATCAAGAGGGGGAGACAAGAGAGGAAGACCCTAGTCCAAGGGAATCTGACAATGAGACTGATTATAATGAAGAGCAGTATCCTCCAGCCAACGAAAAGTACAAACAGTTGGAAGAACGTCTTGGTGCCATGGAAATCCAGAAGGTACCCGGGCTGGATTTTGAAGAGCTGGGTTTGGTCTCTGGGGTTGTCATCCCACAAAAGTTCAAAGTGCCAGTATTTTCCAAGTATGATGGGGTTTCATGTTCAAAAATGAACCTCTGATCTTATGTGAGGAAGATCCAACCTCACACTGCTGACAAGGACTTATGGGTCCACTTCTTTCAAGATAGTCTGTCCAGAACTCAACTAGAATGGTTCTACCAGCTGGAGATAACCAACATTCGTAATTGGGAAGACATGGCTGCTGCTTTCTACAAGCAGTATCAGTATAATGCAGACCTTGATCCCACCCGTACTCAACTCCAAAGTATGGCTATGGGTTCGAGTGAGGGCTTTACAGACTATGCTCAGAAGTGGAGGGACTTAGAAGGAAGAGTCTAGCCTCCCCTGTCTTATAGGGAGCTAGTGGATATGTTTCTGGGTACCCTGTGTGGTCCATTTTTCAATCACCTGATTGGAAGCTCCTCAGTCGGCTTTACTGAATTGATCTTGACAGGGGAAAGAGTGGAAGCTGGAATTAGGAGTGGTAAGATTCAAAAGGATACATCCTCCAGTGCAGTAAGGAAGCCATTTGCTGGGGAAAAAGAGGTCAGTGCTATTTACAATCAAAGGAATCAGGATAGAACGGAACATCGTCCGACAGTAGGGGCTGTCATGATCTCTAAACCTGCACCTATTCAACAAAGGAACAATCAAGCTAGAACAGAAAGGCCGACAAGACAATTTACCCAGATAAATATGACAATGTCTCAAGTCTTTCCACATTTGCTGAAGTCTAATCTGGTAACTTTGAAGGAAGCTCCGAAGAATCCCAACACTGCCTCTCCCTGCTAAAATCTAAATGCCCGCTATGCTTATCATTCAGAAAGTCCAGGTCATGATACAAACGAATCATGGGCTTTAAAAAACAAAGTGAAAGACCTTCTCGGGGAAAAGGAAATTGAATTTGACACCCCTGAGATTCCAAATGTTATCACTACTCATATGCCCAAGCACGGTCGTGGTGTTAATGTTATTGAAGATGATATGTTTGTTACTGATGTTGATGAACTTATTACTCATCCCCTTACCGTTAAGTGGAACTTATTGAAAATCAGTTTATTTCTGGGCTGTGGCGAAGGTTGCCACTTCTGTTTATCTCTATCGACTGGTTGTCATTTGTTGAAGGCAGGTGTTCAGCGCCTGATGGATGATAGAGAGATTTTGTTTGAGAAGACTCCCGTTCCAACCATTTATTGCAAGGATGTTTCAATAATAACCATTTCCGCCAATCCTCCCAGGGTCTCCACTAAAAGACCCTTCAGGATTACATCTGCTCCAAAGGTGACTCCACTGATAATTACTATGCCAAGGCCAATCCCATACTCCTCGGACAAAACTGTTCCCTGGAACTATGGGGGTGACGTCTATTACCACGATGTCAAGCAAGACCTGCTGGCTGTTGAAGACCAGGTTCCAGAAAAGGTTGATCCCGACATTGGCAACATTGTTGGAACCAGCAAAATAACGAGAAGTGGAAGAGTTTTCTCCCCTGAGATTTCTCCTCCGAGAGCTGTTACTGGTCCTGTGATCATTCCTACTCTTGTTCCTGCTTATATTACTACTGCAATTCCTGTGATTACCCCTGTTGACACCCCTATCACCGAGTCGGCCGAGACTCGGGGCAAAGACATATTGATTGAGCCTGTCTAGACGAAGGCGCAGTCAGTATCTATCCCAGAAGCTTCCAAGAAGGAAATGGAATAAATTTTGAAAATATTAAAGAAGAGCGACTACAATATAGTCGAACAGCTGGGGCAGACCCCTTTAAAGATTTCTATTCTAGCCTTACTGTTGTGCTCCGAAGCTCATGCGAAGGCTTTGGTGAAATTTCTTAAAACTGCCCATGTGCCACAGGAAACCTCTGTTGACCAATTTGAAGATTGTGTGGCTAGTTTGACGGCTGATAACAATTTGGGTTTTTATGATGTTGATCTGACACCTAGAGGGGGGAAACACAATGATGCGTTACATGTCTCTGTCTAATGCAGGGACACTACTTTAGCCCATGTCCTAGTAGATATTGGTTCATCTTTGAACGTGTTGCCTAAGAAAGCTCTGGAAAGGTTAGACTGTGAAGGTTTGACCCTAAAACCCAACAACATTGTAGTGAGGGCTTTCGATGGATCAAAGAGAATGGTGCACGGGGAGGTGGACATGCCCATCAAAGTTGGTTCTCAGACTTTCGACTTTACCTTCTACGTGATGGATATCAGACAATCCTATTCTTGTTTATTGGGCCGCCCTTGGATTCATGGGACGGGAGCTGTTACATCCACTCTGCATCAGATGATGAAATACTCGGTCGAAGGAAGAATTATCACTGTACATGATGAAGAATAATACATGGTCAGTCACCTGAATTCCTTCAGATATGTAGAAATGGATGGTGAGTTCATCGAGACTCTGTGTCAGAACTTCGAAGAGGTGCCTCAGACTATGGGTACAACTGAAACTGTCACCAATCCGCCAAAGATCACCAGACCTCCCTTGAAGATAGATTCTCTCAAGGATGCAAGAGAGGTTATTGAAGAAGGTGAGTTTACCATCTGGGGTCAACTCCCTGATATTCCATACAAGTCTGCTAAATTTGGTTTGGGTTTCTCTTCACGGGCTTAAAGGGTTGTTCGACGCGCTCGTGCCGAGAGACCTCCCCTACGCATCAGCAATCATGGGGTCAACACTCTAGAAGACAGTGTGGGTGACAACGACATAGATAGCTGGATCTTCCCTACTACCAATAGTGCACCCAGTAACTGAACATCAAATGACTTTGTACCAATTACTTTTATTCAGAAGTAATTGTCTTTCTTGTTTTTTGGTTATGTATTAAACAAAATAAAATCTTTGGCCATGTGTCTTACTCGGGGCACAATGGTTTATTTGTGAGGGTTATCATATTTCAATTACATATCGAATTAATAAAGCATTGGACATTTATGCATACAAATTTTGCGCTCTTTGTTTTTCTTTTTTTGCTTTTACTTTGTCTGTACATCTATGCTCTTACACACACTCATGTATCGACTGCAGATCCATATCCACTCTGGATCCCATTGATAACAGTTCTGCTATTTCCAGTTATGACTTTGAAAATCCGATCAACCAAGCCGAGGACGAAGGTGAGGAAGATTGTGAGTTACCTAGAGAACTTGCTAGGTTGTTATAGCAGGAAGAGAGGGCTATACAGCCTCATGAAGAGTCAGTCGAAACAATAAACTTGGGCACAGAGGAAGACAGAAAATAAGTCAAGATCGACGCAAACCAGGGGCTTAATGTCAAACAACGGTTGATACATATGTTGCATGATTATGTTGAGATTTTTTCCTGGTCATATGAAGGCATGCTAGGACTGGATACGGATATTGTGGTTCACCGTCTGCCAACTAAATAAGATTACCCTCCGGTAAAGCAGAAGGTTCGTCGTATGCGCCCTGAAATGTCAGAGAAGATCAAAGAAGAAGTTATGAAACAGTTCAACATTGGGTTCCTAGCTGTCACTTATTGTCCCCAATGGGTTGCTAACATAGTCCCGATACCTAAAAAGGACAGCAAGGTGTGAATGTGTGTGGACTACCGAGATTTGAACAGGGTAATCCCCAAGGATGACTTTCCGCTCCCTCACATTGACGTTCTAGTTGGCAACACCGTGCAACAAAAGATGTTTTCCTTTATGGATGATTTCTCCGGCTACAATCAGATTAAGATGGCACCCGAAGACATGGAGAAGACAACCTTCGTTATGCAATGGGGAATTTTCTACTAAAAAGTGATGTTGTTTGGATTAAAGAATGCTGGGACAACCTATCAGCAAGCCATGATAGCCTTGTTTCATGACATGATTCACCATGAGATAGAGGTTTATGTTGATGATGCAATAGCCAAGTCTCAAACTGAAATAGAACACATTGATCATCTACAAAAACTGTTTGATAGATTGAAGACATACAACCTAAGGTTAAATACGAACAAGTGCACCTTCGGGGTAAGGTATGGTAAACTTCTAGGTTACATTGTCATGGACAAGGGCATTCAAGTAGACCCTGCAAAGGTGAAGGCTATAGAAGAGATGCCGACTCCTCGCACTGTGAAGGAAGTCAGAGGCCTTCTAGGACGCCTAAATTACATTTCCTAGTTCATTTCCCATTTAAATGCTACTTGTGAGCCGATCTTCAAACTCCTGAAGAAAGATCAAGTAGTAAAGTGGAATGACGAATGCCAGGCCGCCTTCGAGAGGATCAATGAATACCTTCAAGAGCCTTCAATTCTGATGCCTCCGATTAAAGGAAGACCTTTGATAATGTACTTAACAATGTTAGATAGTTCAATGGGGTGTGTGCTGGGGCAACATGATGAGTCTGGTCGAAAAGAGCACGCAACATACTACCTTAGAAAAAAGTTTGTCGAATGTGAAACAAGATACTCACTAATGGAGAAAACTTGTTGCAGTTTGGCATGGGCTGCTCGCCGACTAAGACAGTATATGTTGACCCACACCACTTTGTTGATATCTAAGATGGATCCAATCAAGTACATATTCGGGAAGCCCGCTCTCTCCAGAAGAACAGCAAGATGGAAAATGATCCTGACCGAATACGATATCCAATACATGACCTAGAAAGCAATTAAGGGAAGTGTACTAGCTGATCATTTGGCTCATCAGGCCGTGGATGACTACCAGTCCATGAATTTTGAGTTCCCGGACGAGAATATTATGCTACTGACTGACTATGAAGAACCTGAACTGGATGAAGGACCTGAAGAAGGATCCCGATGGCCTATGGTTTTTGATGGAGCCTCCAACGCACTCGGAAATGGCATTGGTGTTGTAATCATATCTCCCGAAGACTGTCATACTCCTTTCACGGCCCGATTATGTTTCAACTGTACCAACAATATGGAGGAGTATGTAGCATGCATCATGGGTCTCAAAGCTGCTATTGACCTGAGGATCAAGTTCTTGAGTGTTTTCGGGGATTTAACCTTGGTAATAAGTCAGATCAAAGGAGAGTGGGATACGAAGTACCCGAATCTCATCTCGTACAAAAAACATGTGCTGACATTGCTTCCACACTTTGAAGAGGTCACCTTTGAACATTTTCCACGAGAAGAGAATCAGTTATCGGATGCGCTAGCTACTATGTCATCTATGTTCAAGGTCAAGTGGGACAACGAGGCTCCTCGGATCACTATTGAGAGGTTGGATAAACCAGCATACTGCTATGAGATTAACACTAAAGAAGTAGCAGATAAACTTGGTTTCATGAAGTAAAGAGGTATCTCGAGGCTCAAGAATATCCCGAGGGGGAATCTGTCAATGATAAGAAGTTTCTGAGAAGGTTCACCATAAAGTTCTTCCTCAGTAATGGAATCCTCTACAAGCGCAACCATGACTCTATTTTACTACGGTGCATATACAAGAGCGAAGCAGAGAGGATTATGGCAGATTTACACGAAGGTACCTTTGGAACCCATTCTAGTGGACATACCATGGCTAAAAAGATCCTACGGGCATGATACTATTGGTCCACTATGGAAGTAGGTTGTTATCAGCATTCCCGAACTTGTCACAAATGCTAGATCTACGCTGATAAAGTGCATGTACCTCTGGTTCCCTTGAACGTCTTGATGGCTCCCTGGCCCTTTGCAATGTGGGGCATCGACATGATCAGAGAGATTAGACCTACCGCTTCCAATGGGCATCACTTCATCTTAGTTGCCATTGATTACTTCACGAAGTGGGTTGAGGCTGCCTCTTTTGCTACTGTTACCAAGAATGTTGTGGCGCGGTTCATCAGGCATAACCTGATTTGTCGGTATGGTATGCCAGAAAGATTCATCACAGACAATGGTACGAATCTGAACAATACAATGATCACCGAACTCTGTAAACAATTCAAGTTCCAGCATCATGATTCTTCCCCTTACCGAATGAAGATGAATGGCGTTGTAGAGGCTGCTAAAAAGAACATTAAGAAAATCATACAGAAGATGACGGTGACATACAAAGACTGGCATGAGATGTTACCATTTTCTCTTCATGGTTATCGCACCTCAGCACGAACATCGACAGGGTTAACACCTTATTCTCTGGTATATTGTATGGAGGTTGTCCTGCCTATTGAGGTCCATATCCCTTCTTTGAGGATCATGAAGGATACAAGCTTGGATGAAGACGCTTGGATCCATACTCGACTTAATCAACTGAATCTGATTGATGAGAAAAGACTTACTGTTGTCTGTCATGGTCAAATGTATCAAAAACGGATGATGAAGGCTTTTAACAAAAAGGTCAAACGTCAAGTATATCAAGTGGGTGATCTAGTGATCAAGCGCATCATACTACTGTAAGATGATCTCAGGGGAAAATGGACTCCCACGTATGAAGCACCATTTGTGATCAAAAGCATATTTTCCGGTGGAGCCGTGATTATAACCACCATGGATGGTGACGACCTTCCTCACCCTCTTAATGTAGACATAATGAAAAGATACTATGCGTAAATAAAGACCCGCTAGGTTGACTGGCCTAGGCAAAAATAAGGGCACCCCGGTGAGCCAAAAGGGTTTGAGCAAAAGTTAGGGATAAAAACAAAAAAATTTGTACATCCGGTAAGTCGAAAACCTGCAAAGGAGGCTTGGGCAAAAAAGGGTATCCCGGTGGACTGAGAACCCGAAAGGGGGCGGTCCAGGAAAAAGTTAGGGATTTGAAGCGTACAACTATGTCCCATTGGATCACCTTATGACCAGACTTTAGTATCAACTACCAAGCTTAAATGGTTCAGATCAATCCAGTCAGCTTCAGACGAGTAACAAAGTGATGAGACACTCAAAGACATAGGGGAAATAGCAGAATTGAAACCCAATGGCATTATTACAAATAACTATTATATTCTCTTTGTACTCTATTTTTTATAGTAATTCTTTACGACGGTGTTCTCCTACTAAAACGTCAGTCTCTTTGTACAAAATGCCTGTTACAGGCGAACTTCAAAAAAATCAATACAAATCATTTCTTTGAAAGTATAAAATAGCTTCTCATGACTTTAAGGAACGGGACAAAGTCTAAAAAACCATTTTAGTCCCGACAATTACTCCTTCCAGCAGGTACAGGGGCATAAACAGTTTTGAGACGAAGTCACCATTACATATGACCCCTTGACATCTATGTTCCCCACAGAGTAGAAACAACCAAAGTTTCGATCTCTTCTTCCCCAAGAAGGATCTATCTCCTCCAACAATGTTCCTTCTCCAGCTGCAACCTGTATTCCCGAACCAAGTTTTATAATTTCAAACAGTTATAAAACCTCCTCCCGAGTAGAGTTTATTTCTATAACTATGGAAGTTTCATTCCCTAACAGAGTTTATTTCTCTACAATGGCAAAATCTTCCAGCAAAGCTTCCTCCCTCCACAGAGTTATTCTCAAGCAGAGTCGATCCCCGGCAGAACTTCCTCAAACAAAAAGAGGAAATCCCCGGTAAATTATATCCATTTATCATCCCCAGGGGAAACGAAGGATTCAGCCTCCTTATACTCTTCAGTAGCAGTCCAGGATTTACTTTCCCAGCTTAAGAAACATCACAATAGCATTCCATATTCGTACATTATGGCATGCACATGCATGTTGCATGCATCATAATCTCATTTATTTTGAGAACATCACCACAATGCCTTTCATACATCATGACATTACATATGACTAACTCTATGCCTTTTTCAGGGAAAAGATCAAATCAATAAACACCGTTGGCTACCTATGCGACCTAGTAGTTTTCTCAAAAGCTACAGGCTATTTCAGCATCTTCCTCATAACGATATTCTCAGAAGACATTCTCTGGTTCAGTCAGATCGCCACTAAGATCTCTCTGATTCCTATTCCAGTTGAAGATATTCCAAGACTTTTGTCTGGTTCAGTTGAGTCGATCCTAAGATTCTTCTGATTTCTGTTCCAGTCAAAGTTAATTAAAGACCTTCTTTGGTTCAGTAAGATCTCCACTAAGATCTCTCTGATTCCTATTCCAATTAAATATATTCCAAGACTTTTGTCTGGTTCAGCTGAATCGATCCTAAGATTCCTCTGATTTCCGTTCCAGTCAAAGTTAATTAAAGACCTTCTCTGGTTCAATCAGATCACGACTAAGACCTCTCTGATTCCTATTTCCATTGAAGATGACCCAAGGCTTTTGTCTGGTTTAGTTGAATCGATCTTAAGATTCTTTTGATTTCCATTCCAGTCAAAGTTAAGTAAAGACCTTTCCCTGGTTCAATTAAATCGACACTAAAATTTTCCTGATTTCTATTTCAGTTAAAGAAACTGCAAAGCCTGGAGCACGACCAGATAAAAATTTAATCTCATTTCCCCAGTAAGTCGCTGCGAATACGACCGGATAGCAGTAAACCTTATTATCCCTAGTAAGTCACTGAAGTCTGGATCTTGACCAGATAACAGTTCACTTCCGTCTCTTCAATTAAGATATGACTCCCCAGTAGAGTAATAGACAACCGAAGCTCCTAAAATCTATTTCCCAAGAGGAGACCAACATTCCTCAGCGGAGTCCTCCTCAATAACAGGCATAGGAATTCCCACAAAGGAATATATCATGAAATCAACATTGTTTCGGATGGCATCTTCAAGCCCATCTCCGACAAATCTCCGTCATATTCTCTGGATGGCATCTGTAAGCCCATCTCTGACAATCTCTTGTCACCTTCTTCAAATGGAATCTGTAAGCCCATTCCTGATATTACCCACACAGTCAAGTATCGTTTCAGACGAGTGCAAATTTCTGGGCACTCTAGTGTTTAATCATCTTCCACCTTCAAATCACGAAAGGCAGACCAACCAATCTACATCCTCAGGTTTAAGAAGATTGAACAGGGGCAGCTATTGTACCCCAAAATTTGTCCTCCCATTTTCACTCAAGACATGCCTCTAGAGGTCCTCAATTGCTTAAGGATGACCAAGAATTGACCAGACAAATTCTCCTCTCGGGGCAATAAACCTCAAACTAGGGTTTCAATTTCAAGCAAGATGTATGAGTCTAAAGGATCCCAAATGTTTTCCTTTATCTTAATATGTTCTCAAGATCATCCATGCCAAATTTCATGCCTTGAGCAATAATTTTGCTCAGTCAACTGCTTAAATGCCTGGAAATCAACTGTACTAGGTCAAAAGTAAATTGTGGCCCAAATACAGTCAAACTTCAAGATTTTTGGTCAACATCAATATTTTGAAGTATTATCTATCATTTGATCAAGGGTTGATCATGATTCCTCAAGAAATACTCCTAACTCATCAAAAGTCAAAAATAGCAAATTAGGGTTTTTATAGGAAAAGTCAACCAAACTTTGACCAGGCATAACTTTCTCATACTTTATTATAAATATTTCCTCCAAGGCTCATTTTGAGTAGAATCCAATTACCTACAACTTCTCTTCATCCCTCAAGTTCAAGAAATTACTCAATCAAAAGATACAAGCTCGGACATTATAGGTCCTTTCAAAAAGTCAATAAAAACACCTTTTGTGTCAAAGCTCCTAACATGAACATGGAAGATCCAATTGAGGTGAAACCAAAAGGATTGTTTAGAGGACATCCTAAGATCTATAAAAAGTCAAAGAACAGCCTCATAGGGTTAAAATTGAGAAAGATATGCATTGCTAAAATTGACCAATTTTATGAAAATGCACAAAAGTCAATGTGAGCAAATTTGATTTTTGGACTAATGGGCGTGGGTTTTGGATCTCAAGGATATCCATGAACTTATTTAGGATACTTAAACCCATTATTTTATTTTATGATATTTGTTTTTATTTATTTGAATTATTTATTCATTTAAATCAAAATAAATCAAATAAAATAGTGAAATAATGAAATAAAATCCAAAGATTTGTTTTAGGATCATATCATAGGTCTAGAATCAGATGATCAAGTCAATATTTCATGCAAGGGTTAGTTGGAAGAAAAATAGCATGTTTTGGCCAAGTTTAGAAACAAAAATCCAAATTGCAAATCAAATCTTCCTTTCACAAATCTTCAAGATTCTATCCAATTTTGTTAACCTAATGCATTCTCATATATATGTACAACATTGCCAGACCAAAGAGGAGAGGTTTTGCCGCATATACACATAAGAAGTTCCAAATTTTTGACAAAAAAGTGACAATCAGATTGAAATTTGCAGAATGTTTCAAGGAGATTTGACGTTTGCAATCCATTCATGGGGACGTTCTGAAGCTAACAACATCATTCTCACGCATCAAAGCATCAAGAATCACCACATACATCATCACGGTTTGCACATATTTTTCTAAATTCAATTTTGATCATACATGCATTATAAATAGGCTTTGATTATGCATTACTGTTTGTATGAGCATTTAGAATGTATTTGAATACTTAATTTCCAATTTTGATACATATATGACAAACTGCCATTGTTAGGGTTTTAACCTTCGTTTTAGGGTTTTAAGATGCAGGCAAAATTGGACCTAACAATGGATACCATCATGCCCAGGGGATCAAACCCAATTGATTCATGTATTTGAATTGAATTTATATTGCTTGTTGTGGATTTTAGAGATTTCAGGGGCTTTAGTGATAGATTTGTCCGTAGGTAAAAGGTGTTGGGCTAAAACGACAGACAAATGAAGAAGATGATGGCGTGGAATAATCTGGTTGGGCCATTTGAATGCAGTGCGCGTTTTTCTTAAAAAAAATTTGATCATTTATTTTTGGATTATATTGTTTTGTTGTTGTTTACATAACGAATGAATACATTGGCCCAGACGGTAAACAAAGCGCGCTGGAAGGTGAAGGACTTGGGTTCGAGTCCCAGGTCCAATATTTTATGTTTTCTCACATGTTTCTTTCAAATCCAATGCGCCTGCTTGCCGACGCGTACACCTTGCACCATCAATTCATGCCATCAGATCTGCATGGTGCCATATCTAACGCTCCCAACAGGCAGTCCCCACCATGGACCTCCAAGAGGAAACAACACCAAGTTACGTGCAAAGGACATTTGGGTTGGCTGATATGGGCTCTGCAAATTCAACTTTGCACCCCCCCAAATGCTTCAATATCAGGCCCGTTCTTCTTTTTCTTTTTACTATTTTTTCTAATTTAATTTCTTTGTTATTTTAATTAATTTCAAAAATCAATTTATATTATTTAATCATAAAATCAGTAAAATCACAAAAAAAAATAGGATTTAGGTTTTTTTATTAAAATTAATTTTGTAAATTAATTTGACTTAATTATTCTGATTGGTTTCTTTAAAATGAAATCAATTAGAATCTAGGTTTAAATTTCAAATCATTTTCTTAAAAAAAGATCAAAAAATATTTTTTATTCAGATTTAATTTTTTTTAATTCATAATTTTTCCAATTAATTACTTTTTCATTATTTAACTTTTTTCAAATAAAAAAAACAATAAAAAATACTTTTCTTTTAACTTATGCGCCCTTTAGGATTTAGACGCTTCGCGTATTTATAATTTTTGCCGTATTATTTTCCAATTATGTAATTGTTCGTGGTTTGTAATAATTAAATTAGATTTAAATTTCTGTCTATAATTATGTAACTGCCCTGTGGCCCTGTAATAGTTAGGAACTTTATTTTTCCGCAATTTACTTTCCGTATGATAAACTGCTTAGATGTATGCTAATAGGATTGTATGGAAAGATAACAATTAATTGAACATAGATAACCCTAAATGCGCAAGTTAAATGAACAGAATCAAGCACACTTGCACATTCTCACCCCTAGGATATCTCCCACTTTGGTTGCCTTCGAATACGATCACAATTTTCGAAACATGAGAATCCTTAGTGGTTGTCCTTGAGTCTAAGAGATCACTAGTCCCTTGATGACCCTCTCGATTGTTGCCTCGGTTAAAAAAGTGATCTTAGGGCTTTAGGATAGTTACTAAGAGTTCTTGCTCAGTTGCTTTAGTGACCGTAACGTCCCTTTCAATAGTCCCTCAACATCCGACGATAGGGCTACGTACTCACTAATAGTAGGATTGCACTATCTAAAGGGTAGGAGGAAAAGAACACCCTTTTTCGAGTAGGTAGATGACTCTTAAGTACTTGATCAAAATATGAATCTTTTACACTTACACACTTTCAAAACTTCTTTTCAAAAAAATGCTTTATCACACTCTTGGAGACTGATACAAGAGTTATCATAAAGTTAACAAGATCTTTCAAAACACACAAACACGAAAACAGTTTTCAAAAAAATGAGCAAGTACCTAAGAGCCCGTGGAAAACCACAGATGGAAAGGGTGCTAACACCTTCCCTTTCCATAATCTACCCCCTTACTCAGAAAATATCGAAAAAGGTCTTTTTTTGTTCTTTTCACCCTTTCCTTTGTTGGATAAAAGAAAGTTCGGTGGCGACTCTTGCTTACTGCGACATTTGCGAACAAAAATGCAAACCAGTATACCAGTCGGTTCTGCCACCATATCACAGTCTGTACCTGGATATATATGAGAAGAAACCCGTGTAAGATTGCTATGTCAGGTCGTGTAGATGGGTTTCCTGTCTGGTTTCAGGTATTAATCTAGAACTTGAAAATTATCGGTTGCTGAGATAGTTGTCCTGGCTTGTTAAAGGTATTAATATCTGACCTGAGAAAGAAAGATATTTTTTCTGGCTTGTTACAAGTATTAATCTTTAATCTCTTTATGTAGATAGTTCTCCTGGCTTATTACAGGTATTAATCTACAATCAGTCGTCCACGGATATTTTTCCTGGCTTGTTACAGGTATTAATCTAGAACTTGATTTTTATCGGTCGTCGAGATAGTTGTCCTGGCTTGTTACAGGTATTAATCTCTGACTTGAGAAAGAAAGATAGTTTTCCTGGCTTGTTACATGTGTTTAATATTCAATCTCTTGTTCACTGATAGTTGTCCTGTCTTGTTTCAGGTATTAATCTGGAACTTGGCAACATCGGTCACATAGATAGTTTCCTCGTCTGGTTTCGGGCATTAATCTTTGACTTGTTGTATAAGTTGATAGTGTTTGTCTTTCTGCGAACTCAACCTGGAAAGGTAAAGTTAGTTTCATGCAATGTCATAATGTATGAACTGCATGATGCTCTCAAAATAAATGCGATTGTGATATATGCATTTGTGCTGCATATGCTATGATGTTTGTATGAATGATGTATGAATGCAATGTATGAACGTGTCAGTTGTTCCATTGTTGTGTTGTTGAATTAGGGAATAAATCGCTGATTGTTGCTGTGGGTGAAAAATGTAAGTCTTCATATTTGTTGAATTTGAAATGCTGGGAGATGAACTTTTGTTGTTAGAGAAATAAACTCTGTTTGGGTAGGGAAACTTTGTGCACTGCTTGGGGATTTTGTTGAAATCCTGTTGGGGAATCCTGAGAATCTTGGCGACTCTACTGGGGAATTTTCCTAGATGTCAGAGAAGTATTTTGAAGATTCTTGCTCTGCCGGGGATATGAGAACATCTTATACCATTAGGCTGCAGACTGAAAATATGGCAGTGACCTTGTAGTAGAATGTCCCTACCTCTATACCTGATGGAGAAGGTATCTGCCGGGGAAGACATCTACGGGGATTTTATGGATGGCCCTTATATATTATCCTATTTCTTAAAGTCATTGGCAACTGTCTTTCTGTTTTTAGGTGCATATTTGTGAGCAGTAATCATATTCAAATGCATATGTTCAAAAATAATCACTGGACGTTTTCGCACACAAAACAGAAAAATAAAAATAGAAGTTTTACACTTTCAAAGGAATAGCTTTGTATTAACTTGAAATAAGCATTTTTGTACAAGGAGATAGACATCCTAGTAAGAGAATGTCGTCGTAAGAATGGAAATTATACAAAAATAGTATACAAAGAAATACAGCTATGTGAATAATCCCATTGTGTTCCCATTCTGCTACTGCCTTTATGTCTTTGAGCGTCTCATCCCTTTCGCTGCTTGTCTGAAGCTGATTGGATTGATTAGTACCACTTGAGCTTTATAGTTGATACTGAAGATTAGCTATAAGGTGGTCCAATGGGACATAGTAATACACTTTAAATCCCTAACTTTTGCTTGGACCTCCCTTTTGGGTTTTCAGCCCACCGGGATACCTTTTTTGCCCAAGCCACCTTTTCAGGTTTTCGACTTTCCGAGTGTATAAATTTTTTATGTATATCTCTAATTTTTGCCCGAACCCTTTTGGTTCGTCGGGATGCCCTAATTTTTGCCTAGGCCAGTCGACCTAGCGGGTCTTTATTTATGCGTAGTATCTTTTAACTATGTCCACGTTTACAGGTTGCAGAAGGTCGTCACCGTCCATTGTGGTTAAGATCATGGCTCCACTAGAAAATATATTCTTGATCACAAATGGCCCTTTGTATGTGGAGGTCCATTTTCCCATGGGATCATCTTGTGTAAGTATGATGCGTTTGATTACCAGGTCACCAGCCTGATATACCTGACGTCTGACCTTTTTGTTAAAAGCTTTGATCATACGTTTTTGGTACATCTGACCATGGTAGACATCTACAAGCCTCTTCTCGTCAATCAGGTTTAATTGGTGAAGTCGAGTCTGAACCCATTTGTCTTCACTCAGCCCTGCATCCTTCATGATTTACAAGGAAGGGATTTGGACTTCAATGGGCAGGATAACTTCCATACGGTATACCAAAGAGAAAGGAGTTTCCCCTGTTGATATGCGCATTATGGTGCGGTAACCATGAAGGGCAAATGGTAACATCTCATGCCAATATTTATATGTCACTGTCATCTTCTGTATGATTCTTTTGATATTTTTGTTAGCAGCATCAACAACGCCATTCATCTTTGGCCGGTAGAGAGAAGAGTTATAATGCTGAATCTTGAATTGCGTGTAAAGCTCGGTGATCATAGTGTTGTTGAGATTGGTACCATTATCTGTAATGATTCTTTCTGGAATACCGTACCGAAAGATAAGGTTATGTCTGATGAATCGAGCCACAACGTTCTTGGTTACAAAAGCAAATGAAGCTTCCTCGACCCACTTCATGAAGTAATCAATGGCAACCAGGATGAAGCGGTGCCCATTGGTAGTTGTAGGTCTGATTTGTCCAATCATATCGATGCCCCACATTATGAACGGCTAAGGAGCAGTTAAGATATTTAAAGGAACCGGAGGCACATGCACCTTATCAACATAGATCTGGCATTTGTGGCAAGTCTATGAATGCTGATAACAGTATGCCTCCATAGTGGACCAATAATATCCTACCTGTAGGATCTTTTTAGCCATTGAGTGCCCACTGGAATGAGTTCCAAAGGTACCTTCATGCAAATCAACCATAATCCTTTCTGCCGCAACCTTGTCTACACACCGAAGCAAGGTAAAGTTGTGATTGCGCTTGTAGAGGATCTCGTTACCGAGGAAGAACTTGCTAGAGAACCTTCTTAAGAACTTCTTATCATTGACTGAAGCTACCTCAAGATATTCTTGGCTTTCAAGAAATCTTTTGACTTCATGGAACCAAGGCTTGTCCACTATTTCTTCAGTACCAATATCATGACAGTATGCTGGCTCGTCCATCCTCTCAATGGTGATCTGAGGAGCCTAATTATCCCACCTAACCTTGAACATTAATTACATCGTAGCTAGCATCTGCTAGTTATTTTTCCTCTCGTGGAAAATGCTCAAAAGTAATTTCTTCAAAGTATGGGATTAGTGTCAACACATTCTCTTTGTACGGGATGAGATTAGGATGCTTCGTGTCCCATTCTCCTTTGATCTAGCTGATTTCCAAAGCCGAGTCTCCAAACATACTTAAGAACTTGATCCTTAAATCGATTACAGCTTTGAGACCTATGATACATGATTCATACTCAGCCATATTGTTGGTACAATTGAAACATAACCTGACAGTGAAAGGAGTATGACAACCCTCAGGAGATATGATCACAGCGCCGATGTCATTGCCAAGAGCGTTGGAAGCTCTGCCAAAAACCATAGTCCTTTGGGATCCTTTTTCAGGTCCGTCATCCGGTCCAGGTTCTTCACAATCAGTTACTAACATGATGTTCTCATTTGGGAACTCAAAATTCATGGATTGGTAGTCATCCACAGCTTGATGCGCCAAATGATAAGCTAGTACACTTCCCTTAATTGCTTTCTAGGTTGTATACTGAATGTCATATTCGATCAGGATCATTTTCCATCTTTCTATTCTTTCGGAGAGAGGGAACTTCTCAAAGATGTACTTGATAGGATCTATTTTAGATATCAACAAGGTAGTGTGAGTCAACATATACTGTCTTAGTCGGCGAGCAGCCCATGCCAAAGCACAACAAGTTTTCTCGAGCAGTGAGTATCTTGTTTCACAGTCGGTAAAATTTTTGCTAAGGTAGTATATTGCATGCTCTTTTCGACCAGACTCGTCATGCTGCCCCAGCACACACCCCATTGAGTTCTCTAATACTGTTAAGTACATGATCAAAGATCTTCCTTTGACTGGAGGAATTAAAATTGGAGGCTCTTGAAGATATTCTTTGATTTTTCCAAAGGAATACTAGCAATATTCATTCCATTTCACTGCTTAATCTTTCTTCAGTAATTTGAAGATTGGCTCGCAAGTAGCGGTCAGATGTGAAATGAATCTGGCTATGTAGTTCAGACGTCCCAAGAATCCCCTAACTTCCTTCTCGGTGTGAGGAGTCGGTATTTCTTGTATAGCTTTGACCTTTGCAGGGTCTACCTCAATACCTTTGCCGATGACAATGAAACCTAAGAGCTTATCGCATCCTACTCCGAAAGTGCACTTATTCGGGTTTAGCCTCAGTTTGTATTTCTTCAGTCTGTCAAATAGCTTCTGTAAGTGATCAAGATGCTCCTCTTCAGTCTGAGACCTGGCTATTACATTATCAATGTAGACCTCTATCTCGTGATGGATAATATCATGAAACAAGGCTACCATGACACGTTGATAGGTTGCCCCGACGTTCTTCAGTCCAAATGGAATAACTTTGTAGCAGAAAGTGCCCCACTGTGTGACAAAGGTCGTTTTCTCCATGTTCTCAGGTGCCATTTTGATCTGAAAGTATTCGTAGAAACCATCCATGAAGGAGAATACCTTATGTTGTACGGTGTTGTCAACTATAATATCAATATAGGGAAGTGGAAAGTCATCCTTGGGGCTTTCCCTGTTCAGGTCTCTGTAATCCACACACATACATATCTTACCGTCCTTCTTAGGTACTGGAACCATATTAGCGACCCATTATGGATATGACGTGACAGCTAAAAACTTGCATTGAACTGTTTCATGACTTTAGCCTTGATCTTTTCTGAAATATCCGGCCGCATATGACGAACCTTCTATTTCACTAGAGGGCAATCCTCTTTTGCAGGTAGGCGATGAACCACAATATCGGTGTCAAGTCCTGACATGTCTTCGTACGACCGGGAAAAAAACTCAACATAGTCATATAGAATCTAAATTAACTGTTCCTTGACACTATGCTCCAAGTTAGAACCTACCTTAACTTCTTTTTTGTCCTCTTCAGTACCCAAAGATGTTGATGTTGAAGAGCCCTCCACTCGAGAGATGGAGGAAATCCGGAAAACTATAAAGAAGAGTGATTTAAAAATAGTCGAACAACTGGGGAAAACCCCCTCCAAAATCTCCATGCTAGTATTACTACTCTGTTCAGATGCTCATGCCAAAGCTTTAATAAAGTTCTTGAAGAAAGCTCATGTTCCCCAAGAGACTACAGCTGACCAGTTCGAGAATTGTGTGACGAGTTTAACGGTTGATGACGGATTAGGCTTCTCTGACGCTGACTTGACACCATTTGGAAGGAATCATAATAAGGCCTTGCATGTCTCTATTGAATGCAAGGGAACTACCATGGCTCATGTCTTGATTGATGTCGGTTCCTCTCTAAATGCTACCTAAATGTGCTTTGGACCGACTAGATTGTGAAGGCTTGGTGTTGAAACCAAGTGATATAGTTGTAAGGGCTTTTGAAGGGTCTAGAAGGATGGTGCATGGAGAGGTGGATCTCCCCATTAAAGTGGGATCACAAGTTTTCAACTCCACCTTTTATATAATGGACATATGTCCCTCCTACTCTTGTTTGCTTGGGCGCCCTTGGATCCATGTTGCTGGGGCAGTAACATCCACCCTTCATAAAAAATTAAAAGATCCAGTCAAAGGGAAGATCGTTACTGTTTGCGACTGTGATATGGTGGGAGAACTGACTTGAGGTTTTGCGTTTGTTTTCGCAAATGTTTCGGTTGAGCAAGAGTCGCCATCGACTTTTTATTTTATCCTAAGGAAAGGTTAAAAAGCACAGCAAAAACCTTTGAGATGTTTTCTTGGGTTCGGGGAGTAGATTATAGAAAGGGAAGGTATTAGCACCCTTTCTATCCATGGTTATCCATGGGCTCTTAGTTACTTGCTTAGATCAACTTGCCTTGATTTTCAATTGTTTGAAATGGTGCTTTCAATTGTTTGAAATGGTGCTTTGTGTGTGGGTTTGAAAAATGTTTTTGAAAAGAGGCCAATGTGGTGGCAACCTTTGTAATGATCCATGTTGGGATGTATACAAAAGTGTATGTCTTTTGAAAAAAAGTTTTCAATGTTTTTGAAAGTTGTTTTGAAAATGTGTTGTGATGTGTGTTTTGAAAAATAGGCAAGTGTTTTTGTTTTGCAAGTTGGCAAGTAACCAAGAGTTTGTCTACTCTAAATTTCTCAAAGATCTTTGCTATGTTTTAACCCTTTTAACAATTTTGTTCCACCATTGTATTTGGTGGACAATCTTGTGTTAGAATGTGAACGGGACGGGCGCGGGTCATCGTTTAGACCATGATTGCAATGGTGCCAAGTATCTTTGGGCAATTTTTCCTTTAAGGGACTTGATCATTTTTAGGCAACTTTCGAAAGCGTCATCGAGGGACTATGATCATTTGATTGTTTTGTTTTTGCCAAAGACACCTAACATGCAACATGGGCCATTATTGAAGGCAACAAGTGGAGTACCCTAGGGGTGCAAGTGTGATTAGTGTTGTCCATTTTCATGCTTGTTTATCTTGAATTTAGGTCAAACTATTTGTTGGTTGATTTGCATACAAAACCCTAATTCTAACATGGCATATTTAGAAAGCTTTTAAAGTGCGGAATTTAAAGGTCCTAAATTATTACAACACAATATATGGGATGGGGGGTACAAATGTTCAAATGGGGATATTTTAGCAAGAAATTAAAATCTAACTATTACATCCAAATTGAAATTTTACAAGGTATTTAATTGCAATAATTAAATAAAATAAAATAAATATGCAAAATGCAAAAATGATTTTCATATGTATGTAAAAAAAAGTATTTTTCATGTGTCAAATAAACAAAAATACAATGAATTAATTTTTGGTATTTTTAGGTATTTAGGACAAAACCCTAATTTTGCTAAATAAAATGTATTAATTATTTAATATATGCAATATTTATTAATTATGTACAAAAAATAAATAAAAGAAAGTATATTGTCAAAAAGTGATTTTTTAAGTTAAATATTAATAACAATAAAAATGTAGTATTTTTGTATTTTTATCCTAAATATTATAATAAATATATAAGTATCTATATTATTTATTAAATATATTAAATATATACAAAAATAAAAATATTTAATATTTACAAAAAAAAAATATTTTTTTTATAAAATGTTTTCAAAGGTAAAGTAAAATAAAAATCAGAAAATAAAAGTGTTTGTATTATTTTTAGTTATTTTAAATAAAAGTATATTTATGTTTATTTATGTACAAAACTAAATGAAACCAAATAAATGTCAAATAAAATGAAAAAAAATGTGGGAAAAATAATTTTAATATTTTTTCATGCTTAAATAAAAATATAGAAACAAAATCAAAAGGAAAAAATAAAAAATGACAAGTATATCTCAAAATGGGCCAGGGGGGTGCATGTGAAAAATGAAAGTGCAAAAAGGAAAAATATCTCAGGCCCAGCCCAAGAGAGGTTGTCTTCAACCTCCAGACAAAAATGTCAAAAAAACGCGCGCCTTTCCCTCCTGGTTCAAACATCCTGATTCCTGGACTTTTAGCACAAACTTATAACATGAAAAATGTCAAGCATCAAGCCACGATTCCATACATACCAAGAACTTGATCTAACTCTCAGAAATGAGAGAGAATTTCTCCATCCCTAATTCTTAACCTAAGTTTTTGTCAATGTTCAGGTCTTAAATTCTCTCAGCATATGCAATATAAATGGAAAGTGAGGATATGTATAGCTTCAGGGCCATGAGTAGAACATTTTTCATTCATAAACTTAAAGCTAACTCTTCCTAGATTGAGAGATAGAAGTCCATGAACTTACCTGTTCAGCTTGGATCGTGTCTGGCAATGGAGGCACTTTCAAGGCAAGGTGAGGATTGGTACAACTTGCTTGAAGTCCAGGGATGCTATTCCAACCTTTAGCTTGCTTTGAAACCAAGTGAATCAAGCTATGGCAATCAACCTGCAAAACAGAAAAAGTGAAAATGGTGAAGTTGGTTAGAGGTGTTACAGGTCGTGTCCAATGCTTAGGATAGCTTGTATATGTGGTATGGAGTGTGTATGAACTGGTTTTAGCAAAAATGCACGAGTGGATTGAGTTATGGAAGTCCAACTGCAGAGGTGACTATGTTTTTTGTAGTAGGAGGGTGTTTTGATGAATGGTGAGGTTTGGAAGGTGTTTTGGTCGTGCCTTAGCTCCGTTATTTTGTTTGGAATGTGTCTAACAAGTTTGTCTAAGCTTGTATTGGCAGAAATGTGAGATCTCTTATAAAATGCAAGGTTTCTTTTAACTTAAGCAAAAATTGTCAACTTGGTTTCTAGACTTGTGCAGGCCCCCTAATCATGCTGCAACCATCCCTCTAGATCAGTGTGATATGTTCCTGAACTTGTGCCAAAAGGATTTGCATTGTACTTCAAAGATTGCAATCTTGACATAAAGTTCCACTTTTCAAAAACTGATATATTGCTTTTTTCTAATTAAGGACTAATCCTTCATGTAATGACCAAACTCAAAGAATAACATCTTGGCACAAAGGTTTAGCATTTAATTTTGGAGTGTAAATGAGATTAGAGGCCTGTAATGTAGCTTGCATATGCTGAGTTTGAAAATGCACAAGTTATGAACATGGAAATGGCTCATGAACAAAGTGAGTTTTGCCCATATTGCCAAATTCGATTCTCCCTAACCACAAGGTTGTTTGATGAGTTCTTGGACATTTTGGAAATCTTGGAATGTGTACTACAATCCATCTTTGTAATGCAAGTTGAAATTCCAAGTGGAAGCATGTGAAAAGTGGCCATGAAGTTAGGCAAAAATCCTGCCTAGAATAGGTCAAAATTTTTCTAAGTTAAGAATGTTTTACACCCTTGTTCCAAAAATCATAACTTGAGCTAAAAGCTTCTTTTGAGGAAACTTTGTGAAACAAAGTTGGAGATTTTGCAATGGACTACAACTTTCATGTTTTGACTTTTCCTTGAATCCAAATGTATCTTTATGAAAAAGTGGGACAAAGTTAGAAAAAAATTATGGATTTTCATAACTTAGAAAAATTTCTAAGTTATGAAAATTCTTCATTTTAAACCCTAATTTACAATTTTTGATTTCTTGGTGAATAAGTTTCATAATTTGACATGTCTTGATGGAAAATGAATCTTGACACTTGATTTTGACCAAAAAGTCAAAGTTTGACTTTTCAGTATACAGTAAAAAATTGATCAATTGACTGGAAAATTCATCTGTCAATCTTGTGCATTTGGGATCTTTTGAACTTGTTGAGCATGTCAAGACAATTCCAATGGGTCCTTGAGTCCATAAATGAGCTTGGTTTGCCATTGGTTAGGTCAAACAGTCAAAATGTTGATATGGGTCAAAAATCATGAGGTTTGACTGTCAATTGACCACAGTTGACTTTTTCCCCAATACAGCTGATTTCTAGGTCAACTGTCTAATTGACTGGGCAAAGATTGGAATCAAGGCTTAAAACTTGGTATGGATAAACTTGTGAGTTCAACATGAAGCATGAAAGTCACTTTGGGCCTTTTAGGTCAAAACATCTTTGTGCAAACTCAAACCCTAATTTGGGTCAATAGTGCAAGGAGGGGTCTTGAGCAGAGTAAACCCTAACTTGTTCTTGAGCTCCAAGGGTCTTGTGATGAGAAAATGTTAAGGAAATGGGAGGGCAAATTTTGGGGTACAACAGTTGCCCCTGTTCAATCTTCTTGAACCTGAAGAGTTAGATTGGCAAGCTTGCCTTTCGCGACTCGAAGGTAAAAGGAGATTGGACACTAGAGTGCCCTGAAATTTGCACTCGCATGCTGGAGTATCAGCAATGTGATGGAGGGAATGGGCTTATAGATGCCATTTGGAGATAGGATGGATAGGAGGATGGGCTTACAGATGCTATTTGGAGGCGTGATAGAAACCAATCGGGAATGGGCTTATAGATGCCATTTGGAAGTGTTGATCGCGTAAGAGATTCCTTAGCAAGAAATTGCGTACTTTGAGAAAGGAAGATGTTTTCCTGGCTTGTTACAGGTGTTGATCTTTAGTCTCTTCATGCAGATATGCCCTGGCTAGATACAGGTATCGAATCTACAATTGGTTGCTCACAGAATTTCCCTGGCTAGATACAGGAATCGAATCTGGAATTGTTGCCTACAGATGTGCGCTGGCTGGATACAGGTATCGAATCTGGAACTGTCGTCTACAGATATGCCCCGGCTGGATACAGGTATCGAATCTGGAATTGTCGTCTACAGATATGCCCTGGCTGGATACAGGTATCGAATCTGGAATTGCAAAAGGTTGGTAGAGATAGCTTTCCTGGCTGGATACAGGTGTAGACCTCTGACCTGAGAATGAAAGATAATTTCCTGGCCTGTTACAGGGGTTGACCTTCAAATTCTTCATGCAGATATGCCCTGGCTAGATACAGGTATCGAATCTACAATCAATCACTCACAGATGTGCCCTGGCTAGATACAGGAATCGAATTTGGAATTGCGATAGTTGATAGTAATCATCTCTGGATTGACCTTTTCCTGAAAAGGAAAAACATCAGTTGTATGCAATGTCATGATGTATGAAATGCACGATGTCATGATGCTCAAAATGAGATAGTGTTGTATGCACTTTATCATGTATGTAAGCAGGATGTATGAAATATGAAATGTCTATGAATGTATTTTCGTCTAGGAAAATAAATCCTTGACGACTGGCCGGGGAATCAAATCCTGGGCCGATGTTGAAGAGTAGAGTTCTTCGCTTCCGCTGGGGATGATGGTTGAAAGAATAAACCGGTAGGAGAAGATAACTCCGTTGGGGAATAAACTTGTTGGAGAGATTACTCTGAGGGGAATTACTCTGTGGGAAGAGATACTTCGCTGAGGTTTTAATGAGAACTTCGCTGGGGATAGGAAGAACTTCGCCGAGGACGATCTTTCCGTGGTAATCAGTTGAGGATAACCCAATTATAAGCTCTTGTGAGGAATAACTTTGAATAAAGTCCGGGAGAGACGTCCGTACTCTGCAGGGGATAAGCTTCCAGAATCTACTGGGGATAAGCTTCAAGACCTGCTGGGGATAATGACTCAACTCTCCTGGGGAAACCTTTCAGACTGTACTGGGGTGTTGGTATTCCACCGGGGAACAATCTTATATTAAGACTGCCGGGGATGCTTGCTGAGGAATGTCTATACTCCGCTGGGGAATGTTGAGATCTTGTGGGGATACCCAACTTCCTTTAGGGCTGACAGTAGACTGATCCTGCCTGGAGAGAGTATCACTGACTTGCTAAGGGAATACTGTGCCCTTTCAGGGCTGACGGGAAACCAATCTCTACTTGGGGAAAGTATTGCTGAATCTGGTCTTACTCTGTGGGGAGTTGAGGTAACTTGGTCACGTTCTTCAGCCGAATTTACCTTGGTACCTTGGTGGACAGAGCAACTAGACCGCTTGGACAATTCTACATTGCCCCTGTTTCTGATGTCACCTGTAATTAACCCTTTGTTTCGCATGCAAATATTTATGATCTAGCAATTTAATGTCAAATGCATATATCAAAAATGAACATTGGATGTTCTTCGCAAGACAAAACAGAAAAAGGAAAAACAATTGGCAATTTTTCTGAAACAAGAGCTTGTATTGATTTTTGAATTTGCATGTTTTGAAAACGAAACAAAACAGCTATGTGAAACATAATCCCACCGGGTTCCAACTCTGCTATCGCCTTTATGTCTTCGAGCGTCTCATCACTTTGCTACTTAGTTGAAGATGAAGCTGATTGATCGATGCCGAAGTCTGATAGTTGATGCCGAATTATGGATGCAAGGTGATCCAATGAGACATAGTATTACGCTTTATCCCTAACTTTTTCTTGGACCGCCCTTTCGGGTTTTCAATCCACCGGGATAGCCATTTTTTCCCAAGCCGCCTTTTCAGGTTTTCGACTTGCCGGGTGTATAGATTTTTTCCAATTCATCCCTTATTTTTGCCCGAACCCTTTTGGTTCGCCGGGAAGCCCTTATTTTTGCCTAGGCGTGTCAACCTAGCGGGTCTTTAGTTCATGCGTAGTATCTTTTTACTATGTCTGCATTGGCGGAGTGAGGAAGGTCGTCACCATCCATGGTGGTTAAAATCATAGCTCCTCCTGAGAAGATATGTTTAACCATAAATGGCCCTTCGTACGTAGGGGTCCATTTGCCCCTGGGATCACTTTGAGGAATAGTGATGCGCTTGATTACCAGGTCCCCAACTTGATACTCTTGTCGTCTGACTTTCTTGTTAAATACCCTGATCATCCGTTTTTGGTACGTCTGACCATGACAAATAGCAGTGAGTCTCTTTTCGTCAATTAGGTTTAATTGATCAAGCCGAGTCTGAATCCAGTCATCTTCGCTCAAACCTGCATCCTTCATTATCCGGAGAGAGGGTATCTGGACTTCAATAGGCAAGACTGCCTCCATGCCATAGACCAAGGAAAAGGGAGTTGCCCCTGTTGACGTCCGTGCTGAGGTACGGTATCCATGAAGAGAAAACGGTAACATTTCGTGCCAATCTTTGTAGGTCACTGTCATCTTCTGCACAATCTTCTTGATATTCTTGTTCGCTGCTTCTACAGCCCCATTCATCTTTGGCCGGTAAGGAGAAGAGTTGTGGTGCTGTATCTTGAATTGCTCGTAGAGCTCAGTGATCATCTTGTTGTTGAGATTGGTACAATTGTCCGTAATGATCCTCTCAGTTACACCGTATCGACATATTAGGTTGTGCCGAATGAACCGTGCCACAACGCTCTTGGTTACGGTAGCGTAGGAGGCTGCCTCGACCCATTTTGTGAAGTAATCAATCGCTACCAAGATGAAGCGGTGCCCGTTGGATGTCGTCGATCTGATTTCACCGATCATATCAATGCCCCACATTGCAAAAGGCCAAGGTGCCGTCAGGACGTTCAGAGGAGCCGGAGGGATGTACACCTTATCAGCATAGATCTGGAATTTATGACAAGTTCGCGAATGCTGATAAAAATCGGCTTCCATTGTGGACCAGAAATACCCTGCCCGAAGGATTTTCTTTGCCATGGTATGTCCACTGGAATGTGTTCCGAAAGTACCTTCATGTAGCTCTGCCATAATCTTTTCTGCTTCAGTCTTATCCACACAACGCAACAAAGTTGAATCATGGTTTCACTTGTAGAGAATGTCGTTGTTGAGGAAGAACTTTGCCGCGAATCTTCTCAGAAACTTCTTGTCGTTAACGGATGCACCCTCGGGGTATTCTTGAGCTTCAAGGTACCTCTTCACTTCATGATATCAGGGTTTTTCAGTTACCTCCTCAGCCTCAAGATCACATCAATATGCATGTTCGTTCAATTTCCAGATAATGATCCGGGGCGCTTCGTTGTCCCATTTGACTTTGAACATAGAAGACATTGTAGCCAACGCGTCCGCCAACTGATTCTCCTCTCTTGGGAAGTGTTCAAAAGTTATCTCTTCGAATTGGGGAAGCAATGTCAGCACATACTCCTTGTAAGGAATAAGATTCGGGTGTTTCGTATCCCACTCGCCTTTGACCTGATTGATCACGAGAGCAGAATCTCCGAAGACACTCAGAAACTTGATCCTTAAGTCAATTGCAGCTTGAAGACCCATGATACATGCCTCATACTCCGCCATGTTGTTGGTGCAGTTGAAACATAACCGGGCAGTGAGTGGAGTATGAGTGCCTTTAGGGGATATGATCACAGCGCCGATATCATTACCCAAAGCGTTCGAGGCTCCGTCAAAGTGCATAGACCATCGGGATCCTTCCTCAGGTCCTTCATCCGGTCCAGGTACTTCACAATCAATCACTACCATGATATCTTCATCTGGAAATTCAAAGTTCAACGACTGGTAATCGTCCACCGGTTGGTGTGCCAAATGGTCTACCAATACACTTCCCTTGATTTATTTTTGAGTCGTGTATTGGATGTCATATTCCGTCAAGATCATCTGCCACCTTGCTATTCTTCCAGACAGAGCAGGCTTTTCGAATATGTACTTGATTGGATCCATTTTTGAAATCAACAGAGTAGTGTGAGCCAACATATACTGTCTCAGCCGGCGAGTAGCCCATACCAGAGCGCAGCAATTTTTCTCGAGCAGTGAGTACCGAGTCTCACAGTCGGTAAACTTTTTGCTCAGGTAATAAATAGCGTGCTCTTTTTGGCCAGACTCGTCATGCTGCCCCAGCACACACCCCATTGAGTTGTCAAGTACTGTCAAATATAAGATTAGAGGTCTCCCTTCAACCGGTGGCATAAGAATGGGTGGTTCTTGGAGATACTCTTTGATCTTTTCGAAAGCGGCCTGACATTCATCATTCCAACGTACTACTTGATCTTTCTTCAGCAGTTTGAAGATTAGTTCACAGGTAGCAGTTAGATGTGAGATGAATCGGGCAATGTAGTTCAACCGTCCTAGAAAGCCTCTGACTTCTTTCTTTGTCTTGGGAGCTGACATCTCTTGTATGGCTTTCACCTTGGCAGGGTCCACTTGAATACCTTTGTCGCTTACAATGAAACTTAGTATTTTTCCAGATCTCACCCCAAAGGTGCACTTGTTTGGGTTCAACCTCAGCTTGTACAACTTCAGACGGTCAAACAGCTTCGGAAGATGGTCAAGGTGTTCCTCCTCAGTTTGGGACCTTGCAATCATATCGTTGACGTATACTTCTATCTCGTGATGGATCATATCATGAAATAAAGCAACCATGGCACGTTGGTAGGTTGCCCCAGCATTTTTTAACCCAAATGGCATGACCTTGTAGCAAAAGGTGCCCCACTGAGTAACGAAAGTGGTCTTCTCCATGTCTTCAGGAGCCATCTTGATCTGATTATAGCCGGAGAAGCCATCCATGAAGGAGAATACTTTATGCTGAGGAGTGTTGTCAACCAGAACGTCGATATGAGGCAGAGGGAAATCATCCTTAGGGCTCGCCCTGTTCAAATCCCTGTAATCAACACACATCCGGACCTTACCATCCTTTTTCGGCACTGGAACCACGTTGGCAATCCACTGAGGGTAAGAAGTCACTGCTAGAAACCCGGCATCAAATTGTTTCATAACCTCATCTTTGATTTTCTCTAACATCTCTTGACGCATACGGCAGACCTTTTGTTTTACCGGAGGGCAATCTTCCTTGGTAGGTAGGTGATGAACCACAATGTCGGTATCCAACCCAGGCATGTCTTCGTAAGACCAGGCAAAGATTTCCATGTAGTCATGCAGCATCTGAATCAACTGTTGTTTCACACTGAGCTCTAGATTGGCACCAATCTTGACTTCCTTTCTGTCTGTCTCAGTACCCAGATTTACCGTTTCCACTGGCTCTTCATGTGGCTGAATGACCCTCTCTTCCTGGAGCAGCAGTCTTGCAAGTTCACCAGGCACTTCGCAATCATCTTCACCTTCGTCTTCGGCTAAGTTGATCGGATTTTCGAAGTCATAACTGGCAGTAGCAGAGTCGTTACCAGTGAGATCTAGAGTGGATTGGAACCTGTATAAGTGAGTGTGTGTAAATATAGCTGTTTTTCAATATATGATAAAGAAAGAAAAGGAGCAAAAGATTTGAAATGCAACAAACGTCCAATGTTTTGATTAATGATATATGAAAATGTCATACAAAAGCCCTCACAAATGGAGCCACGGTGCCCCGGGTAGGACACCGAGCCATAAAAGTTTCAACATATTGTTTGTTACAAATTGAAAATAAAAGAGTTCATTACTGAGTGACAAAAGTAATAGGTGTGAAGTCTTTGGCAGTCCAGTTGCTTGGTCCACTGTCCGTTGTTGGGTAGATCCAGCTGTCGAATTCAGACCCCTCCACGTCGTCTTCAATAGCATTCACTCCTGGGTTGGTGATGAACACGGGAGGTCTTCCAATCCTTGCTTTGCAAACAGCCCTCTGAGCCTCTGCAGTGAAGCCCAAGCCAAACTTGTCAGTCTTCGGAGTAAAGTCAGGGAGTCGGCCCCAGTTTGCACATTCACCCTTCTCAATCACAGCCCGGGCATCCTTTAAGGAAGCCATCTTCAAAGGAGGGTCTTCAATCACAGTTTCAACTGACGCCAATGTCTGAGGCACCTCTTCAAAGTGTTAGAATGGAGTCTCAATGAATTCCCCATCCATTTCTATATACCAGAACGAGTTGAGGTGGCTGACCATATACTCTTCCTCCCCCTGAACTGTGACAATCTTTCCTCTGACCGGGTACTTAAGCTTCTGATGTAGTGTGGAGGTCACAGCTCCAGCCTTGTGGATCCATGGATGACCCAGCAAACAAGAGTAGGATGGACGGATGTCCATCACATAGAAAGTAGAATTAAAAACTTGAGAACCAACCCTGATTGGGATGTCAACTTCGCCATGTACCATTCTTTTCGAACCGTCAAAGGCTCGGACAACAATGTTACTAGGCTTGAGCTCCAAACCCTCATAATCTAACCTATCTAAGGCTTTCTTGGGCAATACATTCAATGAAGAACCGGTGTCTACCAACATGTGGACAAGAGTAGTGCCCATACATTCAATAGAGACATGCAGGGCGTCATTATGGTTCTTTCCTTTTGCAGTCAGATCGGCGTCAGAGAAGCCCAAACCATTATCAGCAGTCAAGTTGGCCACACAATCAGTAAATTGATCAGCAGACGTTTCTTGCGGCACATGGGCCGTCTTCAGGAAGGAGATCAGAGCCTTGGCGTGGGCCTCTGAACACAATAGCAGTGATAGCATAGAAATCTTTGATGGGGTGTTCCCCAGTTGCTCAACGACATTGAAATCACTTTTCTTGATAATCTTGAGGATCTCCTCCATCTCTTGCTGGAAGGCTTCAACAGTGGTTGCCTTTGGCGCCTCCGTCAGGGCAGGAAAATCAGTAGCAATCCGTTTTCCCCGAGCGTCAGATGACTCGGCAGAAGGATAGAAACAGGAACTTGATTAGGAAGTGGAACATGCACACTTGCGGGTGTGATGATAAGGGGTTTCTGAATAGCTGGTGGTGAAATATCTGGTGAAAACAGCCTACCACTGCGAGTAATTTTGGCAGGCCCGGTGATGTTACTGACACCGGTACTTGTATCAAACTCTTGCTTCACTCCAAGCACATAAATATCTGCCCCATAGTGCCATGGGACAGCTTTGTCGGATGTATAAGGGAGGGGCCCCGGAACAGTAATAATGATAGGAGCAATCTTCTGAGTGGACATGATTTTGACGGGCTTCTTTGAGAGAGCCTTAGGAGGTTTGTTGAAAATAGTGACAATAGAAACTTCTTCGGCAGGAACAGCAGGAACAACAATCTTCTCGAACAAGATTTCTTTGCTATCCATCAGGCTTTGGATACCTGATTTCAGCAAAGGACAACCAAAAGGCGAAACAACACATAGAAGGCAATCTTCACCACATCCCGGAAATAAACCGGCTAGCAACAGATTCCTTTTAACAGTCGATAACGGAGTAACAATATCTTCCATGGAGGCTACATATCAGTCTTCTTCCACAACACTCACTCCATGTTGGGGCATGGGAGCAGTTACAACATTGGGTCTTTCGGGCGCCTCAAACTGTATTTATTTAGCATCAATAAGGTCTTGAACCTTATTCCTCAAAGCCCAGCAATCGTCCGTAGTATGCCCGGGGCTATCAGAGTGATAAGTGCAACAGGCGTTGGGGTTGTACTTTGGAGAAGCTGTGCTCACCACCTTCGGAGCTTCCTTGACAGTTACCAGATTGGTTGATAGTAGTTGCGGCAAAATCTGAGACAGGGTCATACTAAGTCGGGTGTACTGCCTTTTGGGCCTCTCACCTCTTGGTTGGTTGAACTGCTGAGGAGCAGCAACAGGCTTTGAAATTACCAATGCATTGACATCCGGGCGGCGTTCCGGCTTAACTTGTCTTCTAGGACCATAAACAACACTAGCTTCCTTCTTGAAAGGCTTCTTCTCAGTACTCGCAGCGACACCTTTCTGTATCTTTCCCGACTTGATACCAACTTCTATCCTCTCACCAGTCAAAATCAAATCTGTAAACCCAGCAGAGGAATTACCAATCAGATGATTAAAGAACGGACCAGACAGGGTCCCAAGGAACATGTCAACAAGTTCACGGTCAGTCAAAGGTGGCTGCACCCTGCCAGCCAGATCTCTACACTTTTGCGCATACTCCTTGAATCCTTCGCCCGTTCCCATTGACATACCCTGAAGTTGGGTACGCGTAGGAGCAAGGTCAGAATTGTACTGATACTGTTTATAAAATGCGGTGGCCAAGTCTTCCCAGTTTCGGATACTGGCTCCATCCAGCTGATAGAACCATTCGAGTTGAGCCGCTGAAAGGCTATCCTGAAAGAAATGGATCCAAAGGTTCTTGTCTGCAGTGTAAGGTTGGATCTTCCTTACATATGATCTGAGATGCATCTTCGGGCAAGATAGCCCGTCATATCTTGCAAAAGCTGGCACTTTGAACTTCGGGGGGATCACAATTCCAGCAACTAATCCCAAATCTTCGAAATCTAAGCCGGGAACTCTCTGCAGCTCCATAGCTGCCAACCTATCTTCCAAGCCTTTGTACTTATCATTGGCGGGCGGGTATTGTTGATCAGAGTAGTCTTCGTCCTCTTCAGCCTCCTCTTCTTCAACCTCGGATTCGGAAGGTACCGCAGCCACATTCCCTTTACTGGTTCCCTCCTCAGAAGTAGGGGGAAATTCAAGCACTCTTCTGGCTTCACCCTCAAACCTTCTTCCTAGGGTAGCCACCCCGATTCTCTTCTTCTTCTTTTTCACTTGGTCTTTGTTCCCCAGCAGGGCTTTCAGATCTTCCTGACGCTTAGCCAAGGTCATCAGGAGTTGTTGAAACTGTGAATTCTGAGACTACAAGTCCTTGACCGTCTGTTCGAGATCCATCTTACTGAAATAAATAGCAGAAAGATAAGGAAACCTGGTGTGGAGACCTGCTTATGCGCATGATGAATGATATGCTTATGTATGCAATGCATTTCAAGGATTTAGAACATTCAAAATTGTTGCAAACAAAAAGAACGCACGTCATATTAATAAGAAGAAATTTGTCAGTACATAAATGCCCCATGGGCTAAATATTACAAAAACTTCTCAAGGTAAAAAGACACTGCGCATCCTCTTTGGTGCGATGTAGGTGTTAAGGGTCTCTTCCTCGTGGAGTCGGCGGGTAAGCTCCAAAACCTTCTTCTCACTGGCGTAGAAGCTGGCTTCAAAAGTGTTCCGTTCCTCCTTGAGTTGGATCCAACTCTTCTGCATCTCCTCCCACGATGTAGGCATGTCAAGATATAGGACGGTGTAGAGAACCTCTCCTTCCTTAACAGGCTCTTTAATCACAGGGAGAACATGAGGATAAGGCATCATTAGACTCTGGGCTCGGGCTCGTACCCACTTGAGATAAGGCTCAAGAGGGATGGAGTTCTTGTGTCCCAGTGTCTTGCTATCAACCTTGTTAGGCATCCTCCAAGCTCTGATGAATCTTTGGCGAAGTCCTTGCGCATCGTTGTCGAAGTCAAAAACTAGGTCAGGAATCAACATGTCGTGAGGGCCATCCCTCCGTGCATATCCAAATTGTCTCAAAGCTAGACAAGGGTTGTAGGTAATGCCTCCCCTAATGCCAAGTAATGGAACATTAGGGAACTCTCCACAACGATCGACGATGATGACATTTTCTCTGGACCGAGAACACCAATGTACATCAGAGTGAGTGAGGGTCATCAGCCGTTGCGACCACCTTAAGCCTTGGTCATTCTTCAAGACAGATTGTGGAAGGTGCGAAATAAACCACCTTGCAAGGAGAGGAGTACAACACATGAGAACACCCCTCTTTCTCATGGTTCGAGTGTAACATGAGTGAAGAATGTCCCCAAGCAATGTTGGTATTGGATTTCTGGATAAGAAGATTTTGACGATGTTGACATCTACAAGCTGGTCAGGATTTGGGAACAAGACCAACCCATAAATGAGGAGTGCCACAATTTCTTCAAGGGCTTGTAGGTCCAATGAATTCCAACACTCTTGTGCCTTCTCAAACAAGAATTTTGCCAAGAAGCCTTTGACACCGCTTCTAGTTTCCCAATGCCCCTTGATGTCAGATGGCTACAGGTGTAGTGCTTGAGCAACATCTTCAGGCTTTGGTTCCCCTTCCGTACCGTTGAAAGGTAGTTGATTAAGGATAGGAATTCTCAGGAGTTGAGAAAATTCCTCCAAAGTGGGCACTAACTGGTAGTCGGGGAAAGTGAAACAGTGGTGAAGGGGGTCAAAGAACTGGAACAACACCTTTACCATGTCCTCTTCAATGCTGGTGTTGACTAGGCTGAGCAGTCTACCATGTCTTTCACTGAAGGGAGAGCTTTCCGGAATTCTTGATGTGAGCTCTTTGAGTTGAGGAGGGACTCTCACAAGGTTGACTTGGATAGTTTTCCTGCGAGGAATTTCCATGACCTACAAAACAAGAACAAAGATGAAAATCTAAACCCTTGAAGTGGTTAGTGTATGCATATGATGCTTTATGATGTTCATGATGTATACACAAACATATGTACAAGCAATTCACACCAAACCCTAGTTTCAGGCTTGCATGGGGTTTCATAGGTAAGTACCCTCTTGAGTGTAGTTGGCTTAAAAACCTGTCCTATAAATAGTAACAGGGTTCTAAGGAGCTCAATATCACTGGATTGTTTTCGTTGTTCATTGTTTTGGTTTAGCCACTTAACTAGCGACCAAAATATTCCAAGAAAATAACCCTCAATGAGTGTAGTATCGAGTATCTACCAACTTCGGACTGCACCAAAGCCGGTCATCTCACTACCCCTAATGAAAGGCCAAGATGGTCAAGTAAGGTTCTAAGTCATTAGTGCTTAATGACATCACTCAGCGGCCCCGTACTCTCCTTGATTGAACTCAAGGGTTACCGGTACTCACAAATATGTCGCACTAATATAGCTATTGCTTCAACCGTGTCGGTATACCCCGCACAATTTCCACAACGTATTGCTATCTATGAATGTTTCCCCAAATCCGGGTGTAGGATTGCAAACCCAAACAAGAGAGCCAAGATATAAAGCAATCAAAACAAACAATTAGTCATGCAAAAGGGTGATCTAAGCCCTAAGGTTACTCCACTTTAAAGTTTTCCCTAGCAGAGTCGCCAGTTCTGTGATACGGTGGGAGAACTAACTTGAGGTTTTGCGTTTGTTTTCGCAAATGTTTCGGTTGAGCAAGAGTCGCCACCGACTTTTTATTTTATCCTAAGGAAAGGTTAAAAAGCACAGCAAAAACCTTTGAGATGTTTTCTTGGGTTCGGGGAGTAGATTATAGAAAGGGAAGGTATTAGCACCCTTTCTATCCATGGTTATCCATGGGCTCTTAGTTACTTGCTTAGATCAACTTGCCTTGATTTTCAATTGTTTGAAATAGTGCTTTCAATTGTTTGAAATGGTGCTTTGTGTGTGGGTTTGAAAAATGTTTTTGAAAAGAGGCCAATGTGGTGGCAACCTTTGTAATGATCCATGTTGGGATGTATACAAAAGTGTATGTCTTTTGAAAAAAAGTTTTCAATGTTTTTGAAAGTTGTTTTGAAAATGTGTTGTGATGTGTGTTTTGAAAAATAGGCAAGTGTTTTTGTTTTGCAAGTTGGCAAGTAACCAAGAGTTTGTCTAATCTAAATTTCTCAAAGATCTTTGCTATGTTTTAACCCTTTTAACAATTTTGTTCCACCATTGTATTTGGTGGACAATCTTGTGTTAGGATGTGAACGGGACGGGCGCGGGTCATCGTTTAGACCATGATTGCAATGGTGCCAAGTATCTTTGGGCAATTTTTCCTTTAAGGGACTTGATCATTTTTAGGCAACTTTCAAAAGCGTCATCGAGGGACTATGATCATTTGATTGTTTTGTTTTTGCCAAAGACACCTAACATGCAACATGGCCCATTATTGAAGGCAACAAGTGGAGTACCCTAGGGGTGCAAGTGTGATTAGTATTGTCCATTTTCATGCTTGTTTATCTTGAATTTAGGTCAAACTATTTGTTGGTTGATTTGCATACAAAACCCTAATTCTAACATGGCATATTTAGAAAGCTTTTAAAGTGCGGAATTTAAAGGTCCTAAATCATTACAACACAATATATGGGATGGGGGGTACAAATGTTCAAATGGGGATATTTTAACAAGAAATTAAAATCTAACTATTACATCCAAATTGAAATTTTACAAGGTATTTAATTGCACAATAATAAAATAAAATAAAATAAATATGCAAAATGCAAAAATGATTTTCATATGTATGTAAAAAAAAAGTATTTTTCATGTGTCAAATAAACAAAAATACAATGAATTAATTTTAGGTATTTTTAGGTATTTAGGGCAAAACCCTAATTTTGCTAAATAAAATGTATTAATTATTTAATATATTCAATATTTATTAATTATGTACAAAAAATAAATAAAAGAAAGTATATTGTCAAAAAGTGATTTTTTAAGTTAAATATTAATAACAATAAAAATGTAGTATTTTTGTATTTTTATCCTAAATATTATAATAAATATATAAGTATCTATATTATTTATTAAATATATTAAATATATACAAAAATAAAAATATTTAATATTTACAAAAAAAAAATATTTTTTTATAAAATGTTTTCAAAGGTAAAGTAAAATAAAAATCAGAAAATAAAAGTGTTTGTATTATTTTTAGTTATTTTAAATAAAAGTATATTTATGTTTATTTATGTACAAAACTAAATGAAACCAAACAAATGTCAAATAAAATGCAAAAAAATGTGGGGAAAATAATTTTAATATTTTTTCATGCTTAAATAAAAATATAGAAACAAAATCAAAAGGAAAAAATAAAAAATGACAAGTATATCTCAAAATGGGCCAGGGGGGTGCATGTGAAAAATGAAAGTGCAAAAAGGAAAAATATCTCAGGCCCAGCCCAAGAGAGGTTGTCTTCAACCTCCAGACAAAAATGTCAAAAAAACGCGCGCCTTTCCCTCCTGGTTCAAACATCCTGATTCTTGGACTTTTAGCACAAACTTATAACATGAAAAATGTCAAGCATCAAACCACGACTCCATACATACCAAGAACTTGATCTAACTCTCAGAAATGAGAGAGAATTTCTCCATCCCTAATTCTTAACCTAAGTTTTTGTCAATGTTCAGGTCTTAAATTCTCTCAGCATATGCAATATAAATGGAAAGTGAGGATATGTATAGCTTCAGGGCCATGAGTAGAACATTTTTCATTCATAAACTTAAAGCTAACTCTTCCTAGATTGAGAGATAGAAGTCCATGAACTTACCTGTTCAGCTTGGATCGTGTCTGGCAATGGAGGCACTTTCAAGGCAAGGTGAGGATTGGTACAGCTTGCTTGAAGTCCATGGATGTTATTCCAACCTTTAGCTTGCTTTGAAACCAAGTGAATCAAGCTATGGCAATCAACCTGCAAAACAGAAAAAGTGAAAATGGTGAAGTTGGTTAGAGGTGTTACAGGTCGTGTCCAATGCTTGGGATAGCTTGTATATGTGGTATGGAGTGTGTATGAACTGGTTTTAGCAAAAATGCACGAGTGGATTGAGTTATGGAAGTCCAATTGCAGAGGTGACTCTGTTTTTTGCAGTAGGAGGGTGTTTTGATGAATGGTGAGGTTTGGAAGGTGTTTTGGTCGTGCCTTAGCTCCGTTATTTTGTTTGGAATGTGTCTAACAAGTTTGTCTAAGCTTGTATTGGCAGAAATGTGAGATCTCTTATAAAATGCAAGGTTTCTTTTAACTTAAGCAAAAATTGTCAACTTGGTTTCTAGACTTGTGCAGGCCCCCTAATCATGCTGCAACCATCCCTCTAGATCAGTGTGATATGTTCCTGAACTTGTGCCAAAAGGATTTGCATTGTACTTCAAAGATTGCAGTCTTGACATAAAGTTCCACTTTTCAAAAATGGATATATTGCTTTTTCTAATTAAGGACTAATCCTTCATGTAATGACCAAACTCAAAGAATAACATCTTGGCACAAAGGTTTAGCATTTACTTTTGGAGTGTAAATGAGATTAGAGGCCTGTAATGTAGCTTGCATATGCTGAGTTTGAAAATGCACAAGTTATGAACATGGAAATGGCTCATGAACAAAGTGAGTTTTGCCCATATTGCCAAATTCGATTCTCCCTAACCACAAGGTTGTTTGATGAGTTCTTGGACATTTTGGAAATCTTGGAATGTGTACTACAATCCATATTTGTAATGCAAGTTGAAATTCCAAGTGGAAGCATGTGAAAAGTGGCCATGAAGTTAGGCAAAAATCCTGCCTAGAATAGGTCAAAATTTTTCTAAGTTAAGAATGTTTTGCACCCTTGTTCCAAAAATCATAACTTGAGCTAAAAGCTTCTTTTGAGGAAACTTTGTGAAACAAAGTTGGAGATTTTGCAATGGACTACAACTTTCATGTTTTGACTTTTCCTTGAATCCAAATGTATCTTGATGAAAAAGTGGGACAAAGTTAGAAAAAAATTAGGGATTTTCATAACTTAGAAAAATTTCTAAGTTATGAAAATTCTTCATTTTAAACCCTAATTTACAATTTTTGATTTCTTGGTGAATAAGTTTCATAATTTGACATGTCTTGATGGAAAATGAATCTTGACACTTGATTTTGACCAAAAAGTCAAAGTTTGACTTTTCAGTATACAGTAAAAAATTGATCAATTGACTGGAAAATTCATCTGTCAATCTTGTGCATTTGGGATCTTTTGAACTTGTTGAGCATGTCAAGACAATTCCAATGGGTCCTTGAGTACATAAATGAGCTTGGTTTGCCATTGGTTAGGTCAAACAGTCAAAATGTTGATGTGGGTCAAAAATCATGAGGTTTGACTGTCAATTGACCACAGTTGACTTTTTCCCCAATACAGCTGATTTCTAGGTCAACTGTCTAATTGACTGGGCAAAGATTGGAATCAAGGCTTAAAACTTGGTATGGATAAACTTGTGAGTTCAACATGAAGCATGAAAGTCACTTTGGGCCTTTTAGGTCAAAACATCTTTGTGCAAACACAAACCCTAATTTGGGTCAACAGTGCAAGGAGGGGTCTTGAGCAGAGTAAACCCTAACTTGTTCTTGAGCTCCAAGGGTCTTGTGATGAGAAAATGTTGAGGAAATGGGAGGGAAAATTTTGGGGTACAACAGCGGCGAAGAAGAATTTATGGTGAGCCACCTCAATTCCTTCAAATATGTGGAAATGGATGGTGAATTCATAGAAACTTCGTGCCAGGCTTTCGAAGTTGTTCCTCCTATGGTTGCGGCCACCAAAATCTCTGCCGACATATAAAAAGCTAACGAAGTTGTACCAAGAATGGTTTCACTTAAAGATGCATGTGCCATGGTCGAAGATGGAAGTTATACTATCTAGGGACAACTTCCCAAAATTCCGTTTAAAGCAGGAAAATTTGGGTTAGGTTTCACCATCAAAGCTCAGAAAGAGGTCAGGCGCACTCGCGTGGGAAAGTTACCTCTCCACATCGGAAATCATGAAGTAAACGTTGTGGAATACTCTGATGGTAAATGCGCTTTTGAAGAATGGAACTACCTAACTGCCGGAGGAAAGCTTAACAACTAGCATGCAAAGGATTTCACTCCCATCTGCTTCATTGAGAAGTAATTATTGTTTACTGTTTTCTGTCAATTCAAGTACTTTTGTCTGTAATTTTAAATTCCAAACAATGACTTTTAAGCCATGTGCCTTGCCCGGGACACCATGGTCCATTTGTTAAGGGTTTTACTCATTTATCATAAGATTATTTAATGGAAAACATTGGACCTTTGCATTCAATTTTTGTGCTCATTTTCTTTCTTTTTCTTTATTTTCATTTTTCAAATAGCCATGTATCTTACACGCACACACACTTGCAGATCCTCATCCACTCTGGATCACATTGCCAACGACTCTACTATTGCCAGTTATGACTTCGAACATCCAATTAACAAAGCCGAAGATGAAGGCGAGGAAGATTGTGAAATACCAGGGGAACTAGCCAGACTTCTAATGCAAGAGAAGAAATATATTTGACCTCATGAAGAGCCAGTCGAAGTTATCAACTTAGGTACTGATACAGACAAGAAAGAGGTCAATATCGGCAAAAATTTAGAAGACGGTATCAAGAGCAGGTTGGTTCATATGTTACATGACTATGTTGAAGTATTTTCTTGGTCGTATGAAGACATGCCAGGGTTGGATACTAACATTGTTCTTCATCGTATACCGATAAAGGAAGATTTCCCTCCTGTCAAACAAAAAGTTCATCGTATGCGGCCAGACATGTCTGAAAAGATAAAGGCTGAGGTAATGAAGCAGTTTGATGCAGGTTTTCTGGCTGTGACATCTTATGCTCAATGGGTTGCAAACGTGGTTCACGTACCAAAGAAAGATGGGAAGGTTCATATATGTGTAGACTATAGGTATTTAAATAGGGCAATCCCCAAAGATAATTTCCCTCTACCTCATATTGACGTCTTAGTTGATAACACCGCTCAACATAAAGTCTTCTCCTTCATGGATGGATTTTCTGGCTACAATCAAATCAAGATGGCTCCCAAAGACATGGAGAAGACCACCTTTGTTACACAATGGGGCACCTTTTGCTACAAATTCATGTCGTTCATATTGAAGAATGCAGGGGCAACATATCAAAGAGTTATGGTAGCTTTATTTCACAATATGATCCATCATGAAATAGAAGTCTATGTGGATGATATGATTGCAAGGTCGCAAACTGAAGAAGATCACCTCGATCACCTATACAAGATGTTTGAAAGGTTGAAGAAGTACAAGCTAACGTTGAATCCTAACAGGTGCACCTTCGGGATAAGATCTGGAAAGCTCCTAGGTTTTGTTCTCAGTGCAGAGGTATTGAAGTGGATCCTGTAAAGGTCAAAGCTATTCAAGAAATGCCAGTTCCCCGTTCTGAGAAGGAAGTCAGAGGCTTCTTGGGTCGACTTAACTACATTTCTCGCTTCATCTCTCACTTAACTGCTACTTATGAGCCAATATTCAAACTCTTGAAGAAAGATCAAGTAATCAAATGGAACGACGATTGCCAAGCTGCCTTTGACAAGATCAAGGAATATTTATAAAAACCTCATATCTTGATGCTTCCAGTTGAAGGAAGACCCTTGATCATGTACTTAACTATGTTAGAGAAATCCATGGGGTGTGTATTGGGCCAGCATGACGAGTCTGGCCGAAAAGAGCATGAAATATACTACCTAAGCAAAAAATTTACCGACTGTGAAACCATATATTCACTGCTCGAGAAAACTTGATGCGCTCTGGCATGGGCTACTCGTCGTCTAAGATAGTATATGTTGACTCACACCACTTTATTTATTTCTAATATGGATCATATCAAGTACATCTTCGAGAATCCAGCTTTCTTCAAACGAATAGCTAGATGGCAAATTATTCTAACCGAATACGACATCCAGTATACCACACAAAAGGCCATCGAATGAAGTGTATTGGCAGATCATTTGGCCCATAAAGCTGTTAATGATTACCAGTCTATGAACTTTGACTTCCCAAAATTTGCCCTCTAATTTATCCAGATTTTTCCTCACAAGACTTCTTGGACTCAAGACAGGATTAGGGTTTGCTCAGCTCAAGACCTCTCCTTGCACTAATGAATTGAAATTAGGGTTTGAATTTTCAAAAGGACTTTTGGAACATCAATGCTTCATATGACTTTAATACACCATCTTGGACCTCTAATATTGTTCATACCAAGTTTCAGGCCTTGAATCATATTTTTGCCCAGTCAATTGGACAGTTGACCTAAAAATCAGCTATATTGGGGAAAAAGTCAACCATGGCCAATTTACAGTCAAACTTCATAATTTTTTATCCACAACAACGTTTTAGGCTCCTATGTACCATTTGATCAAGTTTGGATCACAACTCCTCAAGAAATTTGATCAGATCATCAAAAGGGCAAAATGGTCAAAATTAGGGTTTCGACTGAGAAAGGGCAATTTCTGATTTTTTTACCTAGCCAATGGCCAATTGGGTTCAAGCATGATTTCAAGGACTCAATAGAATCATCTTGACCTAATCACATATTTCAAAAGATCTCAAATGCATAGGATTGACAGATGAATTTTGCAGTCAACTGATCAAAAGTCAATTGTTCACTTTAAAGTCAAACTTTGACTTTTTGGTCAAAATCAAGTGCCAAGGGTCATAATTCATCAAGATATGACAAAATGTGAAACTTGTTGATCAAGAAACCCAAAATTGCAAATTAGGGTTTTGAATTTGAAATTTTTCATAACTTAGAAAATTTCTAAGTATGGAAAATTTCTTATTTTTTCCCAACTTTCCACAACTTTTTCACCATGATGAAATTGGATTCAAAGAAAACTTCAAAAATGAAAGTTGTAGTCCTCCATGAAATCTACAACTTTGATTCACAAAGTTTTCCCAAAATATGCTTTGATCTCAAGTTATGATTTTGTGAATAAGGGTCCATAAACTTTTTAACTTAGTGAAATTTTGCCCTAGTTTAGGCAGATTTTTGACCTAACTTCATGGCAACTTTTCGCCTATTTTCAAGAGGTATATCAAGTTCCATTTCAAAGATGGATTGTATATCATGTTGCAAGCTTTCCAAAATGTCCAAGAACTCTCCAAGATCATTTATGGTTAGGGATAATCGAAGAAAGGAAAATGGCAATTTATCACTTTTGTTCAAGGCATTTTCACAATGTTACAAGTTGCAAATCAGTTTCAAACATGCTTGTACTTGGTATTACAGGTCCTAATCCCTTCTACACTCCATAATTAAACACTAACACATTGGATATTGGCTTTATTCTGACCTATGGAGCTTTGCACAAAGAATTATTCCAAAAATGGCATAAAGTTCATAATACCATTTTGATAAAGAAAGACTTTTACAACTTTGCAATTCTTGAGCCATGTACCTGATCTTTTGTTGCAAAAAAGATCCACAGTTATCAGGCAAAGCATACCAACTCCTTGCAGCCCTAGAACTAGCAAGTAAAACACCTTGGGCATTGTCATGTCAACTTTCTTCAAAAGCAAGCAAACTTGCAAAAGTCAAGTTAACTTGGATATCTGATAAAGAGAAGCCTTGACATTATTCTACAGAACTTCAGAACCTTGTAACAAGCCAATACACGAATCCATAGCATCCCAAACACTCTCAAACACTAAAATCACATTTTCCTGCCCAAACAGGGCATCATCTGCAAAACTCAAGCCATTTCAACATTGGCTCGTGCGTTTCTCATTTTAAGACTTCAAACACATTACATACATCCCACCTAAACTATCCAGGCCCTTGTCTTGCAACTGTGTGCCCTGTTTCAAGCTTCACCATTTTCATTTTGGAGGTTTGCAGGTTGACTTCTACAGGGAGATTTAAGCATCTACAAGACCAACTAAGCATTGGAAAAGCTTGAGGGAACTTCAAGGAAGCTCACACGATCTTCAGGCCTCACTCAAAGTTCCCACATTGCCATATCCAAACTCAACTGAACAAGGCATTTTTCAAAGTTCTATCTCCTTATTTAGGCATCTTTAAGCTTAGATTTGTGAAACAAAAATTTAGTCCTTAACTTGCTGAAGCTGTACATATGCATACTTTCAATTTATATTAACTGAGCTAAGAGTATTTGGTTGTTGAACATGCTGAAAAAACTAGGTCAGAAATTAGGGCCATTAAAATTCTCCTTGGTCTTTTAGAGTTAGGTCATGTTTTTTATATCACTAGAATCGTGAGATCATGAGCTACATGTTTTGTGTTATGGGTTTTTGCTTTTGTGCACGTATGTGAGAGTTACAGAATCAAGCTTAGAAACGCGCGCAGAGACGAAGGACAGGGATGATGGATGTCTGGGCCTGGAGCCTTGGGCCTGCTACTATTCACACCCCCAGTTTACTTTTGCACCCCCCTTATTCATATTTTGTTATTTTTCATATTTTTTTGTTATTTTTATGATTATTGACTTTAATAATTTTTTCTGAACATTAAAAATCACAAAAATAATTTTCTTTATTTTTTGCATTTTTTATTTTATTTTTATTTTATTTTTTGCATAATAAAATAGTTTACTAGAATAAATAAAAATTCATTTTTCTTAAAAAATAGTAGAAACATTTAAAAATACCATGCATTTTTATTTTATTATTTTTCACACCTAAAATATTATTTTCATACATTTTTTTTAATACTTGTAAATATTTTTATGTATTTATTTCTTGTACAAAATGAATAAAATAAATGATATAGAACATATTTTCTATTAAGTCAAAAAACTAGGGTTTCCCCTTTCAAAAATAATAATATTTTTTTCTTCTTATTTTTAGGACTTAGATAATTTTATTTTTTCATACATAAAACAATTACAAAACATTTTTGCATAAATACATATTATTGCATATTTAAATATTTGTTTATTTATTTATTTGTACAATAAATTCAATTGGGTTGTAATAGTGAATTAGGGTTTTATTTTGTGCAAATATCCCCATTCAAAACTTGTATCCCCCCTCCCATAATATTGTTGTAATAGTTTAGATTTACTTTACGCAATTTATCGCATTATATACATGTTTAGTAAATTAGGGTTTGTATGATAAGACGAAAATCAAACAAATAGCATGACCTAATCCAAGACAAACAAAATGCATGGAAAATGACAACACCTTGCACACAAGCACCCCTAGGGTTTCACCCACTTGGTTGCCTTAACAAAATGGCCATGGTATGCATGCAAGGTATCTTGGTAAAACAATGCAAAACAAAAAGATCATAGTCCCTCGATGACGCTATCAAAAAGGTTTCCTAAAAACAAAATGATCTTGGTCCCTTAAACAAGCTAAGATACTTGGCACCATTGCTATCATGGTCATACGATGACCCACGCCCGTCCCGTTTAAACATCCAAATATAGGGTTATCTACCAAAACAATGGTAGGTTAACAATGTCAAAGGAATGAAAATGTACAAGAAAGACATTTGAGTAGGTAGATGCTTCTAGTTACTTGATCAAATTTGCAAACAATCCTTGCTATTTTCAAACAAACACACACATATTTCAAAAACATTTTCCAAACAACTTTCAAAACATTGAAATATTTTTCAAAAGACAAACATCTTCGTATACATTCTTACGAACGAGAATCATTACAAAGATTTCCTAAACAAAGGCCTCTTTTCAAAATACTTTCAAAAACACACAAAGCACCATTTCAAACAATTGCAAAAGTAAAGCAAGTGATCTAAAACAAGTAACTAAGAGCCCATAGAAAGCTAGCACCTTCCCTTTTCATAATCTACCCCCCGAAACCAAAAACAATCTCAAAGATCTTTCCTGTGCTTTTTTACCTTTCCTTTTGGATAAAAGAAAAGTCGGTGGCGACTCTTGCTAACCACAACATTTGCAAACACAAACGCAAAACCTCAAGTTAGTTCTCCCACCGCATCACAGTCATCATCATTCAAGGGTTTGTCACAAGTGTCAAATATATGATGACAAAGTTCATGTACCTCCAATTCCCCTTAATGTCATAACCGCTTCGTAGCCCTTTGCAATGTGGGGCATTGACATGATTGGAGAGATCAAACCTGCCGCTTCCAATGAACATCATTTCGTCCTTGTTGCCATTGATTACTTTACCAAGTGGGTCGAAGCTGCCTCATATGCCTAAGTTACCAAGAACATTGTAGCCAGATTTATCAAGCATAACCTCATCTGCCGTTACGGTATCCCCGAAAGGATCATCACTGACAATGGAACCAACCTCAACAATGTTATGATTACGGAATTTTGTACTCAGTTCAAAATCAAGCATCACAATTCTTCTCCATACAGACCCAAGATGAATGGCGCGGTGGAAGCTGCCAATAAAAATATCAAGAAGATTATGCAAAATATGGTGGTAACATATAAAGACTGGCATGAGATGTTACCGTTTTCTCTCCATGGCTGCCATACTTCAGCTTGAACTTCAATTGGCACAACTCATTTCTCCTAGGTTTATGGCATGGAAGCCGTCTTGCCTATAGAAGTTCAAATTCCTTCCCTAAGGATTATGAAAGAGGCAAATCCAGGAGAAGAAGAATGGGTGAAGACTAGGTTGGATCAGCTAAATTTGATTGATGAGAAGAGACTGGCTGCTGCTTGTCATGGTCAAATGTATCAAAAATGTATGATCAAGGCTTTCAACTAAAAGATCAAGCCTCGAGTATATCAGACTCGTCACTTGGTAACAAAGCGTATGATTTTTCCCCAAGGCAACCCCAGGGGCAAGTGGACTCCCACTTACGAAGGACCATTTGTTGTAAAGAAAGTTTTCTCTGGTGGAGCCATGATGTTGACTACTATGAATGGTGAAGATTTCCCACATCCTGTGAACGCGAACATAGTTAAAAAATATTAAGCATAAAACGACCCGCTAGGTTGACATACCTAGGCAAAAATAAGGGAATCCTGGCGAACCAAAGAGGTTCGGGAAAAAATTAGGGATATATGCAAAAGATTATACACCCGGCATGTCGAAAACCTGAAAGGACGGCTTGGGCAAAAATGGGTATCTTGGTGGGCTGAAAATCCGAGAGGGCGGTCCAGGAAAATGTTAAGTATTAAAGCATATGACTATGTCTCGTTGTATCCCTACCTTTAGTTTATTCCCCAGCTTGAGTTTGCTTCTCAGACTATTACAGTCAACGGACGAAACCCCTCAATCCTCAACGGAGTCATTACTATCCTAACAAGTTACTACAAAGTCTGGATCCGACCAGATACTAGTTCAACTTCAAACGAGTTACTGTGAAGCTTGGAATCTGACCAGATAGTAGTTCAACTTCATGCCTATCCAAGTAAGTTAATATGAAGCCTAGACCCGACCAGATAACAACTAATCTCAATTTTAAGTTACTGAAGTTTGGACTCGACCAGATAGCAGTTTAACTTCCTCAAATCATTGTTTAAACCTGGATACAGCTCAAGGGAGAGCGCGATACTTTTGAATCCCAATTCTACGCAAGTGAGAAGAAGGTTTTGGAACTCACTTGGCTACTTCATGAAGATAAGACTCTTAACCCCTACATTGCACCAAAGAGGATGCGCAACGTCTTTTTACCTTAGAATTTTGTATTATTTTGCCCATGGGGCATTGATGTACTAACAAATTCTATCTTATTAATATGACGTGTGTTTCTTTCTTGTTTAAAACAAATTTGAATTTCTAAATCCTTGAAAGCATTACATGAGTACATATCATTCATCATATGCATAAGCAGGTCTTCACACCAAGTTTCCTCATCTCTCTGCTATTTATTTCAGCAAGATGGATATTGAACAAACGGTCCAAGATTTGCAAGCTCCAAATTCACAATTTCAACAGCTACTCTTGACCTTGGCCAAGGGGCAAGAGGAGCTCAAGACTCTACTAGAGAAGGAAAAAGAGAAAAAGAAGAAGAAAAGAGCTGGTGTGGCTATCTTGGGCAGAAGATTTGAAGGACAAGCCAGACGTACTTTGGAATTCCCATCAACATCTGAAGAGGGGGAAGGAAAAGGTAAAGGAACTGGAGTGCCATCTGATTCTAAAGCAGAAGAATAAGAAGATGAGGACTATTCTGAACAGCAGTATCCTCCGGCCGATGACAAATACAAAAACTTGGAAGAACGTCTAGCTGCTATGGAGATACAGAGAGTGCTTGGGCTGGATTTTGAAGAGTTAGGGCTGGTATCTGGAATTGTAATCCCTCCTAAATTTAAAGTGCCGCTGTTTGCTAAGTACGATGGGGTGTCTTGTCCCAAGATGCACCTACGATCTTATGTCAGGAAAATTCAACCATATTCTTCTGACAAAGACCTGTGGGTCCATTTTTTCCAGGATAGTTTATCGGGGACACAACTGGATTGGTTTTACCAGTTGGAGAGGTATGATGTGCATAATTGGGAAGACTTGGCAGCCGCCTTCTATAAACAATATCAATACAACGCCGACTTGGCGCTAACCCGTACTCAGCTACAGAGTATGGCTATGGCTACCAATGAGGGTTTCAAAGACTACGCCCAAAAATAGAGGGATTTGGCCAGAAGGGTGCAACCACCTTTATCTGAAAGAGAGCTTGTGGACATGTTCTTGGGGACTCTGTCAGGTCCTTTATTTAATCACCTGATTGGAACACCGAGTTGACTCTAACTGGCGAAAGGGTGGAAGTCGGTATTAGAAGCGGAAAAATTCAGAAAGATGCATCTACCTCTGCTGTTGCAAAAAAGCCCTTCACGGGAAAGAAGGAAGTGTATGCTGTCTATGCCCAGAGGAATCAGGGAAGAACCGAACGACGACCAACAGTGGGGGCCGTTATGATTCAAAAATCTGCATCAGACCAACCGAGAAACAATCCGCCGAGAAATGATCAGCCGAGGGATAACCAGCAAAGGGTGGAAAGGCCTGTAAGGCAATTCACCAAGATAAACATGACTCCTGCTCAAGTCCTACCCCATCTCTTGAAGTTGAACCTGGCCATGCTAAAGGAGGCCCTTAAAAATCCTAACACTACTTCTCCACATTACCATCCCAACACCAGATGTGCTTATCATTCAGAAAGTCCAGGGCATGACACCAACAACTGTTGGGCCCTGAAGAATAAGATTCAGGATCTAATTGATCCAAGGAAGTTGAATTTGAAGCTCCGGAAAAGCTGAATGTTATCTCCGCCCCAATGCCGAGGCATGGGCACAATGCCAATGTTGTGGAAGAAGATCTGTTTGTTTCTACTGTGGATGAACTGTCAACTCCTCTCCTAACCATCAAGTTGAATTTGTTAAAGGCTGGGGTGTTCCCAGGATGTGACAAAGATTTCCATGCTTGCCTGTCCTCCCCATTTGACTGTCCTCTATTGAAGAAAGGAATCCAACAACTGATTGATAACAAGGAAATTTTGTTTGAGAAAGCTCCTGTCTCACCCATTCCAGTTCCCGAAGTTTCAATAATAACCATATACGCCAATCCTTCCAGGGTTCCTAAAAAACCCGCTAGGATTACATATGCTCCTATGACTACTCCGTTGAAGATAACAATGCCCGGGCCAACCCCGTACAAAATCGACAAAATGGTACCATGGAACTATGGTGGAGAAATATACTATCATGGTGTCAAACAGATTGAACAGACCATTGAAGAAGAAAGCTCTAAGGAGGATAATCCCAATATCAGTAACATTACTGGAACAAGCAAAATTACTCGTAGTGGGAGAATCTTTTCTCCAGAGATTGCTCCTCCAGCAGCAGTCTTTGGACCCGTGGCCATCCCGAAGATTACCCCTGTGATTGTACCTACAAGTGTACCCACCAACAATGACAATACAATTCCCATCCCTGTTTCCGATGCTGAGAAAAAGGAAAGAGTGTTCAAGAGGAGCCTGTCTTGACGAAGGCTCAGTCACTAGTCATTCCTGAAACATTCCAGAAAGAGATGGAAGAGATTCTGAGGATCATTAAGAAAAGTGATTACAATATTATTGAACAACTGGGGCAGACCCCTTCCAAAATATCTATGTTAGCCCTGTTGCTGTGCTCTGAGGCACATGCTAAAGCTTTGGTCAAGTTTTTGAAGACGGCCCACGTGCCACAAGAAACCTCCGCTGATCAATTCCGGGAATGTTTGGCCAGCTTAACAGCTGATAATGGCCTGGGATTCTCCGATGCAGACTTGACCTCCAAAGGGAGAAAACTTAATGACGCGCTACATGTCTCGGTGGAGTGTAGGGGAACCACCCTAGCTCATGTTTTGGTTGATACTAGGTCGTCTTTAAATGTATTGCCGAAGAAAGCCTTGGATAGGTTGGATTATGAAGGCCTAGCCCTGAAACCCAGCAACATCATTGTCAGAGCCTTTGATGGTTCTAAGAGGATGGTCCATGGAGAGGTGGACATCCTGATTAAGGTGGGAACTGAAACCTTCAACTCCATATTCTACGTGATGGACATTCGTCCTTCCTGTTCTTTCCTGTTGGGAAGACCTTGGATTCACCATGCTGGAGCTGTCACTTCCACTCTGCATCAAAAGCTCAAGTACCCTGTCTAGGGGAAAATCATAATTGTTCATGGCAAAGAGGAGTACATGATCAGTCATCTTAATTCTTTTCGTTATGTGGAATTAGATGGTGAATTCATAGAGACCCCTTTCCAACACTTCGAAGAAGTCTCTGAAGAGATAGTGACGACCAAAACAGTGTCCTCAACTCCTGTGATCACAAGACCTCCGCCTCAGATGTCTTCTTTAAAGGATGCTAGGGCAGTTGTGGAAGAAGGCAGATCCATAATATGGGGGCAGCTCCAAGAATTTCCTTTCAAATTAGACAAATTTGGCTTGGGATTTACTTCGACTGGTCAGAAGGCCGTGCGCCGCTCCCGTGCCGGAGGGCCACCTGTGAACATCAGCCACCGAGGGGTTAATGCGCTAGAGGATAGTGAAGAAGAGGGAAACTTGGAAGACTAGATTTTCCCTACTGTTGGCGGAGGACTGTGCAACTGGGAAGCAAAAGACTTTGTTCCGATTACTTTCATAAATCAATAATTTATCTTTTCCGTTTCTGTTGGACTGTAATAATTCACAAACAATTCGTACTTTTTCAACCTTGTGTCTTACCCGAGGCACATAGGTCCATTTGTAAGGGTTCCTATTTTCATTTCATATGTCATTTTAATGAATCATGGACGCTTTTCATATATAAACCTTTTGTGCTTATTGTCTTTCTTTTACATTTTGTTATTTTAAGATGGTTATGTCCCTTACACACACCCACACTCACAAATGCAGGTACCCTTCCATTCCGGAACCCATGGGTAACGATACTGCTATAGCCTTCAGTGACTCTGAAGATCTAGTCAACCAAGCCGAATTCGAAGGTGAGGAAGATTGTGAGGTGCCAGGGGAATTGGCTAGACTTCTACAACAAGAGGAAAGAGCAATTCAGCCTCATGAAGAGCAGTTGGACACAATCAACTTGGGAACTGAGGATGACAAAAAGGAAATCAAGATAGGTGCCAATCTAGAGCCGAGTGTCAAGGAGCGCCTAATTCAGCTACTGCATGATTATGTTAAAATCTTCGCCTGGTCATACGAAGACATGCCGGGACTCGATACAGACATTGTGGTACACCGTCTCCCCACAAGAGAAGACTGTCCACCAGTGAAACAAAAGGTCCGCCGCATGTGACCTGACATGTCAGAGAAGATCAAAGCAGAAGTTATGAAACAGTTCAATTCTGGATTTCTGGATGTTACTTCCTATCCACAATGGGTTGCTAACATTGTGCCCGTGCCTAAGAAGGACAGAAAAGTGAGAATGTACGTGGATTATAGAGACTTAAATAGGGCCAGTCCTAAAGATGATTTTCCACTTCCGCACATTGACATCTTGGTTGACAACACAGCTCAGCACAAAGTATTTTCTTTCATGGACGGATTCTCTGGCTATAACCAGATCAAAATGGCACCTGAGGACATGGAGAAAACTACTTTTGTCACACAGTGGGGTATGTTCTGCTACAAAGTGATGCCATTCGGACTGAAGAATGCCAGGGCAACCTATCAACGTGCCATAGTAGCTTTGTTTCATGATATGATACATCATGAGATAGACTTATACGTAGATGACATGATAGCCCGATCACAAACTGAAGAAGAACACCTCGATCACTTGCAAAAGCTGTTTGTCAGGTTGAAGGAGTACAAGCTCAGATTGAACCCAAACAAGTGTACATTCGGAGTCCGGTCCTGTAAGCACTTAGGTTTCATTGTCAGCAACAAAGGCATCGAGGTTGATCCTGCCAAAGTCAAAGCTATACAAGAAATTCCTGCTCCTCGCACTGAGAAGGAGGTCAGAGGTTTCTTGGGACGCCTAAACTATATTGATAGGTTCATTTCTCACCTAACGTCTACTTGTGAACCAATTTTCAAGCTGTTGAAGAAATATCAGGTAGTTCGATGGAATGATGACTGTCAAATTGCTTTCGATAGAATCAAGGAGTATTTGCTGGAACCTCTTGTCCTATTGCCACCTGTGATACGGTGGGAGAACTGACTATGGGTTTTGCGTTTGTATTCACACTTGTTCGGTTGAGAAAGAGTCGCCACCGACTTTTTATTTTATCCTAAAGGAAAGGTTAAAAAAAGCACAACAAAAACCTTTTGAGATATTTCGTGGGTCCGGGGGGTAGATTATGAAAAGGGAAGGTATTAGCACCCTTTTCATCCATGGTTATCCATGGGCTCTTAGTTACTTGTTTTTTTTTAGATCACTTGCCTTGATTTTCGATTGCTTGAAAATGGTGTGTGTGTGTTTTGAAAATGTTTTTGAAGAGATGCCTTGTCTTAGGCAACCATTGTAATGACTCGTGTTTGAGTATATACAAAGGTGTGTATCTTTTCGAAAAGATGTTTCAAATGTTTTTTTGAGGGTTTGTTTTGAAAGTGTGTATGAAATGTGGTTTTTTGAAAAGAAGGCAAGTGTTTTTGCAAGTTGATCTCAAGTAACTAAGAGTTTTGTCTACCCTATTATACTCAAAGGTTTTCTCTATGTTTTCAACCCTTTTGAACAATTTTGTTCCACCATTGAATTTGGCGGACAATCTTGCGTTTAGGAGGTTTGTTCGGGACGGGCGCGGGTCATCGTATGGACCATGAATGCAATGATGCCAAGTGTCTTTGGCAATTTGCTTTGAAGGGACTATGATCATTCCATTTAGGCAACTTTCGAAAGCTTCATCGAGGGACTTATTATCATTTGAATTTGTTTTGCCAAAGATACTCGACGTGTAAGCATGGCCCATTTTGGAAGGCAACATGTGGGATTACCCTAGAGGGTGCAAGTGTGATTGTGTATTGATTTCATGTATTTGTCTTGCATTAGGTTATCTAGCGTTTGATTTTATGTACATGCAAACCCTAGGTCTAACCATGGTATAATTGAAAGCGGTAAATTGCAAGAATTTAAAGTCTACGCTATTACAAAATAAGTATCCGGGAATGGGGGTACAAATTTACGAATGGGGATGAGACTTTAGGAATGTAATGTCCAATAAGTTACAACCAAATCGAATTTGCGATCAAATGTAAATGTAACGAATATACAAAAATAAGCAAATATATAAGGTATCAAGTACAAGTATATTGTGTAAGTGTACGTGCATATGTATATTTGTATATGTAATTATTTACAGGTGCGACAATGTGATTTTAAATGAGTATTATTAAGTATTGTTTTGACCTAAAGAAAAATTAAATGTTTATTTAATTGATTAATAATCTTGTATTTTCTTTAATATGTACAAAAAGAAAATTTAAGGAAAGAAAGTATTCTAAGTTTGAAAATTGTCATTTTTACCTTTTTTGATATAAAAGTGTATCTTTATAATTTGTATATACAAAAGAATACTCTCATTTAAAAGTTAAGAATTTAAATTATGTAAAAAAAAATGTATTTTTATGTATTTTAGTATTAATGTATTGTTGTATTAATCTTAAGAAAAATTATATATTTATGTATAAATAGAAAATTTTCATTAAATACCTTAAATTATATTATGTACAAAGAATGGTATTTTAGTTAAAAGAAAAAGGTTTTAAATTTTAATTTTATTGTGTAATAAAAAATGTATTTCATTTATTATGTAAAAAATAAAAATATTTTGATGTCAATAAATAATAAAAGAAAGGGTTTTGTTAATTTAAATGTATAAGAAAAGAAAATGATGGTTTAAAAATAGTGTGAAATAAATCAGAAATGGGCTCAAGGGTTTGAGGCCCAAATGCAATTTAGGGGGAACGAATAGAACAGGGGGGGTGAATTAGGAGTTCGCTTGGGCTTTAGATTGTATGGAACAGATTAGGCCCAGAGTTTGAAACGAATAGCTTAGGGTTCACCATTTTTGTGTTCAGTCTGGAATAAGCTTAGGGTTTGTGCGCCGTATGTTCATCGTTCTTGCTTCATCTTTCGCCATGGATTCAGAACTGTTCTTCTTGCCCTAGCCACCAGCGTTACCACCTCTTCTCCCCTCAGATTGCTTAGGCAATGATCAAACACGGTAGCGTATTATCTCAAACTTGTTAGGCGTTTTAGATTTTTGCATGTCGTGATTTTATATTCTGATTTTGTGTTTCTTTTGTTTGTTTAACGAGGTTGTGAAAAAAGATGAGGAGAGAATGTTCTACCTTGACAGAGGAGGGGAAGAAGGGAGTTTGGAGGCGCTTCAGAGGCTTTGATGGGCGGAGGGGATGCAGGCGCTTGATGCTGGACTTATGAGCTTCCTGGTATCTTTGTATATTTCTTTTGGTTTTATGATGATTATGGCCTGAAAACCTTTGTATACTTCTTTATCTCTTCTCCTCGTTGGCTTGCCTTTGTTGCCTTTTTGATTGCCTTTTTGATTTGCTTTGTATGATGCCCTGTGATGAGTACTCCTCTGAGGGCCTGCCTTGAATGTGCTTCTTTGTCCCTTCTCTGAGTTGCCTTGAATATGCTATCTTTGTCCCTTCTCTGAGTTGCCTTGAATATGCTTCTCGTTTGTTTATGGCCCAATGATGAGTACTCCTCTGAGGGTTCTGTGGTTTGGCTTTGGATGCTTTGTGCTTAGGCAAGTATGGTACTTGACAGAGGTTTTGTGGTTATTAATGTGATGATAGGCAGGTTATGCTTAGCACAAAAGTTTTTTGTTAATGGTTAAGGCAGGACAGGTTTTATGTTAGTCCTCAGGCAGGGTGAGTGTTTGGACATATGTTGAGTTGAATGGTACAGGTTTTAGGCTTGTGATGTTTCAGGCTTGAAAACTGGTTTTCTGGCTGGAGGCTTAACATGTTTATACTTAGGCAGGTCTTGGCCTTGAATGCAGGTTATATGTTTTATTAGGCCATGGTTATGAAATGGTTATGGTTAGGCTTGAACAAGTTTTACTGGTTTATTGTTAGGCTTCAGGCAGGGTGAGGCTTGTGTTTCTACTGGTTTTTCTGGTTTTTGCTTAAGGCTTCAGGGTTGACAGGTTTTTGAAGGTTCAAGCTTGTGAAGTTTCACCGGTTTTCAGGCTTGTGTGTTACCTTTGTTTTATTGCAGGTCTTGGGCATATGTTGGTTATCTTTTTTTCTGTGGAAAGGGATAAGGCTTATGCAGGTCTTGTAGAGGTTTTGAGGCTCAGGCTTCATGTTAGGCCTTTGACAGGTTATGGCCTTGACAGGTTCAGCAGGCTTGGCCTTTTGTTCATCAGGTTTTGCTTTTTGTTCAGCAGGTTTTGCCTTTCTTTGTGGTGTATTGGTTTTGCTCTCCCTCTTTACTGCACTGTGTTCAGTTCTTTATATTTTCTTCCTTCCTGCCTAAAGCCTAAACCTACTTTCTTTTTCTCTGTTTCTTCTCTCTCAGTACAGTTTGCATTAAATATTGTTTATGCTTTTGTACTTTCTGAAAGGGCCACTTATTTGGGAAATGATGAAAATGAGTGTTTGCTTGCATATCAATTTTCCTCTGCATATTTGTCCCTTCTTGACAGCTTCTTGTACTTTGTATCTTTTGATATCTTCTTTATTGACAGCTTGGGTACCTTTTTGGATAGTAACTTGTACTTTGACAGTTTTGGATGGTTTGAAAGTTGTGATTCAGTTTGGACTTTCTGTTTGTATTGAACTATGCAGTTTGACAATTTTTGAATTGTGCAATTTGACTTTTGTGCATTCATTTTTAGCAAATAAAAACTCGTCCCTCTTTGTGAACCGGGAGAAATCCCGTGATTTGCAGAGAGTGTTAACTGATCCCAGTCAGTGGCCCTTAATGATGAACTGTAATTTTATTTATCTGTCATTGACTTTTCTCCTTTTCTCTTGCAGATGAATAATTGAATGGAGAGGGGTATTAAATGAAGAATGAAGAATTGGAGACTTAGAAAAAATAGGATAGTTTCATTTTTTTATTTAAATTTAAATTAATGTAAAATCATTGTTGTAAATAAATTGTAAACAATAATTGTACGAATAATTTAAAAATAAATAAAAGTTTTCATTATCCAATTAATTCTATTTCCTCCTTTTTCAATTATTTACTTTTTATTTATAGTTCTTTAAATTAAAATAACTTAAAATTAAATTCCAGATATTTAATCTTTAGAATAATAAATAATCAACTAAACATTGATTCCACGTTGATCAAAACAATGAACTTGGCGCTTCCATCATCCAAAGCAAAGCACAGTCAAACGCAATAACTGATCAGACGCATTCCCTTCTTACTGATTTCTTACCAAACACTGTAAATCCAAACTGAATGTATCCTTTGACTGATTCAAACAAACAAATGTGAATTCAAACCAAATGCCTTCCTTTACTGATTAAATCAAACAATGCGTATTCAAACCAAATCCCGGAACAAACTTGCAAAGCATCGTAGAATTAAATCTTTCTGAAGAACCACGCACGAAAAACCCTAATTCCTGATTAAATGCCAAAGAACGTTCGCCTGATCAAAGTTGAGCCAAAGTCAATCAAAACCCTAAGCCAACTGTGTGAAATATTCCAGAGCCCTGAAAAATCAATAAAACCCTAATTGTGTCCTGACTGACGAGAAAAGTCTGTTTAACCGATTCTTGAGCCAATCTGAAAAATCAGGAAATGCCTGAAGCTGTGATTTCTTGAGGAAAAATGCGAGGGCAAATTTTGGGGTACAACAGTTGCCCCTGTTCAATCTTCTTGAACCTGAAGAGTTAGATTGGCAAGTTTGCCTTTCGCGACTTGAAGGTAAAAGAAGATTGGACACTAAAGTACCCAGAAAATTTGCACTCGGCGATGTGATGGTAGAGGTGAATGGGCTTAAAGATGCCATTTGGTGATGGGCTTAAAGATGCCATCTTGATGCGATAGAATCTTGTCGGGGATGGGCTTAGAGATGCCATCTGAGAATGGGCTTAAAGATGCCATTTGGCGGCTGCTGATAGGAGGATAGGCTTAAAGATGCCATCTGGAAATGGGCTTAAAGATGCCATTTGGTGATGTTGAACTGTATGTCAATGGTGAGTGGACGAGTATCAGAAAGGCACCCATGTTTTGGAACATCTCTGAACCGGGGGTCCGAGCAAGCAATAGATTGACATCCATGTCTGGAGAATCCGTGAACCGTTTTCAGGAGTTGAGAAGAGTCTGAACAAGTGATAGGTTAACATCCGTTACTGGAGAACCCGTGAACTGTTTTCAGCAGTTGCATCTGAACAAGTTGGTACATTAACATCCGTTGTTGGGAAGAATCCGTAAACTGTTTTTAGAAGTCTTGAAGTTGAATAAGCAATAGAGCAACATCCGTTGTTGGGAAGCGTCCGTAAACTGTTTTCAAAAGTTGCATCGGAACAAGTTGGTAGATTAACATCCATTGTTGGGAAGAATCCGTAAACTGTTTTCATAAGTCTTGAAGTTGAATAAGCAATAGAGCAGCATCCGTTGTTGGGAAGCGTCCGTAAACTGTTTTCAAAAGTTGCATCTGAACAAGTTGGTAGATTAACATCCGTTGTTGGGAAGAATCCGTAAACTGTTTTCAGAAGTCTTGAAGTTGAATAAGCAATAGAGCAGCATCCGTTGTTGGGAAGCGTCCGTAAACTGTTTTCAAAAATTGCATCTGAACAAGTTGGTAGATTAACATCCGTTGTTGGGAAGAATCCGTAAACTGTTTTCAGAAGTCTTGAGAAGAATCTGAACAAGTGATAGGTTAACATCCGTTACTGGAGAACCCGTGAACTGTTTTCAGAAGTCTTGAAGAGGAACCGGTGTAGGGCTTCCTGATGATGAGCTCGTGTAAAACTGCATCTGGATGAATCTGGAATAAGTATCAGAATGTCGCCGTGTCCGGGTCACGTCTGAACTATTTCTGGATGAATCTCGGAAGATGATCTTTGTCTGTCGACTAATCTTTCCTGAAAAGGTAAAGGGTTAGTTGCATGCAATGTTATGATGCATGATGCAATGTATATGACATCAATGTTTATGACATGATTGTGATGAATGCGCATGTAAGCTGATGAGTTATCTTGCTGAGGATAGATGAATCCTGGATGGCTACAGATAAAAGAATCTTGACTGCTGCCTGGGAGAATAATTCTTTGGCTGCTGCTGTGGAGGGCAAGAGTCTTCAATTGTTGAAAATGAGAAGTCTGGGGACCCTTGTTGGGGAAATCAGAAGCTTGGGTTGTATGCCAAACTACTGGGGTCTTCCTGTTTTGAGGAGATCTGTGTAGGATTTCCTGACGATGAGTCCGTGTAAAACTGCATCGGGTTCTTGAACACTTTTGACATTCAAATGCCCCAAGTGGTGATGTAGATAATTTCCTGGCTTGTTACAGGTGTCGATCCACAAACTCTTCAGACGTGCCCTAGCTAGATACAGGAATCAAGTCTGGAAATAGTCGTCAACAGATATGCCCTGGCTGGATACAGGAATCGAATCTGGAAATAGTCGTCAACAGATATGCCCTGGCTGGATACAGGAGTCGAATCCTCAAACTCTTCAGACGTGCCCTGGCTAGATACAGGAATCGAGTCTGGAAATAGTCGTCAACAGATATGCCCTGGATAGATACAGGAATCGAATCTGGAAATAGTCGTCAACAGATATGCCCTGGTTGGATACAGGAATCGAATCTGGAAATAGTCGTCAACAGATATGCCCTAGCTGGATACAGGAATCGAATCTGGAAATAGTCGTCAACAGATATGCCCTGGCTGGATACAAGAATCGAATCCTCAAACTCTTCAGACGTGCCCTGACTAGATACAGGAATCGAGTCTGGAAATGTGATAGTTGATTTGTTGAACACTTTTGACATTCGAATGCCCCAAGTGGTGATGAAGGAGTCTTGAATCAGATTACTCTGCATATTGAGAGATTTCTTGAAATCTTGACTGGACTGCCCCAGGTTAATTGGATTTTGAAAGATCTGTTGGACCTTGACTGGACTGCCCCAGGTTGATTGGATGGTGACATATCATGCCCCTTGTTGATAGGAGATGTGTAAAGGAAGTGTCGTCCTTTTGAAGTGATTTGGCTCACTGAGAGAGTTTTCGTTCCTCCGAAAATTCGCTGTATGAATTTCTTCGCTGTTAAACAAAAAGCCAAATGCAGACAGTGATATTCAAATAATGCAAAGTTTATGTTTGTCTCGAAGTTTTGAAGAATGCGTTTTTTAGCAGAAAACTTTTTATAAGACAGATCAACACAAGATTTAGAGCAAAGCCTTACAAGAGTCAGGATACCTTTTTTAATAGTATGCTTTCGAACTAACCCATGCTTCAATTAGGACTTTTGAAGGGTTGTAACGTGGCTTGGTTCACGGTTTAAGAAACAAAGGATAAAGGCTCAAAGTATATTTGTACCCACCCGCTCTTCGTGATGTTCTTCAACCTAAGCTCAGTTAATTGTGCGTCACACTCTGTTTTGAGTTTGGAACGACTTTTGGACGATGGTTCACCGGTTGAATTTGGGGAGACAGTCATCATCTCCTCTTTTCTTTTTCAACATTTTTCATGTTGTTGAGGATTTTGTAACGACCTCACTATTTTGATTTTGATTTGTTATCCCTAACTTTTGCCTGACTGTTACCATTTTCCGGGATTACCGTCAGCGGGATGCCCTAGCTTTCTTAAGCCTCCTTTATAGGTTTTGGCTTGGTGGGCTTTTCTCTTTTGAGAGATTGACTGTCTATGTGATAGGGAACCACCCCTGTCTTTTGATTCCAAAGGAATGTTTTCTTTTTCGACATCGTTCGTTGTGTTACGAACTTGAGTTTGCGACTTCAATGTGCATTTTCTCTTGAATTAACTGAGAGACTACCCTGCCCCAGGTTTATATCAAAGGTTTTGATTGTTTAGAACAGAAAACTCCTACTTCTTTGGCTCGAAGGGGTTGACTAGGGATTAACTTCCTTATAACTCCAGTGTTTGGGAATTGAAAGAAATGCCTGTACATCATCAGCAAGGTCTGTTCAAAAGCATACTGTATAAGATCATGGTATTGTTTCGTCATCCTCCCTCTAAAGGCTTGCAGCTTTTTATCAAGAGTCAAATATCATAACGAAAAGCATAAGAGTAGTGAAACGAATGGATGAATTCAAGACAAATATATGCAATGCATTAATGAAAACAAAGTTTAACATCAACAAATAATTGTTTGACAGCAAAAGAAATTACAACTTTGAAAATTCAAAAAGAAGCAAAAGTCTTTCAGCTTGAGCTTCGTCACTTCAGGTGGAGAACCCTTTAACGGAAGATTTTCATCTCGCCGTCTGGCATGAATTCCAGCACCCCAATGTCGATCAGATCTTGAATCTTGTTCTTCAAGGCCCAACAGTCTTTGGTGTCGTGTCCCGGGCTGTAGGAATGGTAAACACAAAATGCATCGGGAAGATAGTTAGGAGAGGAGGTATTGAGCTTCTGAGGAGGATCCCTTAGGGTGAGTAAGTTGACCTCCAACAGGCGCTTCAGTATGAAGAATGATGGTATTTCAGTCTCCGTGAACTGTCTTCCCGACGTTTCTTGCTTACGCCGATTACCCCGTTGACGTTGGCGAGGTTGTTGAGGGGCTTGTGACCCTGAAACAAGCGAAGGAGCCTTCCCCTTGTCTTCTTGAGTGGCTGGAGGCTGAGCGGTGACTTGCTCTTCAACCCCAGATGTTTTCCCCAGTTGGTTGTTTGGAAGCAGTTGGCGGACAAGAACTCTGAGCTCCTCTTGTCTTTGAGATAGGTCTTGGATGAGAGCCATCTGTCCCACCAACTGTCCCATCACTTGGGTCCTCAAGGTTGTCAGATCAAACTGCAGCTCCGCAAGCTGATCACTCCTGGCATTGTTGGAATTCTCCAAGCCCTTTGTGAGGAGATCTTTCATCTCTTCTTGCCCCAGAGACAAGTTCAGGAACATCTCCTGCAGCTGAGCAGTCTGGTCTTGGATGTCTTTGACAGACCTTTCTAGAGCCATCTCTTGCTGAAATAAACAGCAGGAGAGTAAGGAAACCTGAAAAAGGAAAGACTGTCAAAATGCAATGCATGATATGTGGATGCATGCTTTCAAGGATCTCTTGGGGTAAACATAAGAAAATGTTAGAGGTTGAACTTGGATCTTTGATTGGAGAACTTTGCACCGGTGGATGTCTTTCCACGAGAATCAAGCTCACCATGTCAAGTGGGTCATCGCCACTGATTCAAGTTGTTGCACTTGATCTTTGATTGGAGAGCTTTGTATCGGTGGATGTCTTTCCACGAGAATCAAGCTCACCATGTCGAGTGGGTCATAGCCACTGATTCAAGTTGTTGTACTTGATCTTTGATGGCATTTGTTTAGAGGAGAAACCTCTTGCCCCTTGGTAGATGTCTGGTTCAACGTAACACTGCATCAAAAGAACCCTCGAGATCCTTGAAATGGTTATTGAAAATGCTATGGTATGATGTCATGATGTCATGCACATGTATGTGAAAAACAAGTGAGTGTATATACAGGCAAACATATTCACACAAAGCAAACAAGTCCTTAGGTTTAGGCTTGCATGGGGTTCAGGTACTACCCTCTTTCAGTTTCGTTGGTAAAAACCTGTCCTATCAAAAGTAACCGGGTTCTAGAGGATCTCAAATCATTGGCTACCCTCGATCGGTTATAACTCCAACATCGCTATCTTTTCTTGCGGCCGGAACCATCGCGAGAGTTTAGCCTCAATGAGTGTAGCATACTGCTACTGTTCTAATGGCCAAGTTGGGTCAATTTAGGGTTCTAAGGTCGGTTGGTGCTTAACGACTCCTTGGAAGACCCATATTCTCCCCGTTTCAACACGAGGGATATCGGTACAGACCAAGGTGCCACACCAACGTAGCCACTGCTTCACCCATGTCGGTATACGCCGGACAGGTCCCTCACAGATTATGCTACCTAAAAAGGGTATTCCCCAGATCCGGGTTAGGATCTATGAAACTCCGATACAAAGCCCACAAATGTAAAAGCAAACAAAGCAATCAATTGAAAATAAAGGTGATCTAAACCCTAAGGTAACCCCACTTTTAGGTATCCCCAGCAGAGTCGCCAGTTCTGTGATACGGTGGGAGAACTGACTATGGGTTTTGCGTTTGTATTCGCACTTGTTCGGTTGAGCAAGAGTCGCCACCGACTTTTTATTTTATCCTAAAGGAAAGGTTAAAAAAAAGCACAGCAAAAACCTTTTGAGATATTTCGTGGATCCGGGGGGTAGATTATGAAAAGGGAAGGTATTAGCACCCTTTTCATCCATGGTTATCCATGGGCTCTTAGTTACTTGTTTTTTTTTAGATCACTTGCCTTGATTTTCGATTGCTTGAAAATGGTGTGTGTGTGTGTTTTGAAAATGTTTTTGAAGAGATGCCTTGTCTTAGGCAACCATTGTAATGACTCGTGTTTGAGTATATACAAAGGTGTGTATCTTTTCGAAAAGATGTTTCAAATGTTTTTTTGAGGGTTTGTTTTGAAAGTGTGTATGAAATGTGGTTTTTTTAAAAGAAGGCAAGTGTTTTTGCAAGTTGATCTCAAGTAACTAAGAGTTTTGTCTACCCTATTATACTCAAAGGTTTTCTCTATGTTTTCAACCCTTTTGAACAATTTTGTTCCACCATTGAATTTGGCGGACAATCTTGTGTTTAGGAGGTTTGTTCGGGACGGGCGCGGGTCATCGTATGGACCATGAATGCAATGATGCCAAGTGTCTTTGGCAATTTGCTTTGAAGGGACTATGATCATTCCATTTAGGCAACTTTCGAAAGCGTCATCGAGGGACTTATGATCATTTGAATTTGTTTTGCCAAAGATACTCGACGTGTAAGCATGGCCCATTTTGGAAGGCAACATGTGGGATTACCCTAGAGGGTGCAAGTGTGATTGTGTATTGATTTCATGTATTTGTCTTGTATTAGGTTATCTAGCGTTTGATTTTATGTACATGCAAACCCTAGGTCTAACCATGGTATAATTGAAAACGGTAAATTGCAAGAATTTAAAGTCTACGCTATTACAAAATAAGTATCCGGGAATGGGGGTACAAATTTACGAATGGGGATGAGACTTTAGGAATGTAATGTCCAATAAGTTACAACCAAATCGAATTTGCGATCAAATGTAAATGTAACGAATATACAAAAATAAGCAAATGTATAAGGTATCAAGTACAAGTATATTGTGTAAGTGTACGTGCATATGTATATTTGTATATGTAATTATTTATAGGTGCGACAATGTGATTTTAAATGAGTATTATTAAGTATTGTTTTGACCTAAAGAAAAATTAAATGTTTATTTAATTAATTAATAATCTTGTATTTTTTTTAATATGTACAAAAAGAAAATTTAAGGAAAGAAAGTATTCTAAGTTTGAAAATTGTCATTTTTACCTTTTTTGATATAAAAGTGTATCTTTATAATTTGTATATACAAAAGAATACTCTCATTTAAAAGTTAAGAATTTAAATTATGTAAAAAAAAATGTATTTTTATGTATTTTAGTATTAATGTATTGTTGTATTAATCTTAAGAAAAATTATATATTTATGTATAAATAGAAAATTTTCATTAAATACCTTAAATTATATTATGTACAAAGAATGATATTTTAGTTAAAAGAAAAAGGTTTTACATTTTAATTGTATTGTGTAATAAAAAATGTATTTCATTTATTATGTAAAAAATAAAAATATTTTGATGTCAATAAATAATAAAAGAAAGGGTTTTGTTAATTTAAATGTATAAGAAAAGAAAATGATGGTTTAAAAATAGTGTGAAATAAATCAGAAATGGGCTCAAGGGTTTGAGGCCCAAATGCAATTTAGGGGGAACGAATAGAACAGGGGGGGTGAATTAGGAGTTCGCTTGGGCTTTAGATTGTATGGAACAGATTAGGCCCAGAGTTTGAAACGAATAGCTTAGGGTTCACCGTTTTTGTGTTTAGTCTGGAATAAGCTTAGGGTTTGTGCGCCGTTTGTTCATCGTTCTTGCTTCATCTTTCGCCATGGATTCAAAACTGTTCTTCTTGCCCTAGCCACCAGCGTTACCACCTCTTCTCCCCTCAGATTGCTTAGGCAATGATCGAACACGGTAGCGTATTATCTCAAACTTGTTAGGCGTTTTAGATTTTTGCATGTCGTGATTTTATATTCTGATTTTGTGTTTATTTTGTTTGTTTAACGAGGTTGTGAAAAATATGAGGAGAGAATGTTCTACCTTGACAGAGGAGGGGAAGAAGGGAGTTTGGAGGCGCTTCGGAGGCTTTGATGGGCGGAGGGGATGCATGCGCTTGATGCTGGACTTATGAGCTTCCTGGTATCTTTGTATATTTCTTTTGGTTTTATGATGATTATGGCCTGAAAACCTTTGTATACTTCTTTATCTCTTCTCCTCGTTGGCTTGCCTTTGTTGCCTTTTTGATTGCCTTTTTGATTTGCTTTGTATGATGCCCTGTGATGAGTACTCCTCTGAGGGCCTGCCTTGAATGTGCTTCTTTGTCCCTTCTCTGAGTTGCCTTGAATATGCTATCTTTGTCCCTTCTCTGAGTTGCCTTGAATATGCTTCTCGTTTGTTTATGGCCCAATGGTGAGTACTCCTCTGAGGGTTCTGTGGTTTGGCTTTGGATGCTTTGTGCTTAGGCAAGTATGGTACTTGACAGAGGTTTTGTGGTTATTAATGTGATGATAGGCAGGTTATGCTTAGCATAAAAGTTTTTTGTTAATGGTTAAGGCAGGACAGGTTTTATGTTAGGCCTCAGGCAGGGTGAGTGTTTGGACATATGTTGAGTTGAATGGTACATGTTTTAGCCTTGTGATGTTTCAGGCTTGAAAACTGGTTTTCTGGATGTAGGCTTAACAGGTTTATACTTAGGCAGGTCTTGGCCTTGAATGCAGGTTATATGTTTTATTAGGCCATGGTTATGAAATGGTTATGGTTAGGCTTGAACAAGTTTTACTGGTTTATTGTTAGGCTTCAGGCAGGGTGAGGCTTGTGTTTCTACTGGTTTTTCTGGTTTTTGCTTAAGGCTTCAGGGTTGACAGGTTTTTGAAGGTTCAAGCTTGTGAAGTTTCACCGGTTTTCAGGCTTGTGTGTTACCTTTGTTTTATTGCAGGTCTTGGGCATATGTTGGTTATCTTTTTTTCTGTGGAAAGGGATAAGGCTTATGCAGGTCTTGTAGAGGTTTTGAGGCTCAGGCTTCATGTTAGGCCTTTGACAGGTTATGGCCTTGACAGGTTCAGCAGGCTTGGCCTTTTGTTCATCAGGTTTTGCTTTTTGTTCAGCAGGTTTTGCCTTTCTTTGTGGTGTATTGGTTTTGCTCTCCCTCTTTACTGCACTGTGTTCAGTTCTTTATATTTTCTTCCTTCCTGCCTAAAGCCTAAACCTGCTTTCTTTTTCTCTTTTTCTTCTCTCTCAGTACAGTTTGCATTAAATATTGTTTATGCTTTTGTACTTTCTGAAAGGGCCACTTCTTTGGGAAATGATGAAAATGAGTGTTTGCTTGCATATCAATTTTCCTCTGCATATTTGTCCCTTCTTGACAGCTTCTTGTACTTTGTATCTTTTGATATCTTCTTTGTTGACAGCTTGGGTACCTTTTTGGATAGTAACTTGTACTTTGACAGTTTTGGATGGTTTGAAAGTTGTGATTCAGTTTGGACTTTCTGTTTGTATTGAACTATGCAGTTTGACAATTTTTGAATTGTGCAATTTGACTTTTGTGCATTCATTTTTAGCAAATAAAAACTCGTCCCTATTTGTGAACCGGGAGAAATCCCGTGATTTGCAGAGAGGGTTAACTGATCCCAGTCAGTGGCCCTTAATGATGAACTGTAATTTTATTTATCTGTCATTGACTTTTCTCCTTTTCTCTTGCAGATGAATAATTGAATGGAGAGGGGTATTAAATGAAGAATGAAGAATTGGAGACTTAGAAAAAATAGGATAGTTTCATTTTTTTATTTAAATTTAAATTAATGTAAAATCATTGTTGTAAATAAATTGTAAACAATAATTGTACGAATAATTTAAAAATAAATAAAAGTTTTCATTATCCAATTAATTTTATTTCCTCCTTTTTCAATTATTTACTTTTTATTTATAGTTCTTTAAATTAAAATAACTTAAAATTAAATTCCAGATATTTAATCTTTAGAATAATAAATAATCAACTAAACATTGATTCCACGTTGATCAAAACAATGAACTTGGCGCTTCCATCATCCAAAGCAAAGCACAGTCAAACGCAATAACTGATCAGACGCATTCCCTTCTTACTGATTTCTTACCAAACACTGTAAATCCAAACTGAATGTATCCTTTGACTGATTCAAACAAACAAATGTGAATTCAAACCAAATGCCTTCCTTTACTGATTAAATCAAACAATGCGTATTCAAACCAAATCCCGGAACAAACTTGCAAAGCATCGTAGAATTAAATCTTTCTGAAGAACCACGCACGAAAAACCCTAATTCCTGATTAAATGCCAAAGAACGTTTGCCTGATCAAAGTTGAGCCAAAGTCAATCAAAACCCTAAGCCAACTGCGTGAAACATTCCAGAGCCCTGAAAAATCAATAAAACCCTAATTGTGTCCTGACTGACGAGAAAAGTCTGTTTAACCGATTCTTGAGCCAATCTGAAAAATCAGGAAACGCCTGAAGCTGTGATTTCTTGAGGAAAAATGCGAGGGCAAATTTTGGGGTACAACACCACCCGTCGAAGGAAGACCGATAATCATGTATCTGACCGTCCTAGAGAATTCAATGGGGTGCGTATTGGTCCAACATGACGAGTCTGGCCGAAAAGAGCATGCCATTTATTACCTTAGCAAAAAGTTTACCGACTGTGAGACCCGATACTCACTGCTCAAGAAAACTTGTTGCGCTTTGGTATAGGCTGCTCGCCGGCTAAGGCAGTATATGTTGACTCATACCACTTTGCTGATATCTAAGATGGATCCAATCAAGTACATCTTTGAGAAGCTTGCTTTATCTGGAAGGATAACTAAATGGCAGATGATCCTGACGGAATACGACATACAGTACACGACCCAAAAAGCTATAAAGGGGAGTGTGCTAGCTGACCATCTGGCTCATCAAGCTGTTGAAGATTACCAATCCATGAGGTTCGACTTCCCTGACAAAGACATCATGACATTGGACAACGTTAAATAATTCAGACCATATGACGGACCTGAACAAGGATCCCGATGGACCGTGTACTTTGATGGGGCCTCTAATGCACTTGGAAACAGTATCGGCGCGATACTCATTTCCCCAGAAGGTTGCCATATACCTTTCACCGCCAGAATTTTCTTCAACTGTACAAACAACATGGCAGAGTACGAAGCGTGCATCTTTGGACTCAAGGCTGCCATAGACTTGGGAATCAAATCTTTGATTGTGTTTGGGGACTCAGCTTTGGTCATCAGTCAGATCAAAGGAGAGTGGGATACTAAACATCCAAACCTCATCCCTTACAAAGAACATGTCTTGACATTGTTACCACATTTCGAGCAGATTACCTTCGAGCACTTTCCGCGAGAAGAAAATCAGCTAGCAGATGCTCTAGCTACAATGTCATCCATGTTTAAACTTGATTGGGACAATGAGGCTCCCCAAATCTCCATTGAACGGATGGACGAACCTGCACATTGTCACGAGATTAATACCGAAGAAGTAGTGGACCAGCCGTGGTTTCACGAAGTCAAAAGGTATCTCGAGGTTCAAGAATACCCTGAAGAAGCTTTCGTCAACGACAAAAAGTTCTTAAGGAGATTCTCGGTAAAGTTCTTCTTGAGCAATGGCATCCTGTACAAGCGCAATCATGATTCTGTTCTGCTCCGTTGTGTGGGCAAAGTTGAAGCTGAAAGGATTATGGCTGAATTGCATGAGGGTACCTTTGGGACTCATTCTAGCAGGCATACGATGGCTAAGAAGATTCTACGGGCAGGCTACTACTGGTCTACCATGGAAGCTGAATGCTATCAACACTCCCGAACTTGCCATAAATGTCAAATCTATGTGGACAAGGTGCATGTGCCTCCTGTTCCTCTAAATGTCTTAACATCTCCTTGGCCATTCGCTATGTGGGGAATCGACATGATTGGAGAGATCAAGACTACAGTATCCAATGGACACCGCTTCATTCTGGTGGCCATTGACTATTTCACCAAGTGGGTCGAAGCGACTTCCTTCGCATCTGTTACTAAGAATATTGTTTCCCGCTTCATCAAGCAGAACCTTATTTGCCGGTACGGTATCCCCGAAAGGATCATCACTGACAACGGTACAAACCTTAACAATACTATGATCACTGCCCTGTGCGAGCAGTTCAAGATTTAACATCACAATTCATCCCCCTACCGACCAAAGATGAATGGTGCAGTCGAAGCTGCTAACAAAAATATCAAGAAGATCATACAAAAGATGAAAGTCACTTACAAGGACTGGCATGAGATGTTACCGTTTGCTCTTCACGGGTACCGTACCACGGCACACACATCAATTGGGGCAACACCTTATTCCTTGGTATATGGCATAGAAGTTGTTTTACCTATTGAAGTTCAGATTCCCTCCTTGAGAATCATGAAGGATGCTGGTTTGAGTGAAGATGATTGGATTCAGACCCGGCTTGATCAACTTAACTTGATTGACGAAAAGAGACTTACTGCTGTTTTCCACGGTCAGACGTACCAAAAACGGATGATTAAAGCTTTCAACAAGAAAGTCAGACGCCAGACATATCAAGTCGGGGATCTGGTGATCAAGCGCATTATCTTGCCACAAAGTGATCCCAGGGGCAAATGGACTCCTACCTACGAAGGACCATTTGTAATCAAGAACATCTTTTCTGGTGGGGCAATGATCTTAACCACCATGGACGGTGATGACCTACCGCACCCTGTGAACACAGACATAGTCAAAAGATACTACGCATAAAATGACCCGCTAGGTTGACACACCTAGGGAAAAAAGGGCATCCCGGTGAATCGAAAACCCAAAAGGGCGGTTCAGGCAAAAATTAGGGATAAAATAAAAAAATTTGTACACCCGGCAAGTTGAAAACCCGAAAGGGCGACTTGGGCAAAAAAGGGTTTCCCGGTGGACTGAAAACCCGAAAGGGCGGTCCAGGCAAAAGTTAGGGAATTAAAGCGTATGACTATGTCTCGTCGGATCACTTTAAGGTCAATCTCTTCACTGACAAACCTGGAACTTCTAATCAATCTAATCATCTTCGGACGAAGCAGCGGATGGGCAAGATATTCGGAGTTACGAAGGCTATAGTGGAATGGGAACCCCATGGGATTTTTACACACATAGCTATCTTTCTTTGTATAAAATTTTCTTACTTTTATGACACCATCCTCTTACTAGGATTTCTGTCTCCTTTGTACAAAAAACTTACTCAAAGTAAATACAAAGATATCTCTTTCATAGTACATAAAACTATTTCCCTTTTTCTTTACACTTGTGTTTTTATTTGCAAAAGCGTCCAATGATTCATTGATGAACATATGCATTTGAACATAATTACTGTTTACAAATAAACATGATGGAAAAGAATAATTACTGACAGTTTGAAAGGATAGGAAAACGTTTTTAGCCTATTCCAGGAGAAATCCCTACAATACATCATCTAGATCCCCAGCGGAGCTAAAACCTTGAAATACATATCCCCACCGGAGTTATAATTTCAAACCCTTGATCCCCGCCAGAGTTAAAACTTCAAACTCCCAAACCCCAGCGGAGCAAAAACTTTGAGTTACAGATCCCCAGTGGAGATGAAACCTTCTTCCCCAATCGAGTCAAAATTTCTTACTATCAATCCACAGTGGAAACCATCTAGTTTCTCTAAACTCCCCAGCAAGTTATCTTGAAGACTGAAAATCAACCAGATAACAGTTAACTTTTGTCTCTCCCTGACCTAGGATAACTCCCCAGTAGAATGGCAGACAACCCAAACTCCTAAACTTACTCTCCAGCAGTAAGCTTTCTTCCCACAAAGTTTTTACTCCCCAAAAGAATGAAGATTCTCATTCTCAACTCCCCAGTGAAGTCGCCAAACTTTTCATTACTCCTCAACAGAATGAAGATTCTCATTCTTAGTTCCCCGCAGAAATCATCAGAGTTTTCCCTATTCCTTAGTCGAGTAAGGATTCCCATTGTGTAATCCCCAATAGAAGTCATCAAAATTCTCTGGATTCTCCAAGCAAATTTCTCCAGCAGTTTGGCATTACTCTCACAACAGAATTTTTGTCAATACTCCAACTTCAAGACATGAAGGATCCTCACATCCCCACAGAAGTTGTCAATAATTTTTAATCTCCAACAGTCGCCCAGGATTTTCTTATCCTCAGCAGTCAAGGATTTATTTTCCCCGACAACAGTCAAGGGTTTTATTATCCCCAGCCGTCAAGGATTTATTTTCCTCCGCAATACAGCAAATCAACTTACATGCGCATACATTACATCCATATATCATAAACATTGCTAAAACACATTTATTGCATCATACATTTCATGCAACATGACTTTGTGTTTCAACTAACATTTTACCCTTTCCAGGATAAGATTAACAAGCTACCATTAACAGTATACAATCATGATACAGTACAGATACACTCCAGACGCGGAAGTCATTCTGTTGCTCATTCAGATTCAGATTTTAGATACATTTCAGATACGCTCCAGATACGGATGTCATCCTGATACTTATTCAGATTTCAACTATCAGATACAGATTAGATACGCTCCAGACATGGAAGCCATTCTATTTCTCATTCAGATTTCAACTATCAGATACAGATTAGATACGCTCCAGACACGAAAGCCATTCTATTTCTCATTCAGATTTCAACTATCAGATACAGATTAGATACGCTCCAGACACGGAAGCCATTCTATTTCTCATTCATATTCAACTATCAATTTCAAGTTCAAATACACTCCAGACACGGAATTCATTCTATCACTTATTCAGATTCTAGTTCAGATACGCTCCAGACGTGGATTCCATTCTGGCCCTTATTCAGTTTTCTGATTCAGATACAGTACAAATACACTACAGACACGAAATTCATTCTGTCGCGTATTCAAATTCAAGTTCAGATACGCTCTAGACACGAAAGGCATTCTATTTCTCATTCAGATTCAACTATCAATTTCAAGTTCAGATACACTCCAAACACGGAAGTCATTCTGTCACTTATTCAGATTCTAGTTCAGATATGCTCCAGACGCGGATGTTGATCTGGCCCTTATTCAATTTTCCGATTCAGATACAGTACAGATACACTCCAGACACGGAAGTCATTTTGTCACTTATTCAAATTCAAGTTCAGATATGCTCCATACATGGTTTCCATTCTGTCACTTATTCTGATTTTCCCCAGCTCAGAGACGGTCCAGACATGGATGCTATTTTGTTACTTACTCAGATAACAAAGTTCATATACACTCCAGACGCGGAAGTCATTCTGTTACTTATTCAGATTCACATCTTGGATACGCTCCAGATAAGGATGCTATTCCTTTGCTCATTCAGGTTCAGTCCTCAGATATAGTACAGATACGTTCCAGATATGGACACCACTCTGATGCTCATTCTTTTGACTTACAACTCAACAAACATACTTGGATAGAATCTTTAAGCCCATCTCCAACAAGATTCTATCACATCTCCAAATGGAATTATTAAGTCCATTCCCTCAACTACATTTTGATGAGTGCAAATTTACGGGCACTCTAGTGTCCAATCATCTTTTACCTTCGAGTCACGAATGAAAAAACTCGCCAATCTAACTCTTCAGGTTCAAGAAGATTGAACAGGGTCAGCTGTTGTACCCCAAAATTTTCCATCTCATTTACCAAGATTTTTCCTCACAAGACTTCTTGGACTGAAGACAGGATTAGGGTTTGCTCAGCTCAAGACCACTCCTTGCACTGATGAATTGAAATTAGGGTTTGAATTTGCACAAGGACTTTTGGACCATCAATGCTTCATATGACTTTCATACACCATCTTGGACCCCTAATATTGTTCATACCAAGTTTTAGGCCTTGAATCACATTTTTGCCCAGTCAATTGGACAGTTGACCTAAAAATCAGCTGTATTGGGGAAAAAGTCAACCATGGCCAATTTACAGTCAAACTTCATAATTTTTGATCCACAACAACGTTTTAGGCTCCTATGTACCATTTGATCAAGTTTGGATCACAACTCCTCAAGAAATTTGATCAGATCATCAAAAGGGCAAAATGGTCAAAATTAGGGTTTCGATTGAGAAAGGGCAACTTCTGATTTTTTACCTAGCCAATGGCCAATTGGGTTCAAGCATGATTTCAAGGATTCAATAGCATCATATTGACCTAATCACATATTTCAAAAGATCTCAAATGCATAGGATTGACAGATGAATTTTGCAGTCAACTGATCAAAAGTCAACTGTACACTTTAAAGTCAAACTTTGACTTTTTGGTCAAAATCAAGTGCCAAGGGTCATAATTCATCAAGATATGTCAAAATGTGAAACTTGTTGATAAAGAAACCCAAAATTGCAAATTAGGGTTTTGAGTTTGAAATTTTTCATAACTTAGAAAATTTCTAAGTATGGAAAATTTCTTATGTTTTCCCAACTTTCCACAACTTTTTCACCATGATGCAATTGGATTCAAAGAAAACTTCCAACATGAAAGTTGTAGTCCTCCATGAAATCTACAACTTTTATTCACAAAGTTTTCCCAAAATATGCTTGTATTTCAAGTTATGATTTTGTTAATAAGGGTCCATAAACTTTTTAACTTAGTGAAATTTTGCCCTAGTTTAGGCAGATTTTTGACCTAACTTCATGGCAAATTTTCACCTAGTTCCAAGAGGTATCTCAAGTTTCATTTCAAATATGGATTGTAGAGCATATTACAAGCTTTCCAAAATGTCCAATAACTCTCCAAGATCATTTATGGTTAGGGATAATCGAAGAAAGGAAAATGGCAATTTATCACTTTTGTTCAAGGCATTTTCACAATGTTACAAGTTGCAAATCAGTTTCAAACATGCTTGTACTTGGTATTACAGGTCCTAATCCCTTCTACACTCCATAATTTAATGCTAACATATTGGATATTGGCTTTATTCTGACCTATGGAGCTTTGCACAAAGAATTATTCCAAAAATGGCATAAAGTTCATAATACCATTTTGATAAAGCAAGACTTTTACAACTTTACAATTCTTGAGCCATGAGCCTGATCTTTTGTTGCAAATAAGATCTACAATTATCAGGCAAAGCATACCAACTCCTTGCAGCCCTAGAACTAGAAAGTACAACACCTTGGGCATTGTCATGTCAACTTTCTTCAAAAGCAAGCAAACTTGCAAAAGTCAAGTTAACTTGGATATCTGATAAAGAGAAGCCTTGGCATTATTCTACATAACTTCAGAACCTTGTAACAAGCCAATACACGAATCCATAGCATCCCAAACACTCTCAAACACCAAAATCACATTTTCCTACCCAAACAGGGCATCATCTGCAGAACTAAAGCCATTTCTACATTGGCTCGTGCGTTTCTCATTTTAAGACTTCAAACACATTACATACATCCCACCTAAACTATCCAGGCCCTTGTCTTGCAACTGTGTACCCTGTTTCAAGCTTCACCATTTTCATTTTGGAGGTTTGCAGGTTGACTTCTACAGAGAGATTCAAGCATCTACAAGACCAACTAAGCATTGGAAAAGCTTGAGGGAACTTCAAGGAAGCTCATACGATCTTCAGGCCCCACTCAAAGTTCCCATATTGCCATATCCAAACTCAACTGAACAAGGTATTTTTCAAAGTTCTATCTCCTTATTTAGGCATCTTTAAGCTTAGATTTGTGAAGCAAAAATGTAGTCCTTAACTTGCTGAAGTTGTACATATGCATACTTTCCATTTATATTAACTAAGCTAAGAGTATTTGGTTGTTGAACATGCTGAAAAAACTAGGTCAGAAATTAGGGCCATTAAAATTCTCCTTGGTCTTTTAGAGTTAGGTCATGTTTTTTATATCACTAGAATCGTGAGATCATGAGCTACATGTTTTGTGTTATGGGTTTTTGCTTTTGTGCACGTAATCAAGCTTAGAAACACGCGCAGACACGAATGACAGGGATGATGGATGTCTGGGCCTGGCGCCTTGGGCCTGCTACTATTCACACCCCCCAGTTTACTTTTGCACCCCCTGATTCATATTTTGTTATTTTTCATATTTTTTTGATATTTTTTTGATATTTTTATGATTATTGACTTTAATAATTTTTTCTGAACATTAAAAATCACAAAAATCATTTTCTTTATTTTTTGCATTTTTTATTTTATTTTTATTTTATTTTTTGCATAATAAAATAGTTTACTAGAATAAATAAAAATTCATTTTTCTTAATACTTGTAAATATTTTTATGTATTTATTTCTTATACAAAATGAATAAAATAAATGATATAGAACATATTTTCTATTAAATCAAAAAACTAGGGTTTCCCCTTTCAAAAATAATAATATTATTTTTTTCTCTTATTTTTAGGACTTACATAATTTTATTTTTTCATACATAAAACAATTACAAAACATTTTTGCATAAATACATATTATTGCATATTTAAATATTTGTTTATTTATTTATTTGTACAATAAATTCAATTGGGTTGTAATAGTGAATTTGAGTTTTATTTTATGCAAATTTCCCCATTCAAAACTTGTATCCCCCCCCCCCCCCATAATATTGTTGTAATAGTTTAGATTTACTTTACGCAATTTATCGCATTATATACATGTTTAGTAAATTAGGGTTTGTATGATAAGACGAAAATTAAACAAATAGCATGACCTAATCCAAGACAAACAAAATGCATGAAAAATGACAACACCTTGCACACAAGCACCCCTAGGGTTTCACCTAATTGGTTGCCTTAACAAAATGGCCATGGTATGCATGCAAGGTATCTTGGCAAAACAATGCAAACCAAAAAGATCATAGTCCCTCGATGACGCTATCAAAAAGGTTGCCTAAAAACAAAATGATCTTGGTCCCTTAAACAAGCTAAGATACTTAGCACCATTGCTATCATGGTTATACGAAGACCCATGCCCGTCCCGTTTAAACATACAAAGATAGGGTTATCTACCAAAATAATGGTAGGTTAACAATGTCAAAGAAATGAAAATGTACAAGAAAGACTTTTGAGTAGGTAGATGCTTCTAGTTACTTGATCAAATTTGCAAACAATCCTTGCTATTTTCAAACAAACACACACACATTTCAAAAACATTTTCCAAACAACTTTCAAAACATTGAAATATTTTTCAAAAGACAAACATCTTTGTATACATTCTTACGAACGAGAATCATTACAAAGATTGCCTAAACAAATGCCTCTTTTCAAAATACTTTCAAAAACACACAAAGCACCATTTCAAACAATTGCAAAAGCAAAGCAAGTGATCTAAAACAAGTAACTAAGAGCCCATGGAAAACCATGGATGAAAAGGGTGCTAGCACCTTCCCTTTTCATAATCTACCCCCCGAACCCAAAAACAATCTCAAAGGTCTTTCCTGTGCTTTTTTACCTTTCCTTTTGGATAAAAGAAAAGTCGGTGGCGACTCTTGCTAACCGCAACATTTGCAAACATAAACGCAAAACTTCAAGTCAGTTCTCCCACCGCATCACAATCATCATCATTTAAGGGTTTGTCACAAGTGTCAAATATATGCTGACAAAGTTCATGTACCTCCAATTCCCCTTAATGTCATAACCGCTTCGTAGCCCTTTGCAATGTGGGGCATTGACATGATTGGAGAGATCAAACCTGCCGCTTCCAATGGATATCATTTCATCCTTGTTGCCATTGATTATTTTACCAAGTGGGTCGAAGCTGCCTCATATGACTGAGTTACCAAGAACATTGTAGCCAGATTTATCAAGCATAAACTCATCTGCCGTTACGGTATCCTCGAAAGGATCATCACTGACAATGGAACCAACCTCAACAATGTTATGATTATGGAATTTTGTACTCAGTTCAAAATCAAGCATCACAATTCTTCTCCATACAGACCCAAGATGAATGGCGCGGTGGAAGCTGCCAATAAAAATATCAAGAAGATTGTGCAAAAGATGGTGGTAACATATAAAGAATGGCATGAGATGTTACCGTTTTCTCTCCATGACTTCCATACTTCAGCTTGAACGTCAATTGGGGCAACTCCTTTCTCCTAGGTTTATGGCATGGAAGCCGTCTTGCCTATAGAAGTTCAAATTCCTTCCCTAAGGATTATGAAAGAGGCAGATCTAGGCGAAGAAGAATGGGTGAAGACTAGGTTGGATCAGCTAAATTTGATTGATGAGAAGAGACTGGCTGCTGCTTGTCATGGTCAAATGTATCAAAAATGTATGATCAAGGATTTCAACTAAAAGATCAAGCCTCGAGTATATCAGACTGGTGACTTGGTAATAAAGCACATGATTTTGCCCCAAGGTAACCCCAGGGGCAAGTGTACTCCTACTTACGAAGGACCATTTGTTGTAAAGAAAGTTTTCTCTGGTGGAGCCATGATGTTGACTACTATGGATGGTGAAGATTTCCCATATCATGTGAACGCGGACATAGTTAAAAAATACTACGCATAAAATGACCCGCTAGGTTGACATACCTAGGCAAAAATAAGGGCATCCTGGCGAACCAAAGAGGTTCGGGAAAAAATTAGGGATATATGTAAAATATTGTACACCCGGCAAGTCGAAAACCTGAAAGGACGGCTTGGGCAAAAATGGGTATCCTGGTGGGATGAAAACCCAAGAGGGCGGTCCAGGAAAATGTTAAGTATTAAAGCATATGACTGTGTCTCGTTGTATCCCTACCTATAGTTTATTCCCCAGCTTGAGTTTGCTTCTTAGACTATTACAGTCAATGGACGAAACCCCTCAATCCTTAACGGAGTCATTACTATCCTAACAAGTTACTACAAAGTCTGGATTCGACCAGATACTAGTTCAACTTCAAACGAGTTACTGTGAAGCTTGGAATCCGACCAGATAATAGTTCAACTTCATTCCTATCCAAGTAAGTTACTATGAAGCCTAGACCCGACCAGATAACAACTAATCTCAATTTTAAGTTACTGAAGTCTGGACTCGACCAGATAGTAGTTTAACTTCCTCAAATCATTGTTAAAACCTGGACCCGACCAAATAACAATTTGAGTTACTGTAAGAGGTAGACCCGACCAGATAACAGTTGATCTCAATTTCAAGTTACTAAAGCCTGGACACGGTCAGATAAATAGTTTAATTTCTCCAATTACAGCAAAGCCTGGACCCGACCAAATAACAGTTCGAATTGCTAAAACCTAGACCCGACCAGATAACAGTTAACATTATTACCCCCAGTAAGACGCTGCAAAGCCTAGAATACGACCAGATAACAATTAACATTATTACCCCTAGTAAGACGCTACGAAGCCTGGAATACGACCAGATAACAATTAACATTATTACCCCCAGTAAGTTGTTGTGAAGCCTGGAATCTGACCAGATAACAGCTAAACTTTATTCCTCTAAATAACTCCTCAGTAGAGCAGTAACTCCTAAAATTTATTCCCCAAGCAGAAAATCAACACTCTCCGCAGAGTTTCCTCAAAGCATAGAGCCAAAATCATTATTCCCTAGCAAAGTTCTCCTCAAAAATCAGAAATTACTAATAGGAAACACTCTGAACAAAGTTTGAAGATACACATACTCTTCATCTCCAGCAGCGGTCCGGGATTTAATTTCCCAAAACTCCCCAGCAATTTGTCATGGATTTATTTTACAGACAAAGATGCATTTTAATGTTTCGCATTCATGTATCATGTCACATACATAACAAATGCATATCGCATAATCTCATTTATGTTGAGAACATCATTACACCATGAATACATCTGCATACAACTAACTCCCTTTACTTACAGGAAGAAATCAATCATCAGTCAAGTCCTCTTCTAGATCAGATTTATCTCTCCCAGTTAAAGACAAGCAAAAGACATCTATAATTTTAGCATAAATCGACCAAAGATTTATTCTGATACTTCTTCCAGTCTCCACCAATATACATTCCAAATGGAATCATTAAGCCCATTCCCGATACAATCAACCGCATCATCGAGTGCAAATTTCTGGGCTCTCTAGTGTTCAATCATCTTTCACCTTCAGGCCACGAATGGCGGATCCACCAATCTAACTCTTCAGGCTTAAAAAGATTGAACAGGGGCAGCTGTTGTACAAGGGTTTCAACTCAAGACACTTCCTCAACATTGATGACTCAAATTAGGGTTTGAGTTTACACAATGACAAATGAAATTTTAATGCCTCATATGACTTTCATGGATCATTTTGGACCTTCAAAAATGCTCATGTCAAATTTCAAGTCATGTAGTTCAAGTTTGCTCAATCAATTGATCAGATGACCTAAAATTAGTTGTATTGGGTAAAAAGTCAACTATGGCCAACTTACAGCCAAACTTCATGATTTTTGATCCATATCAATATTTTGAACTCATATGAACCATTTGGTCAAGTTTGGATTACAATTCCTCAGGAAATATGATCAGATCACCAAAGGGGCAAAATGGTCAAAATTAGGGTTTTGACTAAGAAGGCTTGATTTTTGACTTCTGACCTAATACATGACTTATTGGATTGAGAAATGATATCAAGGATTCAAATGCATCATATTGAACTAATTGCATAGTTCAAAACACATCTCAAGATCAATTGATCAATAATTGAAATTTGGCCAACTGATGAAAAAGTCAACTGTACACTGAAAAGTCAAACTTTGACTTTTTAATCAAAATCAAGTTTCAAAAATAATATTTCATCAAGACATGTCAAAATATTAAGATTGTTCATCAAGAAATCAAAAGTCAAATTCACTTTGAAAAGTCAAAATTTATAAAACTTAGAAATTTTTCTAAGTGTTGGAAATTTTACTTTTTTTCATAACTTTGTGCCAAATTTTCACTTTGATGCTAAATGATTCAAGAAAAACTTCCAACATGAAAGTTGTAGATATCAATGATATATAAAACATTGTAGGGAAGAACGTTTTCTATAAATGCTTGGATTTTGAGTTATAAATTCATGAAGACATGTACATGAAATAAAAACACTTGGTGATATTTTGACCTAGTTGGGCAGATTTTTGACCTAACTTCTTGGCTAAGTTTCACATGGTTCCAATTTGATTCTTAAAAAATGTCCAACATGAAGGTTGTATAGGATGTTACAAGATTTCTAAAAATTCCAAAAACTCATTGAGATCATGTTTGAGCTAAGAGAATTGTAGCCATGAAGTTAGGGTTTCATTCTTGTTTTGCAAGGCAGATTTTGTGATGAACAATTATCCAATCTTCAAGCATGATATACAAATCTTACTTTGCAGACCTCAAACTTGTGTTTCACTCCATAATTAAATGTTTACACAACATTAGAGATTTGGTACAAACATTTAAGCCATTGTCCAAGTGATTAATCCATTTTAGGAAGAAAGGTACCACTTCCATTTTAGAAAAGCAAGCTTTATGCAAAGTCAACTTGCATTGAGCCTTGCACTTGTTCTTTTTGCACACAGAACATCTATAAACCAGAAGCAACATGTTTATAGTGATCAACCACTCTAGATAATCTTGTACCATACTTTGGGGAGATATTTGTGAACTTTGCTTCAAAAACAAGCAAGAGTGCCACAACTCATGGATTCAAATTTTGGCTTGTTGTAGCATTTAAAACCTCTTTCCTATAAATACATATACTATTTGCAACCTAACACACGAGATAAAAGCCCCTTAAGCTCCCTCAATCATATCCAAAGTTAAAACATCATAACAAACCTCCATTGTTGCATATTTTGACCAAAAACTCCAAACTCAGAAACTAGTTGTGCGTTTCTTGGCCTTTTCCTCCCAAAAGCTTCTAAACATCATACATAAACAATCCAAATACCTGTTATCTAACTGTAACACCATCTTCATCAACTTCCATAACCAAAAAATATAGCTTGCACCTTGACCTCTCCAGCACGATTCGACCATCCTCAGTCCAAAGTAGCTATTGCATTAGCTTCCTGGAGGTTAAAGGAAGCTAACTCATTCATCACAACACCTTGAAAGCTCCTCTAACTCAAAACACGATTCCCAGCTGTAAGGTAAGTTTTTTTATTTTCAAACTCCTCATATAGGCATTCTTAAGCTTCCATTTTCAAAGATAAAATGTAGACATCATTGCCTTGAAGCTGACAATGTCCTTAGATTTCATTTACATTGCTTGAGTAGAGAGAATTTTGGACCTGAACTTTCTGGAAAAAGTAGGTTAGATTTGGTACCATTTAAAATTCTTGCTTATCTTTGATTTATGGTTTTAAGGAGTTACATTTCTGAAATCGTGATGCAATTTGTCATAACTTTCATGTTTGCGTTTTTCATTTTTATTGAGAAATGAATAACATACAGAGGTTCATAATGGGTGTGAGGTTGAAGATGAAGTTGCCTTCAGGAAAGAGTTTTTAATATAATAACATGGATTGACATAAGTACACGGATTCATAGCCACCCCAGTGGTAAGGCAGCACGCGTATATTGCAGAAGACGTGGGTTTGAGCCCCAGCGCTGCCATTTTTCATATTTGTCTAACATTTTCTCTTTTTTTTTGTTTCCAACTAGCGCGCCTTGGCCTAGAGTCTTTGGGCCTGATAATTTTTCTTTGGCTAACCCCCCCTGTCTTATATACCACGCAACCCATATAATTTTTTTTTTATTCTGACTAACAAAAACACTAATGGGCCAGACTTTAAAACTGTTTTACTTCTAAACTCCCTAAATCAAACTTTCACCCCCCTGCCTTCTCTATTTATTTTATTTTTTATTTTATTAATATTTATTTTATTAAATAAAAGACAAAAAAATATTTTTATTTATTTATACCACATACTTGTTTAATTTTTTATTCAAAACCAAAAACATCAAAAACATTTTTTACAAACTTTAATTATTTTTTCTTAATTAATTCAATTAATTAGACTTAAGTTTGTTTATTTCTCTTTTAATTAAAACTAGCCTAGAATTTTAGGTTTCTTTTAATTTATTAATTTCTTTTTCATATCTTTTGATTAATACTAAACTTTTTCATCAAAAACATTAAAAGATATTTTCTTTTCTAATTTACTTAGTTTAATTTCTTATTAACTATTTTAGTTAAATATGTTTAAAAAAATTCCCCAAAACTAAACAAAATTCATGTCTTGTACATTATATATTTCAATTCTTATACATTTATTCAATATGGTTGTAATAGATAATTAGAACTTTTAATTTCTTGCAAATTCCCTATTTGTTATCGCTTTCATATAAATGCTAGTAAATTAGGGTTTGTATGGAAAGATAAAATAAACGCTTAGAAAACCTTAATTCAAGATAAATCAAGCATGAAATACAAAACACTTGCACACTTTGCACCTCTAGGGTTAACTCACTTTGTTGCCTTAAAATAGTCATGATATGCATGTGGGACGTCTTAGCAAAAACAATCAAAAATACAAGATCATAGCCCCTCGATGACGCTACGAATGTTGCCTTACAAATGATCTTAGTCCCTTAAGAAAAATGCTAATATGCCTCATAACATTGCTACCTAGGACTATACGATGACCCACATCTGTCCCTTTACATCCAAAGATAGGGCTTCTTGTCAATCAATCGTAAGGTAGCAATATAAAAGGAATGGAGAAATGAACAAAATACTTTTTGAGTAGGTAGAGCGTTATTAGTTGCTTGCTCACAATCCATCTTCAAAAACAAACATTTTTTCAAACACACCAAACACTTTCAAAAACATGAAATATTTAAAAAAAGTCCAACACTTTGTATGCATTCTTATAGAGACGAGAATCATTATAAAGTTTGCCTAAACGAAGGCGCTTTTCAAAAATACTTTCAAAACCCACCATAAACACATTTCAAACAAAGAAATTTCAAAAGTGAGCTAGCAAGCAACTAAGAGCTCGTAGATAACTACTGATAAAAAGGGTGTTAATACCTTCCCTTTTCATAACCTACCCTCCGAACTCAAGAAAATATCTCAAAGGTATTTCCTGTTCTTTTCACCCTTTCCTTAGTGGATAAAAGAAAAGTCAGTGACGACTCTTGTTACCCACAACAATTGCGATAAAACGCGAAACACCCAAGTCAGTTCTCCCACCGTATCACACATACTATATACCATGAATGTCATACCCTCTCAGTTCCGTCCCAACAGTTGGGGTTTCATAAAAGCTTTTTCGAAAGTGTGTGAGGCAATTAATATTGTCCCTACAATAGGTCTATTCACACTATGCCAAACAAGCACATAGGCAGCGTTTTTTTGGCCACATACAACACTTTAAAGCACTGCCTAAACCAGCGCTGCTATAAGTAAATGCAGCGCTTTGGATTAATGTAAAAGCGCTGCTATATGTCCCCTTTAGGCAGCGCTTTTACTTTAAAAGCACTTTATTATGCACCCCTTTAGCAGCGCTTTCTCTTTAGAGAGTGCTTTGGTAAGTACCCCTTTAGCAGCACTTTCTCTTTAGACAATACTTTTGGTTATCTTTTAGGCATCGCTTTAGACAGCGCTTTTATTTAAAGTGTTGTTTGTTCCCCCATTTTAGGCAGCGCTTTCCCATTTTAGGCAGCGCTTTTCTCCACTTTAGGAAGCGCTTTTTCCCCACTTTAGACAGCGCTTTTCTCATTAAGCGCTTTCTAATGCTCATAATTTTTTTTAAATATTAGACTTATTTTCACTTACAGAAAGCGCTGTCCAATATCTACAATAATTTTCACCAGATTTTCACCATATTTTGCACCAGGTTTTCACCATATTTTACACCAGATTTAGTAGCTTCAATCCAATAAATATGCACCAAATTTGCATATACTAAAAATCTACATATATATAATTGATTATATATACAACAACAACTTGAAAATTGATGATACAACTTGAAAATTCTAAAATTCTAAATTGACGTTTAATCTACATATTACTATCTTCGAGAATTTCTAAACAACAACAACAATGAACTTGTTAGCTCTATCTTCTACATCTGCACCTATAACCTGAAACAAAACCAAAAGATCAAAATTCATACCATGATAAAATAAAACTTTGATCGAATTTATACTCAAAACTTGAAAGTTATACTCAAAATTCTCATCAGTGAAATAAAGACAATATACCTTATAAAATTCTCAACTCCATAATGAATTGACACCATTCCTCCATAAGTTCATCCAATTGATCTTTTGAGTAATGAGAATAATTGAATTCGTCAAAGTACTACATAGTAATATAACATAGTATGTGATTTAGTTAAAACACTATGTCATTTTAAGAGAAATATTAAAATAATTCCTAAGTTAGAAATTCATATCGCAGATGGAATCTCTATTCAGTCCAAAAGAAACGTTTCTTTCATAAACCTCAAGATGAAATAACTGCAATCAATACCATTATGTTGACAAGGACACTACACATGGAAATAAGATATATATATATATATATATATATATATATATATATATATATATATATATATATATATATATATATATATATATATATATATATATATATATATATATATATATATATATATATATATATATATATATATATATATATATATATATATATATATATATATATATATATATATATATATATATATATATATATATATATATATATATATATATATATATATATATCAGGATATACCCCTTAACTTATTCCATCAATGTTGAAAGACCTCTACGAAAAACATATACAGAGTGCGTTAGTATAAGTAATTTAAAGACATAATCGTAATCAAAAACAAATAACATCACATATGGTACCTGTATCTCACTCCATATTTTGTCTTTAGCAGTATCCAACTGCTTGTTTCTCCAATTATCACAAGTAATTGGACCTTCTCTCCTTACAAGTGAACCAATGTAACTTGTCAATTTAGAACCGTTAGGTTCAATTAGTTGCTCATTTGAATTCCAATGCACATCATATTTTATTCCTCTATCTCTATCATGAATGATTTTCTTCATAATAGTTATTCCTCTTCTAATTTCCCTTTCCTCTGCATTAATGGATTTCTTTCCATCATTAATAGAATCATCATATGGGTGATCCTTGTTACTAGCCATCTAGCCGGTAATAAAGAAAAACATAAGTATCTAATGACAAATATATAATTCCAAATATCTAATTCCATAATCAATTGAGTATATAAAATGACAAATATATAAGTTTATTGAATGACAGAATGTATAACATTTTACTATATTATCTCTTTCTCTAACATCTCTTTCTTTTCTTGGTTGGATTATGAATTACTTGTCTCTTAAGAACGCGGACGGATGGATTAATCCAAATTCCCTCATTATGATCCTTTCTAATATATGATTCATCCGCTATAATATTCTCATCTTGATCGTTTCTAATATACGACTCATTCTCAACATTAATATCACCTTGATCTACACTTTTAGCATCAATCACTCTGTTAGATAAAAGCACTATAGACCATTTCGTACTTTTTGGGTCAGTGACGTGGAAAACTTGTTTAGCTTGAGAGGCTTGAATAAAAGGCTCATCTTTGTACCCCATCCTATTAAGATCCACTTGCAAAAATCTTGACTTATCCATTCATATGCAACTATTATGTAACCAAATATAGGAATCTAAAACTTCTCGTAATCAACACCCAAATGCGATCGATAACCCTAAAATATGACAGATTTTCATATTTGGGGTTTAAGTCCTTCATACTTGAAATATGCATTGCTTCAGCTACCACGGTGACACCACTATTTTTCATAGTATTTTTATCATCTTGTTCTTTGGTATAAAATGTGTATCCATTAATTGCGTATGCGCTATGAGAAAACACATGCAAACTTGGACCATATGCCAAACATCTCAACCTTTCTGTTATTGAAGCGGGATCTGAATAAAACTTTGAATAAATATGAACCTTAAACCATTGTATAAAACTTTGATTATGCTCTCGTACTATCCAATTTTCATTTCTATTCAGATTCTCACCTCGGAGTATATCCTTGTGCATTTCAACATACGGCTCAACCTCATTGTCATTGTGCAGAACATACAAATGCACTTGATCCCATTCATCCCTAGATATTGTCACAATTTTCTTTCCAATTATTTTTTTACCTTCTTTTTTTTCGAAAATATGAGATTTGGAGAGTCCAATGGATTGCACATTGGACAAATATTCAGTACAAAACTCAATCGCTTCTTCAACAATGTATCATTCAACAATACAACCCTCTAGACGACTTTGTTTTTTCACGTACCCTTTTAATATTTTCATATAACATTCAGCTGGGTACATCCATCTCATATAAGTTGTTCCACACAACTGTGTCTTTTTTACAAGATGAACAACTAGATGTACCATTATGTCAAAAAATGAGAGACGATAAAAAATTTCAAGCTCACACAAAGTAATAACTATTTCTTTTTGCAATGTCGGTAAGATCTCAGGATTGATCACCTTATTGCAAATTGACCTGAACAAAAAACACAATTTAGTTATTGCGCTTCTTACTTTTCTTGAAAAATAGAACGTATACCTATTGGTAGAAACTGTTCCATTATGACATGGCAATCATGTGTCTTTAAACTCTTTAACTTGAGGTCTTTCATAGACATAAGTCTTATGTATCTGAAGAGTATCCTTCAGGAACTTTAACTTCACTTAGAAACTTACACAATAGTTTTTCCTCCTTTCAAGATAGAGTATGAGCAGCTGGTGGTGGATATGTTCGTCTTCCTTTCTTCACGGGTCCTAATTCAGTTCTTATTCCCATCTTTACCATGTCCTCCCTTACTTTAAGGCCATCCTTAGACTTTCCTTTTATATTGAGTAACGTACCAATAACACTTTCAAATACATTATTTTCAATATGCATAACATCGAAAAAATGTCTCACATACAAAGACTTCCAATATGACAATTAAAAAAAAAATGGACCTCTTCTTCCACCCACCTTTGACAACTCTATGTGCAAAAGGCTTGCCAAACTGAGTATAGATATCTTTCACCTTTTCAAAAATTTGGTCACCTTACAATGCAGGTGGAGCTTTACGTTGTTTGGTGTCTCCATTGAATGCTTTTCTCCACCCACAGTAGTGATGCTTAGATTTTAATAATCTAAGATGACCGAGAAAGACATTCTTCTGACAAAGGTCCAATCGCGTCGTATCGCTTCCATATTCACAAATAGGACATACTTTTTTACCTTTAATGCTATACCCTGATAGATTCTTGTATGCTAGAAAATCATTAATTGTGCCAAACAACATCGCCCTCAAATTGAAGCTTTATTTCTTATATCCATCATTAACCTCCACACCGTTCTCCCACAAAATCTTTAAATCTTCGATCAAAGGTGTCAAGTATACGTTTATGTCATTCCCTAATTGTTTAGGCCCAGAAATTAACATAGATAATATCATGTACTTACGCTTCATACATAGCCATGGAGGTAGGTTATAAATCATAAGAATCATAGGCCTTGTGGTATGTTAGATACTTTGAAGACCATGTGGGTTCATTCCATCCGTAGATAATGCCAAGCGAAGGTTTCTTGCTTCTTCTCCAAAATCAGGAAAATTGTTATCAATTTTCGACCACTATGGTGAATCTGCCGGATGTCGATACTTTCAATCAATAATTGTTTCATCTGCATGCCAAGTCAAGTGTCTTGCATCAGTTTCACTATGAAACATGCGTCAAAATCTCGTAATTATAGGAAAATACCATAAGACTTTTGCTGGAGACAATTTTTTCTTATATCGAGATAAACCGCATTTAGGTCACTCATTTAATGATGCATATTCATTTCGGAACAAAATTCAATCATTTGGACAAGCATGTATCTTATCATAGCTCATGCCAATAGAGAACAACATTGTTTTGAGCTCATAGGTTCAATTAGGAAGAAAATTATCCTCCGAAAGTATATCTCTCATAATGGCTAATAAATCTGAAACTTTTATCTGACCATCCATTGCCCGCCTTTAAGTTGTATAACTTTAATACCGCAGACAGTCTTGTGAATTTAGTGCAACCTTTATACAGCAGTTTCTATGCATCGCTTACCAACCTCTCAAACATTTTGGGACAATCCTGAAGATCTTCTTCAAGTGCTTCTGCAATCTCTTTGACTCGATCACAATCGTATGTATCTGGGCCATTGTTGTCTGAAGCATATGTCGTATTATCCTCTGGTTCAACATTCTCGTTACTTTTCTCACCATGGAGTATCCAACATATGTAACTTCGATCAATTCCATGCCTCAATAAATGCAATTACAACCCAACTTCATCAACCCGACCCATAAAACAACAACTTAAGCAAGGACATTTCATTCGATTGGCGTCTTCGGCATGTTCAACGACAAACTTAACGAATTCCAATACCCCATTCTTGTACTCTTTGGACAATCGATTGGAAGACATCCATTTTTTATCCATGGTCTTACTATTAAGTAAGCTAAACAAAAACAATACTTAAAAAAAAGGACAAAGACTAAAAAGCTTAATACCAATTAGGCATATTCATAGAAAATCATAGGAACATAGAAGCACATTCTAATGGAATATAAAACGTAGAAGGTTCTCTAACCTTAGTGTAAAAATAGAATTTTGACTTGTCCAACCAACTTAATTCAAAATCGAAGGTCTTATAGTATAATTTTGTCTCCAAAATATGTAACCTGGATACAAAATGAAGCTCAAATGAGAATATTGAAAAAGTGAATATATAAGATACCAAAAGCCAATGCCTACAATCTGAGAAAACTCAAACATATTATGTAGCAGTAAATAATTTAGAGATGACACTAACAATTAATTCACACATAATCAATTCTCCTAATTAATTTGAAAGAAATTTGAGGAAGAAATTTACCAAACAACGGCGTCAAGAAGTCCGAAGACGATGATGGTGAAGATCGAGAAGATGAAGACGATGATGGTGAAGGTCGAGAAGATGAAGACGATATGAAATCACCGAGAATGGAGGTCGACCAACAGTAAACGAAGGTCGAACAATGATGAACATCGTGAAATCGCTGAGAACTGTTAAGAGACGGAGATGAGTAGCAGAAAGAATCATGTTTTGTTATTTTAGGGTTTAAGAGTTTTAATTTTATAAATTTGAAAAGGCAACGCTTTTATAAAGCGCTGCCTAAAGTATAGGTATTAGCAGCGCTTTTAATGACAAATGCTCTTTCTAATATATGCCTTATAGCAGCGCTTTCAGAACGCGCTTTCGTATGTATGCCATATAGCAGTGCTTTCAAGAAAGCAATTTCTTTCCTATGCCCTTTAGCAGTGCTTTTTATTAATTTAGTTTATAGTTTTAATTTTTTTACTTATAGCAGTGCTTCCTGAAATGAGCGTTATTGTGATACGGTGGCAGAACTGACTGTTTTTAGTTACTACTGGTTTTGCGTATGTGTTCGCAAATGTACGGTAAGTAAGAGTTGTCGTTGTCTTTTATTTTATCCAACGAACAAAAAGGGAAAAGAACAAAAAAAACCTTTTTCGAGATGTTTCTGAGTACAGGGGGTAGATTATAGAAAGGGAAGGTGTTAGCATCCTTTCTATCTGTGGTTTTCCACGGGCTCTTAGGTAACTGTTCATTTTTGGATTGCTTTTGTATGTGTTTTGAAAAGTTTTGAAAATGCCTTAGTGTGGTGTTTCACTTTATGGTAACCCTTGTATCAGTCCTCAAGGGTGTGATAAAGTGTTTTTGAAAACTTCGTTTGAAAAGTGTTTGAAAGTGTAAGTGTGAAAAATTGATTGTTTTAAGCAAGTACTTAAGAGTTTCTACCTACTCGAAAAAGACTGTTCGTTTTCTTATTTCCTTTAGACAACGATATCCTACTATTAAGGAGTAGGTAGCTCCATCGTTGGAGTTTGAGGGACAATTGAAAGGGACGATTACGATCACTTAAGGCAACAGGGCAAGATCTTTTAGTAATAGTCTTAAAACTCTAAGATCACTTTTTTTACCGAGGCAACATCGAAAGGGTCATCAAGGGACTAGTGATCTTTTGAATTAGAGGACAGCCACTAAAACTTCTCACGTTTTGAGAATAGTGAGCGTTTTCCGAAGGCAGCCGAAGTGGGGAAAAACCATAGGAGTGAGCATGTGCAAATATTTGTTTTTCAGTCAATTATCTTTGCACATTTAGGGTTTTCTACTGCTTCAAACATTGATTTATCTTTTGCATACAATCCTATTATCAATCATCTAACAGTTTAATTAATAGAAGAAAATAAAGTGCGAGAAATTTAAACCTAGCTATTACAAGGCTTTAGGGAGGGGGTTACATAACCAAACTTGGGGAAAAGCGGTAAATAAAAGCAGTACTAAACCTAAGTTAAAAGCTATTACAAACTCGGAGCAATTACATAAATTAGAAAAAATAATGGAAGAAATACGCGCGATGAAATTAAATACGAGGACTTAAAGTTTAACGAATCTAATTGATTTAGAAGAAAAATATTTTTGCATTTTATATTTGAGAAAATAATTAAATTTTGCAAATTAAAACTAATTTCTAATTGATTTTAATTATGAAAAGGGAATTAAGTTATCCTAATTTAAGGTAATCTAATCAATTAATGAAATTAATTATTTTAAGAAAAAACCTAATTCTAATGTGTTGTGATTTTTGTGATTTTTTTAAAAAAAAATTATTTTTGTAAAGTAATTTAAAAAAAAAACAATAATTAAATAAAGAAGTTAAAAAGAATTAAAATGGGCCTGGTATGAAATAGCAAACTAGGGGTGTGAATTGGAATTTTCTAGGCCCAAGCTTGCTGGCCCTTCTGTCTGTGTATGATCCAATGGGGATCACCTTTGGAGGGTCTAGCATGCTCCTAGCTTGCTGTATGTTGGATCTGATCAGTAGATGATCCGAGGTATGAGATTTTGAGGTGTATGGTGGAATCCTAACTATGAAGCACACTGGATCTGAAACAAGAAAATCAGAAAATAGAAAATGTCTGGACCTGAGATCGAACCCAGACCCTTCACTTCACACGCCTTGCCCTTTGCCATTTGTGCTAGTTAGTCATTCATATACATAATTAAACAAAATAAATAAAAGGTAAACAAAGCATTATGCCCAACTGTCACGCGCGCGCCTTCTGGTGGGTCCCTTCTGTTTGAAGGAGCCAATCAATAAACACTATGCCATCACCTTCTTCATTGATCCATCGTTTTAGGTGATGGAAATTTACCTACAGTTATTTCCCTCACTATAGGCTATAGTGACGGATTTTGTTCGTAGCTACAAACCTGCAACATTCTAAAACACGATACAAGCAACATAAATTCAAACCAAAGACATGGATTGACTATTGTAATGCGGTGGGAGAACTGACTTGATTGTTTTGCGTTTGATCGCAAATGTTGCGATTTAGCAAGAGTCGCCACCGACTTTTCTTTTATCCAAAAGGAAAGGCTGAAAAGAACTGGAAAGACCTTCGAGATGTTTTCTTGAGTTCGGGGGGTAGATTATGAAAAGTGAAGGTATTATCACCCTTTTCATTCATGGTTTTTCATGGGCTCTTAGTTACTTGCTAGATCACTTTCCTTTTTTTGAAAATGTGATTTGTGTGGTTTTTGAAAGTATTTTGAAAAGATGTCATTGTTTAGGCAAACTTTGTAACAATTCTCGTTTGTAAGAATGTATACAAAGTGTTTGATCCTTTGAAATTTTTTTCAAGTTTGAAAGATATTTTTGAAAGTGTTGGTGTTTGTTTTGAAAATAGCAAGGATGTTTTTGGTTTTGAAATTGAGCAAGTAACTAGGAAAATTCTACCTACTCAAAAGTCTTTCATGTTTATTTCCTCTTTCCTTTGACATTGTTATCTTACCATTGATTTGGTAAGTAACCCTATCTTTGGATGTAAAAGGGACGGGCGTGGGTCATTGTATAACCATGATTAGCAATGTTGTAAGATATCTTAGCATTTTCTTTAAGAGAGTAAGATCATTTTTGAAAGGCAACTTTGATAGCGACATCGAGGGACTATGATCTTATATTTTTGCTTGTTTTTGCTAAGATACCTTACATGCGTAATATAGCCATTTTTGTAAGGCAACAAAGTGGATTTACCCTAGGGGTGTATGTGTGCAAGTGTATTGATTTACATGCTTGATTTGTCTTGATTAGGGTTTTTTACTTGTTGGTTTTATTCTTTCCATACAAAACCCTAATTACTAGCATTTGTATATAAAGCATTTAAATTGTAAAAAGTAAAAATACTAAGCTATTACATGATTTAAGGGAGGGAATGTACTAATTACAAATTGAGAATTGCAAGAAATTAAATATAAATAATTATTACAACCATATTGAATTTGAATAAATGTACAAAATTGAATAAGTAAAAATGCAAGAATGTAATTGTAAAAAAAGAAATGTGATTTTGTTTGGTTTTCATGAAAAAGGGTTTTTTTGACTTAATTGATTAAAATAAAATAATTAACTAAAAATAAGAAAATTAAGATTAAGTTAGTAAAATAAATTAATTTAAAGAAAATAAGTTTTTTAGGGTTTTTTATGAATTTAATTAAATTAGTAAATAAAAATAATTAAATAAAAGTCCTAAAGTCTAAATTGATTTTAATTTACAAAAAAATAATATAATAATAATTAAAATTTATTATCTAAGTATTTAAAAAAAAAGGGAAATTAATTTATTAAAGAAAATGTTTTTGTTCTTTTAGTTTTATGAACAATAAACCAAATAAAAATAAATAATAAAAATATAAATATTTTTGGGTTTCTTTTTATTAGTAACAAAAAAATGGTAATAATAATAATAATAATAATAATAATAATAATAATAATAATAATAATAATAATAATAATAATAATAATAATAATAATAATAATAATAATAATAATAATAATAATAATAATAATAATAATAATAATAATAATAATAATAATAATAATAATAATAAAGGAAGTAAAAAAATGAAAATAAAAAATAAAATATAAAGATAAGTCAGGGGGGTTTGGAAATGAAGGGGTTAGAAGGTTAAAAAAAAGGAACAAAAGCCCAAAATTGTTGGCCCAAGTGCTGCAAAAACAAAAAGATGTCAAAAAATGTGAGAAAATGCAAAAGGCAGCGCGCTGAGGTTCAAACCCATGACCTCTTGGTTACCAGTGTGCTGTCTTACCACTGGGTGACTATACATCCATTAATATAACTAAAATGATAAATATATAATACAAAACAAGCCTTGAATATACTTCATCTTCAACCTCTAGCCAGACCACATGTACCTTTACCATTTCTCAACAAAAATGGAAAATGTAAACATGAAAGTTGCTCCATTTTTCCATACGAATCCAACCATATAAATATCACGAACTATAAATCAAAGATGAATGAGAATTTTTGAAAGTACCAAATTCTGACCTAATTATTTTCAGAGGTTCAGATTCAAAATTCTAACTACTCAGGCAATAACAATGAAATCTAAGGACATGGTTAGCTTCAGGGCAATGATATCTACATTTCTTATTCACAAATAAACCATTAATGATGCTTGTATGAAGAGTTCCAAGTTAGGAAAACTTACCTCAAAATTGGAAATCGTGAAATGCAAATGAGCTTGATTCAAGGTGCTATAATGATCAGGTTAGCTTCCTCAAGTTCCCAGGAAGCTAATGCAATGGTTAGCTTGAGCAATGGATGACTGGAATGGCTTAGAGAAGTCGTGTGCAGACTCTATTTTTCGGTTATGGATGTTATGGTAAATGGTGTTACAGTTCTGGAATGAGGATGGCGATGAGTAGTATTTGATGTAAGGAAGCTTTAGGAACCAAAAGGCCAAGAAACGCACGAGGGAAATATGAGTTTGGTGTTCAAGGTCAGAAACTGTGCAACAATGGAGTTTTTAGGCAGTTTATGATTTGAGAGAGTTTTGGTGTGTTTCAGGGTGCTTCAGCTCGTGTCCTAGCTCACAAATGGTGCCTCTATTTATAAGCAACAAGTTTGGAAGCTTGTTGTTGATCCGAACTCACAATCACAAGTTTAAGCATAACATGTGATTTTTGAGAAGTTCAAGTTTCAAAGTCTTGTGTACTTGCTAAGATAGATTTTATGCTTTAAACACACTTGCTTCTGACTTTGTAGATGGAGTGTGATCAGAGGGAACAAGTTAGAGGCTCAAGAATCGACTTTGTGCATAAAGATTTCTTTTTCAAAATGCCAGTGTTCACTTTGTGCCATTAATGGAAACGTGAATTAGGTAAAGCTTAAACCACTTGTATTAAAGTTCAAAAGTTTGTGTAATCCATTAATGATGGATAGATACACAAGTTAGAAGGTCTGCAAAGCAAGATTATACAACCTAACATTGAAATTGCATTTTTGTTCATCATGAAAATGACCTATAATTTTAGTTTGAAACCCTAACTTCCTCTCTTCGATTCTCCTTGCTCAAGAATGATCCCAAGGAGTTCTTAGACATCTTGGAAAGCTTGTAATGTGCTCTACAACCCCTCTTTGAATCAATTTTGAAAATTCTTCTTCGAACTATATGAAAAATTACCATGAAGTTAGGTCAAAATCCTGTAATTGCAAGCTTCTCAAGTCATATTTAAAGCATTGGTTTTGATGAAGACAACATGGATATCAACATTCAAAGGATGTGCAAAACGCTTATCAATATCATATAGAAGTCTTGAAGATTAGAAGAAGAATTATTAAAGAAACAACAAATGTCAAAAGGTATAAATAATTCTTAAACTTGAATATAGATGTTCACAAATTTGCATTCATAATCATATACATATCCCACATTTTTAATGTTAAGAAAAACCTTGTTTGAGATCTTTTTCAAAAAGAATTTTTGAAAATAAACTTTTAGGAACCGATTCCTACCTAACAGGGAAGCGGGTTCCAAACTTGTTCAAAAAACACCTCCCTGGAATTTGTACCAGTAACCGGGTTGTACCAATAGGGGAACCGGTTCCTGCGTGTTATTTTTTGAATTCTGAGTTATAACGTTCACTAAGAACCGGGTTCTGCCTGGGTCGGAACCAGTTCCCAGCGAACCAGTGCAGCTTTTCTTTTGGTTTTTGAATATATTTCAAATGGTATTCTTTCATGAATGCATTGCATCTTTTCATATCAAATGGCATGAATGAAGAGGTATTTGTGAAATTATAAAATGTGCAGATTTTCAGATTTAAAAAAACCTTCTTCAATTAACAATTTTCATCATTCAAATTTGCATACAAACTTTCAAGTGTTCATAAATTTTGTGAAACTTGCCATATACACTTTCATTAAGAAATCATTACAAGTTTCATACATTCATTGTGAACATTTATAATCATTGCTTGAGAATTGTTTCTATCTTGAAGAAGAAGATCAATTGAAGATTGATAGTGCTCTCCATCTCTTTCAAATTAATCATTGTATTACAAAAGGAAATTATTCCCTTACTATCCAGGATTGTTGGAAGTAAGTGTTGTGATTTGAAGAGGATTGTTCTTCATTCACATTAGTGTTTGTTTGATCTTAAAGGTGTTAAGAACCTTTGGTCACCCTATAGGTTAGATAGTAAGCATAGGCTGTACAATCATTCTAACTATAGTGAAATCTCTTTCGTGTTAGAAAGGGGACTGGAGTACTCTCGGATTGTAAGGGGAACCAGGATATATCGCCGTGTTCTTTACTTTTCCTCATTTATCGCTTTCATCACCATAATCAAGAAAAGATAAGATATAATCAAAACCTTCAAACACTTAACCAAAAATTACTACAAGTATTCTCATAAAACCGAATAAATTTTTATATACCTAATTCACCCCCCGCCCCCTCTTAGGCACTCTTAGACTTACAAATCCTGCCTAAACTAGGGAAATTTTTTCACTAAGTGTTTAGTTTCATGACCATGACTTCATGCATTAATATCTTGAGATCCAAGCATTTCTATGAGAAGTTGTGTAAAGTAATGTTGTAGATCTCATGGAGATCTACAACTTTCATGTTGAAAGTTTCTTTTGAATCATCCTAACTTTTTTATTTCTTAATGAACAAGTTTCATATGTTGACACGTTTTGATGAATTTTGATCTTTGACACTTGATTTTGACAAAAAAAGTCAAAGTTTGACTTTTCAGTGTACAATTGACTTTTGATCAGTTGACTGAAAATCAACTATCAATCCAATTGATATTGAGCAATGTTTTGAGTCATGCCATTAGGTAAAAATGATGCAATTGAACTCTTGAGATCATACCTTAAACCAATTAACCATTTGCTAGGTCAAAAATCAGAAATTGCCCTTTCTCAACCAAAACCTTAATTTTGACCATTTTTCCCTTTTGACGATCTGATCAAATTTCTTGAGGAATTGTGGTCCAAACTTAATCAAATGATACATATGAGTTTATAATGTTGATATGGATAAAAAATTATGAAGTTTGGCTGTAAATTGGCCACAGTTGACTTTTTGCCTAATACAGCTGATTTTTAGGTCAATTGGTCAATTGACTGAGCCAAAATATGATCCAAGACTTGAAACTAGAAATGAGCAATCTTGGCGGTCCATAATGATCCATGAAAGTCATATGAGGAATTAAAAGTTCAAATATCCTTGTGAAATCTCAAACCATAATTTTAGTCATCAGTGCTTAAGGAGATGTCTTGAGCTGGTCAACCCTTGTGCAATCTTGAACCAAAGGAGATCTTGTGAGAAAATATTTGATAAATGAGAGGGAAAATTTTTGGGTACAACATCTGCCCCTGTTCAATATTCTTAGACCTGAAGAGTTAGATTGGCGGATCCGCCATTCGTGACTTGAAGGTGGAAGATGATTGGACACTAGAGTGCCCAGAAATTTACACTCGAAGATGAAATGGGAATGGGCTTATAGATTCCATTTGGAGGAATGATGGATATTTTCCGGAGATGGGCTTGTAGATGTCATCCAAGGGTGATTGTTGACAGAAAATGGACTAAGCCTGAACTTGAGTTCAACTGGAAAAGAATCAAAATAAATATTTGGGAACGATTTATCTGAACCAGGGGAAGTCTTGTATGTTGTTTGATTGGGAAGAATCAGAATAAATATTTGAGAAATTTATCTGAACCAGAAGTGTTCCTTTGGAAAGTATCAGGATAAACCGTTGAGGGGTTTAAACTAAACCAAAAGAGATCTTGAATATTCTTTAACTAGAAACAATCAGAATAAATCTTTTGAGTGATTTATCTGAACTGAAGAAAGTGTCTGTGGGAAAGAATCAGAATAAATCATTGAGAGATTTATCTCAACCCGAAGTGTTCCTTTGGAAAGTATCAGGATAAACCGTTGAGGGGTTTAAACTGAATTAAAAGAGATCTTGAATATTCTTTAATGGAAAGAATCAGAATAAACCTTTTGAGTGATTTATCTGAACCAGAGAAAGTGTCTGCGGGAAAAAATAAGAATAAATCGTTGAGAGATTTATCTGAACCCGAAGTGTTCCTTTGCAAAGTATCAGGACAAACCACTGAGGGGTTTAAACTGAACCAAAATAGATCTTGGGTGTTCTTTAACTGGAAAGAATCAGAGTAAATCTTTGTGCGATTTATCTGAACCAGAGAAAGTGTCTTCGGGAAAGAATCAGAATAAACCGTTGAGAGATTTAAACTGAACCAGCAAGAGTCTGGATAAGAATCAGAACAACTCATTGAGAGATTTATCTGAACCATAGAAGACGTCTACGAGAAAGAATCAGAATAAACCATTGATAGATTTATCTGAATCGGTAGAGATCTAGAGAAGAAATATCTGTTATGTAGATGGTTGACCAGTCCTTTCTTGGGAATTGATCTGTAATTGACCTGTTTAAATATTTGACGATAATTTCATATTGATTGATCTTTCCTGAAAAGATGAAAGATTAGTTGCATGCAATGTCATGATGTATGAAATGCATGGTGCAATGATGTTCTCAAAATAAATGAGATTGTGTCGTATGCATTTGTGCTGTCAATGTTATGACGTATGGATGTAATGTATGGACACATTAATTGCTATTCTGCAGTGTTGTTGGAGTCGAGGAAAATAAATCCCTGAGTACTGCTGGGAAAAAGGAGTGCAGGTCTTCATGTTTTGAAGTGTTGATGGTTCCATTTGGTAGAGAAATAAACCCTGTTGTGTAAGGGGAAACGTCGTGTACTGCTTGTAGACCTGTGACCTCCTGTTGAGGAATCCTGAGAAACTAGGCGACTTTTACTGGGCAATCTTTAGAGCGGTAACTGGGAGTTTTTTTCTGAGAGAAGCTTGATATCATTAAGCTGCAAACTGTGGGGTTTTTTATGGAATAGTCTAAAGATATTATCCTATTTCTTAAAGCCATTCGTGATTGTCTTCTATTTTTTGCTCATTTGTAAACAGTAGTTACGTTCAAATGCATATGTTCAAAAATAAATCATTGGACGTTTTTGTAAACAAAACACAGAAATAAAGAAAAACATATAGTTTTGCACTTTCAAAGGAATATCTTTGTATTAACTTGAATAAGTATTTTGTACAATGATACGAACATCCTAATAAGAGAATGTCGTCGTAAAAAATGAAAATTTGATACAAAGAAAAGATAGCTATGTGAAATAATTCCATTGGGTTTCCATTCTTCTATAGCCTTTGTGTCTCTGAGCGTCTTGTCCACTTGCTGCCTCGTCCGAAGTTGATTGGATTGATCAGAACCATTGAGTTTGTCAGTCCATGCTAAAGATTGTCTGTAAGGTGATCCAGCGGTACATAGTCATACGCTTTAATTCCCTAACTTTTTCCTGGACTGCCCTTTCGGGTTTTCAGTCCACCGGGATACCCTTTTTTTCCCAAGCTGCCCTTTTGGGTTTTTAGCTCGCCGGGTGTACAGATTTTTTTGTTTTATCCCTAATTTTTGCCCGAACCTTTGTGGTTCACCGGGATGCCCTTGTTTTTCCTAGGCCTGTCAACCTAGAGGGTCTGTTATGCATAGTATCTTCTGGATATATCCGCGTTCACAGGGTGTGGAAGTTCGTCGCCATCCATAGTGGTCTAGATCATTGCTCCACCAGAGAATATGCTTTTGATCACAAACGGTCCTTCGTATGTAGGAGTCCATTTACCCCTGGGATCACCTTGTGGTAATATAGTACGCTTGATTACCAAGTCACCAACCTGACATACCTGACGTCTGACCTTTTTATTGAAAGCCTTGATCATACGTTTTTGGTACATCTGGCCATGACAGACAGTCGTAAGCCTTTTCTCATCAATTAGGTTCAACTGGTCAAGTCGAGTTTGGATCCAATTGTCTTCATTCATCCATGTATCCTGTATGATTCTTAGAGAAGGTATCTGGACCTCAATTGGTAGAACAACTTCCATGTCGTATACCAAGGAGAAGGGAGTTGCCCCTGTCGATATGCGCTCCATGGTACGGTAACCGTGGAGAGCGAATGGTAACATCTCATGCCAGTCCTTGTAGGTCACTATAATTTTTTGTATGATCTTCTTGATGTTCTTATTTGCAGCTTTGGTAACGCCATTTATCTTTAGCCGGTAAGGGGAAGAATTATGGTGCTGAATCTTGAATTGCGTGCATAGTGCGGTGATCATAGTATTGTTGGGATTTGTACCATTATCTATGATGATTCTCTCTGGGATACCGTACCGACAGATGAGATTCTGTTTGATGAAACGGGCCATAAATTCTTGGTAACGGGAGCGAAAGAAGCTGCCTCAACCCACTTTGTGAAGTAGTCAATGGCCACCAAGATGAAGCGGTGTCCATTAGAAGTTGTAGGTTTGATTCTCCAATCATATTTATTTCACCTTGTCAACATAAATCTGACACTTGTGATAGGTTCGTGAATGCTGATAGCAATCTGCTTCCATGGTAGACCGGTAATAGCCTTCCCGTAGGATCTTCTTTGCTATTGTATGTCCACTGGAATGGGTGCCAAAAGTACCTTCATGTAGATCAGCCATGATCTTTTCTGCCTCAACCTTGTCTATGCAACGGAGCAAAACAAAGTCATGGTTGCATTTGTAGAGAATTCCATTACTAAGGAAGAACTTAGCAGAGAATCTTCTCTAGAACTTCTTATCATTAACTGAAGCTCCTTCCGGATACTCTTGAGCCTCGAGATACCTCTTAAGTTCATGGAACAAAGGCTGGTCCACTACTTCTTCAGTATCGATCTCGTGATAGTAAGCTGGTTCATCCATTTGTTTAATGGTGATCTGGGGGCCTCGTTATCCCATTTAAGTTTAAACATGGATGACATGGTGGCTAGCGCGTCCGCTAGTTGATTTTCCTCTCGTAGCAAATCCTCGAAGGTAATCTTCTCAAAGTAAGGGATCAATGTCAACACATGATCTATATAAGGGATAATGTTAGGGTGTTTGGTGTCCCATTCCCCTTTGATCTGGCTGATAACCAAAGCTGAATCTCCGAATACATTTAAGAATTTGATCCCTAAATCTATGGCAGCTTTGAGACCAAAAATGCATGCTTCGTATTCTACCATATTATTTGTACAATTGAAGCAGAGTCTTGCAGTAAAGGGAGTATGAAATTCTTCAGGAGATATAAGTACAACACCGATTCCATTGCCGAGTGCGTTGGACGCCCCATCAAAAACCAGGGTCCATCGGGATCCTTGTTCAGGTCTATCATATGGTCTGAATCCTTCATAGTTGTTTACCATCATGATGTCTTCATTTGGGAATTAGAACTTCATGGACTGGTAGTCCTCCACATCTTGGTGAGCCAGGTGATCAACTAGTACACTGCCCTTTATTGCTTTCTGGTTAGTATACTGTATGTCATATTCTGTCAGGATCATCTGCCATCTCGCTATTCTCCCAGAGAGGGCAGGTTTCTCGAAGATGTATTTTATTGGATCCATTTTAGATATCAATAAGGTAGTATGGGTCAGCGTATATTATCTTAGTTGGCGAGCAGCCCATGCCAAAGCGCAACAAGTTTTCTCGAGCAGTGAATATCTGGTTTCACAGTCGGTAAACTTTTTGCTCAGGTAATAAATAGCATGCTCTTTTCGGCCAGACTCGTCATGTTTCCCCAGCACACACCCCATTGAATTATCCAAAACGGTTAGAAACATGATCAATGGTCTTCCCTCGACTGGTGGCATCAAAATAGGAGGCTCTTGCATGTACTCTTTGATCTTGTCGAAGGCAGTTTGGCACTCATCATTCCATTTGACTACTTGATCTTTCTTCAGTAATTTGAAGATTGGTTCACAAGTAGCTGTCAGGTGAGAAATGAATCTGGAAATGTAGTTTAACCATCCTAAGAATCCTATGACTTCCTTCTCAATAAGAGGAGCAGGCATTTCTTGTATAGCTTTCACCTTGGCAGGATCGACTTCAATACCTTTTCCGCTGACGACAAAGCCTAGGAGTTTACCATACCTCACTCCAAACATGCATTTATTTGGGTTCAACCTCAGCTTGTATTTTTTTAGTCTCTCAAAGAGTTTCTGTAAATGGTCAAGATGCTCTTCTTCTGCTTGAGATTTGGATATCATGTCGTCCACATATACCTCTATTTCATGATGTATCATGTCGTGAAATATGGCTACCATGGCACGCTGATAGGTTGCCCCGGCATTCTTCAACCCGAATGGCATAACCTTGTAGCAGAATGTGCCCCACTGTGTGACAAAGGTTGTTTTCTCCATGTCCTCAGGCGCCATTTTGATTTGGTTGTAGCCTGAGACACCGTCCATGAAAGAAAACACTTTATGCTGCGCCATATTCTCAACTAGAATATCAATGTGGGAATGTGGGAAAGCATCCTTAGGGCTTGCCCTATTCAAATCTCTGTAGTTCACGCACATTCGCACTTTGTTGTCCTTTTTAGGCACGGGAACAACATTGGCAACCCATTGTGGATAGGAAGTGACGGCCAAGAATCTGGCATTGAATTGTTTCATGACTTCAGTTTTAATGTTCTCTGACATGTCTGGTCGCATACGACGGACCTTTTATTTTACCGGTGGGCAGTCTTCTTTTGTTGGTAGACGATGTACTACGATATCTGCATCAAGTCCTGGCATGTCTTTGTACGACCAGGAAAAGACCTCAACATAATCATGTAGCAGCTGAATCAGACGCTCTTTGACACTGGGTTCCAGATTGGCACCCACCTTGACTTCTCTTTTGTCTTCTTCGGTACCTAGGTTAATTGTGTCCACTGGTTCTTCGTGGGGCTGAATGGTCCTCTCTCCTTGTTGTAGTAACCTGGTGAGTTTCCCTGGTACTTCACAATCTTCCTCACCTTCGTCTTCAGCTTGGTAGATTATATTTTCAGAATCACAGAAGGCCATAGCCGAATCGTTACCCATGGGATCCCGAATGGATGTAGATCTGCAATTTGAATGTGAGTGTGTGTAAGAGTATAACTATCTTTGAAAGAAATGAAAATTTAAAAAGAAAAACAATGAGCACAAAGTTTGTATGCAAAAACGTCCATGATTCATTAATGTCATATGGAAATGAGATAATAACCCTTACAAATGGACCATTGTGCCTCAGGTAAGACATAACGTTTTAAGAGTCTGAATTGTTTAATATTATAGATCAGGCAAAATTTAAAGAGAAATTACTGTTGGATAAAAGTGATCGAAACAAAATCTCTAGCTTCCCAGTTGTTGAGCCCTCCATTGACAGTTGGGAAAATCCAATCCTCCAAGTCATAGCTATCTTCATCATCCTCCACGGTGTTGACTTCGCGGTTTCTGATCTTCAATGGTGGTTGTTGCACCCCAAAATTTGCCCTCCCATATTCTTCAAGAAATTGCCAAGCCAAGCTGCAAAATTCCCCAAGGGTTGCATAGTCCAACTGTCTCCTATACAGTCAAAACTAGGGTTTGTGTTCTGATCAAGAAAAGGAAGTTTTCAAAGACCCAATCAAGTCTCACATGCCTACAAATGTGGTCAAGCATCCTCATATCAAGTTTCAAGGCATTCAGCTCAAAATTGCACAGTCAAAAACCCTAATTGCACTACAGTCAACTGTAGGGGCAAAATGGTCATTTGACAGTCAAAAGTTCAAATTTTTGGTCAACATATCATTTTGAAGCCACAAACATCATTTGATCAATGCTTGATCATGATTCTCAAAATTTGGCTCAGAAATCATCAAAGATGCAAAAGTTACTATATTTGGACAGCTGGAAAAGTCAACTGAAATTGACCAGGGCATAACTTTCAGATGGATTATCAGAAAAATTCCATCCAAAGCTCATTTTGAAGAGAAAGACATTTCCTACAATTCATCTTCATACTTCAAGTCCAAGAAATGCTCTCACAAAAAGTTATCAATTTCAACATTATAGGTCATTTTCAAAAGTCAACAAAAAGGGACTTTAAGTCAAAGGCCATAACTTGAGATTGGTAAATCAAAATGACATGGGACCAAAGACATTGGTTAGAGGACTCAAAGACCTTTCCAAAATGTCAAAGAACATGAGAAAAGATTAAAAATTGAGCAAGTTATGCCTTGTGGAAGTTGGGAAATATTTGGATATTTTTAAAAGTCAACTTTGATTCAAATGACCTAAAATGCTAATGGGCCCATTTTTTCTTCCATGATTCATCATTCCAAGCATATGCACGACCACTTGGCCCAAAGGGAAGTATTTTCTCATTTTTTATTTATTTATTTGAATTATTATTTATATTAATTCATTTAAATTATTTAAATACATGAAAAATATCTAACTTGCCTTAACAAATCTTTTTATACATGTTTTGCCACCAAGATTTCGTGCATATACAAATTAGGAAAGAATTGGATTGATTGGATGCAAATTGATACAAGAACATGTGAAAAAGATTCAAAAAGATCCTTAGAAAATCAATTATCAAAAATCATTATGGCAAGAGATTTGATGGAGTTTTGTTGACCTAATAGCTTCACTACAAAGCCAGGAACACAAACCTAATCGTGCTAGACTGAAAGCTGCGCTCAAAGGCCATAGACAAAACTTGAAAAATTCCCTAAAAAGTGCAAAACTGAAATCAGGGTTAGAGGAGGATTCAAGCCCTAATATTCATTCCATTGGCTTCCTGAAGCTTCACTGATCATATTCCAATTCATAACATTCATCAAAAGGCAAGGAATCGGTGTATAGAACTCAACATATTCCATGGAAATTTCATAATCGTATTCTATATTCTATGCATTTTCATGACATTTCAATTATTGATTCTTGTTCCTGATGTGATTTCAAAGCTAACTGATATGTTTAATTGAGTTTTTATGCTACATACGCGATTGTACCATGCTTGAAATCTAGGGTTTTCAGAGGTTGGATTTGGGGCTTTCAAAACGAAGTAAAATCAGGACTCCAGACCAACACCATTGAATTTGACGCATTTGGACGAACATGGACCAAGCCTCGCGATCAATTTATGAATCATATAGCGCTATTCGCTATTTTTTCTAAAGCCATCTAAAACCACGCTTAAGAAACCGTTGCCATACGTTCATGTTTCAGAAAAAGTGAAGAAGACGAACTCGTGGCCGGCGTTGATAGGCCAATTCGAAATTTCGCGCGTTTCCATCTATTCACGTGTTGTTGTCTTTTATTATATTTATTGTTTATTTGTATAACAAACGCGTGATTCAGTTCAGTTGGCAAGCGAAGAGAGTTGCAATGTCCAAGACCTGGGTTCGAGTCCCAGGTCTGTATCGTTCTCAATAATATTTTTCCAATGACGTTCACATGCAGTAACCACGTTCAAGTCCACCATACGCCTCAAAATCCAAAGGTCCACGCGTCCAAGGGATGCAGATCAAGGGCTCAGAATTGAAGAACACCATGAGGACTAGTCAACACGCGCATACGTGGCCTGGAAAAGTCAAACAATCTCAAGTTTAATGGGCCAGAATTTCACACTAAGACCTCCACTTTGGGGCCTGAACCCCCCCCCCCTGGTTTGCAACTTTGCTTTATATTTTGTTTTTTTTTAATTATTGTTTTATTTATTTTATTGCTTTAATTTGATTAATTATTTTTTTTTACAAATTATAAAATATCATAAAAACCAGAAAAAGGGCAAAAATATAATAACTTTTATTTCCAATATTATTTTCATAAAAATGCATGTAAATAAATTTAGTAAAATAGGTTTTAACTTTAATTCTTTTTAATAACCAAAAATCCAAAAAAAACATAGAATTTAGGTTTAATAAATTTTATTCCTTTCAATTTTTCTTTCTTTCATAATAATAATATTACTTATTTTATTTTCATAATTAAATTGTACATAAATTAATTTAGGTTTAATTTAGGTTATATTTTAGTATTTTCATAACAAACTTAAAAACCATTAGAATTAGGGTTAGTTAATTTCAATTAATTCTTTTTTCTTTTAAATCTTAAAAAACATAAAAATACCAAAAAAACAAAAACATTTAATTTTAATTTTAATTCCTCATTAACTTTAATTTTTTGCAAAAGGGTCCAACGCCCATATTTTTTGTTTAATTTCGCATATTTATTTTATGTCGTTTAAATAATCATGTACCTCTCCCAAAGCCATGTAATTCGGACAATTTAACTTTTTCGCACTTTTATTCGCTTTATTTATTTTCCGTCAAATCGGGTCCGGTTTAGTTTTGGCGATATGGACCCGCGCCATTTGTAATAGCTCTAGATTTATTTTCCTCGTAATTTTTAACTGTTAAAAAGCATGAAAGAATGTATGGACTTAAATAAAATCAAGCGTAGATCACAATGAACATGACAAGACAAATACAAATGAAAACGACACACGAACCGCACACACCACCCCTAGGGTACGCCTCACTGTTGCCTTGCCTTCGAAAGGTGATCGTCGAGTAGAGGATGTCTTAGTAAGTCCTCATGATCCGGGAACCTGGCATGAGGGTAGCTTCTAAGGTGTCTTCCCATTGCTCTGGTGATCACCATGTCCCGAACCTCGAATTGACCCGAACACCTCCAACGGTGGTGCTACCTACCTCTCAATGGTGGGATGGCACTACCTTAAAGGACATTTACACAGACGAATTCCTTAGGGTAGGTAGGTTCTCGTAGATACTTGCTCTCTGCAAAAAACAAAACAAATCAAAACCTTTTCACACCGACACTTTTCAAAAGCTTTCAAAGCAATTTTTCAAACACTCTGACGTACGAGTCGAACTGAAATTTTTCAAAGAAACTTTTTTAAACCCACATTGAAAAGTAAACAAACCATTTTGAAAACACAATGAGCAAGTATCTAAGAGCCCATGGATAACCATGGATAGAAAGGGTGCTAACACCTTCCCTTTCTATAATCTACCTCCCGAACCGAGAGCAATCTCTATAAGGAATTTTTCTGTGCTTTTGTTCTTTCCATTTGGAGAAAATAAAAGACGGTGGCGACTCTTGCTTCCGCGACATTTCGCGAACCAGCGTTAAACAGTCAGTTCCAGATCCACCGATCACAGAACTGGCGACTCTGCTGGGGACTAAACTTAAAGTGGGGTGTACCTTAGGGCTAGGTCATAACTATGTTTTCAATTGTATTGCTTTGTGTGCTTTAAATTGTGGGTTGCTTGGGAGTTCTATAGATCCTAACCCGGATCTGGGGGATACCTTTCTTAGAAAGTAGCAACAAGGCTGTGAGGGAACTGTGCGGGGTATACCGACATGGTTGAAACAGTCTGCTACGTTGATGTGGCACTTTGGTGTGTACCGGTAACCCTTGAGTTCAGTCAAGGAGAGTACGGGGCCTCCGTGTGGTGTCGTGAAGCATCAACAGACCTTAGGAACCTTAATTGAACTATCTTGGCCTCTTTAGGGTAGTGAGATAACCGACTTTGGTGCAGTCCGAGGTTGGTTGATACTCGATACTACACTCAATTGAGGGTTGCTTTCCTGGAATATTTCGGTCGCCAGTTCAGTGGCTAAATCGAAACGATGAACAATGAAAGCAATCCCGTGATATTGGGAACCTTAGAACCCGGTTACTTTGATTAGGACAGGTTGAGCCCACCAACTTCAAGAGGGTACTACCCAGACCCCATGCTGGCTTAAACCCTAAGGGTTCCTCTTGTGTGACTTGTGTGCCTTTGTACTTGCCTACTTGCATGCTTGTTAGCTGACACATGAACTACTTGCAGGTTTTGTTTATAGTCCTTAACTAGGACTCATAACAGGGTTTGCCAAATTTCTTGCAGGTTTTGTTTATAGTCCTTAACTAGGACTCATAACAAGGTTTACCAAATTTCTTGCAGGTTTTGTTTATAGTCCTTAACGGGGACTCATAACAGGGTTTACTAGATATCTTGCAGGTTTTGTTTATAGTCCTTAATTGGGACTCATAACAAAGTATACTGAATTTCTTGCAGGGTCTGTTTATAGTCCTTAATTGGGACTCATAACAGGGTTTACCTACATCACCCCATGCATAGCATGACATCATACCATTGCATACATCCTAACCCATTTCAAGGATCTCAAGGGTTTGCGATGCAGGTCAGGATGAATCAAACATCTAGCAAGGGGCAAAGAGGATTTATTTTCCTCTAGCCAAGGTTGTCAGGGGCTATGACCCACTGGATATGGTGAGCCTTTGACCCTTGACGAAGGACTCTCAACAACATGAAGTACCTTCAATCAAGTTATCAGTTCTCAACTCTAACAAGTTTCTCTGTTTACCCCGCGGGGTCCTTGAAATCATTGCATACATATCATACATATCATCGCATTACAGGTACCCTTTTCTCTACAGGTTGCTTACCTTCTTCGCTGTTTATTTCAGCCGATCATCATGAATCCTGAATCATCCGCGGAGCAATCTATCAAGGCCCTCCAGGCTCAGAATGCCCAGTTCCAAGGGCTGATCATGAATTTGACCCAGGGGCAGCAAGATCTGAAGGCTTTGCTCTTGAAAAAGGACAAGAAGAAGAAGAGGACTGTTTTGTTCAACCCTAGGCGCAGATCTGGGAACACACTGCCGACTGAAACTGAGAGGACTACTCCGTCTGTAAGGGAAAGCAGTCACCATGAGAGAGAGGTGCCTAGTCCAGTGGTCTCCGACAACGAGACAGATTTCAACGACGAGCAGTACCCTCCGGCTGAGGACAAGTACAAACAGTTGGAAGACCGGCTCAGTGCTATGGAGATACAAAAGGTGCCTGGCCTGGACTTCGAGGATCTAGGTCTGTCTTCTGGGGTAGTGATCCCGCGCAAATTCAAGGTACCTGCCTTTGCTAAATACGATGGGGCATCCTGTCCTAAGTTGCATCTCAGGGCTTATACAAGGAGGATCCAGCCCTATACAGCTGACAAAAACTTATGGATCCATTTCTTCCAAGAGAGTCTTTCAGGGACTCAGCTCGAGTGGTTCTATCAACTGAATGGAGCCAACATCCGTACCTGGGAAGACTTAGCCACTGCATTTTACAAACACTACCAGTATAATGCCGACCTCGCTCCCACGCGTACTCAGCTTCAGGGGATGTCTATGGGTACAAGCGAAGGCTTCAAAGAGTATGCTCAAAAATGGAGGGACCTTGCTGGAAGGGTACAACCACCTCTGACTGACCGCGAGCTCGTCGACATGTTCCTGGGGACCCTGTCTGGTCCATTCTTCAACCACCTAATTGGGAATTCTGCTGCTGGGTTTACAGATCTTGTCTTGACTGGGGAGAGAATCGAAGCTGGTATCAAGTCGGGGAAGATTCAAGAAACCGCACCTGCTGATGCTCAGAAAAAGCCCCACAGTGGGAAGAAGGAGTCCAATGCTGTACATGGTAAAAAGGGTCGTCCTGATGTAGGGGCAATCCAGATTTCTGATCCCACGCCCGTTCAACCAAGAAAGAGCAATAGGCGTAGGATAAAGCATCAAGATAGGAAGTATACTGACATCAACATGTCTTTGTCTCAGGCATTACAGCAATTGCTGAAGGCGAAAATGATCACACTAAAGGATCCTCCTCAAAATCCTGACACTTCCTCTCCCAAGTACAACCCGGGTGTGAGATGTGCCTACCATTCTGACAGTCCTGGACATGACACCGACGACTGTTGGACCTTGAAGAACAAGATCCAGGATTTGATTGACGCCCAGGAGGTCAAGTTTGAACACTGATCCTACACCGAATAATCGAGAATGTCTTTTGTTCATTCAAATGTTCAAAGTTGTATTTTTCTTTGATTGTTCAAACATTTATTCATGTTAAACATTGTTATCACATTAATGCATCGCTTATGTCTATTTTGAATCAATATATTCGTATTCACTACATGCAAATTATTTTCATATTCTTTCTGATGATCAACTCTCAATCAATAATTCTAAGCCTCTTGAGGGAGGATGACGAAAACGATACCATAATCTACAGTATGCTTTTGAACGGATCCCGCTGATGAGGTACATGCATTGTTTCAAATCCCTAAACACTATAGTTATAAGGATGATAATCCCTCGTCAACCCCTCTGAGCCAAAGAAGTAGGAGTTTTTCTTTTCGAAATTTAAAACCCTTAATCATAACCTGGGGCAGGGTAGTCTCTCAGTTGATCCAAGTGCATAACGAATGGCACCAAAGAGGTCCTTACAAAACAAAGAAAGACAGTGATGGTTCCGAATAATCAATAAGGACAGGCAGTCATCATCAAAAAAAAAAAATCATAAACGAAAAGCCCAAGAAGTCAAAACCTATAAAAAGGGACTTATGAAACTGGGGCATCCCGCTGACTGTAATTCCAAAAAGAAACAGTTCAGGCAAAAAATAGGGATAACAAAAATCAAAAAGAAAGAGGTCATACAAACCCTCAACAAAAACAAAGATGACTGCCTATTTGAAATAAACTGTCAACATGCGAACCATCACTGGTATACCAAGAGCAAAGACTCAACAAGGTCTAACGTATGATCAACTGAGTTTAGGTTTGGAGAACATCACGAAGAGTGGGTGGGTACAAATAAAATTTGAGCCTTTATCCTTTGTTTCTTAAACCGTGAACCAGGCCACGTTATAACCCTTAAAAGTCCTAGCTGAAGCATGGGTTAGTTCGAAAGCATACTGTTACGAAAGGTGTCCTGACTCCTTAAGGCTACGGTAAATACAAAGTTGACATCATGTTTTACAAACATCCACATGTTTTATGAAAAAAAATGCATTTTTAAAAAATCTTCAAGACAGACATAAGCTTTGCATTTTTAACATAACTTTGTTTGCATATGACTTTTTGTTTGAACAGCATAGAAATTCACACGACGAATGCCTAATGAACAGAAGTACTTCCAATAAAGGGGCATGGTATGACTATTGTCCATCATCTGGGGCAATCCAATCAAGATTCGGAAAATCTCTCAAAGGCTAATAGTCTGGGGCAAATCTTCGTCTGAGTTGCTTGGGGCACTCCAACAACAAATCTGACCTGATCAAATACCTTCTGGTAATATGGCAACACTGCTAGCAGGGGCAACTCCCAACATTCTGAGAGCGTGGACATAGTCGAAAAAATACTACGCAAAATCAAAGACCTGCTAGGTTGACACACCTAGGCAAAAATAAGGGCTTCCCGGCGAACCAAAAGGGTTCGGGCAAAATGAAGGGATGAAATGAAAAAAATCTGTACACCCGGCAAGTCGAAAACCTGAAAAGGCGGCTTGAGCAAAAAATGGGTATCCCGGTGGACTGAAAACCCGAAAGGGCGGTCCAGGCAAAAGTTAGGGATTAAAGCGTACGACTATGTCCTGCCATCTGTCTACCAGAAGAAAGTTTGTCCATCAACAACTATCAGCACCCCACAAGTGCCTCCCCCATAGAAACAGGGGCAATAAAGAGTGGTCTAAGCAATCTGATTGTTCTATCCTCCAAGATATCAGGGTAGGTTCCGTTGAAGAACATAACCAGTACAGTTCAATACTTCCCCAGGAGAGTCCAATCCCTCTCCCCCAGGAAAGTTGGAATCCATCTCCCCAAGCAATAAGCTTATCCCCAGTAGATTCTGGAAGCTTATCCCTCGCAGAGCACGAACGCGTCGCCCGACTTTATTCAAAGAGTTATTTCCTCAACAGGATATAACTGGGTTATCCTCAGCCAAAAGCCACGGAAAGAGCGTCGTCGACGAAGGCTTCCTATCCCCAGCGAAGTCTATTAATACTTCCAACATAACAACGGTATCCCCAGCAAGTTATCAACTTCAGCAAGGCATCCCTATTCCCACAGAGTATTGCCTCCCAGCATGGTCGCTAGAGTATTGTTCTCCCCGCAGAACCTTCCATTTGCCAAGTTTATTCCGCAACGGAGTTATCTTCTCCCACCGGTATTCTAGCAGTTATTATCCCCAGCGGAAGCAGAATCTATTCTTCAACATCAACCCAGGATATGACTTCCCGGCACCCGTCAAGGATTTACTTTCCTAGACGAAAATATGCATTCATAAACATCACATCTTCATACATTATGGCATGCATACGCATCGTACTACACGAATCTCATTGATTTTGAAGACATACAGTTCATGCATCATGATTTTGCATACAATTATGTTTTGCCTTTTCAGGAAAAAGATCAATACAAAAATGATTACTACCAACTATCGCAATTCTTTCTAGATATAGTTTCAGATATGATCCAGAGATGGTGACATTCTGATACTGCTTCCAGAATTCCTTCTAGATATAGTTTCAGATATGACCCAGAGATGGTGACGTTCTGATACTGCTTCCAGAATTCCTTCTAGATATAGTTTCAGATATGATCCAGAGATGGTGAAGTTCTGATACTGCTTCCAGAGTTTCTTTCTAGATATAGTTTCGGATATGACCCAGAGATGGTGACGTTCTGATGCTGCTTCCAGATATCCTTCTAGATATAGTTCAGATATGACCCAGATATGGCGACGTTCTGATGCTGCTTCCAGATTTCCTTCTAGATATAGTTTCAGATATGATCCAGATATGGTGACGTTCTGATACTGCTTCCAGATTCCCTTCTAGATATAGTTCAGATATGACCCAGAGATGGTGACGTTCTGATACTGCTTCCAGATTTCCTTCTAGATATAGTTTCAGATATGATCCAGATATGGTGACGTTCTGATACTGCTTCCAGATTCCCTTCTAGATATAGTTCAGATATGACCCAGATATGGTGACGTTCTGATACTGCTTCCAGATTTCCTTCCAGATAAAGTCCAGATGTAAACCAGATATGGCGACGTTCTGACACTTATTCCAGTTGAAGATATTTCAAGACCTTGTCCGGTTCAGTTAAATCGACCCTAAGATTTTCCTGATGCTTATCCAGTCAAAGACCTTCTCTAGTCCAGCTAAATCGATTCCCAACAGATTTTTCTAATAAAGACTCAATAGAAGTTATTTCAGATGTTTCCCTCTCCGACGATGAGTGTGAGGTGATAGTCTCCTATGGTTCCCTCTCCGACGGTGTGTGAGGTGGTAAGTCCTTTTCAGATGTTTCCCTCTCCGACGATGAGTGTGAGGTGATAGTCTCTTATGGTTCCCTCTCCGACGGTGTGTGAGGTGGTAAGTCCTTTTCAGATGTTTCCCTCTCCGACGATGAGTGTGAGGTGATAGTCTCTTATGGTGCCCTCTCCGACGGTGTGTGAGGTGACAATTCCTTTTCAGATGTTTCCCTCTCCGACGATGAGTGTGAGGTGATAGTCTCTTATGGTTCCCTCTCCGACGGTGTATGAGGTGGTAAGTCCTTTTCAGATGTTTCCCTCTCCGACGATGAGTGTGAGGTGATAGTCTCTTATGGTTCCCTCTCCGACGGTGTGTGAGGTGGTAAGTCCTTTTCAGATGTTTCCCTCTCCGACGATGAGTGTGAGGTGATAGTCTCTTATGGTGCCCTCTCCGACGGTGTGTGAGGTGACAATTCCTTTTCCTATGATTCCCTCTCCGACGGCGAGTGAGGTGATTCCCTTTCAGATTATAATGACCTATGGTTCTCGTTCCGATCCTGCGAAGATGGTATTTCCCACCAAGATTTTCTCAACGAGCGTTGTTGAAGTTAAAATCACCCAAGGTTCTCTTACCATTCATGCTAAAGGCAGTAACCATCCATAGTTCATTCATCATCTTTCGAAGCTCCAGACCCATCTCCTGTAACCATTCAGGACATATCTATACCAAGCATCTCAAAATCAGCTCCTGCAACGTGTCAGGTACCCATTTTCTGTTTTGCAGGTATGCAGGTTCTAGCTAAGGAATCTCCTACGCAATCAACATCCAGATGGCATCTATAAGCCCATCATCCTATCCAGCAATCTCCCAATGGCATCTATAAGCCCATTCCCACCACATTGCCACTATGTGAGCGCAAATTTCTGGGCACTCTAGTGTCCAATCATCTTCTACCCTCGGATTACGAAAGGCACGTCCGCCAATCTGCATCCTCAGGTCTAAGAAGATTGAACAGGGGCAACTGTTGCACCCCAAAATTTGCCCTCCCATATTCTTCAAGAAATTGCCAAGCCAAGCTGCAAAATTCCCCAAGGGTTGCATAGTCCAACTGTCTCCTATACAGTCAAAACTAGGGTTTGTGTTCTGATCAAGAAAAGGAAGTTTTCAAAGACCCAATCAAGTCTCACATGCCTACAAATGTGGTCAAGCATCCTCATATCAAGTTTCAAGGCATTCAGCTCAAAATTGCACAGTCAAAAACCCTAATTGCACTACAGTCAACTGTAGGGGCAAAATGGTCATTTGACAGTCAAAAGTTCAAATTTTTGGTCAACATATCATTTTGAAGCCACAAACATCATTTGATCAATGCTTGATCATGATTCTCAAAATTTGGCTCAGAAATCATCAAAGATGCAAAAGTTACTATATTTGGACAGGTGGAAAAGTCAACTGAAATTGACCAGGGCATAACTTTCAGATGGATTATCAGAAAAATTCCATCCAAAGCTCATTTTGAAGAGAAAGACATTTCCTACAATTCATCTTCATACTTCAAGTCCAAGAAATGCTCTCACAAAAAGTTATCAATTTCAACATTATAGGTCATTTTCAAAAGTCAACAAAAAGGGACTTTAAGTCAAAGGCCATAACTTGAGATTGGTAAATCAAAATGACATGGGACCAAAGACATTGGTTAGAGGACTCAAAGACCTTTCCAAAATGTCAAAGAACATGAGAAAAGATTAAAAATTAAGCAAGTTATGCCTTGTGGAAGTTGGGAAATTTTTGGATATTTTTAAAAGTCAACTTTGATTCAAATGACCTAAAATGCTAATGGGCCCATTTTTTCTTCCATGATTCATCATTCCAAGCATATGCACGACCACTTGGCCCAAAGGGAAGTATTTTCTCATTTTTTATTTATTTATTTGAATTATTATTTATATTAATTCATTTAAATTATTTAAATACATGAAAAATATCTAACTTGCCTTAACAAATCTTTTTATACATGTTTTGCCACCAAGATTTCGTGCATATACAAATTAGGAAAGAATTGGATTGATTGGATGCAAATTGATACAAGAACATGTGAAAAAGATTCAAAAAGATCCTTAGAAAATCAATTATCAAAAATCATTATGGCAAGAGATTTGATGGAGTTTTGTTGACCTAATAGCTTCACTACAAAGCCAGGAACACAAACCTAATCGTGCTAGACTGAAAGCTGCGCTCAAAGGCCATAGACAAAACTTGAAAAATTCCCTAAAAAGTGCAAAACTGAAATCAGGGTTAGAGGAGGATTCAAGCCCTAATATTCATTCCATTGGCTTCCTGAAGCTTCACTGATCATATTCCAATTCATAACATTCATCAAAAGGCAAGGAATCGGTGTATAGAACTCAACATATTCCATGGAAATTTCATAATCGTATTCTATATTCTATGCATTTTCATGACATTTCAATTATTGATTCTTGTTCCTGATGTGATTTCAAAGCTAACTGATATGTTTAATTGAGTTTTTATGCTACATACGCGATTGTACCATGCTTGAAATCTAGGGTTTTCAGAGGTTGGATTTGGGGCTTTCAAAACGAAGTAAAATCAGGACTCCAGACCAACACCATTGAATTTGACGCATCTGGACGAACATGGACCAAGCCTCGCGATCAATTTATGAATCATATAGCGCTATTCGCTATTTTTTCTAAAGCCATCTAAAACCACGCTTAAGAAACCGTTGCCATACGTTCATGTTTCAGAAAAAGTGAAGAAGACGAACTCGTGGCCGGCGTTGATAGGCCAATTCGAAATTTCGCGCGTTTCCATCTATTCACGTGTTGTTGTCTTTTATTATATTTATTGTTTATTTGTATAACAAACGCGTGATTCAGTTCAGTTGGCAAGCGAAGAGAGTTGCAATGTCCAAGACCTGGGTTCGAGTCCCAGGTCTGTATCGTTCTCAATAATATTTTTCCAATGACGTTCACATGCAGTAACCACGTTCAAGTCCACCATACGCCTCAAAATCCAAAGGTCCACGCGTCCAAGGGATGCAGATCAAGGGCTCAGAATTGAAGAACACCATGAGGACTAGTCAACACGCGCATACGTGGCCTGGAAAAGTCAAACAATCTCAAGTTTAATGGGCCAGAATTTCACACTAAGACCTCCACTTTGGGGCCTGAACCCCCCCCTGGTTTGCAACTTTGCTTTATATTTTGTTTTTTTTTAATTATTGTTTTATTTATTTTATTGCTTTAATTTGATTAATTATTTTTTTTTACAAATTATAAAATATCATAAAAACCAGAAAAAGGGCAAAAATATAATAACTTTTATTTCCAATATTATTTTCATAAAAATGCATGTAAATAAATTTAGTAAAATAGGTTTTAACTTTAATTCTTTTTAATAACCAAAAATCCAAAAAAACATAGAATTTAGGTTTAATAAATTTTATTCCTTTCAATTTTTCTTTCTTTCATAATAATAATATTACTTATTTTATTTTCATAATTAAATTGTACATAAATTAATTTAGGTTTAATTTAGGTTATATTTTAGTATTTTCATAACAAACTTAAAAACCATTAGAATTAGGGTTAGTTAATTTCAATTAATTCTTTTTTCTTTTAAATCTTAAAAAACATAAAAATACCAAAAAAACAAAAACATTTAATTTTAATTTTAATTCCTCATTAACTTTAATTTTTTGCAAAAGGGTCCAACGCCCATATTTTTTGTTTAATTTCGCATATTTATTTTATGTCGTTTAAATAATCATGTACCTCTCCCAAAGCCATGTAATTCGGACAATTTAACTTTTTCGCACTTTTATTCGCTTTATTTATTTTCCGTCAAATCGGGTCCGGTTTAGTTTTGGCGATATGGACCCGCGCCATTTGTAATAGCTCTAGATTTATTTTCCTCGTAATTTTTAACTGTTAAAAAGCATGAAAGAATGTATGGACTTAAATAAAATCAAGCGTAGATCACAATGAACATGACAAGACAAATACAAATGAAAACGACACACGAACCGCACACACCACCCCTAGGGTACGCCTCACTGTTGCCTTGCCTTCGAAAGGTGATCGTCGAGTAGAGGATGTCTTAGTAAGTCCTCATGATCCGGGAACCTGGCATGAGGGTAGCTTCTAAGGTGTCTTCCCATTGCTCTGGTGATCACCATGTCCCGAACCTCGAATTGACCCGAACACCTCCAACGGTGGTGCTACCTACCTCTCAATGGTGGGATGGCACTACCTTAAAGGACATTTACACAGACGAATTCCTTAGGGTAGGTAGGTTCTCGTAGATACTTGCTCTCTGCAAAAAACAAAACAAATCAAAACCTTTTCACACCGACACTTTTCAAAAGCTTTCAAAGCAATTTTTCAAACACTCTGACGTACGAGTCGAACTGAAATTTTTCAAAGAAACTTTTTTAAACCCACATTGAAAAGCAAACAAACCATTTTGAAAACACAATGAGCAAGTATCTAAGAGCCCATGGATAACCATGGATAGAAAGGGTGCTAACACCTTCCCTTTCTATAATCTACCTCCCGAACCGAGAGCAATCTCTATAAGGAATTTTTCTGTGCTTTTGTCCTTTCCATTTGGAGAAAATAAAAGACGGTGGCGACTCTTGCTTCCGCGACATTTCGCGAACCAGCGTTAAACAGTCAGTTCCAGATCCACCGATCACAGTGGTCCTCCAGCACGAGCATGGCGTACATCTTTCTGGGCTCCTGAAGTGAAACCCAAACCAAATTTGTCAGATTTGTATGGGATATTTGGGAGTTGGCCCCAAATAGTGCACCCACCTTCTTCTATCGTTGCCTTTGCATCTTTCAGAGAAGACATCTTTAGTGGAGTTCTTGTAATCTTCGGGACTTGGGAAACAGTCTTGGTAGCTGCCACTATTTGTGGGACTTCCTCAAAATGTTGAAACAGAGTTTCGATGAATTCGTCATCCATTTCCACGTATCTGAAGGAGTTCAAGTAACTTACCATATATTCCTCTTCTCCATGAACAATGATGATTTTCCCCCGAATTGGATATTTCAGCATTTGACACAACGTAGAGGTAACGACACCATCATTATGGATCCACGGTCAGCCTAATAAGAAGGAATATGAAGGGCGAATATCCATTACATAAAAAGTTGAATCAAATGTTTGGGTTCCAACTTTTATGGGGATGTCTACTTCCCCATGCACCATCCTTTTTGAGCCATCGAAGGCCCTCACTACTATGTTGCTAGGTTTCAAGGTCAATCCTTCACAATCAAGCCTATCAAGAGCCTTTTTAGGCAACACATTCAAAGATGAACTGGTATCAACCAAGACGTGAGCTAAATTCCTGTCCCTGCATTCGACTGAGACATGCAATGCCTCGTTATGCTTCCTCCCCCTTGGCGTTAAATCAGCATCCAAAAAACCTAAACCATTATCTACGGTCAAGCTGGCTACGCAGTCTTGGAACTGATCGGCAGATGTTCCTTGGGTACATGGGCAGTTTTAAGGAATTTTACCAAGGCCTTTTCATAAGCCTCGAAACATAACAATAAAGCCAGCATGGAAATTTTTGATGGAGTTTGCCCCAGTTACTCGACTACGTTGTAGTCGCTTCTTTTTATAATCTTTAAAATTTCCTCCATCTCGTTTCAGGAGGTCTCAGGGATAGCTACTGATTGTGCCTTCGTCTGGACAGGCTCAACCATAATACCTTTGCCTCGAGTCTCGGTTGACTCAGCAGTAGGAATGTTAGTAGGGGTGATAACAGGAACTGCAACAGTTTTGTCAACATGAGTATTAGCAGAGATGATTACAGGACTGGGAATAGCCTTTGGAGGAGCAACAACAACAAGATTGATTACAAGTCCAGAAATAGCTTATGGAGGAGAAATTTATGGAGAGAATACCCTTCCACTTCGGGTTATCTTACTAGTCCCTGTGATATTACTGATATCGGAGTCATCTTTCTCAGAACTTGAATCTTCAGCAGCTGGCCAATCTTGCTTGATACAGTGATAGTAGACATCACCTCCATAATTCCATGGGGCGGTTTTGTCTGACGAATACGATATTGGTCCAGGCATTATAATTATCAACGGAGCTACTTTAGGAACTGATGTAATTCTAACGGGTCTTTAGGTGGAGACCCTGAAAGAATTGGCGGAAATGGTCACTATGGAAACATCATTATAAGAAATAGTTGGAGTAGAAGTCTTCTCGAATAAAATCTCCTTGTCATCTATTAGGCCTTGAAAGCCTGCTTTTAACAAATGACAGCTGGTTGGTGAGGATAAACAGAAATGACAGCTTTCATCAAAGCCGGAGAATACACCGGCATTCAACAAGTTATTTTTCATAGTTAGGAGGGGGGTCACAAGTTCATCAACCAAAGTAAAAAACACATCTTCTTCAACGGTGTTGACATTACAGGCGTGCTTGGGCATAGGGGCAGTGATTCCATTGGGAATTTCTGGCGCATCGAATTCAATCTCTTTGACTTCAAGAAGGTCTTGTACTTTGTTTTTCAGAGCCCAACAATTATTAGTGTCATGGCAGTGACTCTCTGAATGGTATTCACAGCGGGCATTAGGATGATAATGAGGAGAGGTTGTATTAGGATTCTTTTGAGCTTATTTCAAAGTCACTAGATTGTATCTTAACAAATGTGGAAATACTTGAGATAATGTCATATTAATTCGGGTGAACTGTCTGATTGGTATTTCTGTTCTTGGCTGGTTGCTTCTTTGTTGAGCTGGTGTGGGTTTAGGGATCATGACAGCCCCCACCATTAGACGACGTTCAGCCCGTTCTTGATTTCTCTGAGGATATACAGCAACAACTTCTTTTTTTCCAATGAATGGTTTTCTTACAGCAACAGAGGATGCATCTTTTTGAATCTTCCCATTCTTTATCCCGGCTTCCACTCTTTCTCCGGTCAATATCAGTTCGATAAAACCTGCCGAGGAACTCCAAATTAAGTGATTAAGTAAAGGACCGACAAGGTGCCCAAAAACATGTCTACTAACTCTCTTTCAGATAGGGGAGGCTGGACTCTTCCTGCTAAGTCCCTCCATTTTTGCGCATAGTCTTTGAAGCCTTCACTTGAAAACATGGACATACTCTAGAGTTGAGTACGGGTGGGAGCAAGGTCTGCATTATATTGGTATTGTTTGTAAAAGGCAGCAACCAGATCTTCCTAATTATAAACATTGTCTCTTTCTAGCTGATAAAACCAATCAAGTTAAGTTCCAGACAGACTGTCTTGAAAGAAGTGTACCCATAAATCCTTGTCAGTAGTATGAGGCTGTATTTTCCTCACATAAGACCGAAGATGCATTTTGGGATATGAAACTCCGTCATACTTAACGAACACCGGTGCCTTGAATTTTGGAGGAATGACAATCCCCAATACTAACCCCAACTCCTCAAAGTCCATTCCAGGCACTTTTTGAATTTCTATTGCACTTAACCGTTCTTCCGGATGCTCATACTTGTCATCGGCCGGAGGATATCGTTCTTCAGAATAATCTTCTTCTTCCTCTTCCTCTTTTGAATCTGGCTGGGAAACTGCTTCCTTACCTTTCCCGTCTTGATTGTCTTTCTCACCAGATGACGTTTTAAAGTATAGGGTCCTTCTTGCTTGTCCTTGGAATCTCCTTCCCATATTCAGAACTCCAATTATTTTCTTTGTTTTCTTCTTTTTCTCTTCAACCAGCAAGGTCTTCAACTCTTCTTGTCCTTTGGCTAGAGTTAAGAACATCTGTTGAAACTGAGCATTTTGTGCTTGGAGGTCCTTCACCGTCTGTTCGAGATCCATCTTACTGAAATAAACAGTAGAAAGATGAGGAGACTTGTTGCAAGAAACCTGCTTATGTTATGATGAATGGTAGATGCATATGCAATGATTTCAAGGATTTTAAAGATTCAAATTTGTTTTAGACAAAAAAGGAAACACACGTTATATTAATAAATTAAAGTTTGAGCACATCAATGCCTCTTTGGGCAAAACAATACAAAAACTCTAAGATAAAAAGGTTGTACGCATCCTCTTTGGTGTGATGTAGGCATTCAGAGTCCGCTCCTCATGAAGTTGCTTAGTGAGTTCCCAAACCTTCTTCTCGCTGGCGTAGAATTGGGCTTCGAAAGTGTCTCGCTCCCCCTTGAGTTGTATCCAATCTATTTGTAAGTCTTCGAGAGAGGTGGGCATGTCCGGATGCAGGACAGTGTATGGAACATATCCTTCCATAACAGGCTCAATTATTACCGGGAGAATGGAGGGATAAGGCATCATAAGACTCTGAGCACGAGTTCGTACCCATTTGAGGTAAGGCTCAAGAGGGATGGAATTCTTATGCCCCAATGTCTTACTATCTACCTTGTTCCTTTAAGGATGGTTTCTCAGGCTACAACCAAAACAAAATGGCGCCTGAGGACATGGAGAAGACAACCTTTGTCACACAATGAGGGACATTCTGCTACAAGGTTATGCCATTCGGACAGAAGAATGCTGGGGCAACCTATCAACGTGCCATGGTCGCTTTATTTCACGACATGATACATCACGAAATAGAGGTCTATGTTGACGACATGATAGCTAGATCTCAATCAGAAGAAGAGTATCTTGACCATCTACAAAAACTCTTCGAGAGATTAAAGAAATACAACCTGAGGTTGAATCCAAATAAGTGCACATTTGGGGTGAAATCTGGTAAACTCCTCGGCTTTGTCGTCTGTAATAAAGGTATCGAGGTGGATCCTGCCAAGGTGAAAGCGATATAAGAGATGCCTGATCCTCGTACTGAGAAGGAAGTCATAGGATTCTTGGGACGTTTAAACTACATTTCCAGATTCATTTCTCACCTAACAGCTACTTGTGAACCAATCTTCAAACTACTGAAGAAAGATCAAGTAGTCAAATAGAATGACGAGTGCCAAACTGCTTTCGATAAGATCAAACAGTACTTACAAGAGCCTCCTGTTTTGATGCCACCAGTTGAGGGAAGACCATTAATCATGTATTTGACTATTTTGGAAAACTCAATGGGGTGTGTGCTGGGGAAGCATGATGAGTCTGGACGAAAAGAGCATGCTATTTATTACCTGAGCAAAAATTTTACTGACTGTGAAATAAGATATTCACTGCTCGAGAAAACTTGTTGCGCTCTGGCATGGGCTGCTCGCCGGATAAGACATTGTATGCTGACCCATACTACCTTATTGATATCTAAAATGGATCCAATAAAATACATCTTTGAGAAGCCTGCCCTCTCTGGGAGAATAGCGAGATGGAGGATGATCCTGACAGAATATGACATATAGTACACTACCCCGAAAGCAATAAAGGGCAGTGTACTAGCCGATCACCTTGCTCACCAAGTTGTAGAAGACTACCAGTCCATGGAGTTCGAATTTCCAGATGAAGATATCATGATGGTAAACAACTATGAAGAACTCAGGCCATATGACGGACCTGAACAAGGATCCCGATGGACCCTGGTTTTTGATGGGGCATCTAACGCACTCGGCAATGGTATTAGTGTTGTACTCATATCTCCTGAAGGATGTCATACTCCTTTTACGGTAAGACTTTGCTTCAATTGTACAAATAACATGGCGGAATATGAAGCGTGCATCTTTGGTCTCAAAGCTGCCATATACTTGGGGACCAAATCTTTAAATGTATTCGGAGATTCAGCTTTGGTTATTAGCCAGATCAAAGGGGAATGGGAAACTAAACACCCTAAACTTATCCCTTACAAAGAACATGTTTTGACATTGCTCCCACATTTTGAGAAGATTACCTTCGAGCATTTCCTGCGAGAAGAAAATCAGCTAGCAGACACACTAGCCACAATGTCATCTATGTTTAAACTTAAATGGGATAATGAGGCTCCCCATATCACCATTGAACAAAGGGAAGAACCAGCACACTGTCACGAGATTAATACTGAAGAAGTAGTGGACCAGCCTTGGTTTCACGAAGTCAAGAGGCATCTCGAAACTCAGGAATGTCCAGAAGGGGCTTCAATCAATGACAAAAAGTTCTTAAGGAGATTCTCTGCTAAATTCTTCCTTAGTAATGGCATTCTTTACAAACACAACCATGACTCTGTGCTACTTCAGTGCGTAGAGAAGGTTGAAGCTGAAAGGATCATGGGTGAGTTACATGAAGGCACTTTTGGTACCCATTCTAGTGGTCATACGATGGCAAAGAAAATCCTACAGGAAGGCTATTACTGGTCTACCATGGAAGCATATTTCTATGAACACTCTCAAACCTGCCACCAGTGTCAGATCTACACTGACAAGGTGCACGTACCCCCAGTTCCTCTGAATGTCTTGACGGCTCCTTGGCTCTTTGCTATGTGGGGGATTGATATGATTGGGGAAATCAAGCCAACAACATCCAATGGACACCGCTTCATTTTAGTGGCCATTGACTATTTTACCAAGTGGGTGGAGGCAGCTTCTTTCGCTTCTGTTACCAAGAATGTTGTCGCCCGGTTCATCATGCAAAATCTCATCTTCTGATACGGTATCCCAGAGAGGATCATTATAGACAATGGTACAAACCTGAATAATAATATGATCACCGCCTTGTGCGAGCAATTCAAGATTCAGCATCATAATTTCCCCCTTACCAGCCAAAGATTAATGGTGTTGTTGAAGTCGCGAATAAGAATATCAAAAAGATCATACAGAAAATGACAGTCACGTACAAAGACTGGCATGAGATGCTACCATTCTCTCTCTACGGGTATCGTACCACAGCTCGCACATCAACCGAGGTAACACCTTATTCTCTGGTATACGGCATGGAGGCTTTCTTGCCTATTGAGGTCCAGATCCCCTCTCTGAGAATTATGAAGGATGCAGGGCTAAATGAAGACGATTGGATCCAGACTCGACTTGATCAACTAAACTTGATTGATGAGAAAATACTTACTACTGTTTTCCATGGTCAAATGTATCAAAAACAGATGATCAAGGCTTTCAACAAAAAGATCAGACGCCAAGTGTATCAAGTTGGAGATCTGGTGATCAAACGTATCATACTGCCACAAGGTGATCCCATGGGAAAATGGACTCCTACATACGAAGGACCATTTGTAATCAAAAACATATTCTCTGGTGGAGCAATGATCTTGACCACCATAGATGGCGATGACCTGCCGCACCCTACGAACGCAGACATAGTCAAAAGATACTACGCATAAGAGACCCGCTAGGTTGACACACCTAGGCAAAACAAGGGAATCCCGACGAACCAAAAAGGTTCAGGCAAAAATTAGGAATAAAACAAAAAAAATATGTACACCCGGCAAGCTGAAAACCCGAAAGGGCGGCTTGGGAAAAAAAGGGTATCCCGGTGGACTGAAAACCCGAAAGGGCGGTCCATGCAAAAATTAGGGATTTAAAGCGTATGACTATGTTTTGGTTGATCACCTTACGGACAACCTGACAAGTTCAGAGTTTCTGATCAATTCAATCATCTTCATATGAGGCAACAAATAGACAAGATGCTCAGAGATATGAAGGCTATAGCATAATGGGAACCCCATGGGATTATTGCACATAGCTATCTTTTCTTTTTATCAAATTTTCATTTTTTACGACGATATTCTCTTACTAGAATGTTTGTCTCTTTGTAAAACATACTTACTCAAAGTCAATACAAATATATCTCTTTGAAAGTGCAAAACTCTCTGCTTTTATTTACTCTTGTTTTGTTTACAAAAAACGTCCAATGATTTATTTTTAAACATATGCATTTGGGCATAATTACTATTTACAAATAAACAAAATAGAAAGACAGTCACTGATGGCTCTAAGAGGTAGGTAAATCTCCCTAAGCTATCTCCATGAAATCCCCCACAGTGTGCAGTTTAATCCCCAGCAGAATAAAGCTTCCAACTATCAATCCCGGTAGAAGTCGTCCAATTTCTCAGATTTCTCCATTAAGATTTTACAAGCAGTACACGGCATTTCCCTTACAACAGAGTTTATTTCTCTAAGAGGAAATTCATCAACACTTTAACTTCACAACACGAAGACTTACACTCCATATCCTCAGCAGCAGTCAGGAATTTATTTTCCCAGTCCAACGGCAATGCAGCAGATTAGCTCACATACGCATACATCACATCCATATATCATAAGCATTAATAACACGAATGCATCATACCATGAATTTCATACAACATGACATTGCATATTAACTAACATTTTACCCTTTTTTCAGGATAAGGTTAATTAACAGCTACCATTAATAATGTTAAGAGGTTTTTTAGATAATGTTCAGATACGCTCCAGACACGGATGCTATTCTGATACTCATTCAGACTCAACTTTCAGATATAATTCAAATACGCTCCAGACACGGATGCCATTCTGATACTCATTCAGACTCAACTTTCAGATACAATTCAGATATGCTCCAGACATAGATGTTATTCTGATACTCATTCAGATTCAACTCCCAGATACAGTTCAGATACGCTCCAGACACGGATGCTATTCTGATACTCATTTAGACTCTTTCTCAGATACAGTACAGATATGCTCTAGACATGGATGCCATTCTGATGCTCATTCAAAATCTCAACTTTCAGATACAGTTCAGATACGCTCCAGACACGGACGTCATTCTGATACTCATTCAGATTCTCTTACAATTCAGCAATCACTTATTGGATAGCATCTACAAGCCCATCTCTAACAACTTTCTATCATCCATCCAAATTAAATTTTTAAGCCCATTCCCTCTACCATCACATCCCCAAGTGCAAATTTCTGTACACTCTAGTGTCCAATCATCTTCCACCTTAGAGTCACGAATGGAAAAGCTCGCCAATCTAACTCTTCAGGCTTAAGAAGATTGAATAGGGGAATCTGTTGTACCACAAAATTTTCCCTCTCATTCATCAAGAATTTGCTCACAAGATCTCCTTGACTCAAGACTACACGGATTTGATCAGCTCAAGACACCTCCTTAAGCACTGATAACCAGAATTAGGGTTTGAGTTTGCACAAGGATTTTTGAACTTCCAATACCCCATATGACTTTCATGGATCATGATGGACCCCCAAGATTAATCATGTCAAGTTTCAAGCCTTGGATCACACTTTTGCATAATCAATTGAGCAGTTGACCTAAAAAGTCAGCTATATTGGGGAAAAAGTCAACTATGGCCAATTCACAGTCAAACTTCATAATTTTTATCCACATCAACATTTTAGACTCATATGTATCATTTGATCAAGTTTGGACCACAATTCCTCAAGAAATTTGATCAAATCTACAAAAGGGCAAAATGGTCAAAATTAGGGTTTTGACTAGGAGAGGGCAATCTTTGATTCTTGACCTAGAAAATGGTCAATTGGTTTAAGGCATGATCTTAAGAGTACAATTGCATCATTTTTACCTAATTACATGGTTCAAAACATTGCAAGTCCATTGGATTGACAAATGAATTTTTAGTCAACTGATCAAAGGTCAACTGTATACTAAAAAGTCAAACTTTGACTTTCTGGTCAAATTCAAGTGCCAAAGATCATAATTCATCAAAAACATGTCAAAATATGAAACTTATTCATCAAGAAATCAAAAAGTCAAGATTTCATTTTGAAAAGTCAAAATTTCTAAACTTGGAAATTTTTCTAAGTGTTGGAAATTTCATATTTTTTCACAACTTTGAACAAATTTTTCACCATGATGCAAGATGATTCAAGAGAAACTTCCAACATGAAAGTTATAGATCTCCATGAAATCTATAACTTTTCTTTACACAACTCCTTCCAAAAGTGCTTGAATATCAAGTTATAATTTTATGAACATAGGGCCATGAAACAAAACACTTAGTGAAATTTTGCCCTAATTTGGTCAGGATTTTGACCTAACTTCATGACACTTTTTCATATAGTTCCATGGGGAATATTCAAAATCAATTCAAAGATGTGTTGTATAACACATTTCAAGCTTTCCAAAATGTCCAAGAACTCCTTGAGATCATTCTTGAGTAGGGAGAATCGAAGAGATGAAGTTAGGGTTTTATCACTTTAATTACAAGTCATTTTAGTGATGAACAAAATTCAAATCCGAACCATGCTGCATAAACACTACTTTGCAGGCCTCAAACTTGTTAGGCACTCCATAATTAATGGTTTACACAGTTGTTAGAGGCCTCACTTCAAGCATTCAATGCATGGACATGCTTTTTATCCATTTTTGAAAGAAAGGTTGCATTGCCATTTTGATAAAGTAACTTTTTGTACAAAACTTGTTCTTGAGCCTTGCACTTGTTCTCTTATGATCAAACAGGTCCTATAACTCATGAGAAATGTTTCAAACACTTAAAATCACCCATTCCATGCTTGTACTTCTTCTTGAAACTTGTTTCCCTTTTTTCTTCAAAATCAAGTAACCTAGCCGAAAGCTAGAAACTTGTACTTCTGACTTGCCAAAGCTCTCAAACACTTTTGTTTATACATACACAAACCATTTGACACAAATACACGAATGCTCAAGCCTTGAAAGAACCTAAAACTCAGAATCACACTTCACACTTCCATTTTCATACAAACTGACCAAAAACTTGAAACTCATAATCTACTCGTGCGTTTCTTGGCCTTTTGGTTTCTAAAGTTTCTAAACATCACATAAAATCAACCCCACACCCTGTTTTAGAACTGTAACACCATTAACACCATCCTCCATTTTTAAAAACTCAGCACTGCACATTGACTTCTCAAGACCATTTCAGTCATCCATTGTTCAAGCTAATCATTGCATTAGCTTCCTAGGACCTCAAGGAAGCTAACTTGATCATCACCATCACTTGAAACAAGCTCAAACTCAAAACACGATTTCCAGTTTTGAGGTAAGTTTTCTCAACTTGGGACTTTTCATACAGGCATCATCAATAGTTTATTTGTGAACAAAACATATAGATATCATTGCTCTGAAGCTAACCATGTCCATAGTTTCCATTAATTTTGTTTGAGCTTAGAGAATTTTAAAACTGAAATTTCTGAGATTTTTAGGGTTCAGATTAGGGCCATTAAAACTCATGCTTATCTTTGATCTATAGTTTTAATGCTTTAAATTTCTTAAACCGTGAAAAAATTTGCGACAAGTTTCCTGTTTACAGTTTTCATTTTTTTTTAGAAATGAGCAAGTTACAGTTGGTCTGGCTGGACGTTGAAGATAAAATCATCAAGGCGCGTTATGCCTTACATATTTATTGATTTTCCTATGTTAACGGATGTATAGCCACCCCAGTGATAGAAGCGCGCGCCTGTAACCTTTGGAACTAGGGTTCGAGCCCCAGTGGTACCCTTTGGCATTTTTTCACATATTTTGCATTCCTGACCTTTTTTTTAGCGCCTGGTCCTTATTGGGCTTTGTACTATTTTTTTATTTATTTTTTCTTACTAACCCCCTTGCAAGCTGTTAGCACCTCTGGCCCAAGTTTATTTTATTCTCTTATTTTTATGTCATTTTTATTTTCTCAAATATTTTTCCTAACATTAAAAAATTATAAAAAATACAAAAATATTATATCTTCATTTTGACATAGTTTATTTATTTTTCCTCATAAAAAAATATTTTTATTAATCATGCATTATTTATTTTTACTTATTATCTTGTAAATTTAATTAAATTTAAATTTTTTACTTATTCTCTTTTACACCAATTTAAATATATTATCTTAATATATAAGAGACCAAAAATATTTTATGACACCATATATTATTTTCAAGATAAAAAATACCAAAAAAATACTTTTCTTGAAACTTAATTTCTTTTTTTAATCAATTAATAGAATTAGGGTTTTATTTAAAATCTTCTCTTAACAACTTCTTTTTATTAATTATTTTTCTTTAAGTAAATTATATTAAGACAAAATCCCTTTTTCCTAAAAATATCCAAACAAATATCCATTTACTTCATATTTTGCATTTTTGTGCATTTATTCATTTTGTACATTGTATCCATTTAAATTTCTTGTACATTGATACCCATTCAATATGGTTGTAATAGAATAACTAGGTTTACATTCTTTCAATCCCCATTCAATTTGTATACCCCCCTCCCCACAAATGTTGTAATAGCGTAGTAACTTTAAATTTTGCAATTTATCGCTTTTATACATAATATGCTAGTAATTATGGTTTGTATGGAAAGACTAAAACCAACACTTAGAAAACCCTAATTCAAGACAAAAACAAGCATGAAAACAATACACTTGCACACAAGCACCCATAGGGTTACTCCACTTGGTTGCCTTATACAAAATGGCCATATTACGCATGTAAGATATCTTAGTAAAAATAAGCAAATACAAGATTATAGTCCCTCGATGATGCTATCTAAGTTGCCTTTCAATTGATCTTAGTCCCTAAAATAAAATGCTAAGATACCTTGAAATATTTCTAATCATGGTTATACGATGACCCACTCCCGTCCCGTTTACATTCAAAGATAGGGTTACTTACCAAATCGATGGCAAGATAACAATGTCAAAGGAAAAGGAAAAGGAACAAGAAAGACTTTTGAATAGGTAGAATGCTCCTAATTACTTGCTCAATTACAAAACAAAACATCCTTGCTATTTTCAAAACAAACACTTACACTTTCAAACATCTTACAAACTTGAAAACATTTTCAAAAGATCAAACATCTTTGTATACATTCTTACAAACAAGAATCATTACAAATATTGCCTAAACAATGACCTCTTTACAAAATACTTTCAAAAACCACACCAAGCATAATTTTAAAAAAAAAAACAAGTGATCTAGCAAGTAACTAAGATCTCATGGAAAACCATGGATGAAAAGGGTGCTAATACCTTCCCTTTTCATAATCTACCCCCGAACTCAAGAAATAATATCAAAGGTCTTTCCTGTGCATTTTCACCTTTCCTTTTGGATAAAAGAAAAGTCGATGGTGACTCTTGTTAACCGCAACATTTGCAATCAAACGCAAAACCTTCAAGTCAGTTCTCCCACCGTATATCACTCACGCCCTGAAAACACCTAGAACTCAGAGTCACCAAAAACACTTCAAAACTTGTCATTTCTGAGTTTTGAAGCCAATCTTCAAATCTACTCGTGTGTTTCTTGGCCTTTTGTTTCCAAAAGCTTCTAAACAACATACACAAACAATCCCAACACCTGCAGCGTTACTGTAACACCTCCATCATCATCCACCATTTTCAAAAGCAGAGCTTTGCACTTGGACTTCTCCAAAACCTCTCAAGCCCTTTCAGCTCAAGCTAAGCATTCCATTAGTTTCCTAGGAACTTGAGAAAGCTAACCTAACCATTGGAACTCCTTGAAAGCTGCTCAAACTTCAAACCTGATACCCCCTTGCAAGGTAAGTTTTCTAACTTTGGAACTTCTCATATAGGCATCATCAATGATTTATTTATGAACAAAACATGTAGATATCATTGCCCTAAAGCTAACCATGTCCATAGTTTCCATTAATTTTGCTTGAGCTTAGAGAATTTTAAGATTGAAGTTTCTGAGATTTTTAGGGTTCAGATTAGGGCCAATAAAATTCATGCTTATCTTTGATCTATAGTTTTAATGATTTACATTTTTGAAACCGTGAGGAAAATTACTACAAGTTTCATGTTTACAGTTTTTATTTTTGATGAGAAATGAACAAGTTACAGTTGGTCTGGTTGGAGGTTGAAGATGAAGTAATCAGGGCGCATTTTGCATCATATATTTATTGATTTGCTTAGGTTAACGGATGTATAGCCACCCCAGTGGTAGAAGCGCGCGCCTGTAACCTTTGGGACCTAGATTTGAGCCCCAGTGGTACCCTTTTATGTTTTTTCACGTATCTTTGCTTTTTTTCTGACCTTTTTTTGCAGGCGCTGGGCTCCATCTTTGGGCCTCTGTTTTTGTTTTTGCTTTCTAACCCCCCCCCCCCCCCTGTGGACTATTTGTGCTCCTGGCCCAGTTTATTTTATTTTCTTATTTTTATCTTATTTATGTTCTTAAATATTTTTCCTAATATTTAAAAAAATCATTAAAAATACAAAAAATAATAGATTCATATTTTGACTTAGTTTATTTTATTTTTCTCACAAAAAATATTTTATTCAACTATATTTTATTTATTTTACTAACTAGTCTTGTAAATTTAATTTAAAACTAGGCTATTATTTATTTTCTTTTACACCAATTAAAATATAATTATTTTAATATAAAAAAGGCCAAAAATATTTTGTAATACTATAATTTATTTTCAAGACAAAAATACCAAAAATACTTTTCTTATAAAACTAAATTTCTTTTATTTTTTAATTAATAGATTTAGGGTTTTGTTTAAAAATATTTTCTTAATAAATTTAGGGTTTAATTTATATTATGTTAATTAATTATTTTTCCCCTTGATTAATTAGGTTAAAACAATTTCCCTTTTCATAAAAAATCCGAACAAATATCCATTTACTTTACATTTCACATTTTTGTACATTTATTCATTTTGTACATTATATTCATTTAAATTCTTGTACATTTATACAAATTTAATTTGGTTGTAATAGATTAATTAGGTTTATATTCTTGCAATCCCCATTTACAATTTGTACACCCCCCCTCCCACAAATGTTGTAATAGCGTAGTAACTTTAAATTTCGTAATTTATCGCTTTATATACAAATGCTAGTAATTAGGGTTTGTATGGAAAGACTAAAACCAATACTTAGAAAACCCTAATTCAAGACAAAATCAAGCATGAAAATAATACACTTGCACAGAAGCACCCCTAGGGTAAATCCACTTGGTTGCCTTTACAAAATGGCCATATTACGCATGTAAGGTATCTTAGCAAAAATAAGCAAATACAAGATCATAGTCCCTCGATGACGCTATCTAAGTTGCCTTTCAAATGATCTTAGTCCCTTAAGGAAAATGCTAAGATACCTTGCAATATTGCTAATCATGGTTATACGATGACCCACGCCCGTCCCATTTACATTCAAAGATATGGTTACTTACCAAATCGATGGTAAGATAACAATGTCAAAGGAAATGGAAAATGAATAAGAAAGACTTTTGAATATGTAGAATGCTCCTAATTACTTGCTCAATTACAAAACAAAACATCCTTGTTATTTTCAAAACAAACACCTACACTTTCAAACATCTTTCAAACTTGAAAACATTTTCAAAATATCAACACTTTGTATACATTCTTACGAACGAGAATCATTACAAAGTTTCCCTAAACAATGGCCTCTTTACAAAATACTTTCAAAAACCACACAAAGCACAATTTCAAACAAAAGAAAGTGATCTAGAAAGTAACTAAGAGCCCATGGAAAACCATGGATGAAAAGGGTGCTAATACCTTTCCTTTTCATAATCTACTCCCCGAACTCAAGAAATAAATCTCAAAGGTCTTTCTTGTAATTTTTCACCTTTCCTTTTGGATAAAAGAAAAGTCGGGTGACGACTCTTTCTAATCGCAACATTTGCAATCAAACGCAAAACCTTCAAGTCAGTTCTCCCACCGTATCACAATAAATATGAATTTTAATGGCCCTAATCTGAACCCTAAAAATTTCAGAAACTTCAATTTTAAAATTCTTTAACCTCAAACAAAATTAATGAAAATTATGGATATGGTTAGCTTTAAGGCAATGATATCTACATTTTTCATTCACAAATAAACCATTAATGATGCATGTATGAAGAGTTCAAAAGTCAGAAAACTTACCTTGCAAGAGGGTATCGGGTTTGGAGTTTGAGTAGCTTTTGGTGAGTCTCAATGATTGGATTAGCTTCCTCAAGTTCCCAAGAAGATAATGGGATGCTTAGCTTGAGCTGACAGTGCTTGAGGATTACTAGAGAAGTCAAGGTGCAAGGTGATGTTTTTGAAAATGGTGGATGAGGATGGAGGTGTTACAGTGGTGTTGTAGGTGTTGGGATTGTTTGTGTATGTTGTTTAGAAGTTTTTGAAACTAAAAGGCCAAGAAACGCACGAGCAAATTTGGAGATTGGATTCAAAACTCAGAAATGGCAAGTTTTGAAGTATTTTTGGTGATTCTGTGTTCTTGGTGTTTTCAGGGCTTAAGCATGCGTGGTATTTGTGGCAAGTAACTATGTATGTATAAGCAAAAGGTCTTGAGTGCTTTGGGTAGTCATAAGTACAAGTTACAATCTAATTGCTAGGTTACTTGATTTTGAAGAAAAGTGGGAAACAAGTTTCAATGTGTAGTAAAAGCATGGGATGGGTGATTGTAAGTGTCTAAACAAGTTTCTATTGAGTTATAAGACATGTATGATCATAAGAGAACAAGTTCAAGGCTCGAGAACAAGTTTTATGCAAAAATCTACTTTATCAAAATGGCATTGTGCACTTTCTTCCCAAAATGGACATAAAGAATAGCCTTGCATTGAATGCTTGAATTGAGACCTCTAACAGCTGTGTAAGCAATTAATTATGGAGTTCCTAACAAGTTTGAGGCCTGCAAAGTAGAGGTTATGCAGCATAAGTTTGAATTTTGAATCTTGTTCATAAAAAAATGACTTGTAATTCAAGTGTGAAAACCCTAACTTCATCTCTTTGATTCTCCCTGCTCAAAAATGATCTCAACGAGTTCTTGGACATTTTGGAAATCTTGTAGTGTGATCTACAACCCCTATTTGAATAACTTTTGAAAATTCACCTTGGAACTATATGAAAAAGTGTCATAAATTTAGGTCAAAATCTTGACCAAATTAGGGCAAAATTTCACTAAGTGTTTTGTTTCATAGCCATGTATTCTTAAAATTATAACTTCAGATCCAAGAACTTTTGGAAGGAGTTGTGTAAATAAATGTTTTATATTTCATGGATATATACAACTTTCATGTTGGAAGTTTCCTTTGAATCATCTTGCATCATGGTAAAAATTTTGCTCAAAGTTGTGAAAAAATAAGAAATTTCCAACACTTAAAAAAATTTCTAAGTTTAGAAATTTTAACTTTTCAAAATGAAATCTTGAATTTTTGATTTCTTGATGAATAAGTTTCATCTTTTGACATGATTTGATGGATTGTGATCTTTGACATTTGATTTTGAACAAAAAGTCTTAGTTTGACTTTTCAGTATACAGTTGACTTTTGATCAGTTGACTGAAAATTCATCTGTCAATCCATTTGACTTGAACAATGTTTTGAGTTATGTCATTAGGTCAAAGTGATGAAATTTGACTCTTGAGATCATTATTTAAACCAATTGATCATTTTCTATGTCAAAAATCAGAAATTTCCCTTTCCTAGTCAAAACCCTAATTTTGACCATTTTGCCCTTTTGGAGATTTGATCAAATTTCTTGAGGAATTGTGGTCCAAACTTGATCAAATGATTCATATGAGTTTAAAATGTTGATGTGGATCAAAAATTATGAAGCTTGACTGTAAATTGGCCATAGTTGACTTTTTCCCCAATACAGTTGATTTTTAGGTCAACTACTCAATTGACTGAGCAAAAGTGTGATCCAAATCTTGAAACTTGAAATGAGTGATATTGAGGGTCCATAATGATCCATGAAAGTCATATGGGGCATTGGAAGTTCAAATATCCTTGTGCAATCTCAAACTCTAGTTTTGGTCATCAGTGCTTAAGGAGGTGTCTTGAGCTGATCAACCCTAATGCAGTCTTGAGCTAAAGGAGATCTTGTGAGCAAATTCTTGATAAGTGAGAGGGAAAATTTTTGGGTATAACAACCGGTATTTCCCCCAATTCTCGTTCCGATAGATAATTTACTTGCCACCAAACAAAATTCAAGGGTCAAACCTCAATGATTGTAGTATCGAGTATCAACCGACTTTGGGTTTACACCAACGACAGCTATCTCACTACGTCCTAAAAGCCAAGTTTGTCAATTAAGGTGCTAAAGTCAGTTGACGCTTTATGACACCACGCAGTGGCCCCGTATTCTCCTTGATTACTCAAGGAATACCTGTACACACCAAAGTATCGCATCAACATAGCTACTATTTCAACCGTATTGGTATACCCCGCACAAATTCCTCACAGTTTATTGCTACTTACCTAAGAAAGGTGCCCCAAATCCGGGTGTAGGATTAAATCAAACCCAAACAAGGAACCATAATATAAAGCATACAATTCAAACAAGGAAAGCAAGTAAATATGATCTAGCCCTAAGGTAACCCCACTTTTAAGATAGTCCACAGTTCTGTAACGCGGTGGGAGAACTGACTTGATTGTTTTGTGTTTGATCGCAAATGTTGCAGTTTAGAAAGAGTCGCCACCGACTTTTCTTTTATCCAAAAGGAAAGGCTGAAAATAACAGGAAAGACCTTTGAGATGTTTACTTGAGTTCGCGGGGTAGATTATGAAAAGGGAAGGTATTAGCACCCTTTTCATCCATGGTTTTCCATGGGCTCTTAGTTACTTGCTAGATCACTTGCTTTTGTTTGAAAATATGCTTTGTGTGGTTTTTGAAAGTATTTTTAAAAGATGCCATTGTTTAAGCAAACTTTGTAACGATTCTCGTTCGTAAGAATGTATACAAAGTGTTTGATCCTTTAAATGTTTTCAAGTTTGAAAGATGTTTTTGAAAGTATTGGTGTTTGTTTTAAAAATAGCAAGGATGTTTTTGGTTTTGAAATTGAGCAAGTAACTAGGAACATTCTACCTACTCAAAAGTCTTTCATGTTTATTTCTTCTTTCCTTTGACATTGTTATCTTACCATTGATTTGGTAAGTAACCTTATCGTATAACCATGATTAGCAATGTTGTAAGATATCTTAGCATTTTCTTTAAGGGACTAAGATCATTTTTGAAAGGCAACTTTGATAGCGTCATCGAGGGACTATGATCTTATATTTTTTCTTGTTTTTGCTAAGATACCTCACATGCGTAATATGACCATTTTTGTAAGGCAACAAAGTGGATTTACCCTAGGGGTGTATGTGTGGAAGTGTATTGATTTACATGCTTGATTTGTCTTGATAAGGGTTTTCTACTTGTTTGGTTTTAATCTTTCCATACAAAACCCTAATTACTAGCATTTGTATATAAAACATTTAAATTGCGAAAAGTAAAAATACTAAGCTACTACATGATTTAGGGGAGGGGATGTACAAATTACAAATGGGAATTGCAAGAAATTAAATCTAAATAATTATTACAACCATATTGAATTTGAATAAATGTACAAAATTGAATAAGTAAAAATGCAAGAATGTAAATGTAAAAAAAGAAATGTGATTTTGTTTGGTTTTCATGAAAAGGGGCTTTTTGACTTAATTGATTAAAATAAAATAATTAACTAAAAATAAGAAAATTAAGATTAAGTTAGTAAGACAAATTAATTTAAAGAAAACAAGTTTTTTAGGGTTTTTTATGAATTTAATTAAATTAGTAAATAAAAATAATTAAATGAAAGTCTTAAATTCTAAATTGATTTTAATTTACAATAAAATAATATAATAATAATTAAAATTATCTAAGTATTTTAAAAAAATGGAAATTAATTTATTAAAGAAAATATTTTTGTTCTTTTAGTTTTATGAACAATAAACTAAATAAAAATAAATAATAAAAATATAAATATTTTTGGGTTTCTTTTTATTAGTAACAAAAAAAATGGTATTAATAATAATAATAATAATAATAATAATAATAATAATAATAATAATAATAATAATAATAATAATAATAAAGGAAATAAAAAATGAAAATAAAAAATTAAATATAGAGATAAGTCAGGGGGGTTTGGAAATGATTAAAGGGGTTAGAAGGTAAAAAAAAGGAACAAAGGCCCAAACTGTTGGCCCAGGCGCTGCAAAAACAAAAAGATGTCAAAAAATATGGAAAAAAATGCAAAAGGCAGCGCGCAGAGGTTCAAACCCATGACCTCTTGGTTACCAGCGTGTTGCCTTACCACTGGGGTGACTATACATCCGTTAATATAACCGAAATGATAAATATATAATACAAAACAAGCCCTGAATACACTTCATCTTCACCATTTCTCAACAAAAATAGAAAATGTAAACATGAAAGTTGCTTCATTTTTCCATACGAATCCAACCATATAAATATCATGAAATATAAATAAAAAATGAATGAGAATTTTCGAAAGTACCAAATTTTGACCTAATTATTTTAAGAGGTTCAAAATTCTAACTACTTAGGCAATAATAATGAAATCTAAGGACATGGTTAGCTTCAGGACAATGATATTTAAATTTCTTATTCACAAATAAACCATTAATGATGATTGTATGAAGAGTTCCAAGTTAGGAAAACTTACCTCAAAACTGGAAATCGTGAAATGAAAATGAGCTTGATTTAAGGTGCTATAATGATCAGGTTAGCTTCCTCAAGTTTCCAGGAAGCTAATCCAATGGTTAGCTTAAGAAATGGATGGATAGAATGGCTTGGAGAAGTCAATGTGCATACTCTATTTTTTGGTTATGGAGGTTATGGTAAATGGTGTTACAGTTCTGGAATGAGGATGGAAATGAGTAGTATTTGATGTAAGGAAGCTTTAGGAACCAAAGGGCCAAGAAACGCACAAGGGAAATATGAGTTTGGTGTTCAAGGTAAGAAACTGTGCAACAATGGAGATTTTGGGAAATTTATGATTTGAGAGAGTTTTTGGTGTGTTTCAGGGTGCTTCAGCTCGTGTCCTAGCTCACAAATAGTGCCTCTATTTATAAGCAACAAGTTTGGAATCTTGTTGTTAATCAAAATTCAAAATCACAAGTTTAAGCATAACATGTGATTTTTGAGAAGTCCAAGTTTCAAAGTCTTGTGTACTTGCTAAGATAGAGTGGTTATGCTTTAAAAACACTTGCTTCTGACTTTGTATATGGAGTGTGATCAGAGGGAACAAGTTAGAGGCTCAAGAATTGACTTTGTGCATAAAGCTTGCTTTTCCAAAATGGAAGTGTTCACTTTGTGCCATTAATGGAAATGTGAATTGGATAAAGCTTAAACCACTTGGATTAAAGCTCAAAAGTTTATGTAATCCATTAATGATGGATATATACACAAGTTAGAAGGCCTGCAAAGCAAGATTATGCAGCCTAACATTGAAATTGCATTTTTGTTCATCATGAAAATGACCTATAATTTTAGTTTGAAACCCTAACTTCCTCTCTTTGATTCTCCTTGCTCAAGAATGTTCTCAAGGAGTTCTTAGACATTTTGGAAATCTTGTAATGTGTTCTAAAACCCCTCTTTTAATCACTTTTGAAAATTACTCTTGGAACTATATGAAAAATTTCCATGAAGTTAGGTCAAAATCCTACCTAAACTAGGGCAAAATTTTCACTAAGTGTTTAGTTTCATGACCATGACTTCATGGCTTAATATATTGAGATACAAGCATTTCTAGGAGAAGTTGTATAAATAAATGTTGTAGATCTCATGGAGATCTACAACATTTATGTTGAAAGTTTATTTTGAATCATCCTGCATCATGGTGAAAAATTGGCTCAAAGTTGTGAAAAAATATGAAGTTTTCAACACTTAGAAAAATTTCCAAGTTTAAAAACATTGATTTTTCAAAATGAAATCTTGACTTTTTGATTTCTTGATGAAAAAGTTTCATATTTTGACATGTTTTGATGAATTGTGATCTTTGACACTTGATTTTGACCAAAAAGTCAAAGTTTGACTTTTCAGTGTACATTTGACTTTCGATCAGTTGACTGAAAATCAACTATCAATCCAATTGATCTTGAGCAATGTTTTGAGTCATGCTATTAGGTCAAAATGATTCAATTTAACTCTTGAGATCATTCCTTAAACCAATTAACTATTTTCTAGGTCAAAAATCAGAAATTGCCCTTTCTCAACCAAAACCCTAATTTTGACCATTTTGCCCTTTTGATGATCTGATCAAATTTATTGAGGAATTGTGGTCCAAACTTGATCAAATGATACATATGAGTTTATAATGTTAATATGGATCAAAAATTATGAAGTTTGACTGTAAATTTACCACAGTTGACTTTTTTCCTAATATAACTGATTTTTAGGTCAACTGGTCAATTGACTGAGCAAAAATATGATCCAAGACTTGAAACTTGACATGAGAAATCTTGGGGGTCCATAATGATCCATGAAATTCATATTAGGCATTAAAAGTTCAAATATCCTTGTGAAATCTCAAACCCTAATTTTAGTCATCAATGCTTAAGGAGATGTCTTGAGTTGATCAACCCTTGTGCAATCTTGAACCAAAGGAGATCTTATGAGAAAATATTTGATAAATGAGAGGGAAAATTTTGGGGTACAACAACTATAAATGATCTCCTGAGCATGATAGCGCCCCTAATTTTGCCCAATTTTGCCTCTAGTTAGGGTTCCCCAATTTGGAGCTTCGGGACCCTAACAATGGCGAATGGTTGTACCTGCACTTAAACTCTGATTAAACCATTCAAAAAGGTTTCTATGATGATGATGATGAACATGAAGATGCAATCAAATCATGTTTACAGTGAGTAAATGAATGGAGTCGAAGATGGAAAAAAGTGAACACAAACCGTGAGTATATAGAGTTGTTCTTGATGCTACAGGCCTGGCGAATGAGTGTGGTAGCTTCCTAGAGGTCCAAGGATTGTTGTTTAGTCCTTGAAATGCCTTGAAATTTCCTATGGAGAAGAATTCGATCTGAATTTTTTTGACAAAAAATTGACACTTTGTTCTTGCTCTTAGAGGCAGTTGCGCATCTAAAAACTTGTGTTCTATGGTTGCAATACATTAGCATATGTAGTGAATCAGATTAGGGAAATATTTGTGGCAAGAATCCAAAGATTAATGGCATGGTTATAAGAAAAAATAAAATCTTGAAAAGTTACCATATGTGAATATTTTGTGTCCATTTGGCCTTGCACGATTTCTTTGGCTATTGACAGCATATGAGATCTCCATTCAATGCAAAAATCATTCCTAAAACAAATTATGTGATTTATTTGGATTTATTTGATTTTATTTGAGTTTTAAATGAATAAAAATCAAAATAAATTAAATAAACAAATAAATAAGGAAAGGAGGGTCCCATAGGTCGTAGACCATTCTAGGACTGAGATTCAATCTTGAAAAGATGGGGCCATGTGGAGGAAAAAAATGCAATTTTGAGCATTGTTGACTTTGTGCAAATTTCCAAAAATGGCCAACTTTGACAATGCATATCTCCCTCAATTTTGACCCTAAGGGGGTGTTCTTGGACTTTTTAGAAAGCTTAGGATGTCCTCTAAACAACCTTTTTGGTTTCATCTCAATTGGATCTTCCATGTTCCTGTAAGAAGCTTTAACCCAAAAGGTTTTTTGTTGACTTTTTGAAATGACCTATAATGTATGAACTTGTATCTTTTGATTGAAGCATTTCTTGACCTTTGGGGCTGAAGAGGAGTTGTAGGGAATTGGATTCTCTTCAAAATTAGCCTTGGATGATAAATTTCTGATAAAGGAGCCTGGATAGTAGGGCAATGAGAAGGAACCTGAGTAGTAGGGTTACTTCGAAATAAAAGCCTGGGTAGTAGGGCTATGAGAAGGAACATGGGTAGTAGGGTTACTTCGACATAAAAGCCTGGGTAGTAGGGCTATAAGAAGGAACCTGGGTAGTAGGGCTACTTCAAAATAAAGTATGGGTAGTAAGGCTATGAGAAGGAACTTGGGTAGTAGAGTTACTTCAGAATAAAGCCTGGGTAGTAGAGTTACTTCAGAATAAAGCCTGGGTAGTAGGGCTGTGAGAAGGAACCTGGGTAGTAGGTTTACTTCAGAATAAAGCCTGGGTAGTAGGGCTGCTTCGGAATAAAGCCTGGGTGGTAGGGTTGTGAGAAGGAACCTGGGTAGTAGGGTTACTTCGAAATAAATGCCTGGGTAGTAGGGCTATAAGGAGGAACCTGGGTAGTAGGGTTACTTCGACACAAAAGCCTGGGTAGTAGGGTTACTTTGAAATAAAATCCTGGGTAGTAGGGCTATGAGAAGGAACCTGGGTAGTAGGGTTACTTCGAAATAAAGCATGGGTAGTAAGTCTATGAGAAGGAACCTGGGTAGTTGGGTTACTTCGGAATAAATCATGGATAGTAGGGATATGAGAAGGAACCTGGGTAGTAAGGTTACTTCGAAATAAAATCCTGGGTAATAGGGCTATGAGAAGGAACCTGGGTAGTAGGGTTACTTCGGAATAAAGCCTGAGTAGTAGGGCTGCTTCAGAATAAAGCCTGGGTGGTAGGGCTGCAAGAAGGAACCTGGGTAGTAGGGTTACTTCGAAATAAAAGCCTGGGTAGTGGGGCTGCCTCATCTGATCGCGTAGATTATTTGACCCGTTTTGTTTCGGGAACTGATTTTCCATTAGTTGTCTACAGATATGAGACGTATAGCTTCATGGATTTAATCTTGAACTGTTGGAATTGTTGATGATAACCATCTTTCCTAAAAAGGTACATGATTAATTATATGCGATGCATGAAATGCATTATGTGATGATGTTCTCAAAATAAATGAGATTATGTTGTGTGCAATATGTATGTGTATGTCATGATGTATGAACATGAAATGCTATTGTGACATATCCGAGTCTAGGAAAATAAATCCCTGACTGCTGCTGGAGAGTTTTGGAAATTAAATTCCTGTCCGTTGTAGAAAAAGTGATTCTTCTACTTCCACTGGGGATGGTGAACGGAGATGACTATGTTGTGGATTTACTCCTTTCTGTTTGTGAATATTCTACCGGGGAGAGACTCTGCTTGAGAATAACTCTGCGGGGGAATAACTTTGTCTGAGAGAGGAGATGCTTTGCGGGAAGATTTTGCCAATTCGGAGAAATAAACTCCGTTAGGGGATGAACTTCTATAGCTGGAGGAATAAACTCTGTTGGGGATTGAGCTTCTATATTAAGAGAAATAAACTCTGCTTGGGAGACAACTTTATGAACCGACTGCGATTATAACAATTTGGCTGGGGAATATAGACATCAGCTCTCCGAAGGAACTTTGTTGGGGAAAGTAACTCCTATTTGGGGAAGCCGATGTCAAAGCTTTGGTTGCTTCTACTCTGTGGGGAGCATAGACGTCACAGGGGTCGCATGTAACGGTGACTTCATTTAAGAGTTGTCCCTGCCCCTGTTTCTTAAGTTATAAGCAATTTACTTTCTGTTTCTTATGCGAATATTTGTGAATAGCAATCATATTCAAATGCATATGTCAAGAATAAATCATTGGACGTTTTTGCAAAACAAAACAGAAAAAGAAAAACAAATAGTTTTGTAAAAGTGACTTGTATTAATTTCTAAGTTGGCCTATAACAGGCGTTTTTGTACAAGGAAGATGACGCTCAAGTAAGAGAACACCGTCGTGGAAATGAAAGCTATACAATATTGTGTACAAAGAGAAGAAAACAGCTATGTGTAATAATTCCATTGAGTTTCAATTTTGCTATTGTCGCTATGTCTTCGAGCGTCTCATCACTTAGTTGTTTGTCCGAAGCTGACTAGATTGATTGGTGCCGTTTGAGCTTGATAGTTGATACTGAAGTCTTGTCGCAAGGTGATCCAATGGGACATAGTGATACGCTTTAAATCAATAACTTTTTCCTGGACCGCCCTTTCGGGTCTTCAGTCCACCGGGATACCCTTTTTGCCCAAGCCACCTTTTCAGGTTTTCGACTTGTCGGGTGTACAAATTTTTTTGTTTTCATCCCTAATTTTCCCGAACCCTTTTGGTTCGCCGGGAAGCCCTTATTTTTGCCTAGGCCATTCAACCTAGCGGGTATTATTTATGCGTAGTATGTTTTCACAATGTCTGCATTGATAGGGTGAGGAAGGTCGTCACCGTCCATGGTGGTCAGAATCATGGCTCCGACCAAAAAAATGTTTTTGATCACAAATGGCCCTTCGTATGTGAGAGTCCATTTGCCCTGGGATCACCTTGCAGCAGTATGATGCGCTTGTCACTAGATCCCCGACTTGATATACTTGGCATCTGACCTTTTTGTTGAAAGCCTTGATCATCCGTTTTTGATACATTTGACCATGACAGACAGCAGTAAGTCTCTTCTCATCGATCAGATTCAGTTGATCAAGTCAAGTCTGGATCCAGTCATCTTCATTCAGACCCGCGTCCTTCATAATCCTTAGAGAAGGTATCTGGACCTCAATAGGCAGGACAGTCTCCATGCCATATACCAGAGAGTAGGGTGTTGCCCTTGTCGATGTCCGTGCTGAGGTGCAGTAACCATAAAGAGAAAATGGTAACATCTCATGCCAGTCTTTGTATGTCACCGTCATCTTTTGTATGATCTTTTTTATGTTCTTGTTAGCAGCCTCCACAGTGCCATTCATCTTCGACCGGTAAGGGGAAGAATTATGGTGCTGGATCTTGAACTGTTTATAGATTTCGGTGATCATTGTGTTGTTGAGATTCGTACCATTGTCAGTGATGATTATTTCGGGGACACCATAACGACAAACTAGGTTATGCTTGATAAATCACGCCACAATGTTCTTGGTAACAATAGCAAAAGAGGCAGCTTCAACCCACTTCATGAAGTAATCAATGGCCACCAGGATGAAGCGATGCCCATTGGAAGCGGTAGGTCTAATCTCTCCGATCATGTCAATGCCCCACATTTCAAAGGTCTAAGGATCCGTCAAGACATTCAATGGAACCGGGGGTACATGTACTTTATCAGCATAGATTTGGAACTTGTGGCAAGTTCGAGAGTGCTGATAACAATCTGCTTCCATAGTGGACCAATAGTATCTTGCCTGTAGGATCTTCTTAGCCATGGTATGTCCACTTGAATAGGTTCTGAAGGTAACTTCGTGTAGATCTGTCATAATCCTATTTGCTTCGCTCTTGTCTACGCACTGAAGTAAAGTAGAGTCATGGTTGCGCTTGTAGAGGATTCCATTACTGAGGAATAATTTTGCCGCGAACCTTCTCAGAAACTTTTTGTCGTTGACTGATGCCCCCTCAGGGTATTCTTGAGCCTCGAGATACCTTTTTACTTCGTGAAACCAACGTTTATCTGCTACCTCTTCAGTATCAATCTCACAGTAGTACGCTGGTTCATCCAACCTCTCAATGGTGATTCGGGGAGCTTCGTTGTCCCACCTGACCTTGAACATAGAAGACATGGTAGCTAGCGCGTCCGCTAACTGATTCTCCTCTCGTGGGAAATGTTCAAAGGTTACCTCCTCAAAGTGTGGGAGAAATTTCAGCACATGCTCTTTGTACGGGATGAGATTCAGCTGCTTCGCATCCCATTCTCCTTTGATCTGACTTATCACCAAGGCTGAATCCCCAAAAATGCTCAAGAATTTGATCCTCAGGTCGATAGCAGCTTTGAAACCCATGATGCATGCTTCATACTCTGCCATGTTGTTGGTACAGTTGAAGCATAGTCGGGAAGTGAAAGGAGTATAGCATCCCTCGGGGGATATGATTACAGCCCCGATGCCATTACCGAGTGAGTTTGAAGCTCCGTCAAAAACTATAGTCCATCAGGATCCTTCTTCAGATCCTTCATCCGGTCCAGGTTCTTCATAGTCAGTCACTAGCATAATATTCTCCTCCGGGAACTCAAAATTCATGGACTGGTAGTCATCCACGGCCTGATGATCCAAATGATATGCTAATACATTTCCTTTTATTACTTTATGGGTTGTATATTGGATATCTTATTCGGTTAAGATCATCTTCCATCTTGCTATTCTTCCGGAGAGAGCGGGCTTCTCGAAGATGTATTTGATTGGATCCATATTAGATATCAATAAAGTAGTGTGGGTCAACATATATTGTCTCAGTCGGCGAGCAGCCCATGTCAAAGCGCAACAAGTTTTCTCAAGCAGTGAGTATCTTGTCTCACAGTCGGTAAACTTTTTTCTAAGGTAGTATATTGTATGCTCTTTTCGACCAGACTCGTCATGCTGCCCCAACACACACCCCATTGAATTGTCTAACATTGTTAAGTACATTATCAAAGGTCTTCCTTCAATCAGAGGCATCAGAATTGGTGATTCTTGAAGGTATTCCTTGATTCTTTTGAAGGCAGTCTGGCATTCGTCATTCCATTTTACTACATGATCTTTCTTTAGGAGCTTGAAGATTGGCTCACAAGTAGCAGTTAAATGGGAAATGAACCTGGCAATGTAGTTTAGGCATCCCAAGAAACCTCTAACTTCCTTCTCAGTATAGGGAACTGGCATCTCTTGTATGGATTTCATCTTTGCAGGGTCTACCTGAATAACTTCATCACTGACGATGAACCCCAGAAGTTTACCAGACCTTACCCCGAAGGTGCACTTATTAGGATTTAACCTCAACTTGTATGTCTTCAACCTGTCAAATAGCTTTTGTAGATGATCAAGGTGTTCTTCCTCGGTTTGAGACCTGGCTATCATGTCATCAACATAAACCTCTATGCATGGTGAATCATATCATGGAACAAGGCTACCATGGCTTGCTGATAAGTTTCCCCAGCATTTTTCAACCCAAAAGGCATCACCTTGTAACAGAAAGTGCCCCACTGTGTGATGAAGCTTGTCTTCTCCATGTCTTCAGGTGCCATCTTGATCTGGTTGTATCCAGAGAAACCATCCATGAAGGAAAAGATTTTGTGTTGTGCAGTGTTGTCAACCAGAACATCGATGTGGGGAAGCGGGAAGTCATCCTTGGGGCTTTCCTTGTTCAGGTCTCTGTAGTCCACACACATTCGTACTTTACCGTCTTTTTAGGCACCGCGACCACATTGGCAACCCATTAGGGATAAGAAGTGACAGCTAGAAACCCAATGTTGAACTGTTTCATAACCTCTGCTTTTATCTTCTCTGAAATTTCAGGGCGCATACGACGGACCTTCTGTTTAACTGGAGGACAATCTTCTTTAGTCGGAAGACGATGTACCACAATATTAGTGTCTAAACCAAGCATGTCTTCATATGGCCAGACGAAGATCTCGACATAGTCACGCAACATATGCATCAACTGTTGTTTGACACTAAGCTCCATATTTGCGCCAATCTTGGTTTCTTTTCTGTCTACCTCTGTGCCCAAGTTTATTGTCTCAACTGGCTCTTCATGAGGCTGTATAGCCCTCTCTTCCTGCTGTAACAGTCTAGCAAGTTCTCCAGGTACCTCGCAATCTTCCTCACCTTCATTCTCGGCTTGGTTGATCGTATTTTCGAAGTTATAACTGGAAATAGAAGAACTGTTATCAATGGGATCCAGATTGGATATGGATCTGCAGTTTGATATGTGAGTGTGTGTGTGTGTGTGTGTGTGTAAGAGCATAGCTGTATTGGTAAAGTGAAAAGTAGAAGAGAAAAACAGAGAGCGGAAAATTTGTATGCAAGAGCGTCCAATGTTTTATTGATGACATATGATAATGACATATAATAACCCTAAAAAATAAACCATTGTGCCTCGGGTAAGACACAAGGCCATAGAGTTTATATTGTTTATTACAAATCCGAAAAACAAGTAAATAATTACTACTGAACAAAAGTAATCGGCACAAAATCTTTGGATGTCCAATTACTGGGTCCACCGTTGGTATTATGGAAGATCCAGCTATCCATGTCATCCTCATTGTTAGCATCTTCCGTGGAGGAGACAACCTCAATAGCATTGATTCCCGATCCATGCTTGGGCTTGGGTGCAGTTATTACGTTGGGAGTCTCAGGGGGGTCGAATTCAATCTCCTTTGCCTCGATCAGATCCTGCACCTTGTTCTTCAAAGCCCAACAGTTGTTGGTATCATGGTCTGGACTCTCAGAGTGGTAAGCACAACGACCCTTAGGGTTGTAGTGAGGAGAGGTAGTGTTGGGATTCTTCGGAGCTTCCCGCAAGGTTACCAGATTGGTCTTCAATAACTGTGGCAAGATTTGAGACAGAGTCATGTTTATCCGGGTAAACTATCTTATTGGCCTTTCTGTCCTCGGTTGATTGTTCCTTTGTTGTGTAGGTTCAGACTTAGAGATCATGACAGCCCCTACCGCTGGACGGTGCTCGGTTCTATTCTGACTCCTTGGATTGTAAATAGCATTGACCTCCTTCTTATCCATGAATGGCTTTTTCACTGTACTTGAAGAGCCGTCTTTCTGGATCTTATCACTTCGGATCCCAGCTTCTACCCTTTCTCCATTCAATATCAGCTCAGTAAAACCAGCTGAGGAGCTACCAATCAAGTGATTAAAGAATGGACCAGATGGCGTACCAAGAAACATGTCCACCAACTCCCTATCAGGCAAAGGGGGTTGGACTCTCCCTGCCAAATCTCTTCACTTCTAAGCGTAGTCCTTAAAACGTTCGCTTGCACGCATAAACATACTCTGGAGTTGAGTACGGGTAGGAGCAAGGTCAGCATTATATTGATACTGGTTATAAAAAGAAGCAGCCAGATCTTCCCAGTTGCGGACATTGATTCCCTCCAACTGATAGAACCACTCGAGCTGAGTCCCGGATAGACTGTCTTGAAAGAAATGGACCCATAAGTTCCTATCAACAGTGTGAGGCTAAATCTTCCTCACATAAGAACAGAGATGAAGCTTGGGACAAGAAACCCCATCATACTTTGCAAATACCAGAACCTTGAACTTTTGTGGGATGACAACCCTAGATACCAAACCCAACTCTTTAAAATCCAGCCGTGGTACTCTTTAGATCTCCCTTGCACTCATACGATCCTCTAACTATTTGTAACTTTCGTCAGCCGGAGGATACTGCTCTTCGTTGTAATCAGTGTCATTATCAGATTCCCCTGGACTAGGGTCTTCCTCCCTTGTCTCACCCTCTTGGTTTTACCCTTCTTTGGATGAAGAGATCAAATCAACTGTTTGCTTTAATGGTCCCTTGAATCTTCTGCCCAGATTCAGGACACCAGCGGTCTTCTTCGCCTTCTTCTCTCTATCTTTCAGAATAAGGGCCTTCAGATCTTCCTACCCTTTAGCCAAAGCTACAAACATTTGCTGAAATTGGGCATTTTGTGCCTGGAGATCCTTGATACTTTGTTCAGAAACCTGTTTATGCAATGTCATGGATGATATGCGTATGCAATGATTTCAAGGATTCTTAAAGGCTCAAATTTGCTTAACCAAAATAAACACATGTTAATTGTATTAATAAGTTAGAATTGTTACAAAGAGTGCCTTTTAGGCGTACAATCAAACAAAATAAAACTTAAAGCAAAAAGAAAGTAAGGTTTCCCATAAGCGCATCATCTTTGGTGCAATGTAGGAGTTTATATTCCTCTCTTCATGAAGTAGCTTAGTGAGTTCCAGGACTTTCTTCTCACTGGCGTAGAATTGAGCTTCAAACATATCTCGCTACTCCTTAAGTTGAACCCAGGATTTTTGTAACTCCTCATGATCAGTTGGCATGTCAGGATGAAGAACAAGATAAGGAGTGTCTCCTTTAGCAACCGGTTCTATAACCATGGGTAGGATGGAGGGGTAAGGAATCATAAAACTTTGAGCACGGGCTCGTACCCATTTGAGATAAGGCTAAAGAGGGATGGAATTCTTGTGCCCCAGTGTCTTTCTATCAACCCTATGTATCATGCCCCAAGCTCACATGAACCTTTTACGGTAACCCTGAGCATCATTCTCATAGTCGAAGGTGATTCCTTGGATAAGTGTATCATGAGGACCATCCCTTCTCGCATATCCAAACTGTCGCAGTGCCAAACAAGGATTGTAAGTGATTCCTCCCCTAATTCCTAAGAGAGTGACGTTATGGAATTCTCCGCATCGATCAATGATGGTAACATTCTCCGAGGATCGAGGACACCAATGAATACCTGAATGTGTAAGAGTCATTAGCCTATGAGACCATCTCAAACCCTGTTCATTCTTCAAGACAGATTGGGGTAGGTATGAAATAAACCACCTAGCCAAAAGAGGAGTGCAACACAGAAGGGTCCCTCTTTTCTTTATAGTTCGAGTATGCAAAGAATGTAGGATATCTCCAAGCAGAGTAGGTACCGGATTGCGTGACAGGAAAACCTTAACTGCATTCACGTCTATGAGCTGGTCCATATTAGGAAACAGTACCAACCTATAGATGATAAGGGATAATACCTCTTCAAAAGCCTGTAAGTACAGGGTATCCCAAAAATGATGAGCTTTCTCAAACAAGAACTTAGCCAAAAAAGCCCTTGACACCTCTCCTGGTTTCCCAATTTGCCACTACGTCTGACCGTTGTAAGGACAGAGCTTTAGTAATATCTTCAGGTTTGGGGTCTCTTTCCATACCATTGAAAGGTACCTTGTTAAGGATAGGCACCCCCAGTAATAGAGAAAACTCCCCCATAGTAGGCACTAACTGGTAATCCGAAAAAGTGAAGCAGTGATGTAGAGGGTCAAAGATTTGAAAGAGCACTTTTAACATTTCTTGATCAGGGTTTGAGGTGACCAAGCCGAGAAGTCGACCATGTATTTTAGTGAAGGGAGAGCTTTCAGGAACCCTTGATACCAACTCCTTAAGCTGGGGAGGTACCATTACCAGACTGACTTGGATAGTTAATCTGCTTGCGAGGGCCATATCCTATAAAACAAGACAAAAATAAACCCTAAGAATCCTTGAAATGGTTAGTATGATATTCTATGTTATGATGTCATGATTATGCTCAGATATAGCAGATATAGCAAACACAAGCAAATCACACAAAGACCTTAGGTTTAAGGCCTGCATGAGTTTTAAGGTAATACCCTCTTGAAGTTGGGTTGGTTCAACATGTCCTAAATATAGTAATCGGGTTCTAAGGGATCTCAATATCATCGATCTTTCCCCCAAATTTCATTCTGATAGACAATTGACTTACCACCAAACAAAACTCAAGAGTTAAACCTCAATGAGTGTAGCATCGAGTATCAACCGACTTTGGGTTTACACCAAAGACGACTATCTCACTACGTCCTAAAAAGCCAAGTTGATCAATTAAGATGCTAAGGTCAGTTAATGCTTTATGATACCACGCAGCGGCCCTGTATTCTCCTTGATTACTCAAGGGCTACCGGTACACACCAAAGTATTGCATCAATGTAGCTACTGTTTCAACTGTGTCGGTATACCCCACACAGCTCCCTCACAGTTTATTGCTACTTACCTAAAAGGAATTCCCCGATCAGGGTTTAAGATCCAAACAACCCAAACATATACCCTTAAAAGTAAATCAAACAGGACAAGCCAAAGAAGCAATTAAAATGACCTAGATCCTAAGGTAAACCCCACTTTTTTAAAAATCCTCAGCAGAGTCGCCCGTTTTGTGATACGGTGGCAGAAGTGACTGTTTTTAGTTACTACTGGTTTTGCGTTTGTGTTTGCAAATGTACGGTAAACAAGAGTCGTCACCGTCTTTTATTTTATCCAACAAATGAAAAGGGAAAAAGAACAGGAAAAACCTTTTTCGAGATGTTTCTGAGTACGGGGGGTAGATTATAGAAAGGGAAGGTGTTAGCACCCTTTTTATCTGTGGTTTTCCACGGGCTCTTAGGTAATTGCTCATTTTTGGATTAGTTTTGTGTGTGTTTTGAAAAGTTTTGAAAATGCCTTAGTGCGGCGTTTCACTTTATGGTAACCCTTGTATCAGTCCTCAAGGGTGTGATAAAGTGATTTTGAAAACTTCGTTTAAAAAGTGTTTGAAAGTGTAAGTGTGAAAAATTGATTGTTTTAGGCAAGTACTTAAGAGTTTCTACCTACTCGAAAAAGACTGTTTGTTTTCTTATTTCCTTTAGACAGTGCTATCCTACTATTAAGGAGTGGGTAGCTCCACCGTTGGAGTTTGAGGGACAATCGAAAGGGACATCGAGGGACTAGTGATATCTTTTAGTAATTTTCCTAAAACTCTAAGATCACTTTTTTTACCGAGCCAACATCGAAAGGGTCATCGAGGGACTAGTGATATTTTGAATTAGAGGACAACCATTACAAATTATCACGTTTCGAGAATAGTGACCGTTTTCCGAAGGCAACCGAAGTGGGGAAAAACCCTAGGAGTGAGCATGTGCAAGTGTTTGTTTTTCAGTCAATTATCTTTGCACAGTTAGGATTTTCTACTGCTTTAAACATTGATTTATCTTTCGCATACAATCCTATTATCAATCATCTAACAGTTTAATTAATAGCAGAAAATAAAGTGCGAGAAATTTAAACCTGGTTATTACAAGGCTTTAGGGAGGGGGTTACATAACCAAACTTGGGGGAAAAGTGGTAAATAAAAGCAGTAATAAACCTAAGTTAAAAGCTATTACAAACTCGGAGCAATTACATTAATTGGAAAAAATAATGAAATAAATACGTGCGATGAAATTAAATACGAGGACTTAAAGTTTAAGGAATCTAATTGATTTAGAAGGAAAAAAATTTGCATTTTTTATTTGAGAAAATAATTAATTTTTGCAAATTAAAACTAATTTCTAATTGATTTTTATTATGAAAAGGGAATTAAATTATCCTAATTTAAGGTAATCTAATCAATTAATGAAATTAATTATTTTAATAAAAAACCTAATTCTATTATTTTGTGATTTTTTTAAAAACAATGATTTTTGTAAAGTCATTTAAAAAAAGAAATAATTAAATAAAGAAATTAAAAAGAATTAAAATGGGTCTGGTATGAAATAGCAAACTGGGGGGTGTGAATTGTAATTTTCCAGGCCCAAGCTTGCTGGCCCTTCTGTCTGTGCATGATCCAATGGGGATCACCTTTGGAGGGTCTACCATGCTCCTACCTTGCTGTATGGTGGATCTGATTAGTGGATGATCCAAGGTATGAGATTTTGAGGTGTATTGTGGAATCCTGACTATGAAGCACGCTGGACCTGAAACAAAAAACTCAAAAAATAGAAACTGTATGGACCTGGGGTCGAACCCAGGCCCTTCACTTCACACGCCTTGCCCATTGCCATCTGTGCTGGTTAGTCATTCATATACATAATTAAACAAAATAAATATAAGGTAAACAAAGCATTATGCCCAGCTGTCATGTGCGCGCCTTCTGGTGGGTCCCTTCTGTTTGAATGAGCCAATCAATGAACACCACGTCATCACCTTCTTCATTGATCTATCGTTTTAGGTGATGGACATTTACCTACAGTTATTTCTATCACTATAGGCTATAGTGACGGGTTTTGTTCGTAGCTACAAACCTGCAACATTCTAAAACACGATACAAGCAACATAAATTCAAACCAAAGACATGGATTAACTATAAATGATCTCATGAGCATGATAGTGCCCCTAATTTTGTCCAATTTTGCCTCTAGTTAGGGTTCTCCAATTTGGAGCTTCGGAACCCTAACAATGGCGAATGGTTGTACCTGCACTTAAACTCTGATTAAACCATTCAAAAAGGTTCATATGATGATGATGAACATGAAGATGCAATCAAATCATGTTTACAATGAGTAAATGAATGGAATCGGAGATGGAAAAAAGTAAACACAAACCGTGAGTGCAGAGAGCTGTTCTTGATGCTACAGGCCCGGTGAATAAGTGTAGTAGCTTCCTAGAGGTCCAAGGATTGTTGTTTAGTCCTTGAAATGCCTTGAACTTGCCCGTGGAGAGGAATCCGATCTACACTTTTTTGACAAAAAATTGACACTTTGTTCTTGCTCTTAGAGGCAGTTGTGCATCTAAAAACTTGTGTTCTAGGGTTGCAATACATTGGCATATGTAGTGAATCAGATTAGGGCAATATTTGTGGCAAGAATCCAAAGATTAATGGCATGGTTTTAAGAAAAAATCAAATCTCGAAAAGTTGCCATATGTGAATATTTTGTGTCCATTTGGCCCTGCATGATTTCTTTGGCTATTGACAACATATGAAATCTCCATTCAATGCAAAAATCATTCCTAAAACAAATTATGTGATTTATTTGGATTTATTTGATTTTATTTGAGTTTTAAATGAATAAAAATCAAAATAAATTAAATAAACAAACAAATAAGGCATGGAGGGTCCCATAGGCCGTGGACCATGCTAGGACTGAGATTCAATCTTGAAAATATGAGCCCATGTGGAAAAAAAATCAATTTTGACAATGCCAACTTTGACAATGCATATCTCCCTCAATTTTGACCCTAAGGGGGTGTTCTTGGAATTTTTAGAAAGCTTAGGATGTCCTCTAAACAACCTTTTTGGTTTCATCTACATTGTATCTTCTATGTTCATGTAAGAAGCTTTGACCCAAAAGGTGTTTTTGTTGACTTTTTGAAATGACCTATAATGTATGAACTTGTATCTTTTGATTGAGTAATTTATTGACTTTGGGGGATGAAGAGGAGTTGTAGGGAATTGGATTATCTTCAAAATGAGCCTTGGATGAGAAATTTATGATAAAGTATGAGAAAGTTATGCCGGGTCAAAGTTTGGTTGACTTTTCCCATAGGAATCCTAATTTAGCAACTTTTGAGTTTTGATGAATTAGGAGCATTCCTTGAGGAATCATTATCAAACCTTGATCAAATGATGGATATCACTTCAAAATGTTGATGTTTACCAAAAATCTTGAAGTTTGATTGTAGTTTGGCCATAGTTGACTTTTGACCTAGTATAGTTGATTTTTAGGCATTTGAGCAGTTGACTGAGCAAACTTCTTGTGCAAGGCATGAAACTTGTCATGGATGATGTTGAGGACATATTAGGGCAATGGAAACCATTTAGGACCCTTGTAACTTAAACATCTTGATGAGGAGTGAAACCCTAGTTTGAGGCTCATTGTCTTAGGAGGAGGATTTGTCTGGTCAATCCTTAGTCAACTTGAGCAATTGAGGACCTCTAGGAGTATGTTTTGAGTACAATGGGAGGGTAAATTTTGGGGTGCAACAGTTGTCTATGGTGCTCTGTTATTTTTTATTTTTGCAACGTTTTTTAGAAAGCGTTTTCTTATTTGTGCCCTATAGTAGCACTTTCAGAAAGTGCCTTCGTATCTATGCCCTATAGTAGTGCTTTCAAGAAAGTGTTTTTTATATGCCCTTTAACAGCGCTTTTTATTAATTTAGTTTATATTTTTAATTTTTTAACTTATAGCAGCGCTTCCTAAAATGAGTGTTGTCTATGGTGCGTTGTTATTTTTAATTTTTGGCATATTGTCTTTTCCTTCTTTGAGGTAAAAGTGGTCCAGAAGTGTTTTTGGATTCAGATTAGTGGCCTTCCCCAAAAAAGCTTCCTCCAAGTATATACCACGAATTATAAGGGTTTTAAAGTTCGGCTTTTGCGGATTAAGTGCGGACTAAAATTCCCCGAGATATTATATTCTTTAGATGAAAATTCGTGTTTTCCTCATTACTGAAGTAGGTACCCCTTGTCGATCTCTGGTTTTAACTAGGACAATATGAGTGAGTTGGAGATCAATGCTCTTAACGTACTCGACCGTTTTCAAATGATGAAGGACATAGATTTTTTTTCCATGACATGTCAACCAGATCCCGGATTTTCTCAATAATTTTTCCTTCTGTTTAAGAGTCGTGCTTAATTTTTGAAGGTATTTATATTGTTTCTGTTTTGAAGACAATATGATGGATCTATCTGTTTCTGAGCAAAAGAAGTTGAAGATGGAGGCTAGAGCTTCCCAGAAAAGACTCATATGTATCCTATATACATTCTAGAGAAAGATAAGGTAAGTAAAAAGTTTTGTCGGAAGTTCTATCGTGGTATGATATTATCTCTCCTCTATCTGACTGTTTCTCGTCCAGATATATTATTCAATGTATGTCTATATGCTCGTTTTAAATCAGATCCAAGGGAAACTCACTTAACAGTTGTTAAGAAAATTATAAGGTATCTGAAGGGAACATCTAACTTTGGCTTGGTGTATAAGAAAACATCACAATACAAGCTGTCAGGTTTCTGTGATGTAGATTATGTCGGATATAGAATAGAACATAAAACAACTTCTAGAAACTATCAGTTTCTGGGTGACAATCTCATATCTTGGTCAAGAAAAATGCAATCAATTGTTGCACTATCAACTGCTGAAGCAGAATATATCTCAACATTGCTTTGCAACACTCAGATGCTCTAGATGAAAAGTTAACTTGAAGATTTTCAGATATACGAGAGTAACATCTCTATCTACTGTGATAACACGGTTGTTATCTTCCTAAGTGAGAATCTATTTTGCACTCTAGATATAAACACATAGAAGTCAAACATCATTTCATTAGAGACTATATTAAAAAAGGGATTCTCATTTTAAAATTCATAGATACATACCATCAATAGGCTGATATCTTCACAAAACCCATAGCTGAAGATAAATTTTCGTTCATTTTGAAACATTTAAAAAATGGAAGTCTGTTAAGAATAAAGTTTACCTTAATATGTGTTTTTGCTCTTTCTGTGAAAAATGTGATTCTGACTACGTGCAAATAGTTTATTTTCTTTTAAGATACTTCAACAAGTTAGAAGATGTTTTGGTCATAAATATCTCAAGTATGAAACCTTTTATTTTTCTTGAATCTGAGCCATCAACCCGTGTCTTATTAAACGTACGACTATGACTTGTTAAGACACTTGTCAATTTAAATCATAACGAAACGATTGAGTGACACCTAGAGCTATGAGTTATCTTGAGATTAGGTTTTAAAGTCATTATTACTCTCATTTATTGTACGTTTTCAATGTTTTGTAACCATTTTAACTCATTTTATTTATACTCACTCTTCTCACCCTCACACACTACACTACTCTACTCCCCACACTTTTAATCCTTTTAACCTAAAACATTTTTCTCTGCTATATCTTCATCCATGCCTGCTCAACTTGTTCAGAAAATCACACCTTCTTCTAACACTTAAACACTTTAGGGGAACCTTTAATTTTTTTACTCTTTATATTATATATTTTTCTCTTGTACTATCTTTGTTTTATCCATGTAATCAGTAAAGTATGTTTGATTACGACGAAAACAGGGAGTGTTCTTGTGTAAAAACACTAAATGAGTGACTTCCTTGTAGGAACAATGAGAGCATCAAAATGGTATATTTATGTATGTTTTTAGGGGGATTTGGGTGCTACAACAGTGATACGTATTGACCCAATATGATTGTCTTACTTATACCTCTGGCGGGAGCCCCTTTATATAGTCCTTCTGGTGCTCCATTAAGATCTACATTCAAGATGTGACTCTTGGCTTCTGTACCGTATAACTGTCATTGTCACTATGAACGAGAGTGTCCAAGATGGCATAACACTTGTATTAATGCACCGTCAACCGTTACAATTGTTAATGGGTCGTGCTGCTAGTCAGCTATGAGTAGATGCGCTCTGATTATGTGTAATCTCCAGGTTGGTATCGTGGATGAGTTATTTATCTGATACAATACATGTCTACCTTTACCCTTAGTCGAGTTAGTACACGGTCATGGAAATCTTTGTCTACACAGGCTATATATACTCGTTTTGTTCTCTTTCTAGACGACTTTATGACCCAGTTAGAGCTAATATATCGAGGATGTACTTAACCCCTTTAGTACAAATTATGTTATAAGAATGAAGTTTTAGGTTAAGAAAATCACGAGATGTATTAAGGTTAGGACCATGTTATAACTCGACATCACCCTTGTTCACGTGCCACAAACTGAAGATTCATGTTCCCTGGGTAATTTCTCTCTCATAGCGTAATGATGATTTTTATTGCGATTTATTTATTTGGTGACGTTTCCTTTCCAAATGTAATGTTCAATGCGCCCCCTATTTAAACCCTATTTTTTATTACCTTTTTTATTCTCGGCACCAGTAATGTCTCGCCCCAGAGAACCTATCATTTCACCAAGGGGTTCATTACTTTCAGGTACCTCCTTCTCTTTTTTCACTTTATTTTGCTTTTTCTTCTTTTTATTTTTAAATAATGGTAACCATAAGAGGATGTGACGATGAGGGAAACATTGTGAAACCCACAAATGCTTAAGATCAAAGTGATTTGTGGAACCAATTCATGAGTGAGGTTAAGGGTGCCCTAGGTCAGGAGGAGTTTGATCGAATCAGTAGAAAAGTTTATGGTGACATCTTCGCCTCTTTAAGTGATTTTGACTCAAATTCTTCCTCCTCAAGTTCTGTAGAAATCTTGATGGATACGGCTTCCCCTTTCAACATCATAGTTATGGGATAAAAAAATAGTGCACTTGATGATGATGAGATCACCAAAATCTGGTCTCTAATAAATGTTTCTTCGACCAGAGATGAAGATGATGTCATCCTGGAGTCTTATGCCTCCAGAGAAAAGGTATACATAGTACACCCAAAGGGTTCTAATGAAGAGTTCTTTTATTTCTATTCTGGGGTATAGGGGGATTTCAAGATCTGCCTGCCTTTTTTCGATTTTGAAGTAGACATAATGAAGACCATGAACGTCGCACCCTCTCATTGTCGCCCCCAACAGTTGGGGTTTCATAAAAGCTTTTGAGAAAGTCTGTGAGGCAATGAATATTGTCCCTACCATAGGTCTATTCTTTTCCTTCTTTGAGGTGAAAGGGGTCGGGAAGAGTTCCTGGACTCATATTAGTTGCTTTCCCCATAAAATCTTCCTCCAAGTACATACCACAAATTATAAGGGTTTTAAAGACCGGTTTCTGCAGATCAAGTGTGAACTGAGATGTTCCTAGATATTATATGCTTTAGATGGGAATTCATGTTTTCCTCATTACTAGACTAGGGACCCCTTGTCGATCTCTGGTTTTAACTAGGACAAGCTGAGTGACTTGGAGATCCATGCTCTGAATGTACTCGGCCCTTTTTGAATGATGAGAGACATAGATTTGTTGCCCTTAACTGCCAAACAAATCCCAGATTTTCTTGGTAACAATTTTTTCCTTCTGTTTAAGAGTCGTGTTTAATTTTTGAAGGTATTTATACTGTCTCTTTTTGTGTCTCTATTTTGCATACAAAATGACGGATCTATCTGTTGCCGAGCAAAAGAATTCTATGATGGAGGCTATAGCTACCCAAAAAAGACTCGTATGCATACTACATACATTATGGAGAAATATAAGTGTTGTACCCCAAAATTTTCCCTCCCATATTCTTCAAGATAAAATTTTCCCTCCCATATTCTTCAAGATTTGTCAAGAATCATCTTCAAATGGTTCAAGATTTGCTCAAGAGGTAGACAGTCAGACCACCTCCTAAGACAGCTGAAAATTAGGGTTTTGATTCTTTCAAGGAATTTGGGGTTCTCAATGGTTCAATCAAGTCTCAAGGGCCTATATACATTCTCAAGCACCTACATACCAAGTTTCAAGACTCACAGTGCCAATTTGCACAATCAAAAGCCTCATTTGATCCATAGTTCACTGCAAGGGCAAAATGGTCATTTTGCAGTCAAAAGTCATAATTTTTGGTCAACATCTTATTTTGAGTCCACAATCATCATTCGATCAAGTCTTGATCATGATTCCACAAGCATAGCTCAAAAATCATCAAGGTGCAAGAAGTTACTATTTTTGGACAGTAGAAAAGTCAATTGTATCTTGACCAGGGCATAACTTTTTCATGGTTCATCAGAAAAATCCCATCCAATGCTAATTTTGAAGGGGATGCAATTTCCTACAATCCATCTTCACACTCCAAGTTCAAGAAATGCTCCCACAAAAAGTTATCAATTTCTACATTATAGGTCAAATTCAAGAGTCAACAAAAACACACTTTGATTCAAAGGCCATAACTTGAGATTGGTAAATCCAAATGACATGGGACTAAAGGCATTGGTTAGAGGACTTCAATACCTTTCCAAAATGTCCAATAACATGTTCATATGATCAAAATTGAGCAAGATGTGCATTGGAGAAGTTGGGAAATTTTCATGAATTTGCAAAAGTCAACTTTGCTCAAAACACCTTATTTTTGCTAATGGGCCTCAAATTTCTTGTTGAAACTTCATCCATGGCCTATGCACGACCCATCAAGCTTAATGGAATATATTTTCTTATTTTTATTGATTAATTGGATTTTTAATTAATATTAATTCATTTAATTAATTTAAATTATAGGAAAATGCAAGATTTGATTTTTCAATCAATTTGTGAAGCAAATATGGTCAAGATATGCTGGAAAATTCGAGCACCAAGTCAAAGATGCAAAAAATCCAAAATTGGCAACATTATTCAATCATGAAAAATTAAAAAGATTTGATTTCCAATCAAAGATTCAATCACCATTGCACATGGATTTTTGCCCAGCTCTTGACCTGATTCAGTTGTCCTATATATATGCAAGCAAACCCTAACCTAAAAAACATGAAAAAGCTGCAGAAAATACCATAGCCAATTCAAGAAATTTCCAAGAAAATTGAAAACTGATTTTGGCATTCTAGGGCGATTCAAAGGTTTTTGTTGATTCAAACACCTTGCAGGAGGTCCCAGGAGTGAACTGCAATCAAAATCAAGCATTAAGGCTCAAGGAATCGATACCTACAGAATCACGGTTTTCCATTTTTTCCCAGAATCGTAACTCTTAAGTCATGCATATTTAACGTGTTTTCTTGATTGATTTGTGTTGCTAGGAACCATATGAAGCTAATGGTATCACTTAATTGAACTATAATGCACTGAATCCAAAGATGCCATGAACGATTTTTTAGGGTTCTTGAGTTTCAAATTAGGGCTATTCAATCCAGGCAAAATTAGGACTTGTGAGACATATAGTTGAAATCACGAGACCAAGACGAACACAAAGGACTCCTCGCGAAATATTTATATGTATCATGGTGCTAATCGCTATTTTTCGTGCAAGCATATAGTGGGGGTTAAAAACCCCCGCTATCTGATTTTGTTTTTACAGGTACAAAGGAAGAAGACGAGGACGTGTTAGCATACCATTGGGCAATTTGAAAAAGGGCGCGCGTTGTTTTGTTTTACAGCATATTGTTTACTTTTCATATATAATATTCATTGTCCATACATTTAACAAACGCGCGTTCTAGCTCAGTTGGCAAAGGCATTGGAGTATTAGTCCTTGGGACCTGGGTTCGAGTCCCAGGTCCCCCAAAACGTTTATTTCATTTTTCTTTACATAATCACATGCAGGTTTCCAAAAGTAGTCCACCATGCATCTCAAATATCAAAGTGCCATGTGGCTCCAGACATGAATCCAATGGTCAGGATTGAAGGACCATCCTACTCCCTAGTCAACGAGTACGCAGGGAGTCCAGAAAAGTCAACAGGCTGGATATGAATGGGCTTCAGAATTGCCAAAGAAACCTCCAAAGCTGGCCCAAACACCTCCTTGAGTTTGCATTCTTTTTTTATTTTTTTTCATTTATTTTCTTGATTTCTTTTTATTCCTAAATAACCACTAACTAAATAATTAACATTTTTTTTAATAAAAATCAGAAAACTAAAAAATAATATTTTTTTTCTTAATTAAAATTAATTTCACTTTATTTTTGTAAATAAATACTAATGTAATTAATTTAGTTAATTAGGTTAATTTTAATATTTTCACAATAATTTAAAATTAATATAGAATTAGGTTTTAATAACTTTTTACCATCTTTTTCTTTTTTCCTTAAAAACATAAAAACTCAAAAAATATTTCTTTTTATTAATTAATTAGTTTTAGGTAATTTAATTTAATGCAAAATAATAAAAACTTCTTTCTTTCTCAAAAAAGGGTCAAAACCCTAAGGACTTCTCCGATTCAATTTTCTCTCGCGCGTATGTTTGTTTTATTAATTTTTAATCCATTATTATGTAATTGCTCCGAGGATGTAATAGCTTTAATTAGGACTTTTTATCGCTTTCATTTAATTTCCCGCATTTACTTTTCAAGGGTTTGTTTTTGACGATGTAAATACCCGACGCCTTGTAATAGCTTAGTTTACTTTTCTGCAACTATGAATTGTTAGATGTATGTTAACTAGGCTATGCATGACAAGACTTCTCTTTTAAATTAAAATCAACCCGTAGCTCACCATAACATGTGCAAAGATAACTTAACTGAATCCTGACACACTCGCACATTCCACTCTTAGGGTACGCCTCACTTGGTTGCCTCGACGTAGTCATTGAGTATAGGGTGTTTTAGAGGTCGCCCTCCTGTCTAAAGATCAAAGTTGCCTCGAAACGGTTGCCTCGATAAAAAAATGATCTAAGACATTAGGGTTACCGCTAAGGCGTCCTACTATTGCTTTGGTGACCACATGTCCCTATAATCGAATTGACCCGAAACTCCAACAACGGTGCTACCTACTTCTCAATAGTGTGATAGTACTGTCTAAATTACACAGCTTAATTTCTTTTGAGTAGGTAGAGGTTCTCAGGTACTTGCTCTTTCAAAACAAAAAATACTTTTCGCACTCACACTTTTCTGACAAAAGTTTTCAAACCACACTTCATACACTCTTGAGGACAGATACAAGAGTTAAATCGAAGTTTTCAAACAAACTTTTTCAAAACCCACAAACACAAGAAAAGCAAAAATCTTTTGAAAACATAGTGAGCAAGTACCTAAGAGCCCGTGGATAACCACAGATAGAAAGGGTGCTAACACCTTCCCTTTCTATAATCTACCTCCCGAACCGAGAAACATCTCGAAAAGGAATTTTGCTGTGCTTTTGTCCTTTCCTTGTTGGAGAAAATAAAAGACGGTGGTGACTCTTGCTTACCGCGACGTTTCACGAACCAGCATTTCAAAACAGTCAGTTCTATTTCCACCGATCATAATAAGGTAAGTAAAAAGGTTTGTCATAAGCTCTATCATGGTATGATATGCTCTTTCCTCTATCTAAATGCTTCTGGTCCAGATATATTATTCATGGTATGTCTATGTACTCGTTTTTAATCAGATCCAAGGGAAACTCATTTAATAGCTTTTAAGAAAATCCTAAGGTATTTGAGGGGAACATATAACCTTGGCATGTTTCATAATAAAACATCATAATATAAGCCGTCAGGTTTCTGCGATGTATATTATGCCGGAGATAAAATAGAATGTAAAAGCACTTCTGGGAAATGTCAGTTTCTGGGTGACAATCTCATATCTTGGTCAAGCAAAAGGAAATCAACTATTATGCTATTAACTGCTGAAGCATAATATATCTCAACATCACTTTGCAACACTCAGATACTCTGGATGAAAAGTTAACTTTAAGATTTTTAGATAAATGAGAGTAACATCTCTATCTTCTGTGATAACACAGTTGCTATCTTCCTAAGTAAGAATTCTATTTTGCACTCTAGATATAAACACATAAAAATCAAACACCACATCATTAGAGATAATGTTAAAAAAGGGATTCTCGTTTTAAAATTCATAGATATAGACCATCAATGGGCTGATATCTTCACAACCCTTAGCGGAAGATAGATTTTTGTTCATTTTGAAACATTTAAAAATGGAATTTTGTCCAGAATAAAGTTTACCTTAATATGTGTTCTTACTCTTTCTGTGAAAAATGTGGTTCTGACTACGTGCAAATAGTTTTTTCTTTTAAGATACTTCTACAAGTTAGAAGATGTCTTGGTCATAAATATCTCAAGTCAGAAAGCTTTTGTTTTTCTTGACTCTGAGAAAATTAACATGTGTCTTCTTAAACGTATGACTATGACTTATTAAGACACCTGTCAATTTAAATCTTAGTGAAACGATTGAGTGACACCTCAAGCTATAATTTGTCTGCAGATTAGGTTTTAAATTCATCATTACTCTCCTTTATTGCATGTTTTCAATGTTTTGTAACCATTTTAACTCATTTTATAAATACTTACTCTTCTCACCCTCACTCACTACACTACTCTAATCCCCACACTTTTAATCCTTTTAACCTAAAACCTTTTTCTCTGCTATATCTTCATCCATGCCTGCTCAATTGTTTAGAAAATCAGACCTTCTTCTAATACTTAGACACTTTAGGGAAACCTTTAATTTTTTTTACTCTTTATATTATATTTTTTTCTCTTATACTATCTTCGTTTTTTCTATGTAATTAGTAAAGTCTAGTTGCTTACGAAAAAAACGGGGAGTGTTCTTGTGTAAAAACACTAATAGAGTGACTTCCTTGTAGGAACAATGAGAGCCTCAAAATGGTAGATTTATGTATGTTTTGGGGGGATTTGGGTGTTACGATAATGATGTGTATTGGTCTAAGATGAGTTTCTTACTTATACATTTGGCGGGAGCCCCTTTATATAGTCCTTTTGTTGCTCCATTAAGAGCTCCACTCAAGAGGTGACTCTTGGCTTCTGTACCATATAACTGTCGCCGTCACCATGAATGAGAGTGTTCAAGATGGCATAACGCTTGTATTAATGCACCATCAATTGTTACAATTGTTAATGGGTCGTGCTGCTAGTCGGCTATGAGTAGATGCGCTCCAGTTATATGTAAACTCCAAGTTGGTATTATGGATGAGCTATTGCTCGGATACAATACCTGTCAGCCTTTACCCTTAGTCGAGTTAGTACTCGGTCATGGAACTCTTTGTCTACACAGGCTATATATACTGGTTTTGTTCTCTTTCCAAACGACTTTATGACCTGGTTAGAGCTAATATGTCGAGGACGTACATAAGCCCCTTGAGTAAAAATTATGCTACAAGAATGAAGTGTTCGGTCAAGGAAATCACGAGATGTATTAAGGTTAGGATCGGGTTATAACCCGAATTCACCCTTATTCACATGCCATAAACTGCATATTCATGTTCCCTGGGTAATTTCTCTTTCATAGCATAATGATGATTTTTATTGGGACTTGTTTATTTGGCGATGTTTCCTTTCCAAATGTAATGTTCAATGGGCCCCCTATTTAAACCCTATTTCTTTCTTTCTTTTTTCATATCGGCACCAGTAACGTCTTGCCCCAGAGAAGCTTGCATTTCACCAAGCGTTTCATTACTTTCAAATACCTCCTTCTCTTTTTTCGCTTTATTTTGCTTTTTCTTCTTTTTATTTTTAGATAATGGTAACCATAAGAGAGTGTGACAAAGAGGGAAACATTGTGAAACCCACATATGATGAAGAAAGAAGAGATATGTGGAACCAATTCGTGAGTGAGGTTAAGGGTGCCCTAGGTCAGGAGGAGTTTGATCGAATCACAAAAGAAGTTTATGGTGACATCTTCGCCTCTTTAAGTGATTCTGACTCAAATTCTTCCTTCTCAAGTTCCATAGAAATCTTGATGGAGACGACTTCCCTTTCGATATCATAGTTATGGGTACAAAAATATCACACTTGATGATGATGAGATTGCCAAAATCTGGTCTCTGTTAAATGTTTCTTCGACCGGGGATGAAGATGACGTCATCCTAGAGTCTTGTGCCTCCAGAGAAAAGGTATGCATAGTACACCCAAAGGGTTCTAATGAAGAGTTCTTTTATTTCTATGTTGGGGGTATTTGAGGATTTCAAGATTTTCCTGCCTTTTTCTGATTTTGAAGTAGACATAATGAAGACCACGAACATCGCACCCTCTCAGATTCGCCCCAACAGTTGGGGTTTCATAAAAGCTTTTGAGAAAGTATGTGAGGAAATGAATATTGTCCCTACAATATGTTTGTTTTTTTCCTTCTTTGAGGTGAAAGGGTTCGAGAAGTGTTCCTGGACTCAGATTAGTGGCCTTCCCCACAAAAGCTTCCTCCAAGTATATACCACAAATTATAAGGGTTTAAAAGACCGGTTTCTGCAGGTCAAGTGTGGACCGAGATGCCCCTAGGTATTATATGCTTTAGACGTGCATCCATGTTTTCCTCATTACTGGACTAGGGACCCCTTGCCGATTTCTAGTTTTAACTAGGACAAGCTGAGAGACTTGGAGATCCATGCTCTGAACGTACTCGACTCTTTTTGAATGATAAGGGACATATATTTGTTGCCTTTAAATATCAAACAAATCCCGAATTTTCTCAATAATAGGTTATTATAAGGTCGTGGTCATATCTCCAGCATGCAACTTAGTGGTATCTTTTGCCTTCATATCCCCGACAGATTAAAACTTCTAGTTACCACCTCAAAGATTCCCCAGTAAAAGTCGCCCAGCTTCTCAGGATTTCCCAGTAGGATTTCACAAAGCCCACAGGCAATGCACGGCGTTTCTCTTCCCCAACAGAGTTTATTTCTATGATTTTGGAGACCCATCCATCAACCCTTCAACTTCAACAAAATATGAAGACCCACATTCCTCATTTCCAGTAACAGTCAGGGATTTATTTTCCCCAGTCCAGCAACACTGCAGCAAAATGACTAACATGTGCATACGTTGCATTCATACATCATAAACATCAATAGCACAAATGCATATATCACAATCTCATTTATTTTGAGAAAACATCATTATGCCATGCAATTCATACATCATGTCATTGCATAGAACTAACTCTTCACCTTTTCAGGAAGGATCAATCAACAAAAAAATATAATCAACAAATTTCCAACAAGACAGGACAACTATTTATGGACAAATAAGTTACAGATCAATTCCGGAGAAAGGATTGGCTGACTATCTACATAACAAATTTTTCCTTCAGACCTCTGTCGGTTCAGTTTAAATCTCTCAACAGTTTATCCTGATTCTTTCCTGCAGACATCTTTCTCTGGTTCAGATAAGTCGCTCCAAGATTTATTCTGATTCTTTTCCAGAACCCTGCTGGTTCATTTTAAATCTCTCAATGGTTTATCCTGATTCTTTCCCACATACATCTTCTTTGGTTCAGATAAATCGCTCCAAGTTTATTCTGATTCTTTTCCAGACCCCTGCTGGTTCATTTTAAATCTTTCAATGGTTTATCTTGATTCTTTCCTGCAGACATCTTTCTCTGGTTCAAATAAGCCGCTCCAAGATTTATTCTGATTCTTTTCCAGACCCTTGCTAGTTCAGTTTAAATCTCTCAACGGTTTATTCTGATTCTTTCCCGCAGACATCTTTCTCTGGTTTAGATAAGTCGCTCCAAGATTAATTCTGATTCTTTTCTAGACCCCTGCTGGTTCAGTTTAAATCTCTCAATGGTTTATCCTAAGTCTTTCCCGCAGACATCTTCTCTGGTTCAGATAAATCACTCCAAGATTTATTCTGATTCTTTTCCAGACCCCTGCTAGTTCAATTTAAATCTCTCAATGGTTTATCCTGATTTTTTCCCGCGGACATCTTCTCTGGTTCAGATAAATCGCTCCAAGATTTATTCTGATTCTTTTCCAGACCCCTGCTGGTTCAGTTTTAATCTCTCAACGGTTTATCCTGATTCTTTCCCGCATACATCTTTCTCTCGTTCAGATAAGTCGCTCCAAGATTTATTCTGATTATTTCCAGTTAAAGAATATCTAAGACCTCTATTGGTTCAATTTAAACCTCTCAACAGTTTATCATGATTCTTTCCTGCAGATATCTTTCTCTGGTTCATATAAGTCACTCCAAGACTAATTCTGATTCTTCTCCAGATCCCTGTTGGTTCAGTTTAAATCTCTCAACAGTTTATCCTAATTCTTTCCCCATTAGACATCTTCTCTGGTTCAGATAAATCTCTCCAAAGTTTACTCTGATTCTTGTCCCAGTTGAAGTCAAACTTAGACTCATTCTAATTCCTGTCGACAATCACCTTTGAATGGCATCTATAAGCCCATCTTCGCCCGCTTTCCATCATTTCTACAAAGGGCATATTTAAGCCCATTCCTTACGCATCAACCTCAAAATCACCATAGTGTAAATTTTTGGGCACTCTACTGTTCAATCATCTTCCACCTTCAAGTCACGAATGGCAGATTCGCCAATCAAATGCTCAGGTTTAAGAAGATTGAACAGGGGAAGTTGTTGTACCCCGAATATTGCCCTCTCATTTTTCAAAGGATCATCTTAGACCCTCAGGTCTATTTCTGGCAAGTTTCAAGTCTTGGATTACAAATTTCTAAGAAAGTCATTCACAAGGGCAAAATGGTCAAAAACACACTGAAAAGTCAAACTTTGACTTTTGGATCAAAAATCAAGTTTCAACAATCATATTTCATCAGGACATGAAATTGGTTCATCAAAAATCAGAAGTCAGAAATTGCGTTGAAAAATCAAATTTTCTAAACACTTAGAAAATTTTCTAAGTGTTAAGAGAATATGATACTTCAGAACTTCTAGGCCAGCCTCCACGCGAGTGTAGTCGGAGACTACATTTTATGCTTCAATCACCATATGGAGACTACATTTTATGCTTCGATCAGAGCCTCACCCTTCGAATCTCACTCTGGTCTTCTGCGATCAGAACATCACCAAATCCTAAAACCTCGTTTAAACAGCCTGCTGCACTGCTATAGCACAGTCCTGCAACCAGCTGCCACAATGCTGCAAGTTGCTGTTGATCTAGTCCACGCCTATATTTTTCTCAAACCCTATAATTGCACCAAATTAGCATACAAAAGCTGTGTTTAAAAAGCAATGGAACAGTGTTCTAAAAAGGTTTAAATCCCATTTGTTTTCCCCCCAAAACCACACCAAACCCATCTATAAATAAGTTGCTATATCACACGTTCAAGGGGCTGGTTTTTGAAAAGAGAGAATTATCAAAGAGAGAAAAGGAAACAGTCAAACATTCGTAAACCCCAAATTCCCAAACAAAATCAAACCTTTTTTCTTCCCCTTGAATCAAAGAACATAATGTTATGTTCCGTTCCTTGCTAACCCCAGAACATCTGAAGGCAGCAGCTCAAGTCTCAAACACATGCTTCAGATTCAAGGTAAGTCTTTCTGACTATGAATTTTTCATTCAGAACATCATTAAATATGTAAATATCATAGTGTTGATGTTGTCCATATCATTGCATAAATAGAAAAATTGTGGATCAGAACTTCTTGAATAAAGTTAGGCTCAGAATTAGGATTAGAACTTCTATAAACGGTCGTGCTTTTATCTTTCTGATTTGTTGTTGTTAAGAATTGAATAAGCTGCATATGTTCTGACTAATGTAAGGAAGGAGGTGAAGTGTAACACATAATTTCTGGGTTTTCTTTCCCCCTATTTTAGCATAACACAAAGCTTCTGAGTTCTCCTCACTGTTTAACACACAGAACTTCTAGGCTTTTTTACTCCTTTAAACCACACAGAACTTCTAAGATTTCCTCACTGTTCTAACACACAGAACTTCTAGGCTTTCTTATTGTTTTAACACACACAGAACTTCTAAGATTTCCTCATTGTTTTAACACACAAAACTTCTTGGATTTATCACTGTTTTAACACACACAGAACTTCTAAGATTTTCTCACTGTTCTAACACTTAGAACTTCAGCGCGTAGCGACCCAGAACTTCTATTTTTCCTTCAAACGTTTCTTTCAGGACCTCAGCGTGCATCAACCCAGAACTTCTGATTACCTCTGACGTTTCTTTCTAAACCACAGTGCGCCTGGCATCATAACTTCGGGTCCTCTTTATTTTGCTTTCAGCAACATGTTGATCCTATTTCTCATTATTTTTCCTTTTTCTCTTTTATTTTTATTATTTTTAGAATTAGTACTATTTTTATTAACATACAAAGAAATCAAAAATATTTTCTTAAATAATTATTTTCCTTTTAATTTATTAAGACAAAACACCATTTTCAAAACAAATCCCTTCTTTTTCTTGTATTGTACAATTCAATATGGTTGTAATAGATAAGTAGGATTTAAAATTCTTGCAAACCCCCATTTGTAAATTTGTACCCTCATCCCTAACTAATATAATAGTGTAGGACTTTACATTTCTGCAATTTATCGCTTTCAAATATAAATGCTAGTAATTAGGGTTTGTATGGAAAGACATAAAATCAACAAATAGATAACCATAATCAAGACTAAAAGCATGTAAATCAAACACACCGTTCACACTTGCACCCTTAGGGTAATCCCACTTTGTTGCCTTTCGGAAAATAGTCATGTCCCTCGAATATGGGTGTTTTAGCAAAGACCCTCGATAAAAGATCGTACTCCCTCGATGACCCTCAATGTTACCTTCGGTAAACGATCTAGTCCCTAGACGACATTGCTAAAACGTCCCATAAGTTGCCTTCTATGACTATACAAAAAGTCTTGCGCCCGTCCCTTCACATTTAACGATGGGGTTTCTTACCAAAACTATAGTGAGATGACAATATCTAAAGGAGGATGAAGAGAACATTTAAGACCTTTTGAGTAGGTAGGTTTCTCCTAGTTGCTCGCTTGCTCACAACAAAAACATTTTATACACCCACAACTCCACTTTGAAACATTTTTTCAAAAGACAAAACACTTTGTACGCATTCTCATAGAGACGAGAACCATTATAAAGACATTCCTTTTCAAAATACTTTCAAAACCCACATCACAAACACACTTTCAAACAAAAATAAAATGATATAGCAAGCAACTAAGAGCCCGTAGATAACTATGGATGAAAAGGGTGCTAACACCTTCCCTTTTCATAACCTACCCCCCGAACTCAAGAAATAATCTAGAAAGGTCTTTCCTGTTCTTTTCAACCTTTCCTTTTTTAGATAAAAGAAAATTCGGTGGCGACTCTTGCTAACCGCAACAATTGTGATCAAATGCAAAACATCCCAAGTCAGTTCTCCCACCGTGTTACAAAATTGGCGACTCTGATGGGGAGAAATTAAAAGTGGGGTTACCTTAGGGCTAGATCACCTTTATTTTTCTTTCCTTTGTTTTGTTTGCTTTACATTATGGTTCCTTTTTTGGGCTTGTTTTTATTCTCTACCCGGATCTGGGGCACCTTTTAGGTAAGTAGCAATAAGTTATGGAAACTGTGTGGGGTATACCGACATGGTCTAAGCAATAGCTACGTTAGTGTGACACATTTGTTGGTACCGGTAGCCCTTGATTAGTCAAGGAGAATACGGGGCCGCTGTGTGGTGTCATGAAACACTAATTGACTTTAGAACCTTACTTGACCAACTTGGCCATTAGGAAGTAGTGAGATAGCCGACTTTGGTGCAGTCCAAAGTTTGTTGATACTCTATACTACGCTCATTGAAATCAGACTTTCGGGATATTTCGGTCGCCATTAAAGAGGCTTGCGCTGAAACAATGCCCGATGAAGAAAGATCAATGATATTGAGATCCCCTAGAACCGGTTACTTTCTAAGACAGGTTGGACCAACTAAACTTCAAGAGGGTACTTACCTATAAACCTCATGCAAGCCTAAACCTAAGAATTTGTTTGATTTAACTTGTGCATATGCTTGTACATAACATCATGACATCATGCCATAGCATTTTAGACTAACCATTTCAAGGATTTTGAGATTCATCTTTGTTGTGTTTTGTAGGATATGACTCCCCCTCGCAGGAACACAATCCAAGTCAACCTTGTATGAGTACCTTTTCAACTCAAAGAGTTAGCATCAAGGGTCCCTGAGAATTCTCTGTTCACCAAAATACATGGTAGACTTCTCAATTTGGTTACCTCAAACTTTGATGAAGACATGATGAAAGTTCTTTTCCAATTCTTTGACCATTTGCACCATTACTTCACCTTCCCCGATTACCAGCTTATACTAACTATGGAAGAGTTCTCTCAACTCTTAGGGATTCCTATTCTCGATCAACTACCTTTCCACGGTACCGAAAGAGACCCAAGCCCTGAAGAGGTTGCCGGAGCTTTATACTTGTAACAATCCGACGTTACGGCTAATTGGGAAACAAGAACTGGTGTCAAAGGGCTCTTAGCCAAGTTCTTATTGGAAAAGGCTCAATACTGTTGGAACAATCTAGATTTACGAGCTTTCGAAGAAATTTTGGCTCTTCTCATCTATGGGTTGGTACTATTTCCAAATCCTGATCAACTTATAGATGTGAATGCATTCAAAATCTTTTTATCTCACAATCCAGTGCCTACTTTGTTGGGATATATCTTGCATTCTCTCCACTCACGCACTATGAAGAGAAGAGGAACCCTTATGTGTTGTAATCCTCTGTTGGCTAGATGGTTTGTTTCGCATCTCCCCCGATCCGTTATAAAGAACGAGAGAGGTTTGAGATGGTCCAATAGGCTGATGTCACTCAGACATTCGGATATCCACTGGTGTTCTAGATCCTTGGAGGACATTACCATCATCGACCATTGTGGAGAATTCCCTAATGTCCCTCTTCTTGGCATTAAGGGAGGTATCTCTTATAACCCTTGATTAGCTTTGCGATAGTTTTGGTATGCATGAAGAGATGGTCCTCATCATATGCTCATTCAAGGAATGGTGTTCGACTATGAAAGCGACGATCAAGGCTACCGTCAGAGGTTTATACGATCTTGGAGGATGGTAAGCAAGGTGGATAGTAGGACATTGGGACACAAAAATTACATTCCCCTTGAACCTTACCTTAGGTGGGTACGAGCTCGTGCTCAAAATCTTGCAATGCCTTACCCCTCTATCCTCCCTGTCATCATAGAGCCTGTGGTTGAAGAAGATGTCCCGTATATTGTCCTTCATCCCAACATGCCTACCTCTCTCGAAGACTTGCAAAAGGATTGGATTCAGCTAAAGGAAGAACGAGACACTTTCGAAGCCCAATTCTACCCCAGTGAGAAGAAAGTTTTGGAACTCACTAAGCAGCTTCATGAAGACCGGAGTCTGAACGGCTACATCGCGCCAAAGAGAATGCGTTCAACCTTTTTGTCTTATGAGTCTTTGTATTTTATTTCTTTCATTGTAAGCCCAAAGAGGCGTGATGTACTAGAACTTGGATTTATTAATGAAACGTGTGTTCCTTTTTGTCTAAAGCAAATTTAAATCTCTAATCTCCTTGAAATCATTTTCATATGCATTTTCATTCATCATAACATAAACAGTTTTCTTACAACAGGTCTTCTTATCTTTCTACTATTTATTTCAATGAGATGGATATTGAACAAACACTAAAGGTTCTTCAAGCGCAGAACGCTCAATTCCAACAAATGTTCTTGACTCTGGAAAAGGGACAAGAGGATTTGAAAACTTTGTTGATAAAAGGGAAGAAGAAGAAAGAAAAGAAACCAACCGATGTTTTAAATATGGGAAGAAGGTTCAAAGGGCCATCCAGACGAACTCTAGATTTCACAACCTCATCAGGTGAAGGAGACAATCAAGAAGGGGAAAACAAGGAAGTGAATGACCATCCAGAGTCTGAAGAAGAGGAAGAAATTTATTACTCTGAAGAGCAGTACCCTCCGACTGACGACAAATACAAGCAGTTGGAGGATCGCCTCAATGCTATAGAAATCCAGAGGGTACCCAGATTGGATTTTGAAGAGTTAGGACTTGTCTCAAGGGTTGTCATCCCACATAAATTCAAGGTCCCCACTTTCGCTAAATATGACGGTGTCTCTTGTCCAAAGCTGCATTTAAGGTCATACGTCATGAAAATTCAACCTCATACTGTCGATAGGAACCTATGGGTGCATTTCTTCCAAGAAAGCTTGTCATGGACTCAGTTGGATTGGTTCTATCAATTGGAGGGGACCAATACTCGCAATTGGGAAGATTTGGTTGTCGCTTTTTACAAACAATACCAGTATAATGCTGACTTAGCTCCCACTCAAACACAATTGCAAGGCATGTCTATGAGTGCAGGGGAAGGTTTCAAAACCTATGCTCAAAAATGGCGGGATCTCGCGGGAAGAGTCCAACCCCCTCTATTTGACAGTGAATTGGTGGATATGTTCTTAGGAACGCTATCTGGCCCATTCTTCAACCACCTGACTGGAAGCTCCTCGGTTGGGTTTACTGAACTAATCATGACTGGTGAACGGGTAGAAGCCAGTATAAAAAGCGGAAAAATTCAAAGAGATATATCCTCGAGCACGATGAAGAAACCCTTTACCGGAAAGAAGGAGGTCAGTGTTGCATACGACCATAGGAATCAAAACAAAACTGAAGGTCTCCCAATGGTAGGGGCTGTTATGATTTCCAATCCTGCACCAAATCAACAATGAAATTACCAACGTAGGCCAGAGGCACCCATGAGACGATTCACCCAAATCAACATGACCTTGTCCCAAGTTCTGTCACATCTTTTGAAGTCCAATCTGGTGACCCTAAAGGAAGCTCCCAAGAACCCCAATACAGCTTCTCCTTGCTACAACCCGAATGCTCAGTGTGCCTATCATTCTGAAAGCCCTGGGCATGCTACAAACGATTGTTAGGCCTTAAATAATAAGATACAAGACCTTATCGAGGCAAAAGAGACTGAGTTTAATCCCCCAGAAACATCTAATGTGATAACGGCGCCAATGCCCAAACACGTTCAAGGTGTCAATGTTGTTGATGATGAGTGTTTTGTTTCCTCCGTGAATGATTTAACTACTCCTCTTTTAACCATTAAACAGAATCTATTGCGATCCAATCTGTTTCCGGGCTGTGATGAAAGTTATCAGCTATGTATGTCCCTATCGAACGACTGTTTGTTATTGAAGATGGCGTCCAGCGTCTAATGGATAACAAAGAAATCATGTTAGAAAAAGTTCCTCTTATCAGAAATTCCTGTGAAGATATCTCAATAATCACCATTTTCGACAATCCTCCCAGGGTCTCCACCAAAAGGCCCGTTAGGATTACATCTGTTCCAAAGTCAGCTCCCCTGATCATCACCATGCCAAGGCCAATACCATATTCTTAGGATAAAGTTGTTCCCTAGAACTATGGGGCTGACGTCTATTACTATGGCGTCAAGCAAGATCTGTTGGCTATCCAAGACAAAATTGAGAAAGACACTGATCCTGATGTCGTCAAAACCGTTGGGACCAGTAAGATAACAAGAAATGGAAGGATCTTCTCACCTGAGATCTCTCCAAAGACCATTAATACTCATGTAATTATTCCCACTACCTCTCCTATCAGTATTCCTAGTGAAACTCCTGTTGGTAATCCTACTGTTATCCCTGTTGCCAAGACAAGGGGCAAGGAGGTGTTATCTGAGCCTGTCGAGACAAAGGTGCACCCAGAGGATATTCCTGAAGCTTCTTGAAAGGAGATAGAAGAGATACTAAAAATAATCAAGAAAAGTGACTACAACATCGTGGAACAGTTGGGGCAAACCCCCTCGAAAATATCAATGTTGACCTTACTTTTGTGTTTTGAGGCCCATTCTAAAGCCTTGGTAAAGTGTCTAAAGACCTCCCACATGCCCCAAGAGACTTCCATTGACCAATTTGAGAATTGTATGCCCAGTCTAACTGCTGGTAACAGATTGGGATTTTCTGACGCCGACTTGACTCCCAAAGGAAGGAAACACAATGATGCCTTGGACGTCTCCATCAAGTGCTGGGGAACTACGCTAGCCCACGTTCTAGTGGATACGAGTTCATCGTTGAATGTCTTGCCCAAAAATGCTCTTGATCGGATAGACTATGAGGGACTCACTTTAAAGCCTAGCAACATTGTTGTGAGGGCCTTTGATGGTTCTAAGAGGACAGTGCACAGAGAAGATGACATCCCTATAAAAGTTGGAACTCATACTTTTGATTCGACTTTCTATGTGATGGATACCCGTCCTTCCTATTCTTATCTATTGGGCCGACCCTGGATTCATGGCACAGGTGCCATCACCTCTACCTTACATCAGATATTGAAGTACCCAGTCAAGGGAAAAATCATCACAGTCCATGGAGAGGAGGAGTACATGGTTAGTCACCTGAACTCTTTCAGGTATGTAGAAATGGATGGTGAGTTCATTGAAACTCCATGCCAACATTTTGAGGAGGTCCCATAAGTAGTTGCGGCATCCAAGACTACTATCAAGACTCCCAAAGTTACCAGACCTCCATTGAAAATGGCCTCTCTAAAGGATGCTAGAGCAGTGATTGAAGAAGGTGGATGCACTATCTGAGGTCAACTTCCGGATATTCCCTAAAAATACAACAAATTTGGTTTGGGTTTTACTTCGGAGGCACAAAGAGTTGTTCGACGAACTCGCGCTGGAGGACCACCTTTATGTATCAACAATCAGGGAGTCAACGCAGTGGAAGACAGTGATAGCAGCTGCGACATGGACGAGTGGATCTTTCCAACCATCAGCGGAGGACTCAACAATTGGAAAGCCAAAGAATTTGTCCCTATTAATTTTATCCAAAAGTAATTGTCTTTTAGTTTTTTGTCGGACTTGTAATGATTAAACAATTTATACTTTAAAAGCTTGTGTCTTACCCAAGGCACAACGGTCCATTTGTGAGGGTTGTTATTTCATATTCATATGTCATCAATAAATCATGGACGTTTTTGCATGCAAATTTTACGCTCTTTATTCTTCTTTTTCTACCTTTTTATTTTTCAAAGATAGCTATGCTCTTACACACACTCACATATCAAAATGCAGATCCACACCCACTCAGGATCCCATGGGTAACGATTCTTATATGGCCTATCATGACTTCGAAAATCCGATCTACCAAGCCGAAGACGAAGGTGAGGAAGGTTGTGAGGTACCAGGGGAACTGGCCAGGTTATTACAACAGGAAGAAAGGACCATATAGCCCCACGAAGAGTCGGTTGAAACTGTTAACTTAGGTACTGAAGAGGACAAGAATGAAGTCAAGGTAGGTACCAACCTGGAGCCTAGTGTCAAGAAGTGCTTGACTCAGTTAATACATGACTATGTTGAGGTCTTTGCCTGGTCATATGAAGACATGCCAGGACTCGACACTGATATCGTGGTCCATTGTCTGCCGATAAATGAAGACTGCCCTCCGGTAAAACAGAAAGTTTGTTGCATGCATCCAGAAATGTCAGAGAAAACAAGATTGAAGTTATAAAGCAGTTCAACACTGGACTCTTAGCTATCACCTCCTATCCAAAATGGGTCGCCAATATTATTCCAGTGCCTAAAAAGGATGGTAAGGTACGCATGTGTGTGGATTACAGAGACATGAATAGGGCAAGCCCCAAGGATGACTTCCCTCTTCCCCATATCGATATTCTGGTTGACAACACCGCCCAACATAAAGTATTTTCCTTCATGGCAGGTTTCTTCGAATACAACCAGATCAAAATGGCACCTGAGGACATGGAGAAAACGACCTTCGTCACACGGTGAGGCACGTTCTGTTACAAAGTTATGCCATTTGGGCTGAAGAACGTCGGGGCAACCTATCAGTGTGCCATGGTAGCTTTGTTTCACGATATGATTCATCATGAGATAGAGGTCTACATGGATGACATGTTAGCCAGATATCAAACTAAAGAGGAACACCTTGACCATCTACAGAAACTATTAGAAAGACTGAAGAAATACAAATTAAGGCTGAATCCAAATAAATGCACTTTTGGAGTGAGGTCCGGTAAACTCTTTGGCTTCATTGTCAGCGGCAAAGGTATAAAAGTGGACCCTGCATAGGTAAAAGCAATACAAGAAATTCCTGCTCCTCGCAGCGAGAAGGAAGTTAGAGGATTCTTAGGATGGCTAAACTACATCGCCAAATTCATTTCCCACATAACCGCTACTTGTGAACCAATCTTCAAATTACTGAAGAAAGATCAAGTGATGGAGTGGAACAACGACTTCTGGGTTGAGTTCGATAGGATAAAAGAGTACCTTTAAGAGCCTCCCATTTTAATGCCACCAGTTGAGGGAAGACCCCTGATCATGTATCTAAATGTCTTGGAAAATTCAATGGGGTGTGTGTTGGGGCAGCATGACTAGTCTGGCCGAAAAGAGCATGCAATATACTACCTGAGCAAATATTTTACCGACAGTGAAACAAGATATTCACTGCTCGATAAAACTTGTTACGCTCTGGCATGGGCTGCTCGCCGGTTAAGACAGTATATGTTGTCTCACACTACCTTATTGATATCAAGATGGATCCAATTAAGTACATATTCGAGAAGCCCGTACTCTCGGGAAGAATAGAAAGATGGAAGATGGTCCTGATTGAATACGACATTCAATACACTACCCAGAAAGAAATAAAGGGAAGTGTGTTAGCTGATCACCTTGCTCATCAGGCTATGGATGACTATCAATCCATGAGTTTCGAATTTCCAGACAAAGACATCATGTTGGTAAGCAATTGTGAAGAACTTAGACATATGACAGACCTGAACAAGGATCCCGATGGACCTTGGTTTTTGACGGAGCTTCCAACGCACTCGGTAACAGCATAGGCGCTGTGATCATATCCCCTGAAGGATGCTATACTCCTTTCACTGCTGGATTGTGTTTCAATTGTACCAATAATATGGCAGAATATGAAGCGTGTATTATGGGTCTCAAAGCTTCCATAGATTTGGGAATCAAGTCCTTAAGTGTATTTGGAGATTCAGCTTTAGTCATCAGTCGGATCAAAGGAGAATGGGACATGAAGCATCCTAATCTCATCCCTTACAAAGAACATGTGTTGACACTAATCCCACATTTCGAGGAAATTACCTTTGAACATTTTCCACGAGAGGAAAATCAACTAGTAGATGCGCTAGCCACTATGTCGTCCATGTTCAAAATCAAGTGGGATAATGAGGCTCCTTAGATCACCATAGAGAGGATGGACGAACCAGCTTACTATCACGAGATTGATACCAAAAAAGTAGTGGCCAAACCTTGGTTCCATGAAATTAAAAGATATCTCGAGGCTCAAGAATATCTAGAGGGAGTTTCAGTCAATGATAAGAAGTTTCTAAGAAGGTTTTCTGCTAAATTCTTCCTCAGTAATGGAGTTCTCTATAAGCACAATCACGACTCTACCTTGCTTCGGTGTGTAGACAATAGTGAAACAGAAAAGATCATGGATGATTTACACGAAGGAACCTTTGGCACGCATTCTAGTGGGCACACGGTGGCCAAAAATATCCTCTGAGCAAGATACTACTAGTCCACCATGGAAGCAGATTGTCATCAGCATTCACGCACTTGACACAAGTTCCAGATCTATGCTGACAAAGTACATGTGCCTCCGGATCCTCTAAAGTTCATGACTTCTCCTTGGCTCTTTGCAATGTGGGGCATTGACATGATTGGAGAGATCAAACCCACAACTTCTAATGGACACCGCTCCATCTTGGTTGCCATTGATTACTTCACGAAGTGGGTCGAGGAAGCTTCATTCGCTTCTGTTACCAAGAACGTTGTGGCCCGATTCATCATATGGAACCTTATCTATCGATATGGTATCCCAGAGAGAATCATCACAGATAATGGTACCAACCTCAACAATACAATGATTACCGTACAATGCGTACAATTCAAGATCCAGCATCATAACTCTTCTCCTTACTGGCCGAAGATGAATGGCGATGTAGAAGCCGTTAATAAAAACATCAAGAAGATCATACAAAAAAATGACAGTGACCTACAAGGACTGGCATGAGATGTTACCATTTTCTCTCCACGGTTACCGTACCACGACACGCACATCAACAGGGGCAACTCCGTTCTCTTTGGTATACGACATGGAAGTTGTCCTACCAATTGAAGTCCAAATACCTTCTCTATGAATCATAAAGGATGCAGGGTCAAATGAAGATGAATGGATCCAAACTCGATTTGACCAGTTCAACTTGATTAATGAGAAGAGCCTTACGGCTGTATGCCATGGCCAGATGTACCAAAAGCGTATGATTAAAGCTTTTAACAAGAAGGTCAGACGTCAGGTATATTGGGTTGGTGACTTGGTAATCAAGCGTATCATACTGCCACAAGGTGATCCCACGGGCAAATGGACTCCTACATACGAAGGACCATTTGTGATTAAAAATATATTTTCTGGTGGGCCAACGATTTTAACCACTATGGACGGCGACGATCTTTCGCACTCTATAAACACAGACATAGTTAAAAAATACTACGCATGAACAAAAACCCGCTAGGTCGACTGGCCTAGGCAAAAATTAGGGCATCCCGGTGAACCAAAAGGGTTCGGGCAAAAATTAGGGATAAAATACAAAATAAATGTACACCCGGCAAGCTGAAAACCTGAAAAGGCGGCTTGGGAAAAAAAGGGTATCCCGATGGACTGAAAACCCAAAAGGGCGGTCCAGGAAAAAGTTAGGTATTTAAAGTGTATGACTATGTCCCATTGGATCACCTTACAACCAATCTTTTGTATCAATCGTCAAACTCGAATGGTTCTAATCAATCTAATCTGCTTCGAGCAAAGCAGTAAGTGGATGAGATACTCAGACATGAAGGATATAGCGGAATAGGAACCCCATGGGATAATTTCACATAGTTGTCTTTATGTTGTATTAGTTTTCATTCTCACAACGACATTCTCTTACTAGGATGTTCGTCTCTTTGTACAAAAATACTTATTCAAGTTAATACAAAGATATTCCTTTAAAAATGAAAAACTATCTGTTTTTATTTTTACTGCTCTTGTTTTGTTTGCAAAAATTGTCCAGTGTTTATTTTTGAACATATGCATTTGAATGTAATTACTGTTTAAAAATGAACGCATAAAAAAAAGGAAAAAACTAAACAGAAAGACAATTACTAATGGCTTTAAGAAACAGGACAATTACTAATGCTGTTCTTTTGCTTATTCAAGACTCCTTCTAGATATAGTTCAGATGTGACCCAGCCATGGCGACGTTCTGATACTTATTCCAGATTTCCTTTCAGAGATAGCTTGGAAATGCTCCAGATATGGATGCTGTTCTTTTGCTTATTCAAGACTCCTTCTAGATATAATTCAGATGTGACCCAGGCATGGCGACCTTCTGATACTTATTCCAGATTTCCTTTCAGAGATAGCTTGGAAATGCTCCAGATATGGATGCTGTTCTTTTGCTTATTCAATACTCCTTCTAGATATAGTTCAGATGTGACCCAAGCATGGCGACGTTCTGATACTTATTCCAGATTTCCTTTCAGAGATAGCTTAGAAATGCTCCAGATATGGATTCTGTTCTTTTGCTTATTCAAGACTCCTTCTAGATATAGTTCAGATGTGACCCAGGCATGGCGACGTTCTGATGCTTATTCCAGATTTCCTTTCAGAGATAGCTTAGAAATGCTCCAGATATGGATGCTGTTCTTTTGCTTATTCAAGACTCCTTCTAGATATAGTTCAGATGTGACCCAGGCATGGTGACATTCTGATACTTATTCAGATTTTCTTTGAGATATAGTTTAGAGATGCTCCAGATCCGGGCGCTATTCTATTGCTTATTCAGATTCAAACTTCTAAAGATAACTTAGAGATGCTCCATCCCGGATGCTATTCTATTGTTCAGTCCAGATACAATCCAGATTCAGATGACATTCTGTTACTCATGCAGTATGGATATACCCCAGACCCTGCGGTCATTCTACTACTCGTTCAGACATCAGCAATTAGATATAGACTAGATATGCCCCAGACACGGAAGCTATTCTATTTCTTATTCAGATTCAACTATCCATTACAGTTCCAAATGGCATCTATAAGCCCATTCCCGACAAGGTTCTGTCACACTTCCAGATGGCATCTATAAGCCCATCCTCCTACCCACCATCTTTCCAAATGGCATCTGTAAGCCCATTCCCGACATCACACTGCTGATACTCTACTATGTGAGTGCAAATTTCTGGGCACTCTAGTGTTCAATCATCTTCCACCCTCGGATCACGAAAGGCACACAAGCCAATCTACATCCTCAGGTCTAAGAAGATTGAACAGGGGCAACTGTTGTACCCCAAAATTTGCCCTCCCATATTCTTCAAAATTTTTGCCAAGCATCACCTCAAATGGTTCAAGGCTACTCCAAGGATTGCACAGTCAACCATCCTCCTAAGCCAGTCAAAATTAAGGTTTTGGTTCCTTCAAGGAAGTTGAGGTTTTCAATGGTCCAATCAAGTCCCACATGCCTATAAACATTGTCAGCACCTACATGTCAAGTTTCAAGGCTCACAAGGTCAAGTTGCACAGTCAAAAACCCTAATTGCTTCACAATCAACTACAGGGGCAAAATGGTCATTTGGCAGTCAAAAGTCAAAAATTTTGGTCAACATCTTATTTTGAAGCCACAATCATCATTTGGTCAAATCTTGATCATGATTCCTCAAGCATGGCTCAAAAATCATCAAGGTGTCAAAAGTTTCTATTTTTGGACAGCTGAAAAGTCAACTGTACCTTGACCAAGGCTTAACTTTTTCATGGTTCATTAGAAAAATCCCATCCAATGCTCATTTTGAAGGGGAAGACATTTCCTACAACTCATCTTCACATTCCAAGTCCAAGAATGTTAGAACAATGTTTGAATCTACTACCCTATATTTGAGTTTTGATGATAACAAAGTGAAAAGATATAGTATTTATATGTTTCATGTTTGAACTATATGCTGCCTAAAAATTACTATGCTCTGACTTGCAGATACGCTGATTAAAATAAGCAAGATCACTTCTTCAGCATCAGAATTTGATTTCATACACCAGCATCAGAAGTTGCTGAATCAGAACGTCAAGATCAGACGATCAACTCACGTACATGCTGAAGCTTGATGAACAGAACTGCGCGTAAACACTCTGATACAGAAACACAATAGTTCATCAGCAGCGAAGCAGAATCAGAATGAGCCAAGCCAGAACGTGCATTGAAGAAGCAACGGTACTGTGCATTGAAAGCTAATCAATTCCAACGGCCTCATTCTAGACAAGATCTGCTCAAAAAGGAAAGCTTGTTATTAGCATTGAATCAAGAATATTGCATTCAACGTTCATCTTCTCAAGTGCTATATAAACAAGGCTTCGAAGATTATAATGGTTAATGCTTCCAAATCTCTACACGCACAAAGCTGAACTATAATCTTCATCTATCAGTTTTGCTAAACCACAAACTCTGATACTCCATTAGTGTTTAGCAATCTAGTTTCTAAGCTTCATTTGTGTATACATCACAGTTGTGATAAAGTTTTGTAGAAAACATTCACACACATTGTTTTATACCTTTGTAAGAAAGTGTTGCCTTGACAAACCGGATTGTGGTTTGAATCAAGAAGGCTTTAGCAGTTGTTAAAGCGGTCTGTAATATTCAGTTGAATATAGTGAATTAAGACCTCGTTGGAGAGAGGCGAAATCACCTTGACGGGTGGACTGGAGTAGTTTGAGATCAAACGAACCAGGATAAAAATATCTTGTCAATTGCTTTAAGATTTCAGTTTACAATTCAACCCCCCCCCCTTCTTGTGTTTTTCACCCCTTCAATTGGTATCAGAGCCTGGTTCTGAGCTAAAACACTTAACCGTGTCAGTACAAGATCCAGCGTCAGAAAAACACAATGGCAGGAAACAATTCTCACTTCAGCAATGACAATAACGAGGACAGAGACAGATTCAGTGGCAAACCTCCAGTCTTTGATGGAGAAAACTTTGATTACTGGAAAGACAGAATTGAAAGCTTCTTTCTAGCACATGATGCTGATCTGTGGGATATGGTGACAGATGGATACACGCACCCTGTGAACGCAACTGGACAGAAGATTGATAGAAAATCAATGACTGATCAACAAAAGCGTGACTTCAAGAATCACCATAAGGCCAGAACCATCCTCCTCAGTGCCATCTCCTATACTGAGTATGAAAAGATCTCCAATAGAGACACAGCTAAGAACATCTTTGATTCTCTCAGAATGACGCATGAGGGCAACGTTCAAGTCAAAGAAACAAAAGCTCTGGCGCTCATTCAGAAGTATGAGGCGTTCAAAATGGAAGAATCTGAATCCATTGAAACTATGTTCTCTAGATTCCAGATTCTGGTAGCTGGTCTTAAAGTTCTGGATAAAGGATACTCTACTGCTGACCATGTCAAGAAGATAATCAGAAGTTTACCCAAGCAGTGGAGGCCTATGGTTACTGCTCTGAAGCTAGCGAAAGATCTCAACAAAATCACTCTGGAGGAACTTATAAGCTCCCTCAGAAGTCATGAGATAGAGCTAGAAGCTGACGAGCCTCAGAAGCAAGGTAAGCCTTTAGCTTTAAAATCTAACAGAAAATCTGAGTCTAAAGTTTTGCAGGCAGTTGAAGAAACATCTGATGGATCCTCATCAGAAGAAGACGAACTTTCCCTTCTCTCCAGAAGAGTAAATCAACTGTGGAAGCAAAGACAAAGGAAGTTCAGGAATCCCAGAAGATCTGATCAGAACGAGTCTTCTTCCAGATTCAGAAGGACAGATTCTTCCTCTGGATACAGAAGATCTGAAGGCTCCTCCAGTAGCAAGAAGCCAAACACCAAAGACATCATCTGCTACGAGTGCAATGAGCAAGGACACTACAAGAGTGACTGCCCAAAGCTTCAGAGGGAAAAGCCCAAAAAGAAGTTTGGAAGAGAGAAGAAGAAAAGTCTCATGGCCACATGGGATGACTCTGACTCGTCTGAAGCTGACTCAGAATCAGATGATGAAAGGGCAAACATAGCACTCATGGCTAACATTCCAGATGACAGTGAAGCTTCTGAATCAGACTCAGAATCAGACACAGAAGAGGTATTCCCTAACTTCGCTGTTAATTTTACAAAGGCTGAACTTGCTGAAAGCCTCAATGAAATTCTGGAACGTTATCAGCAGATTAGAGCTAAATTCAGAGACCTGAAAAGGAATCTTGAATCTGACTCTAATAAGTCTGAGAGTCTCAAATTGGAAAACTCTGAGCTGAGAGATAAAATTTCAAAATTAGAAAACTCTTTACAAAACTCTCAGAAGGAACCAATTTCTGAAACTCCCAGCAACGCTGATGAGATCGTCAAGGAGTATGATCACAGTTTCCAGAAGTTCCTTGCTAAAAGCATAGATAGAAGCAGAATGGCTTCAATGATCTATGGAGTTAGCAGAAACGGCAGGAAAGGAATAGGATACCTAGGTAAGGTTCCTACACCTAAGAATGTCATGGATTTAACCATTAAACACACTCCTTTAAATTCACACTTTGTGTATGGTCACACACATGACATCAAATATACTAGTAGTAAGCACTCTGTGAAACCAAAATTCAACCAGAGTTTTGGTAAAACTAACAAATCAGGACCCAAGAAGATCTGGGTACCTAAGGATAAAATAATACATGTTGCAGATATCTTTAGCAGCAAGTCAGAAACACCAGTCATGGTACCTGGACTCTGGCTGCTCACGACACATGACGGGAAGAAGGCATATGTTCCAAAGCCTGGAACTTAAGCCTGGAGGCCACGTTGGCTTTGGAGGCAATCAGAGGGGAAAGATAATTGGCTCTGGAACTGTAGGTAATGGAAATCTTCCCTCTATTAACAATGTTCTGCTAGTTGATGGATTGATGCATAATCTGTTATCCATAAGTCAATTAAGTGATAACGGTTATGATATAATCTTTAATCAAAAATCATGTAAAGCTGTTAGTCAGAAAGATGGGACTATCCTGTTTAATGGAAAGAGGAAAAACAACATTTACAAAATCAAACTTTCTGAACTAAAGAGTCAGAACGTAAAATGTCTTCTGTCTGTTAACAACGAGCAGTGGATCTGGCACAGAAGATTGGGGCATGTTAGTATGAGAAGAATATCTCAGATTAACAAACTCAATCTGGTCAGAGGACTTCCTAATTTGAAGTTCAATTCAGATGCTCTGTGTGAAGCATGTCAGAAAGGCAAATTTGCAAAACCTTCTTTTAAATCCAAAAATGTTGTTTCTACCTCTAAGCCATTAGAACTTCTGCACATTGACCTATTTGGACCAGTTAAAACTGCTTCAGTCAGTGGTAAGAAGTATGGGTTAGTAATCGTAGATGACTATAGCAGATGGACATGGGTAAAGTTCTTAAGACATAAGGACGAGTCACACTCTGTGTTTGTTACCTTCTGTAACCAAGTTCAGAATGAAAAAGATCTTAGAATCGTTAAAGTCAGAAGTGATCATGGTGGAGAATTTGAAAATAAAGATTTTGAGTCATTCTTTAATGACAAAGGCATTCTGCATGATTTCTCTTGTCCTAGAACTCCCCAACAAAATGGAGTTGTAGAACGAAAGAACAGAACATTGCAAGAAATGGCCAGAACCATGATCAATGAGACAAACGTTGCTAAGACTTTCTGGGCAGAGGCAATAAACACAGCGTGCTACATTCAGAATAGAATCTCAATAAGACCTATTCTGGAAAAGACTCCATATGAATTGTGGAAGAACAGAAAGCCCAACATTTCGTATTTTCATCCATTTGGATGTACTTGCTTTATATTGAATACGAAGAATTATTTGAACAAGTTTGATTCTAAGGCACAGAAGTGTATTATGTTAGGATACTCTGAACGCTCAAGAGGGTACAGAGTATACAATACAGAAACACAGATTGTGGAAGAATCAATCAGTGTTCGTTTTGATGATAAGCTTGACTCTGAAAAGTCAAAGCAGAATGAAAATTTTGCAGGTATAGAAATTGAATTTGCAGGTTCTGAAGACAAGTCATCAGAAGCTCTCAACACAGACATTCCTTCAACGTCTGAAAGGAGCACTGCTAGAAATCCTCCAACAGCTGCTGATCAACCTCAGAAGAGATTGCCCAGAAGCAGTTTGGATCACCCAGAAGAGACTATCCTAGGAAGAAAGGAAGATCCAATCAGAACAAGAGCAAGCTTCAGAAACTCTGAAGAAACTCTTATGGGACTTGTGCCTCTGATTGAACCTTCTTCTATTGATGAAGCACTTCTGGATAATGACTGGATTCTGGCAATGCAAGAAGAGCTGAATCAATTCACCAGAAACGACGTATGGGATCTCGTTCCCAGACCAAAAGGATTCAACGTCATTGGAACAAGATGGGTGTTCAGAAACAAGTTAAATGAACAAGGTGAAGTCATCAGAAACAAGGCACGACTGGTTGCACAAGGTTATAGTCAGCAAGAGGGGATAGACTATACAGAAACCTTTGCCCCAGTCGCCAGGTTAGAATCTATCAGACTTTTAATCTCATTTGCTGTTAATAGAGGCATCACTCTGTATCAGATGGATGTCAAAAGTGCATTCTTAAATGGTTATATAGAAGAAGAAGTTTATGTTCACCAACCCCCAGGTTTTGAAAATACAAAACATCCAGAACATGTTTTCAAACTAAAGAAGTCACTGTATGGTCTGAAACAAGCTCCCAGAGCTTGGTATGAAAGGCTAAGTAACTTTCTACTTGAAAATGAATTCACCAGAGGGAAAGTGGACACTACTCTATTCTGTAAAACAGTTAAGAGTGACATTTTAGTCTGTCAAATTTATGTTGATGATATCATTTTTGGTTCTACTAATCCTTCTCTTGGAAGAAAATTTGCTAAGTGTATGCAGGCAGAATTTGAGATGAGCCTCATGGGGGAACTGAAATTCTTTCTAGGAATTCAGATCAATCAAACTCCAGAAGGAACTTACATTCATCAGAGCAAATACATCAGAGATCCTCTGAAGAAATTTGACCTCTCAGAATGTAAGCCATCAAAGATTCCAATGCATCCCACGTGCATTCTGGAAAGAGAAGAGGTAAGCAAAAGTGTAGAACAGAAAGTCTACAGAGGTATGATTGGTTCTCTCCTCTATCTGACTGCTTCAAGACCTGATATCTTATTCAGTGTATGTATTTGTGCTAGATTCCAATCAGATCCTAGAGAATCTCACTTAACAGCTGTTAAGCGAATTTTCAAGTATCTGAAAGGTACCACTAATCTGGGTTTGTTTTATAGAAAATCTAGTGATTACAGCTTAGTAGGCTACTGTGATGCTGATTTTGCTGGAGACAGAGTGGAACGTAAAAGTACTTCTGGAAGCTGCCAGTTTCTGGGAGAAAATCTGATCTCGTGGTCCAGCAAAAGGCAATCAACAATTGCTCTGTCAACAGCAGAAGCTGAGTACATAGCAGCAGCTGGATGTAGCACACAAATGCTCTGGATGAAAAGTCAGCTTGAAGACTTCCAGATTTTTGAGAGTAACATTCCTATTCTTTGTGATAATACTTCTGCTATTTGCTTAAGTAAGAATCCTATTTTACATTCTAGAGCTAAGCATATAGAAATAAAACATCACTTCATTAGGGACTATATTCAGAAAGGTATTTTAAACTTAAAATTTATAGATACAGACCATCAATGGGCTGATATCTTTACTAAACCCCTTTCAGAAGATAGGTTCAATTTCATTCTGAAACATCTCAACATGAAAGTATGCCCAGAGTGAAAATGTTTTAATTCCATATATTTACTTTCAGAATGTAATTATTTTGCTGTGAACTTCTGATCAATCTCCTTTCAGAAAGATAGAACATGCAGATTGTATCAGATGCAAGTCTAAAGATCTGAGAGTCTAATCTCAAAGACAGACGTGCTGATCACTACATCAAACAAGTGTCATCCAATCATCAGCAAATCTCTGAAGCAGAACGCGTGCACGCTTCTGAGAAGGCAAAGCGCTGATTGGGTGCATTGAGACACATGTCTGGTAACCGTTTTTAAGTATCTTTCTAAAATCCCCCAAAATCAGCAAGCATTTAATGAAAAGTAATCACGCTTGTTAAATGGCAATCATTATTTTTTTTCTCTCTCTTAAAAACGTTTTAATTTTTCAAAATAATTTTTGAAAACTCTATTTAAGCACATTAACCCTTCATTCTTATTCTTTACGCTTTCTCATAATCATTCAAGTATTTTCTGCATATTTCTGAGTTTATCTCCTTCAAACCTTTTTCTCTCAAATCATTCTCAAAGCCTTTTTAGTGAGAACAATGGCATCCTCCAGCATTTCTGCAGGCAATCAGAAGAAAGAAACTTCTGAGCAATATCAGGTGCCCCTCAGAACTCTTCTCACACCGGTAAAGAATCTTGAAGTTCTCTCTGAGTTAATCATCGACTTTGAAAGTTTGAAGGATAATGGATTTGACCTAACTGAGGAAATTAGGGCTCAAAAGTGGGAGAGGTATGTCGATAGGTTGGTTGGACCAACCTTCCCAGTGCTTCTCAAGGAATTTTGGATTCACGCCAAGGTTTCTAAATATCTAGTCATCTCTTCTGTCATGGGAAAGAAGATAGTGATTTCTGAAGACCTCATTGCTAGGCTAATCGGTCAAAGTGGTGGTGGAGTCCGTTGTGTGGACATGGCTGAAAGATGCCCTGATATAGGTGTGGTAGCCAACAGAATTTTCACTCTTGGAATGCCCAGCAGCAAAATTAAGGATCTGAAGGATCACTGCAGAGTATGGGCCAAGATTGTTCTGGGCTGCTTCAATCACAGGAAACCAACAAGTTCTCCTGATTATATAAACGTGGATCAGCAATTTCTGATCTACTTTATTGATCAGAGGGTGAAGATCAATCTGGCACACTTCCTGTTCAACCATCTCAAGACCAGTGTCAAAGAGACAAGAGAAGAAGAAAGGACCAAAAGGGACTGGATACCGTTTGGAAGGCTTATATCAGATATTCTGACAGAGAATAAGCTGATAGAGTATCTGAGCGAAGCTCAAGTGCTGAGCACTATTGAACCAACTGTTGGAAAACCGCTGAACGCTAAGAATCTGAAAAAGATGAAGCTGATAGAAAATATTAAGAAGGAACCCAGAGCTACTTCAACTGCTGATATCTCCAGCAGAAGAGTGCCTCTGAGTGATTTTCCAATATTTTCTGAAATGGAATCCAAATCAGATATGTTTCTCAAGTATCCAGATTCATACAAGGCAGAAGATACAGGTTCAAAGCTGAAGATCAAAGATCTGAGTCAACCCCAACCTGAAGTGACTCAGAAGAAGACAAAGAAGAGGAAAGCACCAGCAGAAGGATCGTCTCAGCAGACTCCAAAGAAAAGAGGTATTTCATCTGCTGCCCCTATTTCAATTTCATCTACTATTCCAACATCTGCTGCCCCTCCTCAAACCTCTCACAGAATATCAATCCCAATCCCTACAATTGATGAAACCATACCAGAAGACCCTTCTGAGGCCTTACTACTCAGAAGACCCAGAATCAAAATTCCCAAACAACCAACTGTTTCAACAACACCAGCACTTGATCGAGTGCTAGCTGATATTGAGCGTGAACATGTTTCTGCTCAACCAAATTCTGAACCACTAAATATTCCTCCTCCACAACCAGAATCACAACCTGAACAACAACAACAACCAGAACCAGAACCACAACAACAACAACCTCTCACAGAAGAACCTCTGATCCCTGAGCAATCAGAGATTCCTCCTCCTCAACCAGAAAATAATCCACCCTCACCACAAACAGAGTTTCACCACTATGAAACCCCTTCTCCTCATCATTCTGACCCTCACTCACCTCAACCTTCACCGTTGGCAATCCAGTTGCCATGTGGAACCACTATTGTCAGGCCCTAGTTGCCATCTTCATTAGAATCGACACCTCCAAAAACTCCTACCACTCCAATTGAAATATCTGATTCTGATACCCCTCCTCCAAAACCAACAGCATCTCAGCAAACCTCTGAAAACCAATCCTCTGAAAACCCCAGCAGGATCTTCATTGACTTAACCAGTCTTGAACGTCTTGCTGATCTAAGACACAAAATTGCTATCCCAAAACCAAAGCAACCAGATGTTGGCTCTGGTATTTTGAATTTTGAAACAGGTGTGCTGCAATGGATTGCTTCTTTGAAGCAAGTCTGTCCTGGGATGATTGACCCAGCTGCTTCTGATCAGCTCTGGTCACAGTTCAGATTATGGGTACGTGCTGAAGCCCTCAAGTTGCAGGATGTCAACTATGAGCAGGCTCAACAGAACTTCAGCAAGCTGCTGAAGGAAGTTGAAAGTCAGCTGCCTCAAGAAGTTGTGCTTCCTCTAGACAGTGAACCTTGGTTGGAGAAACAGCAAGCTGCACAGGTGCAACCATCAGAAGAAGACAAGACCATTCAGGCTGAAAGTCAGGCAGAAGATGTCGCTGAAAGTTCTGAGAAGCTTCCTCCTTCTGATGCTTCTCAAGCTGCCTTGGACAGGCAGACTCTGGAAGAATTAAGGCTGAATGACTTGCGTCTCCAGCAGCGGATGGACGACAATGATCAGAAGATGAAGGCAAGAATGGATGTACAGGACAGCAAAATTGACACTGTTGTCAACATGGTTCAGAAGCAGAATGAAACTTCTGAAAAGATTCAAGCGATGCTGGAAAGCCTGTTCTCACGCATGCCCCCTCAACCTTAAATCTTTTTCATGCATAACTTTTTCATGCTTTCTTCATTTTCTGATGTACTGTTTTGACTATGTTCTGTAATGCCCTTTTGCTCTGATACTGAACTATTTTAATACAATTAGTTTTTCTGATCTTAAGTGTTTTAACACATCACCAACACTTTTTGATTGCTGACAAAAAGGGGGAGAACAAGAATGATATTTAAAATCAATAACGGCTAACTAGACAGAAATTCTCAAACATTCTAACTCTATTACTTGAAATGTTTTTCTGTTTTGTTTTAAGTCTACAGGCACAAGGAAGCTCCTGAACACTATGAAGACTAGAAGCTCTAATCAAAATGTAGAAGCTCTGATCAATATTGCTCTGATCAAATATGAAGTTCTGATCGACCTAATACTCTGATCCAAAGCAAAGCTCTGACAGGAAAAGCTCTGAAGCTCTGCTCTCTGATAAGTCAAAGACTCTTATAATCTGATGTTCAAAGAAAGAAAAAGATCTGATCCTGAAGAACACGTATATCAAAGGGAAGTAACAAACTCAGGGGGAGTATCTCTTAACTCTGATTTCTCCTTACTTCTTAACTCTGAAACATTTCCCAGATACCTTTTCACGTTATTTTTCATTTAAAATATCTAGTTTTTGTCATCATCAAAAAGGGGGAGATTGTTAGAACAATGTTTGAATCTACTACCCTATATTTGAGTTTTGATGATAACAAAGTGAAAAGATATAGTATTTATATGTTTCATGTTTGAACTATATGCTGCCTAAAAATTACTATGCTCTGACTTGCAGATACGCTGATTAAAATAAGCAAGATCACTTCTTCAGCATCAGAATTTGATTTCATACACCAGCATCAGAACTTGCTGAATCAGAATGTCAAGATCAGATGATCAACTCACGTACATGCTGAAGCTTGATGAACAGAACTGCGCGTAAACACTCTGATACAGAAACACAATAGTTCATCAGCAGCGAAGCAGAATCAGAATGAGCCAAGCCAGAACGTGCATTGAAGAAGCAACGGTACTGTGCATTGAAAGCTAATCAATTCCAACGGCCTCATTCTAGACAAGATCTGCTCAAAAAGGAAAGCTTGTTATTAGCATTGAATCAAGAATATTGCATTCAACGTTCATCTTCTCACGTGCTATATAAACAAGGCTTCGAAGATTATAATGGTTAATGCTTCCAAATCTCTACACGCACAAAGCTGAACTATAATCTTCATCTATCAGTTTTGCTAAACCACAAACTCTGATACTCCATTAGTGTTTAGCAATCTAGTTTCTAAGCTTCATTTGTGTATACATCACAGTTGTGATAAAGTTTTGTAGAAAACATTCACACACATTATTTTATACCTTTGTAAGAAAGTGTTGCCTTGACAAACCGGATTGTGGTTTGAATCAAGAAGGCTTTAGCAGTTGTTAAAGCGGTCTGTAATATTCAGTTGAATATAGTGAATTAAGACCTCGTTGGAGAGAGGCGAAATCACCTTGACGGGTGGACTGGAGTAGTTTGAGATCAAACGAACCAGGATAAAAATATCTTGTCAATTGCTTTAAGATTTCAGTTTACAATTCAACCCCCCCCCCCCCCCCCCTTCTTGTGTTTTTCACCCCTTCAAAGAAATGCTCTCACAAAAAGTTATCAATTTCAACATTATAGGTCATTTTCAAAAGTCAACAAAAAGGCACTTTAAGTCAAAGACCATAACTTGATATTGGTACATCAAAATGACATGGGACCAAAGGCATCGGTTAGAGGACTTCAAGACCTTTCCAAAATGTCCAAGAACATGTTCATAGCTTCAAAATTGAGCAAGATATGCATTGAAGAAGTTGGGAAATTTTTGTGAAAGGGCCAAAGTCAATTATCCTTGAAACTTCATTTTTGACAAAAGGGGCCCACTTTTTCCACTTGATTCAGCTTTGCCATACCTCCCACGTGTCCCATGTTTTATTTCAAGAATAAAAATTAATTTTTCTATTTTTGTTTAATTTTATTTGATTTAATTCATTTTAAATCTTTAAAATTCAAATAAAAATCAAGAAAATTAATGGGAGGATATTTTGTGGTTTGAATAGCCTTGATACACCATAAAACATATACCAAATTCGTTCAAGACCTATTTCAAGCAAAAAAATTCAAATTTGGAGCAAATATGGCAAGTTATTTCAATGGTGATTATGGAGAAAATCAAAACTTCATTGCAAGGCTTAAAAGCTCCTTAATGTGACTGATTCTCATCCAAGCCTATATATACAAGCCTTGCAAGCCTCATTCAGAACCTAGAAAAAAAGGAGAGTGTGCACAAACGGCCAGAGGAAAAGTTCAAAATTTTTCCAAAAAAGTGAGAGATCTAAAGCGGTGTTGCAAACATTTTCAGATCAAAGCAAGCACGTGGCTTTCTTCCTTGCCACTCCATGAAGCCAAAGCAACCACAAACGCGTCCTAAGGTCCACTACCAAGCGCTGTAAGTTGTCTCAAACTCACCCATGTACACAAAATCATGTTTCTCCATTCTTGCACTTTTTCTGGAAAATAATAGCATATTCATACTCCATGCCTAATTTCCAACGTAACTGCTATATTCAATTTCATTTTTAGGCTTCGTATAACAATACCCGTGCCTAGGGTTCGTTGGTTTTGTTTTTAGGTATTTTGTCTACAGGTGAAATTGGAACAAACCATAAGCATAGACGTGATCAGGAGACATGGACGATCACAACCATGGGCTTAGATGGAATTTTTGATGCCTAAGGATGATTTTGAGTAAAACCTCCAAAATCCGGCCTTCACCTCCTTGGTTTAGCATTTCTTTTCTTATTTTCTTTCCTTTTATTAATTATTATTATTATTTAGTTAGTTCACAAATAATTATTTTCATAAATTCAGAAAAAAAAAACAAAAAAAATGTAATTATTATTATTATTATTAATTTCACTTTAGTAATTATTTTTGTAAATAAAATACTAACAAATTAATTAGTTTAATTAGTTAATTTTAACCTTTTTTCACAATAAATAAAAACAAATTTAGACTTAGGCTTTTTCTTTTGACATTTTTAATTCTTTTTTTATTTTATTTCATAAAAACATAAAAAAGGTCAAAAAAATATTTTCTTATAATTAAAATAATTAATTAGTTTTCAATTTCATTTAATTACCAAAAAAAAAGACAAAAAAATTAATTCCCTTTTCTTTATTCGCGCGTATTTAATTTGTTCGATTATTATGTAATTGCTCCGGATATGTAATAGTAAATAGGACCTTTTTACTATTTTTTTTATTTTCCACACTTATTTACTTAAAACGGGTCTTTGTAAAGATTTGGCGATGTAGACCTGCGCCTTTATAATAGCGTAGGACCTTTATCTTTTCCGCACATTAAATTCCCGCACCTTTTAACTGTTAATAATCACATGAAAGAATGTATGCCCAAAAATAAAATCAAAGCGTAGATCACCAATGCATGACAAGACAAATAATAACTGAAAATGACACACAATTCACACACCACTCTTAGGGTACGCCTCACTGTTGCCTTGCCCCTCGAAAGGTGGTCATCGAGTATAGGACGTTTTAGTAAGTCCTTATGTCCATGAACATGGCATAAGGGTAGCTTCTAAGGTGTCCTACTGTTGCTCTGGTGATCACACTGTTGCCTTGCCCCTCGAAACGTGGTCGTCAAGTACAGGACGTCTTAGTGAGTCCTTATGTTCCATTGATCTAGTTGCCTCGAATAAGTTGCCTCGGAACGGTCGCCTCGGAATAAAAATATCAATGGCATAAGGGTAGCTTCTAAGGTATCTTACTATTGCTCGGTGACCACACCGTCCCTAACCCCCGAATTGACCCGAACACCTCCAACGGTGGTGCTACCTACCTCTCAATGGTGGGATGGCACTACCTTAAGGGCATTAACACAGACTAATTCCTTAGGGTAGGTAGATGACTCGTAGATACTTGCTCTAATTCAAAACAAATCAAAAACTTCTTTTCACACCGACACTTTGCAAAAAGCTTTCAAAACAACTTTTCAAACACTCTTGAGGACTGATACAAGAGTCGAACTGAAATTTTAAACGAAACTTTTTCAAACTCACTCACACTTTGAAAAGCAAACAAACATTTTGAAAACACAAATGAGCAAGTATCTAAGAGCCCATGGATAACCATGGATAGAAAGGGTGCTAACACCTTCCCTTTCTATAAATCTACCTCCCGAACCGAGAACTAATCTCAATAAGGAATTTTTCTGTGCTTTTGTCCTTTCCATGTTGGAGAAAATAAAAGACGGTGGCGACTCTTGCTTACCGTGACATTTCATGAACCAGCGTTAAACAGTCAGTTCCAGATCCACCGATCACAGAACTGGCGACTCTGCTGGGGAATCTTTTAAAGTGAGGTGTACCTTAGGACTAAGATCACTGTGTTTTCAATTGCTTTGACTTGTTTGCTTTAAATTGTGGGACTGTCTTGGGAGTTCTATATATCCTAACCCGATTCTGGGGATACCTTCTTAGAAAGTAGCAACAAGGCTGTGAGGGAACTGTGCGGGGTATACCGACATGGTTGAAACAGTCTGCTACATTGATGTGGCACTTTGGTGTGTACCGGTAACCCTTGAGTTCAGTCAAGGAGAGTACGGGGCCTCCATGTGGTGTCGTGAAGCATCAACTGACCTTAGGAACCTTAATTGAACCATCTTGGCCTCTTTAGGGTAGTGAGATAACTGACTTTGGTGCAGTCCGAGGTTGGTTGATACTCGATACTACACTCAAATGAGGGTTGTTTTCTTGGAATATTTCGGTCGCCAGTTCAGTGGCTAAATCGAAACGATGAACAATGAAAGCAATCCAATGATATTGGGACCCTTAGAACCCGGTTACTTCTGATAGGACAGGTTGAGCCCACCAACTTCAAGAGGGTAATACCCAGACCCCATGCTGGCCTAAACTCTAAGGGCTCTCTTGTGTGACTTGTGTGCCTTCCAACTTGACTATTTGCATGCTTGTTATCTAACACATGAGATTCTTGCAGGTTTTGTTTATAGTCCTTAATCTGGACCCATAACAGGGTTTACCCACATTATTCCATGCATAGCATCATGCCATCATACCATTGCATACACCCTACATAAGGACTAATCCATTTCAAGGATCTCAAGGGCTTGTGATGCATGTCATGATGAATCAAAGTGGCTAGCAAGGGGCAAAGGGGATTTATTTTCCTCTAGCCGAGGTTGTCAGGGGCTATGACCCACTCGATATGGTGAGCCTTGACTCTTGAAGAAGGACTCTCAACAATATGCAGGGCCTTCCATCAAGCTACAAAATGCAAATTCTAACAATTTTTCTTGTCTACCCCGCGAGATCCTTGAAAACATTGCATGCATACATATACATCATTGCATAACAGGTACCCTTGTTGCAGGTCACTTACCTTTCTCGCTGTTTATTTCAGCAATGGCTTCCCAACAAGATAACCAGGGACCTCATGCTCAAGAGACTCAGTTCAGGGAGATCTTCTTAAGCCTATCCAAGGGGCATGAAGAGTTGAGGACACTCCTTATGGGGAATTTGGCCAAGCAAAGTCCCGAGGATGACAAGGACGAGCAGCTGAAACGTCTACAAGCTGAGGTAGATACGATGAAAACCCAGATGCTGGGACAAAGGGCTCTCATCCAAGGTTTAGCTCGGGAGCAAGGAGAGCTGAGGGCCATGATCAGTCAGCTTCATCAAGACATGAAGCAACCAGCCCAAATCAGGGACCAGGTCATTGAACAGCTTCCAAGAGGGCAAAGGTCTGGTCCAATGAATAGACCTCTCCAAGTTGCTACCGCTTCACAGGTCCAACAACGACCTCGTCAAGAACAACGAGCTGATCAGAGCAAGCCAGACAAGCCTAAAAGGCAGTTCACCAAGCTCAACGTGTCATCGTCTCAAGCTTTACAACAATTGTTGAGGTTGAATCTGGTGACGTTAAGGGACCCTCCTAAGAATCTCAACACAACCTCCCTAAAGTACAATCCTGAGGAAAGATGTGCGTACCACTCTGACAGTCCAGGACATGACACCGACGACTGTTGGGCTCTGAAGAATAAGATTCAAGATCTGATTAATGAAAGAGTTGTGGATTTCACCCAGATAGGCCAGGCTGAATGCTCCTGCCATCCCTACAAGATGCACCAGTCGAAGTAACAAGCCCTGAGACTAGAAGACGTGTGTTTATTAGAATTTTCAAGTTGTAATTTTCTTTTGATTGTTTAAACACTTATTCATGTTAAACATTGTTATTTCATTAATGCATTACACATGTCTGTTTTGAAGTAATTATTTCGTATTCACTATAGGCAAACTGTTTTCATTTTTCTGTGATGATCAATTCTCGGTTAATAATTCTAAGCCTCTTGAGGGAGGATGACGAAAACGATACCACGATTCTTACAGTATGCTTTTGAACAAGACCCCGCTGATGAGGTACAGGCATTGCTTCAATCCCTAAACACTGGAGTTATAAGGAAGATAATCCCTCGTCAACCCCTCTGAGCCAAAGAAGTAGGAGTTTTTCTTTTCGAAAATTAAAACCCTTTATCATAACCTGGGGCAGGGTAATTCTCTCAGTGGATCCAAGTGCATAACAAATGACGCCAAAGAGGTCCTTACAAAACAAAAGACAGTGATGATTCCGAATAATCATAAGGATAGGCAGTCATTATATCTCAAAAATAAAAACCCAATAAGTCAAAACCTATGAAGGAGACTTACAAAACTGGGGCATCCCGCTGACTGTAATCACAAAAGAAACAGTTCAGGCAAAATTTAGGGATAGCAAAATCAAAAAGAAAGAGGTCATACAAACCCTCAACAAAAACATGACTGCCTATTCAGAATAAATCATCAATATCTGAACCATCATTGGAACGTCAGGGCAAAGACTCAAACAAGGTCTAACACACGATCAACTGAGCCTAGGTTTGAAGAACATCATGAAGAGCGGGTGGGTACAAATAATTTGAGCCTTTATCCTTTGTTTCTTAAACCGTGAACCAAGGCCACGCTAAAACCCTTAAAAGTCCTAGCTGAAGCATGGGTTAGTTCGAAAGCATACTGTTACGAAAGGTATCCTGACTCCTTAAGGCTTGTGGTAAAATAACGAGTTGACACCACAATTTACAAAACTTGCTTGTTGTACTAAAAATTCATTTTCAAAAACTTCAAGACAGACATAAGCTTTGCATTTCTAATATAACATTGCTTGCATATGACTAGTTGTTTGAACAGCAGAGAAATTCGCATGAAGAAAGTCTAATGAACAAGAGTATCTCCAATCAAGGGGCATGGCATGATTATTATCCATCATCTGGGGCAATCAAGTCAAGATTCGGAGAATCTCTCAAAGACCAAATAGCCTGGGGAAAATCTCCGCCTGGGTCACTTGGGGCACTCCAGCAACGAATCTTGCCTGATTAAACATCTTCTGGGGTATGACAAAACATTTCTAACAGGGGCAACTCCCTACATTCTGAGAGCATGGACATAGTCGAAAAAATACTACGCCTAATCAAAGACCCGCTAGGTTGACACACCTAGGCAAAAATAAGGGCTTCCCGGCGAACCAAAAAGGTTCGGGCAAAAATAAGGGATGAAAAGAAAAAAATTTGTACACCCGGCAAGTCGAAAACCTGAAAAGGCGGCTTGGGCAAAAATGGGTATCCCGGTGGACTGAAAACCCGAAAGGGCGGTCCAGGCAAAAATTAGGGATTTAAGCGTACGACTATGTCCCGGCATCTAATCACCTGTCTACCAGAAGATTTGTCAACTACCCCCACAGGTGCCTTCTCCCACTGAAACAGGGGCAATAATGAGTCGTCTTAGCGATCTAATTGCTTTGTCCACCAAGGTACTAAGATAGGTTCGGCTGAAGGACGCGACCAAGATCTCTAGACTCCCCAAAGAGTGAGCCAGCAAGGCAATGCACTCTCCCCAAGCAAAGTTATATTGTCAGCCTTGAGGAAGTTGGGTATTCTCTAGCAGATCTCAACATTTCCCAGCACAACACACGAATATTCTTAACAAGCATCCCCGGCAGTCTTGATCTAAGATTGTTCCCCGGCGGTATACCAGACATTCAGCGGAGCCACTTCCCAAATACATCTCAAAGTTTCCCCAGGAGAGTCCAGCATAGTTCAAGATTTCCCCGGGAAAGTTTGAATCCATCTCCCCAGCAGTAAGCTTGTTCCCCAGTAGATTCTGGAAGCTTATCCCCTACAGAGCACGAACGTGTCCCCCGGCTTTATTCAAAGGTTATTTCCCTACCAGGATATAACTGGGTTATCCTCAGCCAAAAGCCACAGAAAGATCGTCGTCGACAAGGTCTTCTTATCCCCAGCGAAGTCTATTAACACTCCCAACATAACAACGGTATCCCCAGCAAAGTTACCATCAACATCTCAACAGCATACCTCTCCCCCCACAGAGTACTGTTCCCCAGCAAGGTAGCTAGAGTAATTTTTACCCGCAGAGTAATCTATTCGCCAAGTTTATTCCCCAACGGAGTTATCTTCTCCTACCGGTATTCTTGCAACATCAGCCCAGGATAAGCTCCCGACATTCGTCAAGGATTTATTTTCCTAGACAAAAATACATTCGCAAACATCACATTTTCATACATGATATAAACATCACATTCTACAATCCCATTGGTTATAAACGTCATGACACCGCGCATTCCATGCACCATAACATTGCATATAACTAATGTTTTGCCTTTTTTCAGGAAAGGTCAATACAAAGATGATTACTATCAACTATCGCAATCCCAGATTTGATTCCTGTATCTAGCCAGGGCATGTCTGTGAGCGATTGATTATGGATTCGATACCTGCATCCGTCCAGGGCATGTCTACGTTAAAAAGATTAAAGAGATAGCTTGGAAATGCTCCAGATATGGATGCTGTTCTTTTGCTTATTCAAAATTCCTTTCTAGATATGGTTCAGATGTGACCCAGGCATGGCGACGTTCTGATACTTATTCCAGATTTCTTCTCAGATATAACTTAGAGATGCTCCGGGCACGGAGGCTATTCTGTTGTTTATTCAGAGATCACCTTTCTAGATATGGTTCAGATGTGACCCAGGCATGGCGACGTTCTGATACTTATTCCTGATTTCTTCTCAGATATAACTTAGAGATGCTCCGGGCACGGAGGTTGTTCTGTTGTTTATTCAAAGATCACCTTTCTAGATATGGTTCAGATGTGACCCAGGCATGGCGACGTTCTGATACTTATTCCAGATTTCTTCTCAGATATAACTTAGAGATGCTCCGGGCACGGAGGCTGTTCTGTTGTTTATTCAGAGATCACCTTTCTAGATATGGTTCAGATGTGACCCAGGCATGGCGATGTTCTGATACTTATTCCAGATTTCTTCTCAGATATAACTTAGAGATGCTCCGGGCACGGAGGCTGTTCTGTTGTTTATTCAGAGATCACCTTTCTAGATATGGTTCAGATGTGACCCAGGCATGGCGATGTTCTGATACTTATTCCAGATTTCTTCTCAGATATAACTTAGAGATGCTCCGGGCACGGAGGCTGTTCTGTTGTTTATTCAGAGATCACCTTTCTAGATATGGTTCAGATGTGACCCAGGCATGGCGACGTTCTGATACTTATTCCAGATTTCTTCTCAGATATAACTTAGAGATGCTCCGGGCACGGAGGCTGTTCTGTTGTTTATTCAGAGATCACCTTTCTAGATATGGTTCAGATGTGACCCAGGCATGGCGACGTTCTGATACTTATTCCAGATTTCTTCTCATATATAACTTAGAGATGCTCCGGGCACGGAGGCTGTTCTGTTGTTTATTCAGAGATCACCTTTCTAGATATGGTTCAGATGTGACCCAGGCATGGCGACGTTCTGATACTTATTCCAGATTTCTTCTCAAATATAACTTAGAGATGCTCCGGGCACGGAGGTTGTTCTGCTGTTTATTCAGAGATCACCTTTCTAGATATGGTTCAGATGTGACCCAGGCATGGCGACGTTCTGATACTTATTCCAAATTTCTTCTCAGATATAACTTAGAGATGCTCCGGGCACGGAGGCTGTTCTGTTGTTTATTCAGAGATCACCTTTCTAGATATGGTTCAGATGTGACCCAGGCATGGCGACGTTCTGATGCTTATTCCAGATTTCTTCTCAGATATAACTTAGAGATGCTCCGGACACGGAGGCTGTTCTATTGTTTATTCAGAGATCACCTTCTAGATATGGTTCAGATGTGACCCAGGCATGGCGACGTTCTGATACTTATTCCAAATTTCCTTTCAGAGATAGCTTAGACATGCTCCAGATATGGATGTTGTTCTTTTGCTTATTCAAGACTCTTTCTAGATATAGTTCGATGTGACCCAGGCATGGCGACGTTCTGATACTCATTCCAGATTTCCTTTCAGAGATAGCTTGGAAATGCTCCAGATATGGATGCTGTTCTTTTGCTTATTCAAGACTCCTTCTAGATATAGTTCAGATGTGACCCAAGAATGGCGACGTTCTGATACTTATTCCAGATTTCCTTTCAGAGATAGCTTGGAAATGCTCCAGATATGGATGCTGTTCTTTTGCTTATTCAAGAATCCTTCTAGATATAGTTCAGATGTGACCCAGGCATGGCGACGTTCTGATACTTATTCCAGATTTTTTTTTCAGAGATAGCTTAGAAATGCTCCAGATATGGATGTTGTTCTTTTGTTTATTCAAGACTCCTTCTAGATATAGTTCAGATGTGACCCAGGCATGGCGACGTTCTGATACTTATTCCAGATTTCCTTTCAGAGATAGCTTGGAAATGCTCCAGATATGGATGTTGTTCTTTTGCTTATTCAAGACTCCTTCTAGATATAGTTCAGATGTGACCCAGCCATGGAGACGTTCTGATACTTATTCCAGATTTCCTTTCAGAGATAGCTTGGAAATGCTCCAGATATGGATGCTATTCTTTTGCCTATTCAAGACTCCTTCTAGATATAGTTCAGATGAGACCCAGGCATGGCGACCTTCTGATACTTATTCCAGATTTCCTTTCAGAGATAGCTTGGAAATGCTCCAAATATGGATGTTGTTCTTTTGCTTATTCAATACTCCTTCTAGATATAGTTCATATGTGACCCAAGCATGGCGACGTTCTGATACTTATTCCAGATTTCCTTTCAGAGATAGCTTAGAAATGCTCCAGATATGGATGCTGTTCTTTTGCTTATTCAAGACTCCTTCTAGATATAGTTCAGATGTGACCCAGGCATGGCGACGTTCTGATACTTATTCCAGATTTCCTTTTAGAGATAGCTTAGAAATGCTCCAGATATGGATGCTGTTCTTTTGCTTATTCAAGACTCCTTCTAGATATAGTTCAGATGTGACCCAGGCATGGTGACATTCTGATACTTATTCAGATTTCCTTTGAGATATAGTTTAGAGATGCTCCAGATCCGGGCGTTATTCTATTGCTTATTCAGATTCAAACTTCTAAAGACAACTTAGAGATGCTCCATCCCGGATGCTATTCTATTGTTCAGTCCAGATATGATCCAGATTCGGATGACATTCTGTTACTCATGCAGTATGGATATACCCCAGACCCTGCGGTCATTCTACTACTCGTTCATACGTCAGCAATTAGATATAGACTAGATATGCCCCAGACACGGAAGCTATTCTATTTCTTATTCAGATTCAACTATCCATTACAGTTCCAAATGGCATCTATAAGCCCATTCCCGACAAGGTTCTGTCACACTTCCAGATGGCATCTATAAGCCCATCCTCCTACCCACCATCTTTCCAAATGGCATCTGTAAGCCCATTCCCGACATCACACTGCTGATACTCTACTATGTGAGTGCAAATTTTTGGGCACTCTAGTGTTCAATATTCTTCCACCCTCGGATCACGAAAGGCACACAAGCCAATCTACATCCTCAGGTCTAAGAAGATTGAACAGGGGCAACTGTTGTACCTAAAAATTTGCCCTCCCATATTCTTCAAAAGTTTTGCCAAGCATCACCTCAAATGGTTCAAGGCTACTCCAAGGATTGCACAGTCAACCATCCTCCTAAGCCAGTCAAAATTAAGGTTTTGGTTCCTTCAAGGAAGTTGAGGTTTTCAATGGTCCAATCAAGTCCCACATGCATATAAACATTGTCAAGCACCTACATGTCAAGTTTCAAGGCTCACAAGGTCAAGTTGCACAATCAAAAACCCTAATTGCTTCACAATCAACTACAGGGGCAAAATGGTCATTTGGCAGTCAAAAGTCAAAAAATTTGGTCAACATCTTATTTTGAAGCCACAATCATCATTTGGTCAAATCTTGATCATGATTCCTCAAGCATGGCTCAAAAATCATCAAGGTGTCAAAAGTTTCTATTTTTGGACAGTTGAAAAGTCAACTGTACCTTGACCAAGGCATAACTTTTTCATGGTTCATCATAAAAATCCCATCCAATGCTCATTTTAAAGGGGAAGACATTTCCTACAACTCATCTACACATTCCAAGTCCAAGAAATGCTCTCACAAAAAGTTATCAATTTCAACATTATAGGTCATTTTCAAAAGTCAACAAAAAGGCACTTTAAGTCAAAGACCATAACTTGATATTGGTAAATCAAAATGACATGGGACCAAAGGCATTGGTTAGAGGACTTCAAGGCCTTTCCAAAATGTCCAAGAACATGTTCATAGCTTCAAAATTGAGCAAGATATGCATTGGAGAAGTTGGGAAGTTTTTGTGAAATGGCCAAAGTCAATTATCCTTGAAACTTCATTTTTGACAAAAGGGGCCCACTTTTTTCACTTGATTCAGCTTTGCCATACCTCCCACGTGTCCCATGTTTTATTTCAAGAATAAAAATTAATTTTTCTATTTTTGTTTAATTTTATTTGATTTAATTCATTTTAAATCTTTAAAATTCAAATAAAAATCAAGAAAATTAATGGGAGGATATTTTGTGATTTGAATAGCTTTGATACACCATAAAACATATACCAAATTCGTTCAAGACCTATTTCAAGCAAAAAAATTCAAATTTGGAGCAAATATGGCAAGTTATTTCAATGGTGATTGTGGAGAAAATCAAAACTTCATTGCAAGGCTTAAAAGCTCCTTAATGTGACTGATTCTCATCCAAGCCTATATATACAAGCCTTGCAAGCCTCATTCAGAACCTAGAAAAAAAGGAGAGTGTGCACAAACGGCCAGAGGAAAAGTTCAAAATTTGTCCAAAAAAGTGAGAGATCTAAAGCGGTGTTGCAAACATTTTCAGATCAAAGCAAGCACGTGGCTTTCTTCCTTGCCACTCCCTGAAGCCAAAGCAACCACAAACGCGTCCTAAGGTCCACTACCAAGCGCTGTAAGTTGTCTCAAACTCACCCATGTACACGAAATCATGTTTCTCCATTCTTGCACTTTTTTTGGAAAATAATAGCATATTCATACTCCATGCCTAATTTCCAATGTAACTGCTATATTCAATTTCATTTTTAGGCTTCGTATAACAATACCCGTGCCTAGGGTTCGTTGGTTTTGTTTTTAGGTATTTTGTCTACAGGTGAAATTGGGACAAACCATAAGCCTAGACGTGATCAGGAGACATGGACGATCATAACCATGGGCTTAGATGGAATTTTTGATGCCTAAGGATGATTTTGAGTAAAACCTCCAAAATCCGGCCTTCACCTCCTTGGTTTAGCATTTCTTTTCTTATTTTCTTTCCTTTTATTAATTATTATTATTATTTAGTTAGTTCACAAATAATTATTTTCATAAATTCAGAAGAAAAAAAAACAAAAAAAATGTAATTATTATTATTATTATTAATTTCACTTTAGTAATTATTTTTGTAAATAAAATACTAACAAATTAATTAGTTTAATTAGTTAATTTTAACCTTTTTTCACAATAAATAAAAACAAATTTAGACTTAGACTTTTTCTTTTGATATTTTTAATTCTTTTTTTATTTTATTTCATAAAAACATAAAAAAGGTCAAAAAAATATTTTCTTGTAATTAAAATAATTAATTAGTTTTCAATTTAATTTAATTACCAAAAAAAAAGACAAAAAAATTAATTCCCTTTTCTTTATTCGCGCGTATTTAATTTGTTCGATTATTATGTAATTGCTCCGGATATGTAATAGTAAATAGGACCTTTTTACTATTTTTTTTTATTTTCCACACTTATTTACTTAAAACGGGTCTTTGTAAAGATTTGGGGATGTAGACCCGCGCCTTTGTAATAGCGTAGGACCTTTATCTTTTCCGCACTTTAAATTCCCGCACCTATTAACTGTTAATAATCACATGAAAGAATGTATGCCCAAAAATAAAATCAAAGCGTAGATCACCTATGCATGACAAGACAAATAATAACTGAAAATGACACACAATTCACACACCACTCTTAGGGTACGCCTCACTGTTGCCTTGCCCCTCGAAAGGTGGTCATCGAGTATAGGACGTTTTAGTAAGTCCTTATGTCCATGAACATGGCATAGGGGTAGCTTCTAAGGTGTCCTACTGTTGCTCTGGTGATCACACTGTTGCCTTGCCCCTCGAAACGTGGTCGTCAAGTACAGGACGTCTTAGTGAGTCCTTATGTTCCATTGATCTAGTTGCCTCGAATAAGTTGCCTCGGAACGGTCGCCTCGGAATAAAAAGATCAATGGCATAAGGGTAGCTTCTTAGGTATCTTACTATTGCTCGGTGACCACACCGTCCCTAACCCCCGAATTGACCCGAACACCTCCAACGGTGGTGCTACCTACCTCTCAATGGTGGGATGGCACTATCTTAAGGGCATTAACACAGACTAATTCCTTAGGGTAGGTAGATGACTCGTAGATACTTGCTCTAATTCAAAACGAATCAAAAACTTCTTTTCACACCGACACTTTGCAAAAAGCTTTCAAAATATCTTTTCAAACACTCTTGAGGACTGATACAAGAGTCGAACTGAAATTTTAAACAAAACTTTTTCAAACTCACTCACACTTTGAAAAGCAAACAAACATTTTGAAAACACAAATGAGCAAGTATCTAAGAGCCCATGGATAACCATGGATAGAAAGGGTGCTAACACCTTCCCTTTCTATAAATCTACCTCCCGAACCGAGAACTAATCTCAATAAGGAATTTTTCTGTGCTTTTGTCCTTTCCATGTTGGAGAAAATAAAAGACGGTGGCGACTCTTGCTTACCGCGACATTTCGCGAACCAGCGTTAAACAGTCAGTTCCAGATCCACCGATCCGAGATGGCATCTATAAGACCATCTCTGCCCGCTCTCCATCATTTCTCCAAAGGGAACCGTTAAGCCCATTCCTTATACCTCAACCTCAAAATCACCAGAGTGCAAATTTCTGGGCACTCTAGTGTTCAATCATCTTCCATCTTCAAGTCATGAATGGCAGATTCGCTAATCTAAGTCTTCAGGTTTAAGAAAATTGAACAGGGGCAGTTGTTGTACCCCAAAATTTGCTCTCTCATTTCTCAAAGGATCATATTAGACCCTCAGGTCTATTTCTGGCAAGTTTCAAGTCTTGGATTACAATTTTCTAAGAAAGTCATTCACAAGGACAAAATGGTCAAAAACATACTGAAAAGTTAAACTTTGACTTTTGGATCAAAAATCAAGTTTCAACAATCATATTTCATCAGGACATGAAATTGGTTCATAAAAAAGCAGAAGTCAGAAATTGCGTTGAAAAACAAATTTTCTAAACACTTAGAAAAATTTCTAAATGTTAAGAGAATATGATACTTCAGAACTTCTAGGCCAGACTCCACGCGAGTGCAGTCGGAATTTAAAAAACGTGGTTCAGAACATGATTCTTCAATCAGAACATGACTCTTCAGCATATAGACACTACATTTTATGCTTCGATCAGAGCCTCACCCTTCGAATCTCAATCTGGTCTTCTGCGATCAGAACATCACCAAATCCCAAAACCTCGTTTAAACAGCCTACTGCACTACTATAACGCAGTCCTACAACCAGCTGCCACAATGCTCCAAGTTGTTGTTGATCTAGCAATGGAACAGTATGCCAAAAATGTTTAAATCCCATTTGTTTTCCCCCCCAAAACCACAGCAAACCCATATATAAATAAGTTGCTCCATCACACGTTCAAGGGGTTGGCTTTTGAAAAGAGAGAATTATCAAAGATAGAAAAGGAAACAGTCAAACATTCGTAAACCCAGAATTCCCAAATAAAACCAAACCTTTGTTCTTCCCCTTGAATCAAAGAACATAACATTATATTTCGTTCCTTGATAACCCCAAAACATCTGAAGGCAGCAGCTCAAGTCCCAAACACACGCTTCAGATTCAAGGTAAGTCTTTCTGACTTTGAATTTTTCATTCAGAACATCATTAAATATGTAAATATTATAGTGTTGATGTTTTCCATATCATTGCATAAGTAGAAAAACTGTGGATCAGAACTTCTTGAATAAAGCTAGGCTCAGAATTAGGATTAGAACTTCTATAAACTGTCATGCTTTTATCTTTCTGATTTGCTGTTGTTAAGAACTGAATAAGTTGCAGATGTTCAGACTAATGTAAGGAAGGAGGTGAAGTGTAACACAAAATTTATGGGTTTTCTTTCCCACTATTTTAGCATAACACGGAGTTTCTGAGTTCTCCTCACTGTTTTAACACACAGAACCTCTAGGCTTTCTCACTATTTTAACACACAGAACTTCTAAGATTTTCTCATTGTTCTAACACTCATAACTTCAGCATGTAGCGACCCAGAACTTCTGTTTTTCCTTCTAACATTTCTTTTAGGACCTCAGAGTGCATCAACTCGGAACTTCTGATTACCTCTGACGTTTCTTTCTGAACCACAGCGCGCCTGGCATCAGAACTTTTGGTCCTCTTTATTTTTCTTTCAGCAACATGCTGATCCTATTTCTTAATATTTTACCTTTTCTCTTTTATATTTATTATTTTTAGCATTAGTACTATATTTATTAACATACAAAGACATCAAAGATATTTTCTTAAATAATTATTTTCCTTTTAATTTATTAAGACAAAACACCATTTTAAAAACAAAACCCTTCTTTTTCTTGTATTTTACAATTCAATATGGTTGTAATAGATAAGTAGGATTTAAAATTCTTGCAAACCCCCATTATTAAATTTGTACCCCTATCCTTAACTGGTGTAATAGTGTAGGACTTTACATTTCCGAAATTTATCACTTTTAAATATAAATGCTAGTAATTAGGGTTTGTATGGCAAGACATAAAATCAACAAATAGATAACCATAATCAAGACTAAAAGCATGTAAATCAAACACACCGTTCACACTTGCACCCTTAGGGTAATTCCACTTTGTTGCCTTTCATAAAATAGTCATGTCCCTCGAATATGGGCGTTTTAGCAAAGACCATCGATAAAAGATCGTAGTCCTTCGATGACCCTCAATGTTGCCTTCGGTAAACGGTCTAGTCCCTATAAGACATTGCTAAAACGTCCCATAAGTTTCCTTCTATGACTATACAAAAAGTCCTTCACTCGTCCCTTCACATCCAAAGATGGGGTTTCTTACCAAAACTATAGTGAGATAACAACATATAAAGGAGGAGAAAGATAACATTTAAGACCTTTTGAGTAGGTAGGTTTCTCCTAGTTGCTCGCTTGGTCAGAACAAAAACATTTTATACACCCACAACTCCACTTCGAAACATTTTTTTCAAAAGACAAAACACTTTGAACGCACTCTCATAGAGATGAGAACCATTACAAAGACATTCCTTTTCAAAATACTTTCAAAACCCACATCACAAACACATTTTCAAACAAAAATCAAATGATCTAGCAAGCAACTAAGAGCCCATAGATAACTACGGATGAAAAGGGTGCTAACACCTTCCCTTTTCATAACCTACCCCCTGAACTCAAGAAATAATCTCGAAAGGTCTTTCTTATTCTTTTCAACCTTTCCTTTTTTGGATAAAAGAAAAGTCAGTGGCGACTCTTGCTAACCGCAACAATTGCGATCAAATGCAAAACATCCCAAGTCAATTTTCCCACCATGTTACAAAACCCTATTTCTTTCTTTCCTTTTTTCTCTTAGAACCAGTAACTTCTTGCCCCAGAGAAGCTTGCATTTCACCAAGGGGTTCATCACTTTCAGGTACCTCCTTTTCTTTTTTTGCTTTATTTTGCTTTTTCTTCTTGTTTTTTTAGAGAATGGTAACCATAAAAGAGGGGGCGATGAGGGAAACATTGTGAAAGCGACAAATGCTAAAGGGAGAAGAGAGTTTTGTAACCAATGCATGAGTGAGATTCATGGTGCCCTAGGTCAAGAGGAGTTTGATCGAATCACAAGAGAAGTTTATGGTGACATCTTTTCCTATTTAAGTGATTCTGACTCGAATTCTTCCTCCCCGGGTTCCGTAGAAATCTTGATGAAGACGGTTTCCCCTTTCGACCTCGAAGTTATGGGATGCAAAAATAGTGCAATTAATGATGAAAAGATCGCCAAAATATTATCTTAGATAATTGTTTATTCGACCGGGAATGAAGATGATGTCATCCTGGAGTCTTGTGCCTCTGGAGAACAAGTATGCATACTACCACCAAAGTGTTCTAATGAACAGTTCTTTTATTTTTATGTTGGGGTATTGGAGGATTTCAAGATTTGCATTCCTTTTTTGGATTTTGAAGTAGACATACTGAAGGCCATGAATGTCGCACCCTCTCAGCTTCGCCCCAACAACTAGGGCTTCATAAGAGCTTTTGAGAATGTCTGTGAGGCAATAAATATTGTCCCTACCATAGGTCTATTCTTTTCCTTCTTTGAGGTGAAAGGGGTCGAGAAGTATTCAAGGATTTATATTAGTGGCCTTCCCCACAAAATCTTCCTCCAAGTATATACAACCAATTATAAGGGTTTTAAAGACCAGTTTCTACGGGTCAAGTGTGGATCAAGATGCCCCCGGGTATTATATACTTTAGACGATCATCCATGTTTTCCTCATTACTGGACTAGGACCCCCTGCGGATCTCTGGTTTTAACTATGACAATTTGAGCGACTTGGAGATCTAAGCTCTAAACGTACTAGACTATTTTCGAGTGATGAGGGTCAGAGATTTGTTTCCCTTAACTGTCAAACAGATCCCAGATTTTCTCGATAACAGTTTTTCCTTTTGTTTAGGTGTCGTGTTTAATTTTTGAGTGTATTTATACTATCTCTTTTTGTGTCTCTATTTTGCAGACAAAATGGCGGATCTATATGTTGCCGAGCAAAAGAAGTTGATGCTGGAGGCTAGAGCTGCCCGTAAAATATTCCTATGCATCCTACATACGTTACAGAGAAAGATGAGGTAAGTAAAAAGGTTTTTCAGAAGCTATGTAATGGTATGATAGGCTCTCTCTCCTCTATTGGAATGCTTCTCGTTTAGATATATTATTTAGTGTATGTCTATGTGATCATTTTCAATCAGATCCAAGGGAAACTCATTTAACAACTGTTAAAAGAATCATAAGGTATCTATAGGGAACATCTAACCTTGACTTGATGTATAAGAAAACATCATAATACAAGCTGTCAAATTTTCACGATGAAGATTATGTCGGATATAGAACTGAATGTAACAGCACTTATGGAAACTGTCAGTTTCTGGTGACAATCTCATCTCTTGGTCAAGCAAAAGGCAATCAACTATTGCATTATCAACTGCTAAAGTAAAATATATCTCAGCATCACTTTGCAACACTCAGATGCTTTCGATGAAAAGTCAACTTGAAGATATTCAGATATATAAGAGTAACATCCTTATCTTTTGTGATAACACATCTGTTATCTGCCTAAGTAAGAATCATATTTTGTATTATAGAGATAAACACATAGAGATCAAACATCATTTCATTAGAGACTATGTTCAAAAAGGGATTCTCGTTTTAAAATTCATAGATACAGACCATAAATGGGCTGATATCTTCACAAAAACCTTAGCTGAAGATAGATTTCTGTTCATTTTGAAACATTTACAAATGGAATTCTGTCCAGAATGAAGTTTACCTTAATATGTGTTTTTACTCTTTCTGTGAAAAATGTGATTTTGACTATGTGCAAATAGTTTATTTTCTTTTAAGATACTTCTACAAGTTTGAAGATGTCTTGGTAAGAAATATCTCAAGTCAGAAACCTTTTTTTTTCTTGACTCTGTGACCATCAACTTGTGTCTTCTTAAATGTATGGTTATGACTTGTCAGGAAACATGTCAATACAAATCATAACGAAACTGTTGAGTTACACCTCGAGCTATGAGTTGTCCTGAGATTAGGTTTTAAAGGCATCATTACTCTCCTTTAATGAACGTTTTCAATGTTTTGTAACCATTTTAACTCATTTTATAAATACTCACTTTCCTCACCCTCTCACACACTACATTACTCTACTCCCTACACTTTTAATCCTTTTAACCTAAAACCTTATTCTCTGTTATATCTTCATCCATGCCTGCTCAACTTGTTCAGAAAATCACAACTTCTTCAACCCTTAGACACTTTAGGAAAACCTTTAATTTTTTTAACTCTTTATATTATATATTTTTTCTCTTGTACTATAGTCTCTTTATCTATGTAATCAGTAAAGTCTATGTGATTATGACAAAAAAGGGTAGAAAATAATGATGATTTTGATACATATCTAATTATGTAAATCTCATTGCTTACATGAAATTCTAACATATCATATGTTCAAGAAGTTTAGAATGTGTTTCAGGAACACGCTGAATATAGTGAATAGTTCAAGCTCAGATAAAGAACTTTTATTGTTGAGAAGGTTTTGATAAAGCAAGCTCTGATAAGTGTACTTTATGCTCAAATCAAGTTCTGATAAGTTAACAATCCTCAAATATCCCTTCTCTCTAAAAATTTCACAAATATTAGACTCAGGGGGAGCTTGTCTAAACTAACTCTGATACTCTTTATGATTTAATATCGTACACAATGTTCCATAAAAATACATTTTTCGGTCATCATCAAAAAGGGGGAGATTGTTAGAACAAGATTTAGTTTTGCGTATAATCTTTAGTTTTGATGATAACAATGCATATATTTTATATGTAACAAATTTGTACTCTAATGGTTTCTTGAGTATGCATATATAATATTTTATTTGATTCTAGATAGTTATCTGGAAAGATCGTCAGAATCATTGCTGGTATGCCTCAGAAGAACTATTACATCCGCTTACAAAGAAACATCAGCAGTTATGATGAATGTTGAATGTCTCAAGAAAAATGATTTCGTGTACTACTCATATAAGATTTTGCTTCCAGTTCTGAAGTCACGAATGTTTCCAGAAAAGGATTTAGATGTGCTTCTCAGGTAAGCTTTTACTTCCGGCTCAGAAGTTAAGCTTTGTTTCTCAGATAAGCTTTTGCTTCCAGCTCAAAAGTCAAGATTTTTTTCTCATACAAGCTTTTGCTTCCAGCTTTAAAGAGAAGGTTCTGACTCTGAAGACTCTGATACTCTTGGATCACTCATCTAACGTGATATCTTCTGAACTCAACATTACTTCTGATCAGAAGTACTTTCATTAGAAGATAAGATTGAGACAACTTGTGTAAGAAGAAATTGTATAACAGTACATTACTCATTCCACTATGGTGAATAGCGTATTGCACGACCAAAGGAATTTCTCTCCCACGGTCTCGTTTTACCATTATGGAAGTTGGCACTGAAAGTGACGTGTGTACTATCTAACGTTCTACTTTTTGAGCCTATATAATGGAATCACTATTTCATTTCAAATAACAACTTTTGGAACAACGATTGAAAAGAAGAGTTACTATGCAAAAATATTGACGTAGAAAAAATTCATCCAAAAGAAAATAAAAAAGGCAAAAATTTATTGCTCATATTTGTGTAAACAGTTTGTTCTTAACTTTGGTGTAGTTGTGCTTACTCAAGAAGCACTATTGTAAACACTTTCTATTACAATCTTTTGTAATTTGTTTTTCCTCAACTGACTAAGTGATAGTCTGTATATGTACTTGAGAGGGCTAAGGTTTTTTCTAACACTTAGACGTTTCTTTGTAATCTTTTGAGACTTGTTTTTCCTCAAGTGACTAAGTGATATTATATATACTTTAGAGGGCTAAGGTGTTTTATAACTCTTAGATATTTGTTTGTAATCTTTCAAGATTAGTAAATTAAGTCATTTTCGAAGGAGAAATCACTTTGGCGGGTTGACAAGAATAGCCTTGTTTAAGGTGAACTTGTATAAACCGAGTGTGTCACTTTTCTTTCTTAGCTTGTTCATCTTGTTTGTTTATGTGAAGTATTTATAAGCAAAAAGTTTTTGAAAATCCAATTCAAACCCCCTTTCTTGTGTTTTTCTCAAACTTCAACGAGATTTGATCGTGGAATTTCATGGGAATCAGTAGTTGATTTCCATAGACAGCGCCATTTTTTGTATCAGAACTAGAATTATGTGTGAATTATAGTGATGAACTCCTGATGTGATGTTGCAAGTCTCTACTGCGGTTGAATATGAGGATGGGCCTAAAAGGTTATCACACCCACACCAAAATCAGAATGTGCGTTACAAGAAAAGGTAGGGTGCAGATATGCCTAATATCTAAAGGATTTAATGAGTAGGGCACAACTGTTGTAACTGTTTTTTAAATCAGATTCTCCACCCTTAATTTTTATCCTAAAGGAAGGGAGTATAAAGGAAAAACCCTAAAAGTCGTAGCTTCTAGATTTGGACTCGGTTCTAAATAAGGGGAAGGTGTTAGGCACCCCTTATCTACTTTGTTCACAATGATACTAGGTTTAGAAGCACGTTCTTAAGAAATGGGGTTTTTAATTATTATTGGGAAAAAGGGTATGAATTTTATTTAGCGGAACTCGCCATGATTTTTGATCGTATGCCTACGTATCCTCTTAGGAGGAATCAGAGTCCCATTTCATAGTTAGCGGTTGTTGTGTTGGTGTTTTTTATAAGATCGCATAGAATTGCTTTTTGAATTAACCTTGAACCTTGTCTGGGTTGAAAATTGTGTAATGGTAGACGCGGTTCATAGTTTGATTCGAAGAAAATGCTATTTAATCCTTTTTTTTATATTAAGGCCCAAGTTCGGAAATTGAACTTGACCCGCTTTCATAGGAGGGGTGTGAATATTAAGACTGAGTGGTGTATTAGAAGAAAATCTGGATCCAAAGATATTTTGAGCCCAAATTGGCTGAGGGGTACGTTTTATAAAAGGGTAGTGAAATAGGATGATCTGGCAAGTAAAGACCCAAGTTCAGATATTGAACTGGGCCCAAAATGCAGATGGGGTATTAAGGGTCTAAGTTCAGAAATTGAATTTGGCCCAATTAAGCGGGGGGTTTAGATTAAGTAGAATTTTAATTAAAAAGTTTGATTTTTTGAATTCTTATAATTAAAAGTTAATAGAGTATAATACACCAATTAAATCTAATTGGCCTAATAATTAAATAACTACATAAATTATTTACCAACAAATCTAAAGCTAATAATCAAATCATCCATTTTTGTGTTTGGACATTTTTCATAGACTAAATTAAGCAATTAATGAAATTAATATTTTATATCCTTTTTTAGAATAATAAAATAACTAAATAGAATGATTAGTAAATTAAATATGAAGGAATTGTTACTCCATATCTATAGTCTAATTTAAATAACAGTTTATGTATAAAATAAAATAAAATAAAAATAATAAATGAAAGAAACTGAAGAGATTACCTTTCACGTGACTTTATCTCTATTGATATCATCAAGTTTTCAAAGCACTAACTAATGGTGGCTAGACACGTGGCATTTAATTAAAAAAAATTAAAGAGATAACACAAATACATCCAAGAGACCAATGTTTTCTCTTTCACCTGTGCCCCTTTTTTTCGTTCATAAGTTTTGCAGAAACAATAACAACAACAAGCAAATCTCTCTTCTTCATAGTAACAAAATTAACACATATGTCCAACAATCAAAACTTAAATATAAATAAATAAAGAAAGAAAGGAGAGGCTTATAGTGGTGGTGGCCGCGATTGGAGGGTTGCCGGAGGGACTTCGTGCGTTGGTGCGTGGAAGCTTCACTAAAACAGGGTTGTGCAATTTTTGTGTGTTTGATGGAAAAAATATTGATGAATTCTAAATCTGTGAAATTGTTGATAAAACAAAATACTATATATATATATATATATATATATATATATATATATATATATATATATATATATATATATATATATATATATATATATATATATATATATATATATATATATATATATATATATATATATATATATATATATATATATATATATATATATATATATATATATATATATATATATATATATATATATATTATTTTTTTTACGAAGAAAGAAAACCATGACAAAATATCATTATATGGTTAAATAAAACAACAACAATAATTTAAAAAAAAATCAAGAGGCCTCATATGAAATCATCAGCCAAAAAATAGTAAAACAAACACCAATAATATTGAGAAGAAAATTTGAAACGAAAGTATGTGTGAAAAGTTGTTGTGAGAAATTTTGGATGAAAAATTTAGACAATGAGGAGTCTTATTTATAGATAAAAAAACCATACAAATTGGAAATAAAACAAAATTGATCAATCAAAAATAAAGTGTGACACAAATTGACATCAAATGGCCAATAAGAAACACCTATTTAAAAAGAAAAGAAAATTAGTGACAAAAAACAGGAAAAAAAGAAAGAAAATGTTAAAAGTGCGGCACAAAATATTCAAACTCATGACTTTACGCTTGCAAGCTTCATTCTTCACCAATTGTGTTGTGTTACTCATTTGTAAATAAACTCAATTTGAAAGAATATAAAAGGTGTGCAGATATTTGCTATTTGTAAAAATACAAATAATTTGAAATAAATCATTATATTTTTAAATAGGTTTGGAAGCGAATATTTTATAAAAATAAAATAATATTATAAAATCAATGTTTAAAATATTTTTGACTGTAGAAATAAAGGGCGGGTAAATTTGGGGTATGACAGCTGCCCCTATTTAATCACTCTTCGATTGAATGGGGTGAGAATATGCAGGTCTCGCACTTTCGAATCGGAGGGTTAAATAATGGAAGACCCTAAAATTTGACCAGAGATTTTTTTAAACAAGGATCCAATGATATAGCATACCCATAACTCAAAGAAATAGGCAAGGGTGATGATGTATCATCCTACCAGAGTTTAAATAAAGAGATATGAATGAAGGGTAAGTTTGACCGAGATATGATGACGCAGATAACTCGCCAATACTTTGAAAAGAGATCGTAGATTCTTTTGCATATTTACAAAAACACAAGTCTTGTAAAGGTTGACTTACTAATGCTTGGAGACTAATATAGTAAGTTTGGGTTTGATTTGATTTTGTCTATTCATCGTGACCTAGGGGTTGAATAAAACAAAGCCTGATAACACATTTCTATAAGGAGGCTGATGAAATGGATTACACATATTTATTTGCATATCTATCGCAACCTAAGGGACCGATAATTGAAAAAAAGTTGGATAACAACATCGTTGCATGAAGCCTGACGCGATGAGTTATATCACAGATTTCGCACATTGCTGCATGGAGACTGACGTAATGAGTTATATCGAAAATTTCGTCATGTTTACTATAACCTAGGGAGTAAACAGTAGGAGGATGAATTTGTGTATTTATCACGACCTAGGGGACAAACAACAATAGGGTGGTCTTACGTTATTCATCACAACCTAGGGGATGAATAGTATAACCGTGAAAATTCACGTATCTATCGCAACCTAGGGGATATATATTTGAAAAAAATTGATAACATGTCGCTGCATAGAGACTGACGCAATGAGTTATATCGCATATTTCATCATATTTAGTACAACCTAGGGAGTAAACAGTACGAGGATGAATCTATGTATTTATCACAACCTAGGGGATAAAAGACAACAGGGATGAGCTTATGTTATTCATCACAACCTAGGGGATGAATAGTATAACCCTGAAAATTTGTGTATCTATCACAACCTAGGGGATAGATATTTGAAAAATATTGATAACACATCACTGCATGGAGACTGACGCAATGAGTTATATCGTAGATTTTTTCATGTTTACTACAACCTAGGGAGTAAATAGTACGAGGATGAACCTATGTATTTATCACAACTTAAAGGATAAAAGAAAATAGGGATGGGCTTACATTATTCATCACAACCCAGGGGATGAGTAATATAACCCTGGAAATCCGCGTATCTATCGCAACCTAGGGGATAAATATTTGAAGAGTTTGCACGTTTATCAATACCTAGGGGATAAACAGCATGAAGGTGATTTTACATATTCATTGCAGCCTAGGAAATGAATAATATGAATCTGGTAATTCTCACATCTACCACAACCTAGGGGGTAAATGATTGAAAAAGTGCTTTTGATAATCAAATCTTAGATAACTAGATCAAAGGTAAGGTCAGAGTTTTACCGGTTGTGTCTATTCTCAACCAAGGTAATTGTTGAATAAGATAAAATTTATACCAGTTGTGTTTGTTCTCAACTAAGCTATTTATTGAATATGCTTTTAAGGTTTGAAGATTGAAACCAAAGTTTCACCGATGATGTCAGTTGTGTTTATTCTCAACTGAGGCTTGATAACCAAATGAATAATTAAATCCCCAAAGTTTCGCTAATGATGTCGGTTGTGTCTGTTCTCAACCAAGACTCGATTACCAAATGAAACATGCTAGATTTGAAGCAATGGAACCCAAAATTCTCTTATGGTGTCAGTCGTTTCGTCCTCAACCATGACTATCAACAGGAAGAAAATACCCCAAACTCATGATGATATTGGTCATGTCGTCTCAACCATAATTATCAACATGAAGAAAATACCCCAAAATCATGATGATATTGGTCGTGTCGTCTCAACCATAATTATCAACATGAAGAAAATACCCCAAACTCATTATGATATTGGTCGTGTCGTCTCAACCATAATTATCAACATGAATAAAATACCCCAAACTCATGATGATATTGGTCATGTCGTCTCAACCATAATTATCAACATGAAGAAAACACCCCAATCTCATGATGATATTGGTCGTGTCGTCTCAACCATAATTATCAACATGAAGAAAATACCCCAAACTCGTGATGGTATTAGTCGTGTCATCTCAACCATAATTATCAACATGAAGAAAACACCTCAAACTCATGATGATATTGGTCGTGTCATCTCAACCATAATTATCAACATGAAGAAAATACCCCAAACTCAATGATATTGGTCGTGTCTTCTCAACCATAATTATCAACATGAAGAAAATACCCCAAACTCATGATGATATTGGTTGTGTCGTCTCAACCAAAATTATCAATATGAAAAAAAATACCCCAAACTCATGATGATATTGGTCATGTCGTCTCAACCATAATTATCAATGTGAAGAAAATACCCCAAATCGCTTTAAAGTTTGAACTATAAAGTTCGCACAGATAAGCTTGCTAAAGATGAACCCCAATAAAATTCGTAATTTTAACCAAAGTAGCTTCGCAAGATGCCATGCGTGCATAATGCCCTAAATTGATATGATATCTGTAACACGGTGGGAGAACTGACTTGGTTTTTTTGCGTTTGATCGCAAATGTTGAGGTTAGCAAGAGTCGCCACCGATTTTTCTTTTATCCAAAAGGAAAGGCTGAAAAGAACAAAAAAGACCTTTGAGATGTTTTCTTGAGTTCGGGGGGTAGATTATGAAAAGGGAAGGTATTAGCACCTTTTCATCCATTGTTTTCCATGGGCTCTTAGTTACTTGCTAGATCACTTGCTTTTGTTTGAAAATATGCTTTGTGTGGTTTTTGAAAGTATTTTAAAAAGGTGTCATCGTTTAGGCAAACTTTGTAATGATTCTCGTTCGTAAGAATGTATACAAAGTGTTTGATCCTTTGAAAATGTTTTCAAGTTTGTAAGATGTTTGCTGAAAGTGTTGATGTTTGTTTTAAAAATAGCAAGGATGTTTTTGTTTTGAAATTGAGCGAGTAACTAGGAACATTCTACCTACTCAAAAGTCTTTCATGTTTATTTCTTCTTTCCTTTGACATTGTTATCTTATCATTGATTTGGTAAGTAAACCTATCTTTGGATGTAAAAGGGACGGGTGTGGGTCATTGTATAGCCATGATTAGTAATGTTGTAAGATATCTTAGCATTTTCTTTAGGGGCAAGATCATTTTGAAAGGCAACATGGATAGCATCATCGAGGGACTATGATCTTGTATTTTTGCTTGTTTTTGCTAAGATACCTCGCATGCATAATATGGCCATTTTGCAAGGCAACAAAGTGGATTTACCCTAGGGGTGTATGTGTGCAAGTGTATTGATTTACATGCTTGATTTGTCTTGATTAGGATTTTCTATTTGTTGATTTTATTTTTGCCATACAAACCCTAATTACTAGCATTTGCATATAAAACATAAATTGCGGAAATTAAAATTACTACGCTATTACATCATTTAGGGGAGGAGCGTACAAATTACAAATGGGGAATTGCAAGAAATTAAATCTAAATAATTATTACAATCATATTGAAATTGAATAAGTAAAAATGCAAGAATGTAAAATGTAAAAAGAAATGTGATTTTTTGACCTAATTAATTAAAATAAAATAATTAACTAAAAATAAGAAAATTAATATTAAGTTAGTAAAATAAATTAATTTAAAGAAAACAAGTTTCTTAGGATTTTTGTGAATTTAATTAAATTAATAAATAAAAATAATTAAATAAAAGTCCTAAATTCTAAATTGATTTTAATTTACAATAAAAATAATATTTAAAATTTATTATCTAAGTATTTAAAAAAAAAAGAAATTAATTAAAGAAAATGTTTTTGTTCTTTTAGTTTTATGAAAAATAAACTAAATAAAAATGAATAATATAAATATAAATATTTTTGGATTTTTATTGATAAAAATAATAATAATAATAATAATAATAATATTAATAATAATAATAAAATATGAAATAAAAATAAAATAAAATAATAAAGTCAGGGAGGTTAAAACTGAATTTGGAGGTTTGTTAGCAAAACATTTTTTGAATCTGGCCCAAAATGAAGTTTTTGTTTGGAAATCAGAAAAATTAAAAAAAAAAGGTATATGGGCGGCGTGGCATGAGCAAACAGGGGGGTTAGATTGAGCAAAAAATGCAAAGCCCAGAAGAGGAAGGCCCAAGCGCTTCATGTAACAAAAAAAAATGCCAAAAAAATGTGAAAAATGCAAAAAGGCAGCGCGCTGAGGTTAGAACCCATGACCTCTTGATTACCAGTGTGTTGCCTTACCACTGGGGTGGCTATACATCCGTTAATATAATTGAAATGATAAATATATAATACAAAACAAGTCCTGAATACACTTCATCTTCAACCTCCAGCCAGACCAACTGTATCTTCACCATTTCTCAACAAAAATGGAAAATGTAAACATGAAAGTTGCTCTATTTTTCCATACGAATCCAACCATATAAATATAATGAACTATAAATCAAAGATGAATGAGAATTTTTGAAAGTACCAAATTCTGACCTAATTATTTTCAGAGGTTCAGATTAAAAATTCTAACTACTCAGGTAATAATAATGAAATATAAGGACATGGTTAGTTTCAGGACAATGATATCTACGTTTCTTATTCACAAATAAACCATTAATGATGCTTGTATGAAGAGTTTAAAAGTCAGAAAACTACCTTGCAAGAGGGTATCGTGTTTTGAGTTTGAGCATCTTTTGATGAGTTCTAGTGATTGGGTTAGCTTTCTCAAGTTCCCAGGAAGCTAATGTGATGCTTAGCTTGAGCTGAAAGTGGCTGAGGAGTTCTAGAGAAGTCAAGGTGCAAGGTGTTGTTTTTGAAAATGGTGGATGGTGATGGAGGTGTTACAGTCGTGTTGCAGGTGTTAGAATTGTTTGTATATGTTATTTAGAAGCTTTTGAAAGTAAAAGGCCAAGAAACGCACGAGCAAATTTGGAGATTGGATTCAAAACTCAGAAATGGCAAGTTTTGAGATGTTTTTGGTGATTCTGTGCTTTAGGAAGTTTCACGGCTTGAGCATGCATGTGTTTTCTTTCATATGACTTATGTTTTTGTATGGAAAAGGTTAGAGAGCTTTTGCACAAAGGATTTCTGAGTTCTAGGGTTATGGCTCAATTGCTTGATTTTAAAGAAAAGTGAGAAATATGGTTCCAAGGCAGCAAGTACAAGCATGTAGAGTGGTTACCAACTTTAAACATACTTATCTGACTTTGTAGAGGAAGCTTGTGCAAAAGGAACAAGTGCAAAGCACAATGCAAGTTGACTTTGCATAAAGCTTGCTTTATGTAAATGGCAATGGTGCCTTTGTACCATTAATGGAAAATTAACTTGGATAAAGCTTGAATCAAGTGGATAATAGCTCAAAATCAAGTGTAATCTTCTGATTATGGAGAGATCTTGAGGTTTAGAGGCCTGAAAAGCAATATTGTGCAGCATAGGTTTGAGATTTGAATTTTGTTCATCACAAAATTTGCCTTGTAAAACAACTTGAAACCCCAACTTTTGACCTTCGATTCTCCTTGCTCACAAATGATCTCAAGGAGTTCTTGGACATTTTGGAAAGCTTGTAACATTCTCTACAACCCCTCTTTGAATCACTTTTGCAAAATCTAAATGGAACTATGTGAAACTTGGGTGAGAAGTTAGGTCAAAATCCTGACCTAAAATGCTCAAAATTTAACTAAGTGTTTTGTTTCATGACCATGACTTCATGGATTAATAACTTGAGATCAAAGAATTTCTAGTAGGAGTTGTGTAAATAAATGTTGTAGATCTCATGGAGATATACAACTTTCATTTTGAAAGTTTCTTTTGAATCATCTTGCGTCATGGTGAAAAAATGGCTCAAAGTTGTGAAAAAATATGAAGTTTTCAACACTTAGAAAAATTTCTAAGTTTGAAAACTTTAAATTTTCAAAATGAAATCTTGACTTTTTGATTTCTTGATGAAAAAGTTTCATATTTTGACATGTTTTGATGAATTGTGATCTTTGACACTTGATTTTGACCAAAAGGTCAAAGTTTTACTTTTCAACATACAGTTGACTTTTGATCAGTTAACTGAATATAAACTATCAATCTAATTGATCTTGAGCAATGATTTGAGTCATGCCATTAGTTAAAAATGATTCAATTGAACTCTTGATATCATGCCTCCAACCAATTAACCATTTGCTAGGTCAAAAATCAGAAATTGTGTTTTCTCAATCAAAACCCTAATTTTGACCATTTTGCCCTTTTGATGATTTGATCAAAATTCTTGAGGAATTATGGTCCAAACTTGATAAAATTATACATATGAGTTTATAATGTCGATAAGGATAAAAAATTATGAAGTTTGACTGTAAATTGGGCACAATTGACTTTTTTCCCAATACAACTGATTTTTAGGTCAACTGGTCAATTGACTGAGCAAAAATGTGATCCAAGACTTGAAACTTGACATGAGAAATCTTGAGGGTCCATAATGATCCATGAAAGTTATATGAGGCATTAAAAGTTCAATATCCTTGTGCAATCTCAAACCCTAATTTCAGTCATCAGTGCTTAAGGAGGTGTCTTGAGTTGATCAACCCTAGTGCAGTCTTGAACCAAAGAAGGTCTTGTGAGAAAATACTTGATAAATGAGAGGGCATATTTTGGGGTACAACAGCTGCCCCTGTTCAACCTTCTTAAACCTGAAGAGTTGGATTGGTGGATCCGCCATTCGTGACTTGTAGGTGGAAGATGATTGGACACTAGAGTGCCCAGAAATTTACACTCGAAGATGAATTCTGAATGGGCTTATAGATGCCATTTGGAGGAATGATGGAGATTTGCTGGAGATGGTCTTATAGATTCCATCCAAGGGTGATTGTTGACAGAAAATGGACTAAGCCTGAACTTGAGTTCAACTGGAAAAGAATTAGAATAAATCTTTGGGAGCGATTTATCTGAACCAGGAGAAGTCTTATGTGTTGTTTGACTGGGAAGAATCAGAATAAATATTTGAGCGATTTATATGAACTAGAAGTGTTCCTTTTTGAAAGTATCAGGATAAATCGTTGAGGGGTTTAAACTTAACCAAAAGAGGTCTTGAATATTCTTTAACTGGAAAGAATCAGAGTAAATCTTTGTGCGATTTATCTGAACCAGAGAAAGTGTTTGCAGGAAAGAATCAGAATAAATCGTTGAGAGACTTATCTGAACCCGAAATGTTCCTTTGGAAAGTATCATGATAAATCGTTGAGGTGTTTAAACCGAACCAAAAGAAATTTTAAATATTCTTTAACTGGAAAGAATCAGAATAAATCTTTGTGTGATTTATCTGAACCAGAGAAAGCGTCTGCGGAAAAGAATCAGAATAAATCTTTGAGAGATTTATCTGAACCCGGAGTGTTCCTTTGGAAAGTACCAGGATAAACCGTTGAGGGGTTTAAATTGAACCAAAAGAGATCTTGAATATTCTTTAACTGGAAAGAATCAGAATAAATCTTTGTTCGATTTATCTGAACCAGAGAAAGCGTCTGCGGGAAAGAATCAGAATAAATTGTTGAGAGATTTATATGAACTCGAAGTGTTCCTTTGGAAAGTATCAGGATAAATCGTTGAGGGGTTTAAACTGAACCAAAAGAGGTCCTAGAAATTCTTTAACTGGGAAGAATCAGAGTAAATATTTGAGTGATTTATCTGAACCAGAGAAAGTGTCTGTGGGAAATGAATCAGAATAAATCATTGAGAGATTTAAACTAGACCCGAAGAGATTTGGAGAAGAATCAGAATAAATCGTTGAGAGATTTTTCTGAACCAGAAAAGATGTTTGCAGGAAAGAATCAGAATAAACCGTTGAGAGATTTAAACTAAACCGGCAGGGGTCTGAAAGAAATGTATTCTATGTAGATGGTTGACCAGTCCTTTTTTGGGAGTGGATCTGTATTTGACTTGTTGAAAATTTGACGATAATTTTCTGTTGATTGATCTTTCCTGAAAAGATGAAAGGTAGTTGTATGAAATATCATGATGTATGAAATGCATGGTGTAATGATGTTCTAAAAAAATGAGATTGTGTCGTATGTATTTATGCTGTCAATGTTATGACGTATGTGTTGTACCCAAAAATTTGTCCTCTCATTTTACTCAATGCATGCCCATTGGAGTCCTCAATTTGCTCAAGGTTGCCCAAGAGTGGACCAGATAAACTCTCTCCTAAGGCAATATACCTCAGATTAGGGTTTCCATTTTCATTAAGATGGGTGAACCACAAAGGCCTCATATTCTCTCCATGGTCTTAATATGTCCTCAAGACCCTACATGTCAAGTTTCATGCCTTGAACAAAGAAGTTTGCTCAGTCAACTGCTCAGATGCTTGAGAATCGACTGTATTAAGTCAAAAGTCAATTGTGACCCACATACAGTCAAAATTAAAGATTTTTGGTCAACATTGACATTTTGAAGTGGCTTTCATCATTTGATCAAGGGTTGATCATGATTCCCAAAGGAATGCTCCAAATTCATCAAACCCCAAAAGTTGCTAAATTAGGGTTTCTTAATAAAAGTCAACCAAACTTTGACCAAGCATAACTTCTACATGCTTTATCAGAAATTTTCCAGCCAAATCTCATTTTGAAGAGGATGCAATTCCCTACAACTCATCTTCAGCTCACAAGTTCAAAATATGCACCCACAAAAAGATATGAATTTCTATATTATGGGTCCTTTTGAAAAGTCAACAAAAACACCTTTTGGGTCAAAGCTTCTTACATGAACATGGAAGACTTAATTGAGATGAGACCAAAAAGGTTGCTTAGAGGACATCCAAAGCTTTCTAAAAAGTCCAAGAACACTTCTCTAGGGTTAAAATTGGAGGAGATATGCCTTGTCAAAGTTGACCTTTTTTGCAAAATTGCCAAAAGTCAAATGTGCTCAAAATTGCATTTTTTGCTAAATGGGCCTAACTTTTTTTGCTTGCACCTCAATTATAATATGGTCCACGACTCAAATATTCACCCACACATTATTTGCTTCATTTTTCAATTTATTTTTATTTTTTATTAATTAAAAATTGAATTAAATCAAGTAATTGATGAATAATATCAAAGATATGATTTAATTTGGTTTTTGGACAGGTTGGCAATCAAAAAATGCTGAATTATCAAGGCCAAAACGAATCAAGCATAATTGGTACAAGAAAGGGAAGATTTGGCTCAAAATAGCAAGTTTATATGTAGCATGAAAATCAAATCAAATCTCTTATAATTACAAAGATTCAATCCAAGTTTGTAACCCTAATTCATTCCAAGATATATATTGGACGTATAAAAAGAAAACAACAAGGTTTTGCAGTCTTGAAAAGCACAAAACAAAACGTGGATTTCTTGCAAAAAGTGGGATTCGGTTTTCAGTCTATAGGGCGATTCAAGGCAATTTGAAGCTAGCAATCTCTTTCTGGGCGTGCATAAAGCTGTTCCAATCATTCCCAAGTTATCAAACCACCAGAATCACCATCTATACATCATGGTTTGCATCCTCTGAACTCAAACTTGTTCCTCCAGTTTTACGCATTTTTAATCCAATTTGCTTGCATATACATATTTAGGATCAGGCTAGGAAACTTTTTGATAGCCTGGATTTGAGTTTTGATGCAGGAATAACTACTTGCCATAGTTAGGGTTTGTGAGCTCCAAATTGAGGAACCGTAGTGTTGGCTCCTAAATTCGACACCTTTGTTTTGTTGATGTCAGCCATTAAAGCTGAAAGATGTTTTCGATTGGCTAAGTCTGTCGAAAGGCCCGTCGAAAGATTGGCAAAGTACTTAGAAGATTTCTTCCAAGGAAGAAGGCTGGTTGCCTTCGACGTCGAAGGAGTTTCTCGTCGAAGATGTCTCTTGACGAAAGTGTTCGATGGTTCAGAGTGGAGCAGTTTGAAATTCAAGCGTTTGGAGAGAAAACGGTTTCCAGCAGTTACCACGTGCAAACGTGCAAGGATCTGGAGCGTCGAACGTGGAGAACGTGCCAAGTGTAATCATCTCGAGGCAGTGTAACTACCCGACGGTTACTTGGGATGTTTTAGTATAAATAGTAGTAGACATGTAGTTTCTCGCGTGTGTTCACAATTCTATACAAAGTCACTCATATAGATTCGAGTACCCAGCGTGTGAGAAAGAATTGTTGAGAAATGTATGTGTGAAACACCAATTTTATTTATCAAAGTCATTTACTTTTCCAGAAATTTACTTGTTTTCTCCTTTACATTCCTGTCGAAGCCTTTTACTTTAAGCCTTGTTTACTTTACCAAGTCTTTCCTTCATGCAATTTACTTGAAACCTTTTTATTTAAAGCCTTATCCAATTTAATCAAACTTCAAAATCAACCTATGTCCTAGGATCAATCTGATCGATCCTGCGAGTAACCAAATAAGTAACCATTTGGAGGATCAGCGGTTGTTTACCAAAAACCAAGGTAAACAAATTGGCACACCTAGTGGGACTGTGTGTTGATTGTTGAAAATAATCTCATCTTTTCGAGTTGTATGTTATTGAGAAGTGGTAGAATATACACTAACGATAACAATACTGCCAGAAGAAGGGAAGAGATGGCGAATCCGCCAAACACTAACGAAATCCCACAAACGAGTGTGGGAGCAACGGTTAATATGACCGTAAGTGAAGCGACAAATGTTGGTTCGACACCAGCAGTATCGGTCACAACCACGGGGCCAATAACTTCGTTAACAGGCCCCAGGATGCCTTTGGGAACCCCCCCACCAAGGGGAAATTTAGGCACAAGGCCTTTGGTTCCCCCAGGATTTATTCCATTCTATGGTATGCCAACTTCTGAATTGGCAAGCCTGACGAATGCTACGTCCACTGTTTCAGACCCTTTAGTGAGTGCCTCTTCGCCACTCCAAGGCTCTGGAGTAGGCATGGCGAATAGAAATAGGACTCAACTCTTAGGAGGAACGTCCCAAGTAGCCCATGGCCTTACAAATGCCTCGACAGCAGTCTTGAGGCAACAAATGGACGAAAGCAACCATGATATGGTGCAAATGTTGGCACAAACTTTGAGTACAGTGCTAAACCCTCTAATACAAAACACTACTCAATCGAATCAGCAAGTTACAGCGCAAATGACGCGTTTGGCTGACTTCTTTGGAGTACCCCCACCTATTCGACAGCCCCAAAGGGCGCAAATAAGGGGAAATCAGGGGATATTTTTAGAGGAAGAAACCACCATTAACCAGGCTCAACAGCCTGTCGAAGAAAACCTTAGGGCACGATTGGATCAACCTGTCGAAGAACCTAGGGTAATAACCCCAGAGGTAAGGTTAGTTAACCGAAACCAAAATGCTGACGAAGTGGTTCAGCATATCCAATACCAAAACATGGGTTTGGAAAACAATCTGGCAACCATGATCGAGAGGATCATGACTCAGAATGGGATGAACTTGGGCTTTAGAAGGCCCAACTTTACATCTCCATTGTCAGAATACGTATTACAAACGGACTTACCTCCTAGATGCAAAGTCCCCAAATTTACTAAGTTCTCTGGGGACACGACAGAATCTACTGTCGAGCATGTGGCGAGGTATTTGATCGAAGCGGGTGTTGGCTCCTAAATTCGACACCTATGCTTTGATCTATGTCAGCCATTAAAAGCTGAAAGATGCTTTCGACTGGCTGAGTCTGTCGAAGTGCCCGTCGAAAGATGGCAAAATACTTAGAAGATTTCTTCCAAGGAAGAAGGCTGGTTGCCTTCGACGTCGAAGGAGTTTTCGTCGAAGATGTCTCTTGATGAAGGTGTTCGATGGTCCAGAGTGGAGCAGTTTGAAATTCAAAGCTTTGGAGGGAAAACGGTTTCCAGCAGTTACTACGTGCAAACGTGCAAGGATCTGGAGCGTCGAGCATGGAGAACGTGCCAAGTGGCTTGATCTCGAAGCAGTGTAACTGCCCGACGGTTACTTGGAATGTTTTTGTATAAATAGGAGTAGACATGTAGTTTCTCGCGTGTGTTCACAATCATATACATAGTCACTCATTTAGATTCAAGTACCCAGTGTGAGTGAAAGAATTGTTGAGAAATGTATGTGTGAAACACCAATTTTATCAATTAAAGTCATTTACTTTTCCAGCATTTTACTTGCTTTTCTCCTTTAAATTCCTGTCAAACCTTTACTTTCAAGCCTTGTTTATTTTACCAAGTCTTTCCTTTATGCAATTTACTTGAAGTCATTTTATTTAAAGCCTTATCCACCTTAATCAAACATCAAAATCAACCTATGTCCATAGGATCAATCTGATCGATCCTGCGAGTAACCAAATAAGTAACCATTTGGAGGATCAGCGGTTGTTTACCAAAACCCAAGGTAAACAAATTGGCACACCTGGTGGGACTGTGTGTTGATTGTTGAAAATAATCTCATCTTTTCGAGTTGTATGTTATTGAGGAGTGGTAGAATATACACCAACGATAACAATACTGTCAGAAGAAGGGAAGAGATGGCGAATCCGCCAAACAATAACGAAATCCCACAAACAAGTGTGGGAGCAACGGTTAATATGACCGTAAGTGAAGCGACGAATGTTGGTTCGACACCAGCAGTGTCAGTCACAACCACGGGGCCAATAACTTCCTTAACAGGCCCCAGAATACCTTTGGGAACTCCCCCACCAAGGGGAAATATAGGCACAAGGCCTGTGGTTCCCCCAGGATTTATTCCATTCTATGGTATGCCAACTTCTGAAGTGGCAAGCCTGACGAATGCTGCGTCCACTTATTCAGACCCTTTCGTGAGTGCCTCTTCGCCACTCCAAGGCTCTGGAGTAGGCATGGCGAATAGAAATAGGACTCAACTCTTAGGAGGAACGTCCCAAGTAGCCCATGGCCTCACAAATGCCTCGACAGCAGTCTTGAGGCAACAAATGGACGAAAGCAACCATGATATGGTGCAAATGTTGGCACAAACTTTGAGTACAGTGCTAAATCCTCTAATACAAAATACTACTCAATCGAATCAGCAAGTTACAGCGCAAATGACGCGTTTGGCTGACTTCTTTGGAGCACCCCCACCTATTCGACAGCCCCAAAGGGCGCAAATAAGAGGAAATCAGGGGATATTTGTAGAGGAAGAAACTACCATTAACCAGGCTCAACAGCCTGTCGAACAACCTGTCGAAGAACCTAGGGTAATAGCCCCAGAGGTAAGGTTAGTTAACAGAAACCAAAATGCTGACGAGGTGGTTCAGCATATCCAATACCAAAACATGGGTTTGGAAAATAATCTGGCAACCATGATCGAAAGGATCATGACTCAGAATGGAATGAACATGGGCTTTTGAAGGCCCAACTTTACATCTCCATTGTCAGAGTATGTGTTACAAACAGATTTACCTCCTAGGAGCAAAGTCCCCAAATTTACTAAGTTCTCTGGGGACACGACAGAATCTACTGTCGAACATGTAGCGAGGTATTTGATCGAAGCAGGAGACATTTCGAATAACGAAAACCTAAGGATCAAATACTTCCCAAGTTCTTTAACCAAGAACGCTTTTACTTGGTTTACAACTCTTCCCCCCAATTCGATCCATCATTGGACCCAGTTGGAAAGATTGTTCCATGAACAATTCTATATGGGGCAAACCAAGATAAGCCTGAAAGAACTGGCCAGTGTGAAGAGACGTTTCACTGAACCTATAGACGAATATCTGAATAGGTTTAGGTTGCTTAAGGCGAGATGTTTTACACAAGTGCCAGAACATGAGTTGGTCGAGATAGCCGCAGGCGGTTTAGATTATTCCATTAGGAAGAAGCTAGACACCCAGTACCTAAGAGACATGGCCCAACTGGCCGATAGAGTTCGACAGGTCGAACGCCTCAAAGCTGAAAAAGCTAAGGCAACGAAAACTCACAAGAGAGAAAGAATAGCATACGTTGAGATGGATGATGAAGATCTAGAATCCTTAGACGATATTTTAGCTGTCGAAGAAGGAGAAGTCGATTTAGCAGAACTAAAACAAGGGCCTCCATACTCTTGTAAACAGTTAGTCCCCTCAAATGGAAAAAATCCCATTGGTCCAGACAGGACCAACGATAGGTTCCCAAAAAAGACTTATAGTTTTGACATCACAAAATGTGATGAAATATTCGACTTGCTAGTTAAAGATGGCCAAATGATAGTACCCCCTGGGGTAAAAGTACCTCCTCTTGATCAAAGAAAGAAGAGAGGTTTTTGCAAATATCATAATTTTCTGGGCCATAAAACTTCTCAATGTTTTCTTTTCAGGAATCTTGTGCAAGACGCTATTGAGGAAGGGAGATTAAAGTTTGCTGACAAATCCCCCATGGCTGTCGACTCCAATCCACTGAAGGCTGAAGCCCACTATGCAGAACCCTCTGAGGTGAACATGATAGAGGCAACCAGGATCCAGTCGAAGAAGCCAGGCATTAACATGGTCGAAGTCTCAAAGGACCACATCAACATGCCAATCTTTGGTAGTTTTTCTGGAAATTTATCCAGGAAGACAATTGAGGCTGTCCAGAAAGCGGTCGAGGACCCGAAGTCGAAGACTGCTGAAACACAAAAAACTGGACCAAAGCCCAGTTCCCACTTGGCCACTGTTCAAGGCCAGACGGAGAATCTGGAGACACAAATGAAGCAGTTAACTCTTGCTACTAAAGATACAATGAATATCAACATGGTTGAACTCTCTGACCCAAAAGCTTCAGAAGAGGCCATAAGGCAAGAGCAGGCTAATAAAACGGCTTTCCCTAGGGAAAACGAAAACTTGGCAGATTTTTTACAAAGATGCCAGAAAAAGAAATCAGAGGTAATGCTGTGTCCAAGATGCCGTTCAATCTTTGATAAGAAAGCTGCTGAACACATACAAGGCGTGAGAGCAGCGAACAAGAGAAGGGAGAATGCTGACCTTCGACATGATCCCATAAGGGGTTCTAATCAAGACAAGAGGCCATTGACTTTTAGGCCTCCAACAAATGTGCCAGTAGACACTTGGTACAAAACTTCTGGCCGAAAAAGGCCAAATGAAGAGAAATGGCATTCCTTCGATGTGCCAAGAGGTTCTTCTCTGACTCAAAAGAAAGAGCCTCAAGTTGCTGCACCTAAGGTTGCTCAAGTGTCCAGCAACTACAAGGGTAAAAATCCTATGTCTCGATCCCAATGGAGGAGATATCAAAGGAGGCGAAAAGCTGAAAGGGAGGCTGCCAACGAACCTAAGGCAGAAACTAGTTCGAATGTGCCTCAAAGGAAACAAAGAAAGCCTCTTGAGAGAGAACCAGTTACCAACAGGCTAGTTTGGCCTAACCAAAGTGAAGTCGAAGACGAAGACGATGCTGAGTCCGACGATACGCTGGATATAATGGTGAATATTGTTTCAGTGCTGCCCAGGGAATTCAATCGACAGGTAGAAGTCGAAGCCAGTGACTGGGAGGTGGAACAAGAAATGGCCAAACATAGGCCAGTGTGCTATTTTGTCATGGACAATGGCACTACAGAGGAACAAAATGGCTTCTTCGAGCCACCTACAGAGGCGATGAAGAATCACCTCAAGCCTTTGTTCATAAGGGCTAAGCTCGAAGAGACTACTGTGAACAAAATATTGGTCGACTGTGGGGCCACTATCAATATTATCCCTCATTCTATGCTAAGGAAGATTGGCAAAAGGGATGAAGAAATCAAACCTCACAATATGGTCCTGTCCAACTATGAGAGAGGCATTGGGACCACCATGGGAGTGATCCAGCTAGATATCAAAGTTGGGTCGATCCTTCGACCAACAATGTTCATGGTCATATCGGCCAAACCTAACTACAACCTTTTGTTAGGCCGTGAGTGGATTCATGGTGTTGGCGTTGTGCCTTCATCGATGCACCAAAGGCTGCTTCTGTGGCGTCTAGATGGGATGGTCGAAAACATAGAGGCGGATCAAAGTTACTACCTTGGCGAAGTGAATCACTTGGGTGTAACAGATTTCGACAAAAACTTGGCTCACATAGGGCCATGTCCAACTCCTAACTTCGACATGGCGCCAGCGCCAAACACCTTTTGTTCCCTATACCTGCATCCTGAGCATGGTTTCCAATGGGACAGAGAAGACTTGTCCCACATAGACTTCAGTGGGCTAACTGATATCCAACCAACTGGTTGGGGAAGTGAATTCAGTGATAATGACTGAGTCACAATCTCTGAAGCGAATTTCGGCTTATGTAGCCGAAACCAAGATGATAACGGCTCTCGAAGCCGAAGTAAAGTACATGGCCACACAGGCCAATGATCAACAATTATCTGTTGTTGGCCCAGGAAAGGATTTCGATCCAAAACCTCCTGATATCACGCCAGATGAAATGCAGGAACAGAGGCTCGACGCCATCTATGACGATGAGACTTTGGGCTTCGAAAAGGATCCCTTGGCGAATAACATTAAGATGTTAGCGCAAGACCCTTTAGAAGAAATCAACTTAGGCGAAGGATCAGAGAAGAGGCCAACTTACATCAGTGCCAAAATTGATCCAGAACTTAGGTTGGAAGTAATCCAATTGCTGAAAGAGTTTAAAGACTGTTTTGCATGGGATTATGACGAAATGCCTGGTCTCGACAGAGGATTGGTAGAACTTCAGTTGCCAATCAAACCTGGAAAGAAGCCAATCAAGCAAAATCCAAGACGCTTCGCTCCAGAAATATTGTCGAAGATCAAAACGGAGGTCGAAAGACTTCTGAAATGCAAATTCATCCGTGTTACAAGGTATGTCGAATGGATTGCAAATATTGTGCCAGTAATCAAGAAGAATGGCACATTAAGGGTGTGCATAGATTTCAGAGATTTGAATGCTGCCACCCCCAAAGATGAATATCCTATGCCTGTGGCGGAAATGCTAGTCGATTCTGCCGCTGGCTACGAATACCTGAGTATGCTCGATGGTTATTCAGGATATAATCAAATATTCATTGCTGAAGAGGATGTGTCGAAAACATCTTTTCGATGCCCTGGGGCCTTAGGCACTTACGAATGGGTAGTGATGCCTTTTGGCCTGAAGAACGCTGGGGCAACGTACCAGCGAGCAATGAACACTATCTTCCATGATTTTATTAACGCTTTTATGCAAGTTTATATTGATGATATTGTTATAAAATCTGTTTCCAGGAAGAGTCACATTGACCACCTTCGACAATCATTCGAAAGAATGAGAGAACATGGTCTGAAGATGAACCCTTTGAAGTGTGCATTCTGTGTGAAAGCTGGAGATTTCTTGGGCTTCGTTGTCCACAAGAAAGGAATCGAAATCAATCAGAACAAGACGAAGGCAATTTTGGAAGCGAAAGCGCCATCGAATAAGAAGGAATTGCAATCTCTCTTAGGCAAGATAAATTTCTTGAGAAGGTTTATATCTAACCTAAGTGGGAAAGCTCAGGCCTTTTCACCCTTACTTCGACTGAATAAAGAGGGGTTCGAATGGGGGCAAGAGCAACAAGAAGCCTTCGACAAAATCAAAGGGTACCTCACTAAGCCACCTATTTTGGTGCCTCCTTGTAGCAATAGGAGTATGAGATTGTACATAGCTGCATCTGACAAAACTCTGGGAAGTATGTTAGCCCAAGAGGATGAGAATGGAGTCGAAAGACCCATTTACTATCTCAGTCGAGTTTTGAATGATGCAGAAACTAGATATAGCGAAGTTGAAAAATTGTGTCTATGTCTGTATTTCTCTTGTACAAAGCTCAAACAATATATAAAACCAGTTGATGTTTATGTTTCGTCTCATTTTGATGTTTTCAAATATATGTTGTCGAAACCTATCTTGCATAGTCGAATTGGCAAGTGGGCATTAGCATTGACTGAATACTCCTTGACCTTTATGCCTCTTAAGGCAGTAAAAGGACAAGTGGTTGCAGACTTCATAGTCGACCACTCAATTCAAGTCGAGGATATTAATTATGTGGAGATAGAACCTTGGAAATTCTACTTCGATGGTTCCAGCCATAAAAATGGAACAGGAGTAGGAGTCTTGATTATTTCTCCAGATAAAATTCCAACAACATTCAAGTACCAAATAGAAGGTTCTTGTTCGAACAATGAGGCTGAGTATGAAGCTCTAATTACTGGCCTTGAGATATTGTTGGAATTGGGGGCAACTCGAGTCGAAATAATGGGAGACTCAGAGTTAGTCATCAAGCAAGTCACAAAGGAATATAAATGCATAAGAGAGAATCTCATTATGTACTTTGTGATAGCAAATCGTTTGTTGAAAAAATTTGAAAGTGTCAATATTCGACACATACCCAGGGTTGAAAATCAAATAGCCAATGACTTGGCACAGATTGCATCTGGGTATAAAATTTCAAAAACGAGATTACAAAGAGCAATCGAAGTTCGAGAGAAGATAAGAGCAACTTGTCTATCACCAACAGACTTAGAGTCGACGAGACTAGGATATGCTGATCACAGTAACTTCGAGATTTCGTTCATTGATAACTTGTCAGAGCAAGATTGGAGGAAACCCATTGTGGACTATCTTCAAAATCCAGGAGCTTCGACAGAACGAAAAACAAAATACAGGGCGTTGAGTTATGTACTCATGGGAAATGAGTTATTCAAGAAGACGCCTGAAGGGGTGTTGCTGAAATGTTTAAGTGAAACTGAAGCATACATAGCCCTTTCGACTACGCATGCTGGGGCATGTGGGGCTCACCAAGCAGGCCATAAGATGAAATGGTTGTTGTTTCGACAAGGACTATATTGGCCCACTATGCTGAAAGATTGTGTTGAGTTCGCCAAAGGTTGCCAAGAGTGTCAAGTTCATACAGGCATCCAGCATGTACCAGCAAGCGAACTTCACTCGATAGTGAAGCCTTGGCCCTTTAGAGGATGGGCGTTGGATCTTATTGGAGAGATTCGACCAGCATCATCAAAGAGTCAGAAATACATATTGGTAGGCATTGATTATTTTACTAAGTGGATCGAAGCAATCCCTTTAGTCAATGTGGACCAAGAAAATTTCATTGAATTTATTCAAAAGAACATTATCTTTAGATATGGAATTCCTGAGACAATAACAACTGATCAAGGTTCAGTTTTCACTGGTCGAAAGATGCAGGAATTTGCTCAGGAAACAGGTTTCAAACTCCTAACATCCACGCCTTACTATGCACAGGCGAATGGTCAAGTCGAAGCAGCTAACAAAGTGGTGATTGGCTTGATAAAGAAACATGTTGGGAAGAAACCAAAGAATTGGCATAAGACGTTGGACCAGATTCTATGGGCTTGTCGAACGTCCCCAAAAGAAGCTACTGGTACAACACCATATAGGCTAACTTTTGGCCATGATGCAGTATTGCCAGCAGAAATTTGTCTTCAATCTGCAAGAGTTCAGAGGCATTATGATATTCCTTCTGAGGTTTATTGGAATATGATGTTAGATGAACTGGTGGATTTAGACGAAGAGAGATTACACGCTCTCGATTTACTTAGGCTTCAGAAGAAAAGAGTAGAAGACTCTTATAATAGAAAGGTAAAACCTAAGGTATTTTTGCCTGAAGAACTAGTTTGGAAGGTAATTCTTCCCATGGATCGACGGGATCGAAGCATGGGGAAATGGTCACCCAAATGGGAAGGACCCTTCAGAGTTATCCAGACTTTTCTGGTGGAGCCTATGAAGTCGAAGAGATAAGTGGAGATAAAAGGCTCTTGAGAGTAAATGGTAAATATTTGAAAAAATACAAGCCTATACTTCAAGAGATAAAAATAAAATAATAAAAGAACAAGCTAAATTAACCATAAAATGCCAAAATGGAAATTTTTATTAATTTCAGCCAAGATGGCAATTGTTGTCGAAAACGATTACAGAAGATGGTTACAAAAGAGAATCAATCAAAAGGTAAGAGAGTTCTTGAGTCGAAGATACTTGGCATACTGCAGCTCCAACCTCTTTTTGCACCAAGAGTTTTCCTGTACTAGCTTGGCAATTTGAGCGTCGAGGCTTTGGGCCCTCTCAGCGAATTCCAGGCCTTGCTTGATCTCAGTCTGGCTCTCAGTGTCTGAGATGGTCGAAAGAATTTCCTCCTGGAGTACAGTGTTGGCGTTTATCTTCACCTCTATCTCTGCGATTTGTGCTCGGAAGGAGTCATTCTCTCGCTCAATGGCATCGACTCTTTCCTGTGCAGACGCTTTTTGTTTCGACAACTCGGCAATTCGAGAAGTCGAATCTGAGACAGCAGTCCACGCAGATGAGCTTTTGCCATGCAGCACTTCGAGCTGACTGTTAAAACCTCGTTGGCGCCTGTAATCCGCTGAAACTTGATCAATCATAGAATGTAATTCCATGATCAAGTCTGAGATTTCTGGGGCTACAGCTTCGAAGTCAACAGCATTCAAGACCTCCTTTAAGCATGATGGAGCAGTGGGGTCCCCCTCTAAAGTCTTCATCAAATCCCTCTTGAAGAACTGGGCCTTAACCTTCGCCAACGCATCATCAAGAGGAGAAGTTTCAGTAGACTTCCCCGACAGGGTAGGAATTTCCTGACTAGTGTCAGATGAACTCTTACTCTCGATGATTGCATTGAGGTAGCTGACAGGGTCAGTTTGTTTCAAGATTTCCAAGTCTTCTTTTGACCTGTGCTTTGAGGAGGTAACCCTTGCCATAGTGTTATCTTGGGTTTGAGGTTCTTGAATGCTAAGTGCCTCGACCAGTTGTTCTTCGACTTGGACTGAGGCGGTACCAGCGTCGACTTGTGGTTCTTCGTTAGCATCATCCTAGGGTCCTTCGCCAGCGTCATTTTGTGGCTCTTCGCTAGCGTCACCCTGGTGTCCTTCGCCAGTACCACCTTGGTGCTCTTCGTCAACAGCATCTTGATTCTCTTCGCCATTGCCTTGGTCTCTTCCTTCAGGATTCTCTTCTGATGACAAATCCACCACCTGAACTGTTTCTGGTTGTGGTTCCTCCACTGGCTGTTGTTCCTCCATCATAGGTTCTTCTGTTGTTTTCTCCACTGTTTCAGCATTGGCTTCATTCTCAGTATGGGCTTCGTCATTGCCCAAGTCTTTTTCCTGAGGCCTGCTAAGGTCAGCAGATTCCAACGTTTCTGAAGTCCTTGGTGGAGAACTTTCAGTAGTGTCCTGAAAAAGAGAAAGAAGACAAATCTTCAGATGTCGAAAGAGACACAATCGAATACTGGTATCTATGCCTAAGTTATGAAAAGGGTCCAATAGATTACCTGTGGATTAACTTCAGCCCCAGGGCTGGAATTGTCACTCTCGACAGGTTTGTTAAGAAGAACGTTCAGTTCCTCCTCAGTTGGCTCCTCGATGATTACTGGAGGTGGCCTAGGTTTTCTCACAGCAACCTTTATTCTGACGGTTCGACCTTCAGGAGCAGGAGCAGGAACAGAAACGTCCTTCGTTAACTTTCGCCTCTTTAAGGGAGCAGGAGGGGAATCACTTTCGTCATCACTCCCCGATTCGACCACCAACGCTGCCCTTTTCTTGGGCGAAGGGGCCTAGAAAACCAACAGGAATTCGATTGAATAATTGCATCGAAAATCAAAAATCGAAAGCCAGAAGAAAACTGAAGAAAATCTGGTTACCGATGCAGGAGGCCTCCTCGAAGAGCCTTCCCCTTGTTGGTTGCCTGTTGTCTTCACCGGCGCTATAGTCTTCGCCGGCGGTGGGGGTTTTGTTGAAGGGACTCCTCCTTGTGGGCCTTCTGTAGCCTTCTTGGCTAGAGGTTTTCGAACAACTGAAAGCAAAAGAAAAGGTTAACAGGCTAGCAGTCGAAGAGAAAGACAAAAAGTAATGTGAGAGAATGAACTTACATTTCTTGACCTTGTCCAACACAAGGACAAAAGACTTCTGCAACTCAGCCATGAAGTCCTTCTCGTCGAAGAAGTACTCAGCATAATAGCTTCTCCACCACTCCTCGAAGGATGGTGAGCAAAGGAAATTAAGCTGGTAGTCAAACAGCGAGAGGATTGTTCGACCAGCATATCTTCCGATATGCTTGATGGCAGCTTCTTCTGTATAATCGTTGCAGAAGTACAACATTGACTTCTCTCTTTGAAAAATAGGAGAAGGCAGGGTTTGGATAATACCAAACTGGCGAGATACCAGATTTGGTTGATAGGCAAGCAGACTCAGATGAGTCTTAGAACTCTTAAATCGAAGAGGCATAATCCTTGGTGTAAGGAATGCCTCCCACAGTATGGTGTGCTCATCAACATTGGGACCACTCGACTCTTTTGGGTGTGGCCTTGTGAACCATGCTGGCCCCACTCTCCGTTGAGCAAATGGAGCCATAGTTGAAATAAATTCCTTCCTTCGAGCGAACATGAGAACGAAGTTAGTGAAGGTTTGTTGGAACTCTAACCCATCTTCCACAGGTGTTAGCAGAGCCAGCCTGATGCCTTCGACTCGCCTGTTTGCTATTGCTGGCGCCTGTTCATTTATCTGAGCCTTCTTGGGCAAGAAAGATTCGAAAGTGACGTTGAGCCACAGTTGAAGTAACCAGAAAGGCCCAGCGAGTAGCAAACTGGCCCTATCTTCGACATGTTTCAGAAGAGTGGCCCCATTGCTGATCGAGTCATAAAGACTGGCCAGAATCAGTTCTGCCAGACAGATGTTCTGGCGGTGATGCAGTTGGGTAGCAAGAGTGACCATCTTTTTGGTCACTTGTAGAGACTTCGAACAAAACACAAAGCGAGTTAGCCATAAGGCTAGAAACGCTATGTGTTCGACATCCGACACTGCGTCTGTCGACCTGTCGTGATAATGGTTGATAAAGGTGGTGTATGTTGGCTTGGTCTCAGAGAAGCCAATTTGGTCCTCCGACATCTCTTCCGGGTCGAAGTAATCTCCGGTTGGTCGAAGGCCAGTAATAGCTGCTACGTCGAAGAGTGTGGGGGTTAACATCCCGCATGGAAGGTGAAAAGTGAAGTGAGAGTAGTCCCAGAACAACAGTGAAGCTATCAGCATCTCTGGGGAGTAGTTCAAGCCTGTCTTCGACAGCATCACTAGGTCGAAGATTCCCATTTCCTTCCAGACTGGAGTTTGATGCTTCTCCAACTTTGTTAGCCAAGCAACATAGTCGGAGGTCAGATTAGGGCAAGACCTGAAGACCCTAACACTTCTGTTGAAGAAGCGGAGGTCGATTTTTTCGCGTGTAGGGTCTTCGTTGTCTTCAGCGTCCTTCTTGGCGCATGCTACTGGCTTGAGTTTCTCGACGATTGGGAAATAGCTCTTGATCTTCAGAGCTTCAGAGATGCTAGGATTCATGGGGCCAGACATTGCGAAGATCTGGTTGGAGTATCCAACCGGGATCATCAAGTGGCGCGAGTAAGCATCGCGAACGGAGATGTCAGAAGGTTCAGGAACCCTTCGTTTCCCTGTAGAGTTTACTACCGGAGCAGTAACGAAGACCTTGGGTTTAACATGTCGTTCAGTTGGTGCGTTAACCTTGGGAGCAGTAGAAGCAGAGGCCATTGTTGAGGATGAAGATGAAGTGAAAGAGGGAGAGTTTTCTGCAAAGAGAGCAAGCTTGTACGAAAACAAGGAAGTTTGAAGGCTAGTTTGCGTAAAAAGTCCCACAATGGGATATTCACTACTATTTATAGTAGTGGGAAAAATCTCCAATAACGAGGACATTAAATGTCATTTAATGCTGCAGGAATTAGTGGGACGCGTGGCAGCATCCTGTTGTTTTGGCCGTTTCTGCAGAAGTGGAGAGATGCAGCGTGCGTCCTCGTTTTTGAGAATTTGTCATAATGACAAATTCTGAAGTGACGTTTGGTACTGCACGCCGTACTGAAAGTGACGTCCTAGGATCAAATCAATGATGGTTTCTTGGGATTGCCAATAGTTGGTAAAAAGCAACAAAAAGTGCACAAGTGAACTTGTGACTAAGCGTGGAAAAAAAGGTGTCGAATGGCGTTTTCAAAGAATGCCTTTTTCTTTCAGAGTCGAAATAAGGCATTCTTGGGGGGCAATTTGTTGGCTCCTAAATTCGACACCTATGCTTTGATCTATGTCAGCCATTAAAAGCTGAAAGATGCTTTCGACTGGCTGAGTCTGTCGAAGTGCCCGTCGAAAGATGGCAAAATACTTAGAAGATTTCTTCCAAGGAAGAAGGCTGGTTGCCTTCGACGTCGAAGGAGTTTTCGTCGAAGATGTCTCTTGATGAAGGTGTTCGATGGTCCAGAGTGGAGCAGTTTGAAATTCAAAGCTTTGGAGGGAAAACGGTTTCCAGCAGTTACTACGTGCAAACGTGCAAGGATCTGGAGCGTCGAGCATGGAGAACGTGCCAAGTGGCTTGATCTCGAAGCAGTGTAACTGCCCGACGGTTACTTGGAATGTTTTTGTATAAATAGGAGTAGACATGTAGTTTCTCGCGTGTGTTCACAATCATATACATAGTCACTCATTTAGATTCAAGTACCCAGTGTGAGCGAAAGAATTGTTGAGAAATGTATGTGTGAAACACCAATTTTATCAATTAAAGTCATTTACTTTTCCAGCATTTTACTTGCTTTTCTCCTTTAAATTCCTGTCGAACCTTTACTTTCAAGCCTTGTTTATTTTACCAAGTCTTTCCTTTATGCAATTTACTTGAAGTCATTTTATTTAAAGCCTTATCCACCTTAATCAAACTTCAAAATCAACCTATGTCCATAGGATCAATCTGATCGATCCTGCGAGTAACCAAATAAGTAACCATTTGGAGGATCAGCGGTTGTTTACCAAAACCCAAGGTAAACAGCGGGTGACATTTCGAATAACGAAAACCTAAGGATCAAGTACTTCCCAAGTTCTTTAACAAAGAACGCTTTTACTTGGTTTACAACTCTCCCCCCCAATTCGATCCATCATTGGACCCAGTTGGAGAGATTGTTCCATGAACAATTCTACATGGGGCAAACCAAGATAAGCCTGAAAGAACTGGCCAGTGTGAAGAGACGTTTCACTGAACCTATAGACGAATATCTGAATAGGTTTAGGTTGCTCAAGGCGAGATGTTTTACACAAGTGCCAGAACATGAGTTGGTCGAAATAGCCGCGGGCGGTTTAGATTATTCCATTAGGAAGAAGCTAGACACCCAGTACCTAAGAGACATGGCCCAACTGGCCGATAGAGTTCGACAGGTAGAACGCCTCAAAGCTGAAAAAGCTAAGGCAACGAAAACTCACAAGAGAGAAAGGATAGCGTACGTTGAGATGGATGACGAAGATCTAGAATCCTTCGACGATACCTTAACTGTCGAAGAAGGAGAAGTCGATTTAGCAGAACTGAAACAAGGGCCACCATACTCTTGTAAACTGTTAGTCCCCTCAAATGGGAAAAATCCCATTGGTCCATAAAGGACCAACGATAGGTTCCCTAAAAAGACTTATAGTTTTGACATCACAAAATGTGATGAAATATTCGACTTGCTAGTTAAAGATGGCCAAATGATAGTACCCCCAGGGGTAAAAGTTCCTCCTCTTGATCAAAGAAAGAAGAGAGGTTTTTGCAAATATCATAATTTTTTGGGCCATAAAACTTCTCAATGTTTTCTTTTCAGGAATCTTGTGCAAGACGCTATCGAAGAAGGGAGATTAAAGTTTGCTGACAAATCCCCCATGGCTGTCGACTCCAATCCATTGAAGGCTGAAGCCCACTATGCTGAACCCTCTGAGGTGAATGTGATAGAGGCAACCAGGGTCCAGTCGAAGAAGCCAGGAATTACCATGGTCGAAGTCTCAAAGGACCACATCAACATGCCAATCTTTGGCAGTTTTTCTGGAAATTTATCCAGGAAGACAATTGAAGCTGTCCAGAAAGCGGTCGAGAACCCGAAGTCGGAGACCGCTGAAGCACAAAAAACTGGATCAAAACCCAGTTCCCACTTGGCCACTGTTCAAGGCCAGACGGAGAATCTGGAGAAACAAATGAAGCAGTTAACTCTTGCTAACAAAGATACAATGAATATCAACATGGTCGAACTTTCTGACCCAAAAGCATCAGAAGAGGCCATGAGGCAAGAGCAAGCTAATAAGACTGCTTTCCCTCGGGAAAACGAAAACTTGGCAGATTTTCTACAAAGATGCCAGAAAAAGAAATCAGAGGTGATGCTGTGTCCAAGATGCAGTTCGATCTTTGATAAAAAAGCTGCTGAGCACATTCAAGGCGTAAGAGCAGCGAATAAAAGAAGGGAGAATGTTGACCTTCGACATGATCCCAGAAGGGGTTCTAACCAAGACAAGAGGCCATTGACTTTTAGGCCTCCAACAAATGTGCCAGTAGACACTTGGTACAAAACCTCTGGCCGGAAAAGGCCAAGTGAGGAGAAATGGCATTCTTTCGATGTGCCAAGAGGTTCCTCCTTGACTCAAAAGAAAGAGCCTCAAGTTGCTGCACCTAAGGTTGCACAAGTGTCCAGCAACTACAAAGGTAAAAATCCTATGTCTCGATCCCAATGGAGGAGATATCAAAGGAGACGAAAAGCTGAAAGGGAGGCTGCCAACGAACCTAAGGCAGAAACTAGTTCGAATGTTCCTTAAAGGAAACAAAGGAAGCCTCTAGAGAGAGAGCCAGTAACCAACAGGCTAGTTTGGCCTAACCAAAGTGAAGTCGAAGACGAAGACGATGCTGAGTCTGATGATACTTTGGACATAATGGTGAATATCGTTTCAGTGCTGCCCAGAGAATTCAATCGACAGGTAGAAGTCGAAGCAAGTGACTGGGAAGTGGAGCAAGAAATGGCCAAACATAGGCCAGTGTGCTATTTTGTCATGGACAATGGCACTACTGAGGAACAAAATGGCTTCTTCGAGCCACCAACAGAGGCAATGAAAAATCACCTCAAGCCTTTATTCATAAGGGCTAAACTCGAAGAAACTACTGTGAATAAAATATTGGTCGATTTTGGGGCAACCATCAATATTATCCCTCACTCTATGCTAAGGAAAATTGGCAAAAGGGATGAGGAAATTAAGCCTCACAACATGGTCTTGTCGAACTATGAGGGCGGCATAGGGACCACCATGGGAGTAATCCAGCTAGACATCAAAGTAGGGTCGATCCTTCGACCAACGATGTTTATGGTCATATCGGCCAAACCTAACTACAATCTTTTGTTAGGCCGTGAATGGATTCATGGTGTTGGCGCTGTGCCTTCATCAATGCACCAAAGGCTGCTGCTATGGCGTCCAGATGGGATGGTCAAAAACATAGAGGCAGATCAAAGCTACTACCTTGGCGAAGTGAATCACTTGGGTGTGGCAGATTTCGACAAAAATTTGGCTCACATAGGGCCATGTCCAACACCTGACTTCGACATGGCGCCAGCGCCAAACACTTTTTGTTCCCTATACCTGCATCCTGAGCATGGTTTCCAATGGGACAGAGAAGACTTGTCCCACATAGACTTCAGTGGGTTAACTGATATCCAACCAACTGGTTGGGGAAGTGAATTCAGTGATAATGACTGAGTCACAATCTCTGAAGCGAATTTCGGCTTATGTGGCCGAAACCAAGATGATAACGGCTCTCGAAGCCGAAGTAAAGTACATGGCCACACAGGCCAACGATCAACAATTATCTGCTGTAGGCCCAGGAAAGGATTTCGATCCAAAACCTCCTGATATCATGCCAGAAGAAATGCAGGAACAGAGGCTCGACGCCATCTATGACGATGAGCCTTTGGGCTTCGAAAAGGATCCCTTGGCGAACAACATTAAAATGTTAGCACAAGACCCTTTAGAAGAAATCAACTTAGGCGAAGGATCAGAGAAAAGGCCAACTTACATCAGCGCCAAAATCGATCCAGAACTTAGGTTGGAAGTAATCCAATTGCTGAAAGAGTTTAAAGACTGTTTTGCATGGGATTATGACGAAATGCCTGGTCTCGACAGAGGATTGGTAGAACTTCAGTTGCCAATCAAACCTGGGAAGAAGCCAATCAAGCAAAATCCAAGGCGCTTCGCTCCTGAAATACTGTCGAAGATCAAAACGGAGGTCGAAAGACTTCTGAAATGCAAATTCATCCGTGTTACAAGGTATGTCGAATGGATTGCAAATATTGTGCCAGTAATTAAGAAAAATGGTACGTTAAGGGTGTGCATAGATTTCAGAGATTTGAATGCTGCCACCCCCAAAGATGAATATCCTATGCCTGTGGCGGAAATGCTAGTCGATTCTGCCGCTGGTTATCAATACCTGAGTATGCTCGATGGTTATTCAGGATATAATCAAATATTCATTGCTGAAGAGGATGTGTCGAAAACAGCTTTTCGATGCCCTGGGGCCTTAGGCACTTACGAATGGGTAGTGATGCCTTTTGGCCTAAAAAACGCTGGGGCAACGTACCAGCGAGCAATGAATACTATCTTCCATGATTTTATTAACACTTTTATGCAAGTATATATTGATGATATTGTTATAAAATCTGTTTCCAGGAAGAATCATATTGACCACCTTCGACAATCATTCGAAAGAATGAGAGAACATGGTCTGAAGATGAACCCTTTGAAGTGTGCGTTCTGCGTGAAAGCTGGAGATTTCTTGGGCTTCGTTGTCCACAAGAAGGGAATCGAAATCAACCAGAACAAGACGAAGGCAATTCTGGAAGCGAAAGCGCCATCGAATAAGAAGGAATTGCAATCTCTCTTAGGCAAGATAAATTTCTTAAGGAGGTTTATATCTAATCTAAGTGGGAAAGCTCAGGCCTTTTCACCCTTACTTCGACTGAACAAAGAGGGGTTCGAATGGGGGCAAGAGAAACAAGAAGCCTTCGACAAAATCAAAGGGTACCTCACTAAGCCACCTATTCTGGTGCCTCCTTGTAGCAATAGGAGTATGAGATTGTACATAGCTGCATCCGACAAAACTCTGGGAAGTATGTTAGCCCAAGAGGATGAGAATGGAGTCGAAAGACCCATTTATTATCTCAGTCGAGTTTTGAATGATGCAGAAACTAGATATAGCGAAGTTGAAAAATTGTGTCTATGTCTGTATTTTTCTTGTACAAAACTCAAGCAATATATAAAACCAGTTGATGTTTATGTTTCGTCTCATTTTGATGTTTTCAAATATATGTTGTCGAAACCTATCTTGCATAGTCGAATTGGCAAGTGGGCATTAGCATTAACTGAATACTCCTTGACCTTTATGCCTCTTAAGGCAGTAAAAGGACAAGTGGTGGCAGACTTTATAGTCGACCACTCAATTCAAGTCGAGGATATTAATTATGTGGAGATAGAGCCTTGGAAATTCTACTTCGATGGTTCCAGCCATAAAGATGGAACAGGGGTAGGAGTCTTGATTATTTCTCCAGATAAAATTCCAACAACATTCAAGTACAAAATATCAGGTTCTTGTTCGAACAATGAGGCTGAGTATGAAGCTCTAATTACTGGCCTTGAGATATTGTTGGAATTGGGGGCAACTCGAGTCGAAATAATGGGAGACTCAGAGTTAGTCATTAAGCAAGTCACAAAGGAATATAAATGCATAAGAGAAAATCTCATTATGTACTTTGTGATAGCAAATCGTTTATTGAAAAAGTTTGAAGCGGTCAATATTCGACACATACCCAGAGTCGAAAATCAAATAGCCAATGACTTGGCACAAATTGCATCTGGGTATAAGATTTCAAAAACGAGATTACAAAGAGCAATCGAAGTTCGAGAAAAGATAAAAGCAACTTGTCTATCACCAACAGATTTGGAATCGACGAGACTAGGATATGCTGATCACAGTAACTTCGAGATTTCGTTCATTGATAATTTGTCAGAGCAAGATTGGAGGAAGCCCATTGTGGACTATCTTCAAAATCCAGGAGCTTCGAAAGAACGAAAAACAAAATTCAGGGCGTTAAGTTATGTACTCATGGGTAATGAGTTATTCAAGAAGACGCCTGAAGGGGTGTTGCTGAAATGTTTAAGTGAAACTGAAGCATACATAGCCCTTTCGACGACGCATGCTGGGGCATGTGGGGCTCACCAAGCAGGCCATAAGATGAAATGGTTGTTGTTTCGACAAGGACTATATTGGCCCACTATGCTGAAAGATTGTGTTGAGTTTGCCAAGGGTTGTCAAGAGTGTCAAGTTCATACAGGCATCCAACATGTACCAGCAAGCGAACTTCACTCGATAGTGAAGCCTTGGCCCTTTAGAGGATGGGCGTTGGATCTCATTGGAGAGATTCGACCAGCATTATCAAAGAGTCAGAAATACATATTGGTAGGCATTGATTATTTTACTAAGTGGATCGAAGTTGTCCCTTTAGTCAATGTAGACCAAGAAAATGTCATTGAATTTATTCAAAAGAACATTATCTTTAGATTTGGAATCCCTGAGACGATAACAACTGATCAAGGGTCAGTTTTCACTGGTCGAAAGATGCAGGAATTTGCTCAGGAAACAGGTTTCAAACTCCTAACATCCACGCCTTATTATGCACAGGCGAATGGTCAAGTCGAAGCAGCTAACAAAGTGGTGATTGGCTTGATAAAGAAACATGTTGGGAAGAAACCAAAGAATTGGCATAAGACGTTAGACCAGATTCTGTGGGCTTGTCGAACGTCCCCAAAAGAAGCCACTGGTACAACACCGTATAGGCTAACTTTTGGCCATGATGCAGTGTTGCCAGCAGAGATTTGTCTTCAATCTGCAAGGGTTCAGAGGCATTATGATATTCCTTCTGAAGTCTATTGGAACATGATGTTAGACGAACTGGTGGATTTAGACGAAGAGAGATTACGCGCTCTCGACCTACTCAGGCTTCAGAAGAAAAGAGTAGAAGACTCTTATAATAGAAAGGTAAAACCTAAGGTATTTTTGCCTGAAGAACTAGTTTGGAAGGTAATTCTTCCCATGGATCGAAGAGATCGAAGCATGGGGAAATGGTCACCCAAGTGGGAAGGACCCTTCAAAGTTATCCAAACTTTTTCTGGTGGAGCCTATGAAGTCGAAGAGTTAGGTGGAGATAAAAGGATCTTGAGAGTAAATGGTAAATATTTGAAAAAATACAAACCTATACTTCAAGAGATAAAAATAAAATAATAAAAGAACAAGACTAAATTAACCATAAAAATGCCAAAATGGAAATTTTATAAATTTCAGCCAAGATGGCAATTGTTGTCGAATATGGATTACAAAGTATGGTTACAAAAGAGAATCAATCAAAAGGGAAGAGAGTCCTTGAATCGAAGATACTTGGCTTGCTGCAGCTCCAACCTTTTCTTGCACCAGGCGTTCTCCTGCACTAGTTTGGCAATCTGAGCGTCGAGGCTTTGGGCCCTCTCAGCGAATTCCAGGCCTTGTTTGATCTCAGTTTGGCTTTCGGTGTCTGAGATGGTCGAAAGAAGTTCCTCCTTGCGTACAATATTGGCGTTTATCTTCGCCTCTATTTCTTCGATTTGTGCCCGGAAGGAAGCGTTCTCTCGATCAATGGCATCGACTTCCTCTTGCGTAGATGCTTTTTGTTTTGACAACTCCGCAATTCGAGAAGTCGAATCTGAGACAGCAGTCCACGCAGAGGAGCTTTTGCCATACAACACCTCAAGCTGACTGTTAAACCCCCTTTGGGGCTACAGCTTCAAAGTCGACAGCATTCAAGACATCCTTCAAGCATGATGGAGCAGTGGGGTCACCCTCTAAAGTCTTCATCAAGTCCCTCTTGAAGAACTGGGCCTTAACCTTCGCCAAAGCATCATCAAGGGGAGAAGTTTCAGAAGACTTCCCCGACAGGGTAGGAACTTCCTGACTAGCGTCAGACGAACTCTTGCTCTCGATGATTGCGTTGAGGTAGCTAACAGGGTCAGTTTGTTTCAAGAGTTCCAAGTCCTCTTTAGACCTGTGCTTCGTTGAGGTAACCCTTGCAACAGCATTATCTTGGGTTTGAGGTTGTTGAGTGTTAGGTGCCTCGATTGGTTGCTCTTCGACTCGGACTGGGGCAGTACCAGCGTCGACTTGTGGTTCTTCGCTAGCATCACCCTGGTGCCCTTCGCCAGCGTCATCTTGTTGCTCTTCGCTAGCGTCACCATGGTGTCCTTCGCCAGTACCACCTTGGTTTTCTTCGTCAGCAGCATCTTGATTTTCTTCGCCAGCATTACCTTGGTCCCTTTCTTCATGATTCTCTTCTGACAGATCCACCACCTGAACCGCTTCTGGCTGTGGTTCCTCCGTTTGAGGCTCCTCCGCTGGTTTTTCTACTGTTTCAGCATTGGCCTCATTCTCAGTATGGGCTTCGTCATTTCCCAAGCCTTTTTCCTGAGGCCTGCTAAGTTCAGCAGATTCCAGCGTTTCAGAGGTCCTTGGCGGAGAACTTTCAATAGTGTCCTGAAAAAGGAAAGAAGACAAATCTTCAGAGATCGAAAGAGACACAATCGAATATGGGTATCTAACCTAAATTATAAAAAGGTCTAAGGGATTACCTGTGGATTAGCTTCAGCCCCAGGGCTGGAATTGTCGCTTTCGACAGGCTTGTTAAGAAGAATGTTTAGTTCCTCCTCAGTTGGCTCCTCAATGATCACTGGAGGTGGCCTAGGCTTTCTCACAGCAAATTTTATTCTGACGGTTCGACCTTCAGGAGCAGGAGCAGGAACAGGAGCATCCTTCGTCAACTTTCGCCTTTTTAAGGGGGCAGGTGGAGAATCGCTTTCTTCATCGCTCCCAGATTCGACCACCAGTGCTAGCCGTTTCTTGGGCGAAGGTGCCTAGAAGACCAATAGGAATTCGATTTAATAATTGCATCGAAAGTGAAAAGTCGAAAGCCAGGAAAAAATGATGAAAGTCTGGTTACCGATATAGAAGGCTTCTTCGAAGAGCCTTCCCCCTGTTGGTTGCTTATGGTCTTCGCCGGCGCTGTAGTCTTCACCGGCGGTGGAGGTTTTGTTGAAGGGCCTCCTCCCTGTTGGCCTTCTGTAGCCTTCTTGGCTACAGGCTTTCGAACAACTGAAAGCAAATAAAAGTTAACAGACTAGCAGTCGAAGAGAAAGACAAAAAGTAATGTGAGAGAATGAACTTACATTTCTTTATTTTGTCCAACACAAGGACAAAAGACTTCTGCAGCTCATCCATGAAGTCCTTCTCGTCGAAGAAGTACTCAGCATAATAGCTTCTCCACCACTCCTCGAAGGATGGTGAACAAAGAAAATTAAGCTGGTAGTCAAACAACGAGAGAACTGTTCGACCAGCATATCTTCCGATATGCTTGATGGCAGCTTCTTCTGTGTAATCATTGCAGAAGTACAGCATGGACTTCTCTCTTTGAAAAATCGGAGAAGGTAGGGTTTGGATAATACCAAACTGGCGAGATACCAGATTTGGTTGGTAGGCAATCAGACTCAAATGAGTCTTGGAACTCTTGAATCGAAGAGGCATGATCCTTGGTGTAAGGAACGCCTCCCACAGTATTGTGTGTTCGTCGACATTGGGACCACTCGACGCCTTTGGATGTGGCCTTGTGAACCATGCTGGGCCTACCTGCCGTCGAGCAAATGGAGCCATAGTTGAAACAAACTCCTTCCTTCGAGCAAACATTTGAACGAAGTTGGTGAAGGTTTGCTGAAACTCCAGTCCATCTTCCATAGGTGTCAGCAGAGCCAGCCTGGTTCCTTCGACGCGTCTATTCGCTATCGCTGGAGCCTGTTCATTTATCTGAACCTTCTTAGGCAAGAAAGATTCGAAAGTGGCGTTGAGCCACAGTTGGAGCAGCCAAAAAGGCCTAGCAAGTAGCAAACTGGCCCTGTCCTCGATATGTTTCAGAAGAGTTGCCCCATTGCTGATCGAATCATAGAGGCTAGCCAGAATCAGTTCAGCCAAACAGATGTTTTGGCGATGATGCAGTTGAGTAGCAAGAGTGACCATCTTTTTGGTCACCTGTAAAGACTTCGAGCAAAATACAAAGCGAGTCAGCCATAAGGCTAGAAACGCTATGTGTTCGACATCCGACACAGCATCTGTCGACCTGTCATGATAATGGTTGATGAAAGTGGTGTATGTTGGTTTGGTCTCAGAGAAGCCAATTTGGTCCTCCGACATCTCCTCCGGATCGAAGTAATCCCCGGTGGGTCGAAGGCCAGTAATAGCGGCCACATCGAAGAGTGTGGGGGTTAGCATCCCACAGGGAAGATGGAAAGTAAAGTGGGAGTAGTCCCAGAACAGCATAGAAGCTATCAGCATCTCCGGGGAATAGTTCAAACCTGTCTTCGACAGCATCACTAGGTCGAAGATCCCCATATCCTTCCAGATCGAAGTTTGGTGCTTCTCCATCTTTACTAGCCAAGCAACGTAATCTGGGGTAAGGTTAGGGCAAGACCTGAAGGCCCTAACACCTCTGTTGAAGAAGCGGAGGTCGATTTTTTCATGTGCAGGGTCTTCATTGTCTTCTGCGTCTTTCTTGGCGCATGCGACTGGTTTGAGTTTCTCGACTATCGGGAAATAGCTCTTGATCTTCAGAGCCTCAGAGATACTTGGATTCATGGGGCCAGACATTGCAAAGATCTGGTTGGAGTATCCAACCGGGATCATCAAGTGGCGCGAGTAAGCATCGCGAACGGCGATGTCAGAGGGTTCAGGAACCCTTCGTTTGCCTGTAGAATTTACTACCGGTACAGTGACGAAAACCTTGGGTTTAGCATGTTCAGTTGGTGCGTTAGTACTAGGAGCAGTAGAACCAGATGCCATGGATTAGTGTTGAGTTTGAAATGAGGTTGAAGATGGAGTGAAAGAGGAAGAGTTTCTGCAAAGATAACAAGCTTGTATGAAAACGGAGAAGTTTGAAAGGCTAGATGGCGTAAAAAGTCCCACAATGGGGTACTTACTACTATTTATAGTAGTGGGGAAAAATCCCCAATAACGAGGACATTAAATGCCATTTAATGCTGCAGGAGTTAGTGGGACGCGTGGCAGCCCCCTGTTGTTTTAGCCGTTTCTGCAGAAATAGAGGGACGCAGCGTGCGTCCTCGTTTTTGGGAATTGTCATAATGACAAATTCTGAAATGACGTTTGGTACTGCACGCCGTACTGAAAGTGACGTCCTAGGTACGGAACAATGATGGTTTTCTTGGGATTGCCACTAGTTGGTAGAAAACAACAAAAAGTGCACAAGTTAATTTATGACTAAGCGTGAAAAGACAAGTGTCGAATGGCGTTTCAAAGAATGCCTTTTTCTGTCAGAGTCGAAATAAGGCATTCTTGGGGGGCAATTTGTTGGCTCCTAAATTCGACACCTTTGTTTTGTTGATGTCAGCCATTAAAGCTGAAAGATGTTTTCGATTGGCTAAGTCTGTCGAAAGGCCCGTCGAAAGATTGGCAAAGTACTTAGAAGATTTCTTCCAAGGAAGAAGGCTGGTTGCCTTCGACGTCGAAGGAGTTTCTCGTCGAAGATGTCTCTTGACGAAAGTGTTCGATGGTTCAGAGTGGAGCAGTTTGAAATTCAAGCGTTTGGAGGGAAAACGGTTTCCAGCAGTTACCACGTGCAAACGTGCAAGGATCTGGAGCGTCGAACGTGGAGAACGTGCCAAGTGTAATCATCTCGAGGCAGTGTAACTACCCGACGGTTACTTGGGATGTTTTAGTATAAATAGTAGTAGACATGTAGTTTCTCGCGTGTGTTCACAATTCTATACAAAGTCACTCATATAGATTCGAGTACCCAGCGTGTGAGAAAGAATTGTTGAGAAATGTATGTGTGAAACACCAATTTTATTTATCAAAGTCATTTACTTTTCCAGAAATTTACTTGTTTTCTCCTTTACATTCCTGTCGAAGCCTTTTACTTTAAGCCTTGTTTATTTTACCAAGTCTTTCCTTCATGCAATTTACTTGAAACCTTTTTATTTAAAGCCTTATCCAATTTAATCAAACTTCAAAATCAACCTATGTCCTAGGATCAATCTGATCGATCCTGCGAGTAACCAAATAAGTAACCATTTGGAGGATCAGCGGTTGTTTACCAAAAACCAAGGTAAACACGTAGCTAGAGGAAAAATAGGGCCAAATTAAGGGCCTCTTCATGTTCATGGGATGAAGTACATTTGATTCATGCCCTTGAATAGAATTTATATTACTTGAATTTCGTTTTAAGATTTTTACAGGTTTTAGCCATGCATAAGAAACTGTCACTATAGCCTATAGTGACGAGTTTGTCCGTAGGTAAAGGGTCAATGCCAAAAGCGAAGGTTCCCTGGAGAAGATGATGGTGTGGCAATCATCCATTCGCCCATTTGAAAATTTGCGCGCGTGGGTTTTGCCATTTGTTTTCTTTTTATTATATTTTGTTTTTATTGTATTGACAATAAGTCATAATAGCGCAGCTGGTAAGGCATGGGGTTGGTAAACATAAGGACCTGGGTTCGATCCCAGGTCCTAGCAACGCCTATTTTACTATTTTCTGAACGCAGATTGCATGCACTTCTTATCAAAGGGTCTACCATACATCCTTGCGTCCAGCCACTTGATCAAGAATATTATCAGATCTAACGTTCCAACAGTGAGGGACCATGATGCACCCTCAAGTCAATTCTACAAGGAATCCAATGCTGACCGGGCTTGAAGGGTTATTGGGCTTGAAAATTTCAGATTGGCACCCCCCCCCCCCATTTGCTAGCATATAGGCCCAGTTTGCATTTTCTATTTCTATTTTCTTTTTAATTTATTTAATTTATTTCTTTTATTTGTTTTAATTAACTAACCCAAAAATTATTTTCTTTTTTTAATTCAAAAAATCATAACAAACTACAAAAATCTTTTTTTGATAAAAATATTGTATTTCTTAATTAATTTAGTTTAATTAACTTAGGGCAGTTTAATCTCTTTTTATAATTAAAAATAATTAGACTTAGGATTTGAGTTGTATATAATTTAATTAATTTTCTTTAAAAATACACCAAAATCATTTTTTTCACTAAAATATTTATTTTAATTAGATTAGATTAATTAGGTTACCTTAAATGCTTTTTCATAATTAAAAGCAATTAGAAATTAGAGTTTTATTTAAATTGCAATTTCATTGTTTTCTCCAATAAAAAATGTACAAAAATCTTTTTTCTTTCAATTAGGGGTTAGGTTATTTTTCAACTTCTCCTCACATTTAATTTGTCGCGTGCATTTTAATTTATAATTATTGTAACTGTTTTGAGCTTGTTATAGTTTTAATTAGGGTTTTAAATTCTGCACTTTTATTTCCCGTCAAGACAATTATGTAACTGTCAAAGCCTTGTAATAGCTAGGTTTATTTTTCACACTTTAAATTCCTGCAAATATTTAACTATCTAGATGTATGCTAATAGGATTGTATGGCAAGAATATCTGAAAATTTAAACGGTAGATCACCTAATTTGCAAAGATTAAATAACTGAAACAATTCATATACACATATTCACTCCTAGGGTTTACCTCACTTCGGTTGCCTTCGGTAAACAATCATTAAGCATATGAGATTTTAGTGGTTGCCCTCCAGTCTAAAAGATCAAATTGTCTCATTCGAATGTTGCCTCAGAAAGATCTTAAGACTATAGGGTTACGACTAAAGTTTTCTAATTGTTGCTTTAGTGATTTTACTTGTCCCTTTCGAATGTCCCTTACAAACTCCAACGATGGTGCTACCTATTCCTTAATAATAGGATAGAGTTGTCTAAAGGAAAACGAATAGACTTTTTTCGAGTAGGTAGAATCTTAAGTACTTGCTCAACCAAAAAACTTTTCACACAAAACACCTTTCAAAATAAATTTTCAAAACAAAACTTCATCACATCCATGAGGACTGATACAAGGGTTATAACGAAGTAAAACATTTTCAAGACAAACACACATAAGCAATTTGAAAAATGAGCAAGTACCTAAGAGCCCATGGAAAACCATGGATAGAAAGGGTGCTAACACCTTCCCTTTCTATAATCTACCCCCCGTACTTAGAATATCTCGAAAAAAGGTTTTTTTTTTGTTCTTTTTCCTTTTCCATGATTGGATGAAATAAAAGTCGGTGGCGACTCTTGCTTACCGCGACATTTTGCAAACAAAAAACACAAAATGCAAACCAGTAAAAATAGTCGATTCTGCCACCGTATCACAGAACTGGCGACTCTGCTGGGGATTATAAGTGGGGTATACCTTAGGATCTAGGTCATTAAATTGCTTCTCTTGATTGTCTTGATTGCTTTACTTTTGAGGGTTTGTTTGGGGTTACTATAGATCCTACACCCAGATCTGGGGACACTTTTTAGGTAAACAGCAATAGATCGTGGAGACTGTACGGCGTAGACCGATATGGTTTAAGTGATGGTTGTATTGGTGTGACACTTTGGTTGGTACCGGTATCCTTCGTGGGGAAACAAGGAGAATACGGGGTCGCCGTGTGGTGTCGTGAAGCACTAACGGGCCTTAGAACCTTAGTTGAACAAACTTGGCCATTATAAAGTAGTGAGATAGCCGGCCTCGGAGTAGAGCTGAGGATTGGTTGATACTCAATGCTACACTCATTGAGATCAGACTTTCGGGATATTTTGGCCGTAAGAAAAGATTGCATGAGCTGAGACAATGCCTGATAAAGGATGGTCAGTGATATTGAGAACCCTTATGCAGGCCTTAAACCTAAGGACTTGGTGTGATTTGAATGTGTTTGCTATACTTGTGTTTGCTATACATGTGGTTTTATCATGACATTATGCATCATAACATAGCATCCATTCTTATTGCACTAACCATTTCAAAGACCAGGGGAATTTATATTTGTTTTGTTTTGCAGATCATGACTTCCGTTCGCAGAAACACTATCCGAATCCGCTTTGTGAAGATACCTTCCCAACTCAAAGAGCTAGCATAAAGGGTTTCTGAAACTTTTGCGTTCACTAAGAGACATGGTCGACTTCTCAACCTGGTTACTTCAAACTTTGATGAAAATATGATAAGTGTACTCTTCCAGTTCTTTGATCCCAAGCACCACTGCTTCACCTTTCCAGACTATTAGTTGGTGCCTACCTTGGAAGAATTCTCTCAGCTGTTGGATATACCCATTCTTGAACAGTTTCTCTTCACACATCTAGAAGAAGTTCCTAAGCCAGAAGTCATTGCCTCAGCTTTGCATCTGAAACGGATCAACATGGTATCCAATTAGGAAACAAGAAGCGGAGTCAAGGGTTTTCTAGCTAAGTTTCTGATAGACAAGGCCCAGCTGTTTTGGGATGATATGGATTTTCAGACTTTTGAGGAGGTCTTGGCTCTTCTAATCTATGGGTTAGTCCTATTCCCTAATCTGGACTCATTCATAGATGTGAATGCCATCAAGGTTTTCCTCTCTCGCAACCCTGTGCCTATCTTACTCAGATATTCTGCACACTCTCCATACTCGTACCATGAAGAGAAGAGGGGTTCTTATGTGTTGCATGCCATTGCTGTCGAGGTGGTTTATTTCTCACCTCCCTAAGTCCGTACTGAAAAATGAAGAAGGTTTGAGTTGGTCGCAAAGGATAATATCACTCGCTCATATGGATATTCTTTGGTGTTCTCGAGCTATGGAAAACATTGTTATTATTGACCGCTGTGGGGAGTACTCTAATGTCCCATTGCTTGGTATTAGAGGGGATATAACCTACAATCCTTGTTTAGCTCTGCGACAATTTGGTTACGCTCGAAGGGATGGTCCCCATGAGTTTCTTATTGAGGGCATTGTATTCAACTATGAGGATGATGTTAAAGAGTATCGTTGAAGGTTCATACGATCTTGGGGCATGGTAAACAGATCTGGCACCAGGGCTTTGGGGCCAACAACTTCCATTCCTATGGAACCTTACCTCCAATGGGTACGAGCTCGTGCCCAGAAGCTTATGATGCCCTATGTGGCCGTTTTACCAGTGATTGTGGAACCCACTACTGAAGAAGGTATTCCTTACACGGTTCTCTATCCTTATATGCCCACGGATCTTGGAGATTTACAGAGGTCTTGGATTCACTTGATGAAGGAGCGGGATACTTACAGGGATCAGTTCCATGCTCAGGAGAGGAAATTTTTAGAGCTCACAAAGCAACTCCATGAGGAAAAAGGACTGAATGATTATCCTGGCACAAAGAGGAAGCATCCATGGGAATTTTGATGTCTTTTATAGTTTCAGATTTATTTTTAATCGTAACGCCTAAAAGGCATTTGAACTTTAAATTCAGCTAATAAAATCTTTGTTTATTTTGGTTTGCAAATTTAAATTTCCAGAAGTCTTTGAAATCATTGCATACGCATCCCATTCATAACATTGCATGTACAAGTACCATTACATGTTTCTCATCTTCTTCGTTGTTTATTTCAGCATGAAATGTCTTCCGAGCAAACCATACCGGACCTTCAGGCACAGAACGCCCAGTTCCAACAAATGTTCATAAGTCTGGCAAAAGGGCAGGAGGATCTGAAATCCCTCATCCTGAAAGAAAAGAATAAAAAGAAGAAGGTTGCCGGTATTCTGAATATGGGCAGAAGGTTTAGAGAGCGGTTGAAACGACAAGTCGATCTGACCTCTTCATCTAAGGAAGGGGAGAATCAGGAAGAAGAGAAGGACCCCAGTCCTGTAGTTTCTGACAATGATACTGATTACAATGATGAGCAATATCCTCCTGTTGAGGATAGATACAAATAGTTGGAAGATCGTAAGAGTGCCATGGAAGTTCAGAGGATACCTAGACTGTATTTCGAAGAATTGGGATTAGTGTCGGGAGTGGTCATCCCGCAGAAGTTCAAAGCTCCAGTTTTTGCTAAGTATGATGGGGTGTCCTGCCCAAAACTCCATCTCCGTTCTTATGTCAGAAAGATCCAGCCCCACACCGCTGATAAAAATTTATGGGTTCATTTATTTCAAGCTAGTCTTTCAGGGACTCAGCTTGAATGGTTCTACCAACTGGAGGGAGCCAATGTCCGAAATTTGGAAGATCTGGCTGCTACATTCTATAAGCAGTATCAGTAATACGCCGACCTTGCTCCTACTCGTACTCAACTTCAGAGTATGTCCATGGGTGCAAGTGAAGGCTTTAAGGACTATGCACAGAGAGACTTGGCTGGGAGAGTTCAACCCCCATTTTCTGATAGGGAGTTGGTTGATATGTTTCTGGGGATGCTATCTGGTCCATTTTTCAATCATTTGATCGGCAGTTCGTCAGCTGGTTTCACTGAGCTGATCCTAACTGGAGAAAGAGTAGAAGTTGGGATCTGAAGCGGCAAAATATAGAAGGATACCTTTTCGAGTTCAGTAAAGAAGCCTTTTGCTGGTAAGAAGAAAGCCAGTGCCATCTATCGTCAGAGGGGCCAAAACAGGGCTGAACATCATCAGACAGTAAGTGTCATGATGATACCTAGACCTGCAGTTGCTCCACAATGCAACAATCAACAAAGGGTGGAAAGGCCACAATGGAAGTTTACCTGAAACGACATGACATTGGCTGAAGTTCTACCTCATCTGCTGAGATCCAACTTGGCAACCTTGAAAGAGGCTCCCAAGAATCCAAATACCACATCTCCCAGATATAATCCGAATGTCCGGTGTGCTTATCATTCTGAGAGTCCTGGCCACGATACAAATGACTTCTAGGCTCTAAGGAACAAAGTACAAGACTTGATTGAAGCCAAGGAAATAGAGTTTGATGCTCTAGGGAAGCCAAATGTCATAACGGCTCCCATGCCCAAGCACGATCATAGAGACAATGTTGTTGATACTGATTCGTTTGTTACCTCTGTTGATGAAGTTTCTACTCCTCTCATGACTGTCAAGAAGAATTTGTTGTTGGCCGGTTTATTTCCGGGTTATGGTGAAGGTTGCCACATGTGTTCGTTTCTACCTTCTGGTTGTCGTTTGCTGAAATTAGGTGTTTAACGGCTGATAGATAACAAAGAAATTTTGTTTTAGGAAACTTTGGTTCCTTCTATTCCATCTGAAGATGTTGCTATTATAACCATTTCCGCCAATTTTTCCAAGGTCTCCTCGAGAAGACCTGTTAGGATTACATCTGTCCAAGAAATGCTCCATTGCTAATCATTGTTCCTGGTTCTGTCCCGTATGTCTCAGACAAAGCTGTCCCATGGCATTAGGGTGTCGATGTGTACTATCATGGCATCAAACAAGATTTGAAAGACGAAGAGGTTGATCTTGATATTGGTAACATTGTCGGAACCAACAAAGTTACCCGAAGTGGAAGGGTCTTCTCTCCCGAGATTTCCCCTAAGACTATCGACAAACCTATTGTCATTCCATCTGTTGTTCCTGCTAGCACATCAACTACTGCTCTTGTTCTTACTCCGATTATTACTCCTGTCGGCGAATCATATGATACCCGCGGCAAAGAAATAATAGGTGAGTCTTCCCGGACGGAGGCGCCTAAGAAAATTATTGTGGAAGCCTCTAAGCAAGAAATGGAGAAAATGCAGAAAATCATTAAGAAGAGTGACTACAATATGGTCGAGCAGCTGGGGCAGACCCCATCAAAGATATACATGTTATCCCTGCTATTGTGCTCTGAGGCCCATGCGAAGGCTTTGATTGCATTCCTCAAGACTACGCATGTGCCGCAAGATACTTCAGCTGATCAGTTCAAAGATTGTGTGGCCAGCCTGACTGCTGATAATGGGTTGGGTTTTTCAGATGCGGATTTGACACCAAAAGGAAGGAAGCATAATGATGCTCTGCATGTCTCGATTGAATGCAGGGGCACCACTATGGCTCATGTGCTGGTAGATATTGGGTCTTCACTGAATGTTCTGCCGAAGAAGGTGTTGGACCGTTTGGATTGCGAGAGTTTAACTTTAAAGCCTAGTAACATTGTGGTAAGGGCTTTTGACAGATCGAAGAGAATGGTGCACAGGAAGGTGGACATCCCTGTCAAAGTGGGTTCTCAGAATTTTGGGTCCACCTTCTATGTGATGGATATCAGGAAGTCGTATTCTTGTTTGTTGGGTCGTCCTTGGATCCACGAGGCTGGGGCAGTTACTTCCACACTCCACCAAATGCTGAAATATCCGGTGAAAGGGAAGATTGTTACCGTGCGGGGTGAAGAAGAGTACATGGTGAGCCACCTCAATTCCTTCCGCTACGTAAAGATGGACGGGGAATTCATAGAAACTCCTTGTCAGAACTTCGAAGAGGTCCCTCATATCTTGGCATCGACTGAAACCACTACCAACGAACCTCCTTTGAAGATGGCTTCTCTCAAGGATGCCAAGGCTGTGGTTGAAGAAGGTGGGTGTACCAATTGAGGTCAGCTCCCTGATTTCACTCAGAAAACTGACAAATTTGGTTTGGGCTTTACTACAGGGGCTCAAAGGGCTGTTCGACGCGCTCGGGCTGGAGGACCTCCCATACGCATCAGCAATCATGGGGTTAATGCCATTCAAGACAGCGAGGAGGACTCAGACATCGACAGTTGGATCTACCCAACTACCAACAGTGGACCGAGTAACTGGACGGCTAAGGACTTTATACTTGTTTCTTTCATTCTGCAGTAATTGACTTATTTGTTTTAAGATTTGTAATAAGTAATTTGAAACTTTACGGCCCGGTACCTTGCCCGAGGCACCTTGGCTTTGCTTGTGAGGGCTTTATTTGTCATTTCATATATCATTAATAAAGCATTGGACGTTTCTTGCATACAAATTTTGCGCTCTCTATCTTTCTTTTTTGTTTTTAACTTTATCAAAATATATATTCTCTTATACACACTCATGTATCATAATGTAGATCCATATCCACTCTGGATCCCGTTGATAACAGCTCTGCTATTGCCAGTTATGACTTCAAAAATTCGATCAACCAAGCCGAGGACGAAGGTGAGGATGATTGTGAGGTGCCTGGAGAACTTGCTAGACTACTACAGCAGGAAGAAAGGGCCATACAACCTCATGAAGAGCTGGTTGAGACAGTGAATTTGGGTACTGAGGAAGACAGAAAAGAGGTTAAAATAGGTGCAAATATGGAGCTTAGTGTCAAACAAAGGTTGATACAGATGATGCATGACTACGTTGAGATCTTCACCTGGTCCTATGAAGACATGCCTGGGTTGGACACCGATATTGTGGTACACCGCCTACCGACTAAAGAAGACTGTCCTTCGGTTAAACAGAAGGTTCGTCGTATGCGCCCTGAAATGTCAGAGAAGATCAAGGCAGAGGTTATGAAACAGTTCGACGCAGGATTCTTAGTTATCAATTCTTATCCATAATGGGTTGCTAATGTCGTTCCGATACCTAAGAAGGACGGTAAGGTACGGATGTGTGTGGATTACAGAGATCTGAATAGGGCAAGCCCCAAGGATGACTTCCCACTTCCTCACATTGATGTTCTGGTCGACAACATCGCGCAACACAAAATCTTATCCTTCATGGACGGTTTCTCTGGCTACAACCAGATCAAGATGGCTCCTGAAGACATGGACAAGACAACCTTCATTACACAATGGGGCACCTTCGGCTACAAGGTGGTGCCTTTTGGGTTGAAGAATGTCGGGGGAACTTATCAGCGTGCTATGGTCGCTTTGTTCCATGATATGATTCACCACGAGATTGAAGTCTATGTTGATGACATGATAGCCAGGTCTCAGACTGAGGAAGAGCACCTTGATCATCTCCATAAATTGTTTGACAGGTTGAAGACATACAAGTTGAGGTTGAATCCGAACAAGTGCACCTTCAGGGTAAGGTCTGGTAAGCTTCTGGGTTTCATTGTCAGTGACAAAGGTATTCAGGTAGACCCTACGAAGGTAAAAGCTATACAAGAAATTCCAGCTCCTCGTACAGAGAAGGAAGTTAGAGGCTTCTTGGGATGTCTGAATTATATCGCCAGGTTCATTTCACATCTGACTGCTACTTGTGAGCCAATCTTTAAGCTGTTGAAGAAAGATCAAGTGGTAAAGTGGAATGATGAATGGCAGACCGTTTTCGAAAGAATCAAGGAATACCTTCAAGAACCTCCAATTCTGATGTCTCCAAGTGAAGGAAGACCTTTGATATTATACTTGACAGTGCTAGACAATTTAATGGGGTGTGTGCTGGGGCAGCATGATGAGTCTGGTCGAAAAGAGCACGCAATATACTACCTTAGCAAAAAGTTTACCGACTGTGAGACACGATACTCATTGCTCGAGAAAACTTGTTGCGCTTTGGCATGGGCTGCTCGCCGACTGAGACAGTATATGCTGACTCACACTACCTTGTTGATATCGAAGATGGATCTGATCAAGTATATTTTCGAGAAGCCCGCTCTCTCCGGAAGGATAGCAAGGTGGCAAATGATCTTAACCGAGTACAACATACAATATACAACCCAAAAATCAATAAATAGGAGTGTATTGGCTGATCATTTGGCTCATCAGGCCGTGGATGACTACCAGTCCATGAATTTTGAGTTCCTGGATGAGAATATTATGTTGGTGACTGACTATGAAGAATTTGGATCGGATGAAGGACCTGAGGAGGGATCCCGATGGTCTATGTATTTTTATGGAGCCTCAAACTCATTGGGTAACAGAATTGGTGCTGTAATCATATCTCCTGAGAGTTATCATACTCCGTTCACTGTCCGATTATTTTTCAACTGCACCAACAACATGGCGGAGTATGAAGCATGTATCATGGGTCTTCGAGCTGCTATTGACCTGAGGATTAATTTCTTAAGCATATTCAGGGATTCCTCTTTGGTGATAAGTCAGATCAAAGTCGAGTGGGATACGAGGCACCCAAATTTCATTCCTTACAAGGAGTATGTGCTGACATTGCTCCCACACTTTGAGGAGGTAACCTTCGAACATTTCCCACGAGAGGAGAACCAGTTAGCGGACGCGCTAGCAACCATGCCTTCCATGTTCAAAGTTAGATGGGACAATGAAGCTCCCCAAATCACCATTGAGAGGTTAGATGAACCAGCACATTGCTGCGAGATCGACACCGAAGAAGTGGCAGACAAACCCTGGTTTCACGAAGTCAAAAGGTATCTCGAGGCTCAAGAGTATCCCGAAGGGGAATCTGTCAACAATAAGAATTTTCTGAGAAGGTTCGCTGCAAAGTTCTTCCTCAGTAATGGAATCCTCTATAAACGCAACCATGACTCCACACTACTACGGTGTGTAGACAAGAGCGAAGCAGAGAGGATCATGACAGATCTACATGAAGGAACCTTCGGAACCCATTCTAGTGGACATACCATGGCTAAGAAGATCCTACAGGCAGGATATTACTGGTCCACTATGGAAGCCGACTGTTATCAGCACTCTCGAACCTGTCATAAGTGCCAAGTCTATGCTAATAAGGTGCACATACCTCTGGTTCCTCTGAATGTCTTGACGGCTCCTTGGCCCTTTGTGATGTGGGGCATCGACATGATAGGCGAGATCAGACCTACTGCGTCTAACGGGAATCGTTTCATTCTGGTAGCCATTGATTACTTCACGAAGTGGATTGAGGCAGCTTCCTTCACTATAGTAACCAAGAATGTCGTGGCGAGGTTTATCCGACATAACCTGATCTGTCGATACGGTGTGCCAGAGAGAATTATTACTGATAATGGTACGAATCTCAACAACACAATGATCACCGAGCTCCGTAAACAGTTCAAGATACAGCACCATAATTCTTCTCCCTACCGATCGGAGATGAATGGGGCTGTTGAAGCAGCTAACAAAAACATCGAGAAGATTGTGCAGAAGATGACGGTGATGTATAAAGACTAGCATGAGATGTTACCATTCGCTCTTCATGGGTACCGTATCTCAGCACGGACGTCGACAGGGGCAACACCCTACTCTCTGGTATATGGCATGGAGGAAGTCCTACCCATAGAAGTCCAAATACCCTCTCTTAAGATTATGAAGGATGCGGGTTTGAACAAAGATGACTGGATCCAAACTCGACTTGATCAGTTAAATCTAATCGATGAAAAGAGACTTACTGCTATCTGTCATGGTCAAACGTATCAAAAGCGAATGATCAAGGATTTTAACAAGAAAGTCAGACGCCAGGAATATCAAGTCGGGGATCTAGTGATCAAACGCATCATACTGCCGCAAGGTGATCCCAGGGGCAAATGGACCCCCACATACAAAGGTCCATTTGTGGTTAAGAACATTTTCTCGGAAGGAGCTATGATTCTAACCACCATGGCCGGTGACGACCTTCCTCACCCTGTCAATGCAGACATAGTGAAAAGATATTACGCCTAATCAAAGACCTGCTAGGTAGAATGGCCTAGGCAAAAATAAGGGCTTCTCGGCGAACCAAAAGGGTTCAAGCAAAAGTAAAGGATGAAAATGAAAAATCTGTACACCCGGCAAGTCGAAAACCCAAAAGGGAGGCTTGGGAAAAAAAGGGTATCCCGGTGGATTGAAAACCCGAAAGGGCAATCCAGGAAAAAGTTAGGGATTGAAGCGTATCACTATGTCTCATTGGATCATCTTGCAACCAGACTTCAGTATCGACTATCAAGCTCAGACGGCACCAACCAATCTGATCAACCTTCGGCCAAGTAGCAAAGTGATGAGACGCTTGAAGATATAAAGGCAGTAGCAGAGTTGGAACCCAATGGGGTTGTTTCACATAGTTGTTTTTCTTTCTTTTACACAAATTGTATAATTTATGTCCTTCAGCGACGTTCTTTTACTAGAGCGTCAGCCTCTTTGTACAAAACGCCTATTACAGGCCAACTTCAAAAATCAATACAAGTCATTTTCACAAGAAACTTCAATTTGTTTTTTTCTTTTCCTATTTTGTTTTGCAAGAACATCCAATAATTTATTTTTTGATATATTCATTTGAAAATGATTGCCGCTCATAAATATTTACATAAGAAATAAAGGCAATTACTCGTAATTCCAGAAATAGGGAAAAAACAAGAAAAGCCAAACCCGACGGTTACTCTGCCCAGCAGGTATCGGGATAGAGCCAGCTTGGGAACATAATTATTGATACATACACTCCACACAGAGTAAAAGTATCCAAATACATTGATGTTAGCTTTCCTGAAACAGGATATAACTATCCCCAGCCGAGGTTCTCAATCGCGGGCGAGTCAATAAATTTCATCCCCCAAGCGGAGTTTATTTCTACGGATACAGAAGCTCAATCTCCAACAGAGCTCATCATCTCTAGCAACGGAATTTCATCCCCAACTAAGTTTATTCCTCCAGATCAGCGGGTCTACCAACAGAGTATCTCCTCCCCCTAAGTTTGGTCCCTGCAGAGTTATTCTCCAGCATCTCTTCTCGACAAAATATTTACAAATCTCCAGCGACCGTCAGGGATTTATTTTCCCAGACACGAGCATACCCCGATAGCATTTCATGAACATACATCATGACATACACATGCATATCATATACAGCATAATCTCATTTATTTTGATAACATCATCTCACCCTGCATTTCATGCATCGCATATAACTAACCCTGATATCTTTTCAGGATAAGAGGATTAGCTTAGACAAATTCGGTAGTTATATAGATCACATCTACAGACGACTAACGGAAGCTCAGTTCCCGAAACTAAACGGGTCAACTAATCTACACTACCACTTTGGAGTAACCCTACGACCCAGGTTCCTCCTCATAGCCCTACTATCCAGGCTTTCATATCGAAGTAACCCTATGACCCAGGTTCCTTCTCACAGCCCTACTATCCAGGCTTTCACTTCGAAGTAACCCTACTATCAAGGTTCCTTATCACAACCCTACTATCCAGGCTTTCATATCGAAGTAACCCTACTATCCAAGTTCCTTCTCACAGCTCTACTATCCAGGCTTTCATATCGAAGTAACCCTATTATCCAGGTTCCTTCTCACAGCCCTACTATCCAGGCTTTCACTTCGAAGTAACCCTACTATCCAGGTTCCTTCTCACAACCCTACTATCCAAGCTTTTATATCGAAGTAAACCTACGACCTAGGTTCCTTCTCACAGCCCTACTATCCAGTCTTTCATATCGAAGTAACCCTACTATCCAAGTTCCTTCTCACAACCCTACTATCCAGGCTTTCATATCGAAGTAACCCTACCATCCAGGTTCCTTCTCAAAGCCCTACTATCCAGGCTTTCATTTCAAAGTAACCCTACCATCCAGGTTCCTTCTCACATCCCTACTATCCGGGCTTTCATATCGAAGTAACCCTACCATCCATGTTCCTTCTCACAACCCTACTATCGAGGCTTTCATATCGAAGTAACCCTACCATCCAGGTTCCTTCTCACAGTCTTACTATCCAGGATTTCATATCGAAGTAACCCTACCATCCAGGTTCCTTCTCACAGCCCTACTATCAAGGCTTTCATATCGAAGTAACCCTACTATCCAAGTTCCTACTTACAGCCCTACTATCCAGACTTTCATATCAAAGTAACCCTACTATCTAGGTTCCTTCTCACAGCCCTACTATCTATGCTATCATATCGAAGTAACCCTACTATCCAGGTTCCTTCTCACAGCTCTACAATCCAGGATTTCATATCGAAGTAACCCTACTATCCAGGTTCCTTCTTACAACCCTACTATCCAGGATTTCATATCGAAGTAACCCTACTATCCAGGTTCCTTCTCACATCCCTACTATCCAGGATTTCATATCGAATTAACCATACTATCCAGGTTCCTTCTCACAGCCCTACTATCCAGAATTTCATATTGAAGTAACCCTACTATCCAGGTTCCTTCTCACAGCCCTACTATCCAGGCTTTCAGATCGAAGTAACCCTACTATCCAGGTTCCTTCTTACAGCCATACTATTCAGGCTTTCATATCTAAGTAACCCTACTATCTAGGTTCCTTCTCACAGCCCTACTGTTTACCGTGGGAATTGGTAAACAACCGCTGATCTTCCAAAAGGTTACTTATTTGGTTACTCGCAGGATCGATCAGATTGATCCTAAGACATGGTTGATTTTGGGGTTTTGACTAAGTTTGATAATGATTAAATGACAGGACAATAAAGAAGCTTTATGTAAATTGCATGAAGAAGAGAACTTGATAAAATAAAGGAAGGCTTGAAATAAAGGCTTCGACAGGAAAAGTAAAGGGGAAAGCAAGTAAAGTTTCTGGAAAATAAATGACTTTGATTAATAAAAGTGGTGTTTCACACATACATTCTCAACAATTCTTTCTCACACGCTGGGCACTCGAATCTATATGAGTGACTTGTATATAATTGTGAACACACGCGAAAAACTGTGTGAACTACTAATATTTATACTAAACATCCCAAGTAACCGTCGGGCAGTTACACTGCTTCGAGATGACTCCACTTGGCACGTTCTCAGCGTTCGACGCTCCAGATCTTTGCACGTTGCACTTGGTAACCGCTGGTAACCGTTTTCCCTCCAAACGTTTGAATTTCAAACCGTCCCACTCTGAGCAATCGAACACCTTCATCGAGAGGCATCTTCGACGAGCCACACCTTCGACGTCGAAGGCAACTAAATTCTCCCTAGGAAGAATTTTTCTAAGTACATTGCCATCTTCTGATGGGCACTTCGACAGACCCAGCTGGTCGAAACCATCCTTCAGCTTTAATGACTGATATTAATAAAAACAAGGGTGTCGAATTTAGGAGCCAACAAATTGCCCCCCAAGAATGCCTTATTTCGACTCTGAAAAGAAAAAGGCATTCTTTGAAACTCCATTCGACACCTGTCTTTTCATTCTTAGTCACAAATTAAATTGTGCACTTTTTGTCTTCTACCAACCACTGACAATCCCAAGAAAAAGCCATCATTTCATCCGTACTTAAGACGTCACCTCAGTACGGCGTGTAGCGTGCCAAATGTCTTTTCACAAATTGTCATCATGACAATTCCCAAAAACGAGGGCGCACGCTGCACCCTTTCATTTCTGCAGAACATCTATGTCAACAGGGGGACGCCACGTGTCCCACTACCTTCTGCAACATTAAATGGCATTAAATGGCCTCGAATTTGGGGATTTCCCAACTACTATAAATAGCGTCAAGTACCCATTGTGGGACTTTTTCATGCTACCTTGCCTTCAAACTTCCTTATTGAATACAAACTCTCTGCAAACTTTGCAAACAACTTGTTCTTCACTTCATCTTCAACCTTAACATCAACAATGGCGTCCGGTTCTTCCACCGCTCCTAGTTCTAACATCCCCTCCAGAAATGCTAAACCCAAGATTTTCTCCACTGCCCCCGTAGTTACTCCTACAGGCCAACGAAGGGTTCCTGAGCCCCTAGACATTGCTGAACGTGATGCTTATTCACACCAACTCATGATTCCGGTTGGATACTCCAACCAAATCTTCGCCATGTCTGGCCCGCTCAACCCAAGCATCGCTGAAGCCATGAAGATCAAAAGCTTCTTTCCAGTGCTCGAAAAGCTCAAACCTGTTGGATGCTCTAATAAAGATGCAGAGGATAACGAAGATCCCACTAAGGAGAAAATCGATCTTCGCTTCTTCAATAAGGGTGTTAGGGCTTTCAGGTCTAGCCCTAGCCTCACTCCTGACTACAGTGCTTGGCTGGAAAAAATGGAGAAAAGCCAGGCTTCGATCTGGAAAGACCTGGGGATATTCGACCTAGTTATGTTGTCGAAGACGGGTCTCAACTACTCCCCAGAAATGTTGATAGCTTCCTTACTCTTCTGGGATTACACTCATTTCACCTTCCACCTTCCCTGTGGAATGATGACACCCACGCTGTTCGACGTGGCTGCCATCACTGGCCTTCGACCCACTGGGGATTATTTCGACCCCGAAGAAATGTCGGAGGATCAGATTGGATTCTCTGCCACAAAACCAACCTACACCACATATATCAACCATTACCACGATAAGTCGACGGCCACTGTGTCGGATGTAGAGCATATCGCGTTTCTAGCCTTATGGCTGTCACGCTTTGTGTTTTGCACAAAGTCTTTACAGGTGACCAAGAAGATGGTCACCCTCGCCACCCAACTCCACCATGGCCAAAATATTTGTTTGGCAGAACTGATCTTGGCGAATCTGTACGAGTCGATTAGCAGCGGAGCCACTCTTTTGAAGATCATCGAGAACAGAGCCAGTCTGCTGCTTGCAGGACCTTTTTGGCTACTTCAGATGTGGCTCAATGCCACCTTCGAGTCTTTCTTACCTCAGAAGACTCAAATAAATGAGCAAGCTCCGGAGATAGCAAATAGGTGCATCGAAGGCACCAGATTGGCTCTGCTGACCCCAACTGAAGATGGGCTGGAGCTTCAACAAACTTTTACAAACTTCGTCTTGATGTTTGCAAAAAGGAAAGAATTTGTTTCGACCATGGCTCCCTTTGCTCGACGAAAGGTTGGTCCAGAGTGGTTCACGAGGCCCCATCCTAAGTCGTCAAGTGGCCCTCAGGTCGAAGAACATACAACAGTGTGGGAAGCATTTCTCACACCAAGAATAATGCCCCTGCGATTCAAGAGCTCCAAGACTCACTTGAGCCTGATCGCGTATCAACCAAACTTGGTTTCTCGCCAGTTTGGTATCATTCAAACACTTCCTTCTCCTATTTTTCCCAGGGAGAAGTCTATGTTATATTTTTGCAACGACTACACTGAAGAGGCTGCCACCAAGCATATCGGCAGGTATGCTGGTCGAACAGTCCTTTCGTTGTTCGACTATCAGCTTAACTTTCTCTGCTCACCATCCTTCGAGGAGTGGTGGAAAAGTTACTACGCTGAAGAGTTCTTCGATGAGAAGGACTTCGTGGACGAACTTCAGAAGTCTTTTGTTCTTGTCTTGGACAAAATAAAGAAATGTAAGTTCATTCTTCCAAATTATTTTGTCTTTCCCTTTCGACTGGTAGCCTGTTAATTATTTTGTCTTCTTTCAATTGTTCGAAAGCCTGCAGCCAAGAAAGCTGCAGAAGGCCATCAGGGAGGAGGTCCCTTGACAAAACCTCCACCAACGGCGAAAACTATAGCACCGGCGAAGACTACAACAAGCCATCAGGGGGAAGGCCCTTCGAAAAAACCTTCTGCACCGGTAACCAGACTTTCATTATTTTCTTCTGGTTTTAACATTCTTGCTTTCGATGTAGCTTCTAAATCGAACTCCAGTTGGTTTTTTAGGCACCTTCACCCAAGAAACGACCAGCACTGACGGTCGAATCTGGGAGTGACGAAGAAGACGATTCTCCCCCTGCTCCTCTTAAAAGGCGAAAGCTGAAGAAGGATGTTCCTTCTCCTGAGACTCGAACAATCAGAATAAAGGTTGCTGGGAGAAAGCCCAGGCCACCTCCAGTAATTATTGAAGAGCCAACGGAGGAGGAACTAAATGTTCTTCTCAATAAACCTGTCGAAAGCGACAATTCCAGCCCTGAGGCTGAAGTTCCTCTGCAGGTAATTCCTTTGACCCTTTTTTACTCAGGTGTCGTTACCATGTTCGATTGTGTCTCTTTCTAACCTAGAAGATTCTTCTTCTTCTTTTCCCCAGGAAACCACTGAAAGCTCAGTGCCAAGGACTTCTGAAACATTGGACTCTGCTGAACTCAGTAGGCCACAAGAGAAAGACTTGGCGAACGATGAAGCCAATGCTGAAACAAATGAAGCCAATGCTGAGACAGAAGAACAACAAACAGAAGATCCACAAACAGAAGAGCAACAACCGAAAGAGATTCAAGTGGTTGATCTGTCGGAGGAACAACATGACGAAGGAGGTCATGCTGATGCTGGTACTGCTGATCTTCAAGTCGAAGAAAGTCAAGTCGAGGCAAATGCTACTCCACAGCCTCAACCCCAAGACAACGCTGCTGCAAAGGTTATCACCTCAACAAAGCATAGGTCGAAAGAAGACTTAGAACTCTTGAAGCAAACTGATCCTGTTGGCTATCTGAATGCCATTATCGAGAGCAAGGGAAGTTCGTCTGATATTAGTCAGGAGGCTTCTACTCAGTCGGGGAAGTCCACTGAAACTTCTCCTCTCGATGAGGCTTTGATGAAGGTTAAGGCTCAGTTCTTCAAGAAAGATTTGATGAAAGCTTTGGAGGGGGACCCTACTGCTCCATCGTATTTGGGGGCTGTTTTGAATGCCGTAGACTTGCTAGCTGTGCCTCCGGAGGTTTCAAGCTTTATCATGGAGCTACACTCCATTATTGATCAAGTCTCAGTAGACTATCGGCGACAAAGGGGCTTCAACAGCCAGCTTGAAGCGTTATATGGAAAAAGCTCTTCTGCATGGACTGCTGTAGCAGAGACGACTTCTCGAATTGCGGAGTTATCGAAGCAAAAGGCATCTAAACAAGAAGAAGTTGATGCCATAGATCGAGAGAATGCTTCCATAAAGGCGCAAATCGAAGAACTAGAGGCCAAGATGAATGCCAATACTAAGCGCAAGGAGGAACTTCTCTCGACTGTTCCAGACACCGAGAGTCAAGCTGAAATCACACAAGGCCTAGAATTTGCTGAGAAAGCTCAAGCCTTCGACGACCAAATTGCCAAGCTTGCCCAGGCGAATGCCTTGTGAAACAAAAGACTGGAGTTGCAGCAGGCGAAGTACCTCCGACTCAAAGATTCGATCCCCTTCTGATTGACTCAGCCCTTTAACCATATATTGTAATATGTACTTGACAATATTGCCATTTTGGCTAATTTATAAAATTTTCCATTTTGGCTTATTTATGGTTAATTTAGTCGTTATTTGTTATTTATTTTGATCTCTTGGAGCATAGGTTTATACTTTTTCAAATATTTGCCATTTACTCTCAAGAGCCTTTTATCGTCACCTAACTCTTCGACTTCATAAGCTCCACCAGAAAAAGTCTGGATAATTCTGAATGGTCCTTCCCATTTGGGTGACCATTTTACCATGCTTCGATCCTTTCGATCCATGGGAAGAATCACCTTCCAAACTAATTCTCCAGGCGAGAATGCCTTAGGTTTCACTTTTTTATTGTAAGAGTCTTCCACTCTTTTCTTCTGAAGCCTTAGTAGGTCGAGAGCGCGCAATCTTTCTTCGTCTAAATCCACTAGTTCGTCTAACATCATATCCCAATAAACTTCAGAGGGGATATCATGGTGTCTCTGAACCCTTGCAGATTGAAGACAAATTTCTGCTGGCAACACTGCGTCGTGACCAAAAGTTAGTCTATATGGTGTTGTACCTATGGCTTCTTTTGGGGACGTTCGACAGGCCCACAAAATCTGGTCTAACGTCTTATGCCAATTTTTTGGCTTCTTCCCGACATGCTTCTTTATCAAGCCAATCACTACTTTGTTCGCTGCTTCGACTTGACCGTTTACCTGTGCATAATAAGGCGTTGATGTTAGGAGTTTAAAGCCTGTTTCTTGAGCGAATTCCTGCATCTTTCGACCGGTGAACACTGATCCTTGATCAGTAGTTATAGTCTCAGGGATTCCATATCTAAAGATAATGTTCTTCTGAATAAATTCAATGACATTTTCTTGGTCTACATTGACTAAAGGAATAGCTTCGATCCACTTAGTAAAATAATCAATGCCTACCAATATATACTTCTGGCTCTTTGATGATGCTGGTCGAATCTCTCCAATAAGGTCCAACGCCCATCCTCTAAAGCGCCAAGGTTTCACTATCGAGTGAAGTTCGCATGCTGGTACATGCTGGATGCCTGTATGGACTTGACATTCTTGGCAACCTTTGGCGAACTCGACACAGTCTTTCAACATGGTGGGCCAGTATAGTCCTTGTCGAAACAACAACCATTTCATCTTATGGCCTACTTGGTGAGCCCCACATACTCCAGCGTGCGTAGTCGAAAGGGCTATGTATGCTTCAGTTTCACTTAAGCATTTTAGCAATACCCCTTCAGGCGTCTTTTTAAATAACTCATTACCCATGAGTACGTAACTCAACGCCCTATACTTTGTTTTTCGTTCTGTCGAAGCTATTGGATTTTGAAGATAATCCACAATGGGTTTCCTCCAATCTTGCTCTGACAAATTGTCTATGAACGAAATTTCGAAGTTACTTTGATCAGCATATCCTAGTCTTGTCGACTCCAAGTCCGTTGGTGACAAACAAGTTGCTTTTATCTTTTCTCGAACTTCGATTGCTCTTTGTAATCTCGTTTTTGAAATCTTGTACCCAGATGCAATTTGTGCCAAATCGTTGGCTATTTGATTTTCCAATCTGGGTATGTGTCGAATGTTGACCATTTCAAATTTTTCAATAAACGGTTTGCTATCACAAAGTACATAATGAGATTTTCTCTTATGCATTTATATTCTTTTGTGACTTGCTTAATGACTAACTCTGAGTCTCCCATTATTTCGACTCGAGTTGCCCCCAATTCCAACAATATCTCAAGGCCAGTAATTAGAGCTTCATACTCAGCCTCATTGTTCGAACAAGAACCTGATTTCTTGTACTTGAATGTTGTTGGAATTTTTTCTGGAGAAATAATCAAGACTCCTACTCCTGTTCCATCTTTATGGCTGGAACCATCGAAGTAGAATTTCCAAGGTTCTATCTCCACATAATTAATACTCTCAACTTGAATTGAGTGGTCGACTATAAAGTCTGCAACCACTTGTCCTTTTACTGCCTTAAGAGGCATAAAGGTCAAGGAGTATTCAGTTAATGCTAGTGCCCACTTGCCAATTCGACTGTGCAAGATGGGTTTCGAAAACATGTACTTGAAAACATCAAAATGAGACGAAACATACACATCAACTGGTTTTATATATTGCTTGAGTTTTGTACAAGAGAAATACAGACATAGACACAATTTTTCAACTTCGCTATATCTAGTTTCTGCATCGTTCAAAACTCTACTAAGATAGTAAATGGGTCTTTCGACTCCATTTTCATCTTCTTGGGCTAACATGCTTCCCAAAGTTTTGTCGGACGCAGCTATGTACAATCTCATACTCCTGTTGCTACAAGGAGGCACCAAAATAGGTGGCTTTGTGAGGTACCCTTTGATTTTGTCGAAGGCTTCTTGTTGCTCCTGCCCCCATTCGAATCCCTCTTTGTTCAGCCGAAGTAAGGGTGAAAAGGCTTGAGCTTTCCCACTTAGGTTAGATATGAATCTCCTTAAGAAATTTATCTTGCCTAACAGAGATTGCAGTTCCTTTTTATTCGATGGCGCTTTCGCTTCCAGAATTGCCTTTGTCTTGTTCTGGTTGATTTTGATTCCTTTCTTGTGGACAACGAAGCCCAAGAAATCTCCAGCTTTCACACAGAATGCACACTTCAAAGGGTTCATCTTGAGACCATGTTCTCTCATTCTTTCGAATGACTGTCGAAGGTGGTCTATATGGTTCTTCCTGGAAACAGATTTTATAACAATGTCATCAATATATACTTGCATAAAAGTGTTAATAAAATCATGGAAGATAGAATTCATTGCTCGCTGGTATGTTGCCCCAGCGTTCTTTAGGCCAAAAGGCATCACTACCCATTCGTAAGTGCCTAAAGCCCCAGGGCATCGAAAAGCTGTTTTCGACACATCTTCTTCAGCAATGAATATTTGATTATATCCTGAATAACCATCGAGCATACTCAGGTACTCGTAGCCAGCGTCAGAATCGACTAGCATTTCCGCCACAGGCATAGGATATTCATCTTTGGGTGTAGCAGCATTCAAATCTCTGAAATCTATGCACACCCTCAATGTACCATTTTTCTTAATCACTGGCACAATGTTGGCAATCCATTCGACATACCTCGTAACGCGTATGAATTTGCACTTCAGCAGTCTTTCGACTTCCGCTTTGATCTTCGACAATATTTCTAGGGCGAAGCGTCTTGGACTTTGCTTGATTGGCTTCTTCCCAGGTTTGATTGGCAACTGAAGTTCTACCAATCCTCTGTCGAGACCAGGCATTTCGTCGTAATCCCATGCAAAACAGTCCTTGAACTCTTTCAACAATTGGATTACTTCCAACCTAAGTTCTGGGTCAATTTTTGCGCTGATGTAAGTTGGATTTTTCTCTGACCCTTCGCCCAAGTTGATTTCTTCTAAAGGATCTTGCGCTAACATTTTGATGTTGTTCGCCAAGGGGTCTTTTTCGAAGCCCAAAGGCTCATCGTCATAGATGGCGTCGAGCCTCTGTTCCTGCATCCCTTCTGGCATGATATCAGGAGGTTCTGGATCGAAGTCCTTTCCAGGACCTGTAGAAGACAACTGTTGATCATTGGCATGTGTGGCCATGTATTTTACTTCAGCTTCGAGAGCCGTTATCATCTTTGTTTCGGCTACGTAAGCCGAAATTCGCTTCAATGATTGTGACTCAGTCATTATCACTGAATTCACTTCCCCAACCAGTTGGTTGGATGTCAGTTAACCCACTGAAGTCTATGTGGGACAAGTCTTCTCTGTCCCATTGAAAACCATGCTCAGGGTGCAGGTATAGGGAACAAAAAGTATTTGGCGCTGGCGCCAAGTCGAAGTCAGGTGTTGGGCATGGCCCAATGTGAGCCAAGTTCTTGTCGAAGTCTGCCAGCCCTAGGTGATTCACTTCGCCCAGGTAATAGCTTTGGTCTGCTTCTATGTTTTCGACCATCCCATCAGGACTCCATAGCAGCAACCTTTGGTGCATTGATGATGGTACAGCTCCAACACCATGAATCCATTCACGGCCCAACAAAAGATTATAGTTAGGTTTGGCCGATATGACCAAAAACATAGTTGGTCGAAGGATAGATCCCACCTTGATATCCAGTTGGATCACTCCCATAGTGGTCCCTATGCCGCCTTCATAGTTCGACAGGACCATGTTGTGAGGCTTGATGTTCTCATCACTTTTGCCTATTTTCCTTAGCATAAAGTGAGGAATAATGTTGATGGTTGCCCCACAATCCACCAAGATTTTATTTACTGTGGTTTCTTCGAGTTTAGCCCTTATAAATAAAGGCTTGAGGTGATTTTTCATCGCCTCTGTAGGTGGTTCGAAGAACCCATTCTGCTCTTCAGTAGCGCCATTATCCATGACGAAATAGCACACTGGCCTATGTTTGGCCATTTCTTGCTCCACTTCCCAATCGCTTGTTTCGACCTCCACCTGGCGGTTGAACTCTCTGGGCAGAACTGAGACTATGTTCACCATGATGTCCAAAGTGTCATCAGACTCAGAACCCTCTTTGTTATCAACTTCACCTTGGTTAGGCCAAACTAGCCTATTGGTTACTGGTTCTCTTTCCAGAGGTTTGCTTTGCTTTCTTTGAGGAACATTTGAACTGGTTTCCGCCTTCGGTTCATTAGCAGCCTCCCTCTCAGCTTTTCATCGCCTCTGGTATCTCCTCCATTGAGATCGAGACATGGGATTTTTCCCTTTGTAGTTGCTTGACACCTGTGTCACCTTAGGGGCAGCAACCTGAGGCTCTTTCTTATGTGTTAAAGATGAACCTCTTGGCACATCGAAGGAGTGCCATCTTTCCTCGCTTGGCCTCTTTCGACTAGATGTTTTATACCATGTATCTACTGGCACATTAGTTGGAGGCCTGAAAGTCAGTGGCCTCTTTTCTTGGTTTGAACCTCTTTGGGAGGCTCTTCTGGGATCATGTCGAAGATCAACACTTTCCCTTTTTCTATTTGCTGCTCTTACACCTTGAATATGTTCAGCAGCTTTTTTGTCAAAGATCGAACTGCATCTTGGACACATCATCACTTCTGACTTCTTTTTCTGGCATCTTTGCAGGAAATCTGCCAGATTTTCATTTTCCCGAGGGAAAGCAGTTTTGTTAGCTTGTTCTTGCCTCATGGCCTCCTCTGATGCTTTTGGTTCAGAGACTTCGACCATGTTGACATTCATGGTATCTTTGTTGGCAAGAGTCAACTGCTTCATTTGAAACTCCAAGTCCTCCGTCTGGCCTTGTACTGCAGCCAAGTGAGAACTGGGTTTTGTTCCAGATTTTTGGGCTCCAACTGTCTCCAGCTTTGGGCTTTCGACCGCCTTCTGAACCGCTTCTATTGTCTTTCTGGATAGATTCCCAGAAAAACTGCCAAAGATTGGCATGTTGACATGGTCCTTTGAGACTTCGACCATTGTGATTCCTGGCCTCTTCGACTGGCTTCTGGAAGCCTCGATCACGTTCACCTCTGAAGGTTCAGCATAATGGGCTTCAGCCTACAACGGGTTAGAGTCCACAGTCATGGGGGTCTTGTCAGCAAACTTCAACCTCCCTTCTTCGATAGCGTCTTGCACAAGATTCCTGAAAAGAAAACATTGAGACGTTTTATGGCCCAGAAAATTATGATATTTACAAAAGCCTTTCTTCTTTCTTTGACCAAGAGGAGGCACTTTTACCCCTGGAGGTACTATCATTTGGCCATCTTTTACAAGCAAGTCAAAGATTTCATCACATTTTGTAATGTCAAAACTATAAGTCTTTTTGGGGAACCTATCGTTGGTCCTTTCTGGACCAGCGGGATTTTTTCCACTTGAGGGGATTAACAGTTTGCAAGAGTATGGTGGCCCTTGTTTTAGTTCCGCTAAATCGACCTCGCCTTCTTCGACGGCTATAAGTTCGTCGAAGGTTTCAGGATCTTCGTCATCCATCTTAACATACGCTATCCTCTCTCTTTTATGAGTTTTCGTTGCCTTGGCTTTCTCAGCTTTGAGGCGTTCTACCTGTCGAACTCTATCGGCCAGTTGGGCCATGTCTCTCAGGTATTGAGTGTCTAACTTCTTCCTAATGGAATAATCTAAGCCGCCTGCGGCTATTTCGACTAACTCATGTTCTGGCACTTGTGTAAAACATCTTGCTTTGAGCAACCTAAACCTATTTAGATATTCGTCTATAGGTTCAGTGAAACGTCTCTTTACACTGGCCAATTCTTTCAGGCTTATCTTGGTTTGTCCCATGTAGAATTGCTCATGGAACAATCTCTCCAACTGGGTCTAATGATGGATCGAATTGGGGGGAAGAGTTGTAAACCAAGTGAATGTGTTCTTTGTTAAAGAACTTGGGAAGTACTTAATCCTCAGGTTTTCGTTATTTGAAATATCTCCCGCTTCGATTAAGTATCTCGCCACATGTTCGACAGTAGATTCTGTCGTGTCCCCAGAGAATTTAGTGAACTTAGGGACTTTACATCTAGGAGGTAAATCTGTTTGTAACACGTATTCTGACAGTGGGGATGTGAAGTTGGGCCTACGAAAGCCCATATTCATCCCATTTTGAGTCATGATTCTTTCGATCATGCCTGCCAGATTATTTTCCAAACCCATGTTTTGGTATTGGATATGCTGAACCACTTCGTCAGCATTTTGGTTTCTGTTAACTAACCTTACCTCTGGGGTTATAACCCTAGGTTCTTCGACAGGCTGTTCCAATCGTGCCCTAAGGTTTTCTTCGACAGGCTGCTGGTCTTGGTTGATAGTGGTTTCTTCCTCTAAGAGTATACCTTGGTTTCCCCTTATTGGCGCCCTTTGGGGCTGTCGAATAGGTTGGGGTACTCCAAAGAAATCAGCCAAACGCGTCATTTGCATTGTCATCTGCTGATTCGATTGGGTGGTGTTTTGTATTAGAGGATTCAGCACTGTACTTAAAGTTTGTGCCAACATTTGAACCATATCATGGTTGCTTTCGTCCATTTGTTGCCTCAAGACTGCTGTCGAGGCATTTGTAAGGCCATGTGCTACTTGGGACGTTCCTCCTAAGAGTTGGGTCCTATTCCTGTTCGCCATACCTACTCCAGAACCTTGGAGTGGCGAAGAGGCACTCACTAAAGGGTCTGAAAAAGTGGACGCAACGTTCGTCAGGCTAGCCAAGTCAGAAGTTGACATGCCATAGAGTGGTTCTCGATTATGACCGCCTGTCATAAATCCTGGGGGAACATAAGGCCTCGTGCCTAGATTTCCCCTTGGTGGGGGAGTTCCCAAAGGCACTCTGGGGCCAGTAAATGGAGGTAATGGCCCCGTTGTTGTGACTGTTACTGCTGGTGTTGAACCAGCGGTTATCGCTTCACTTACGGTTGGGATAACCGTTGTTCCCACATTCGTTTGTGGGATTTCGTTATTGTTTGGCGGATTCGCCATCTCTTCTCTTCTTCTGGCAGTATTGGTATTGTTAGTGTATATTCTACCACTTCTCAATAACATACAATACTTCTCGAAAAAGATGATATTTTGTGTAAAAAGATTAAACTTCAAAATCAACACACAGTCCCACCAGGTGTGCCAATTTGTTTACCGTGGGAATTGGTAAACAATCGCTGATCTTCCAAAAGGTTACTTATTTGGTTACTCACAGGATCGATCAGATTGATCCTAAGACATGGTTGATTTTGGGGTTTTGACTAAGTTTGATAATGATTAAATGACAGGACAATAAAGAAGCTTTATGTAAATTGCATGAAGAAGAGAACTTGATAAAATAAAGGAAGGCTTGAAATAAAGGCTTCGACAGGAAAAGTAAAGGGGAAAGCAAGTAAAGTTTCTGGAAAATAAATGACTTTGATTAATAAAAGTGGTGTTTCACACATACATTCTCAACAATTCTTTCTCACACGCTGGGTACTCGAATCTATATGAGTGACTTGTATATAATTGTGAACACACGCGAAAAACTGCGTGAACTACTAATATTTATACTAAACATCCCAAGTAACCGTCGGGCAGTTACACTGCTTCGAGATGACTCCACTTGGCACGTTCTCAGCATTCGACGCTCCAGATCTTTGCACGTTGCACTTGGTAACCGCTGGTAACCGTTTTCCCTCCAAATGTTTGAATTTCAAACCGTCCCACTCTGAGCAATCGAACACCTTCATCGAGAGGCATCTTCGACGAGCCACACCTTCGACGTCGAAGGCAACTAAATTCTCCCTTGGAAGAATTTTTCTAAGTACATTGCCATCTTCTGATGGGCACTTCGACAGACCCAACTGGTCGAAACCATCCTTCAGCTTTAATGGCTGATATTAATAAAAACAAGGGTGTCGAATTTAGGAGCCAACACCTACTATTCAGGCTTTCATATCGAAGTAACCCTACTATCCAGGTTCCTTCTCACAACCCTACTATCTAGGCTTTCATATTGAAGTAACCCTACTATCCAGGTTCCTTCTCACAACCCTACTATCCAGGATTTCATATCGAAGAAACCCTACTATCCAGGTTCCTTCTCACAGCCCTATTATCTAGGATTTCGTATTGAAGTAACCTTACGACCCAGGTTCCTTCTCACAGCCCCACTATCCAGGCTTTCATATCGAAGTAACCCTGCGACCCAGGTTCCTTCTTATAGCCCTACTATCCAGGCTTTCATATTGAAGCAACTCTACTATCCAGGTTCCTTCTCATAACCTTACTATCCAGGTTCCTTCTCTCTTATCTCCAGACAACAGTTTACAACACTGTAAGATTGAGACCTGATCAAACACGATTAGTTTCGCATTTCCCCAGTAAGTCTTGGTACAGCCTATACATCAACCAGATATGCAGTTCACTTCCGCTTCCTCAAGCATGAGTTATTTCCCCAATAGAGTAACGGACAACTGAAGCTCCTAAAATTCTATTTCTCCCAAGATAGATACGAACGTTCCTCAGCAGATTCCTCATCAACAACAGTAACATGAACTCTCATCTAAGGAATGTCTCAAGAAATCAACATTCTCTAGATGGCATCTTTAAGCCCATCTCCTACAATTCTCTGTCGCATCCAGGATGGCATCTTTAAGCCCATATCCTACAATCTTCTATTATCGACCTCCAAATGGCATATGTAAGCCCATTCTCGATATCATAAATCAAGTGCCACTTCATGCGAGTGCAAATTTCTGGGCACTCTAGTGTTCAATCATCTTCCACCTTCAGATCACGAAAGGCGGGCTAGCCAATCTACATCCTCAGGTTTAAGAAGATTGAATTGGGGTAGCTGTTGTACCCCAAAATTTTCCCTCTCATTTTACTCAATGCATGCCCATTGGAGTCCTCAATTTGCTCAAGGTTGCCCAAGAGTGGACCAAACAAACTCTCTCCTAAGGCAGTATACCTTAAATTAGGGTATCCATTTTCATCAAGATGGGTGAACCACAAAGGATATGCTCCCCATGGTCTTAATACGTCCTCAATACACTACATGTCAAGTTTCATGCCTTGCACAAAGAAGTTTGCTCAGTCAACTGCTCAGATGCTTGAGAATCGACTGTATTAGGTCAAAAGTCAAATGTGACCCACATATAGTCAAACTTCAATATTTTTGGTCAACATTAACATTTTGAAGTGACTTTCATCATTTGATCAAGGGTTGATCATGATTCCCCAAGGAATGCTCCAAATTCATCAAAACCCAAAAGTTGCTAAATTAGGGTTTCTTAGTAAAAGTCAACCAAACTTTTACCAAGCATAACTTCCACATGCTTTATCATAAATTTTCTAGCCAAAGCTCATTTTGAAGAGGATGCAATTCCCTACAACTCATCTCCAGCTCACAAGTTCAAAATATGCACCTACAAAAAGATATGAATTTCTACATTATGGGTCCTTTTGAAAAGTCAACAAAAACACCTTTTGGGTCAAAGCTTCTTACATGAACATGGAAGACTCAATTGATATGAGACCAAAAATGTTGCTTAGGGGACATCCTAAGCTTTCTAAAAAATCAAAGAACACTTCTCTAGGGTTAAAATTGGAGGAGATATGCCTTGTCAAAGTTGACCTTTTTTACAAAATTGCCAAAAGTCAAATGTGCTCAAAAATGCATTTTTTGCTAAATGGGCCTAACTTTTTATGCTTGCACCTCACTTATAATGTGGCCCACGACTCAAATATTCACCTACACATTATTTGCTTCATTTTTCAATTTATTTTGATTTTTTATTAATTAAAAATTGAATTAAATCAAGTAATTGATTAATAATAGCAAAGATATGATTTGATTTGGTTTTTGGACAGGTTGGCAATCAAAATATGATGAATTATCAAGGCCAAAACGAATCAAGCATAATTGGTACAAGAAAGGGAAGATTTGGCTCAAAATAGCAAGTTTATATGTAGCATAAAAATCAAATCAAATATCTTATAATTGCAAAGATTCAATCCAAGTTTGTAACCCTAATTCATTCCTAGATATATATTGGACATATACAAAGAAAACAACAAGGTTTTACAGTCTTGAAAAGCACAAAACAAAACATGGATTTCTTGCAAATAGTGGGATTCGATTTTCAGTCTATAGGGCGATTCAAGGCAATTTGAAGCTAACAATCTCTTCTCGGGCGTGCATAGAAGCTATTTCAATCATTCCCAAGTCATCAAACCACCAGAATCACCAGCTATACATCACTGTTTGCATCCTCTGAACTTAAACTTGTTCCTCCAATTTTATGCATTTTTAATCCAATTTGCTTGCATATACATATTTAGGATCATGCTATGAAGCTTTTTGATAGTCTGGATTTGAGTTTTGATGCAGGAATAACTACTTGCCATAGTTAGGGTTCGTGAGCTCCAAATTGGGGAACCCTAGCTAGAGACAAAATTGGGCCAAATCAAGGGCCTCTTCATGTTCATGGGATGAAGTACATTTGATTCATGCCCTTGAATGGAATTTATATTGCTTGAATTTCGTTTTAAGATTTTTACAGGCTTTAGCCATGCATAAGAAACCGTCCCTATAGCCTATACTGACAAGTTTGTCTGTAGGTAAAGGGTCAGTGCCAAAAGCTATGGTTCCATGGAGAAGATTATGGCGTGGCAATCATCCATTCGCCCTTTTAAAAATTTGCGCGCTTGGGTTTGGCCATTTGTTTTCTTTTTATTATATTTTGTTTTTATTGTATTAACAATAAGTCACAATAGCGCAGCTGGTAAGGCACGGGGTTGGTAAACATAAGGACCTGGGTTCGATCCCAGGTCCCAGAAACGCCTATTTTCCTATTTTCTGAATGCAGATTGCATGCACTTCTTATCAAAGGGTCTACCATACATCCTTGCGTCAAGCCACTTGATCAAGAATACTATCAGATCTAACGTTCCAGCAGTGAGGGACCATGATGCACCCTCAAGTAAACGCTACAAGGAATCCAATGCTGATCGGGCTTGAAGGATTATTGGGCTTGAAAAATTCAAATTGGCACCCCCCCCCCCCATTTGCTAGCATACAGGCCCAGTTTGCATTTTCTTTTTATTTTCTTTTTAATTTCTTTAATTGATTTCTTTTATTTGTTTTAATTAATTAACCCAAAAATCATTTTCTTTTTTTAATAAAAAAATCACAACAAACTAAAAAAATCTTTTTTGATAAAAATATTTTATTTCTTAATTAATTTAGTTTAATTAACTTAGGGCAATTTAATCTCTTTTTATAATTAAAAATAATTAGACTTAGGATTTGAATTGTATATAATTTAATTAATTTTCTTTAAAAATACACCAAAATCATTTTTTTCACTAAAATATTTATTTTAATTAATTAGATTAATTAGGTTAACTTAAATACTTTTTCATAATTAAAAAGCAATTAGAAATTAGCGTTTTATTTAAATTGCAATTTCATTGTTTTCTCCAATAAAAAATATACAAAAATCTGTTTTCTTTCAATTAGGGTTTAGGTTATTTTTCAACTTCTCCTCGCATTTAATTTGTTGCGCTCATTTTAATTTATTATTATTGTAACTGTTTCGAGCTTGTAATAGTTTTAATTAAGGTTTTAAAGTCTGCACTTTTATTTCCCGTCAAGACAATTATGTAACTGTCAAAGCCTTGTAGTAGCTAGGTTTATTTTTCGCACTTTAAATTCCTGCAAATATTTAACTGTCTAGATGTATGCTAATAGGATTGTATGGCAAGAATATATGAAATTTTAAATGATAGATCACCTAATGTGCAAAGATTAAATAACTGAAACAATTCATATGCACATATTCACTCCTAGGGTTTACCTCACTTCGGTTACCTTCGGTAAACAATCATTAAGCATAAGAGATTTTAGTGGTTGCCCTCCAGTCTAAAAGATCAAATTGTCCCATTCGATGTTGCCTCGGAAATGTTGCCTCGGAAAGATCTTAAGACTCTAGGGTTACTACTAAAGTTTTCTAACTGTTGCTTTAGTGATTGTACTTGTCCCTTTCGAATGTCCCTTACAAACTCCAAAGATGGTGCTACCTATTCCTTAATAATAGGATAGCGCTGTCTAAAGGAAAACGAACAGACTTTTTTCGAGTAGGTAGGATCTTAAGTACTTTCTCAACCAAAAAAATTTTCACACAAAACACCTTTCAAAATAAATTTTCAAAACAAAACTTCGTCACATCCTTGAGGACTGATACAAGGGTTATCACGAAGTAAAAAAATTTCAAGACAAACACACATAAGCAATTTGAAAAATGAGCAAGTACCTAAGAGCCCATGGAAAACCATATATAGAAAGGGTGCTAACACCTTCCCTTTCTATAATCTACCCCCGTACTTAGAATATCTCGAAAAAAGGTTTTTTCTGTTCTTTTTCCTTTTCCATGATTGGATGAAATAAAAGTTCGTGGCGACTCTTGCTTATCACGACATATTGCGAACAAAAAACGCAAAACGCAAACCAGTAAAAACAGTCGGTTCTGCCACCGTATCACAGTATGGATGCGATGTATAGACATGTTAATTGTTATGCCGCAGTGTTGCTAGAGTCGGGGAAAATAAATCCCTGAGTACTGCTGGGAATAAGGAGTGTGTGTCTTCATGTTTTGAAGTGTTGATGAGTTTCCATTTGCTAGAGAAATAAACTCTGTTGTGTGAGGGGAACGTCGTGTACTGCTTGTAGACTTTGTGAAATCCTGAGAAGCTGGGCGAATTTTACCGGGGAATCTTAGGAGCGGTGACTGGAAGTTTTGTTTTGTCTGAGATGTGAGAGAGCTTGATATCATTAAGCTGCACACTGTCGCACACTTTTCTTGGCGCTCGATTGCGACAATGATGATATGGAATAGAAATGTAGCGGTAAATATTTGAGATTAAGCCATCAATTGACTTAACTCAACACAACGAAGTCGGCACCGCACTTTATTGTTTCCAAAGGGAAATGGGAAAAAAGCGAACAAAACCCAAAAAGATCAGAGATCAAGGTACGGGGGTCGGTTATGCAAAGGGAAGGTATTAGAACCCCAAGCATCTACGGTACTCCGCAGGATCCACTTTGTTTGGTTTCTTTTAAAATGAGTGTCATGTACAGGTTTACTTGCTAAAGGAAAAGAGTGAATGTTTATTTGCAAACAAAAGAAAATGAAATGTTTTTTTATTATTTTTGCTCGCCTTGGGTCGTAAGACTTAGTGCCTACGTACTCCCTCGTGCAATGGGAAAGTCAAAGCACCGTAGTTCGGCTAGAAAAGACTTGTCTGTTGTTTGATTTTAAACAAGGAGACAAGTCGTCATTGTTAGGAGAGAAATCTCGACTAACGCCCACAAGGTGTGAGAAAGATGGACCATGCGTCAGCAAGAGTGAGGGTTTGAGAACGCCTCTAGTACTCAAGTGGAAAAGTCGACACATTTATAACCATGGGGATAGGAGAATATTGATCGACTATCAATGAATCATGTCTCATCTTGAAAAAAGTTTTAAAGGGTAAAGGTGCTCGGGCGCACAAAAGAGTTTGAATATGTTGAAGTGTTTTTGTTAATTTTGAAAGAAATGTCAAAGTATGATCAAATGAATTGAAGTTTGTTTAAAGAAAATAAGTTTTAAAAGAAAAGGAACTCGACAAAGTCGAGGTTTATTATGAAAGCGGTTCGATTTTATAAACAAAGAAGGTTTTGAAAGAAGATGATAAGGTTTTGAAAATTAAAGAAGATGGGAGGAGATGAAGGGACTATCCTAAAGCATAAGGTAAAAGCTAAGGAAAAGAAACGTCTAACCAACATGAAGCCAATACTTGACATTATGGGCCAAGATAGAATTCCCATTCTTTGGAGTGAAACCAAGTAAGCAAAGATACTAGACCTCATGAGAAGACAAAACTTTAAGTGAATCAAGTCTTTGAAAAAAATTGGGTAGAGTAACGGCTGTATACGGGTGAATTCCAGATTACAAGCAAAGCATGTAATCACAATAACCTTCACACAAACAAACAAACAACCCAATGTCTTGAGGTAAACCTCAAGAGCTCCAGACAAAATACCAATTAAGGTCACAAGATCTCTAATATAAGCCAAGGTCTCTAATCCTAAGTCCAAGTTCCATCACTCCATAATGCAAAGGATAGTAACCAAGTAGTCCAAGTATCATTAATGTTTTTTATGGTTCATGTTGATTATTAAGTGTCTTTAAAAGGAAAAGAAAAGCTCAAGTGAGAAAAATAAAAATGACATAAAAGTAAATGCTCAAGTGAGCAAAGATGAAAATAGCATGAAATGTAAATGCAAAAAGTAAATGGTACATAAAGCATAAAAAATAAAAGCATAAAGTAAAGTCAATTGTTAGTAATTAGTTGTTAGTTGGATGACCATCTTGAAACTTGCATTTGGAACTCATTAGAGGATTGGTAGAACCAAAGCCTCCACACAACAAGTTGCATTTGCTTTTTGTCAAGTATATCATCCATTTTGGAATCCTCAAAAAGTAACATGTAATGATCAAAGATGTTTAAGTGATCCGTGTTGACCAAAGGTGTTGTAGATCCATTAGAGGATTGGAAGAACCAAAGCCTCCACACAATGAATCTCAATGTTATTGGATCAAAGAGATCAAATTAACATACTTGGGCTTGCAATCATAAGTTTGGGCCACGAATGATCATTTATTCGAATCGGGACAAAATTTAGCGCTATGTTAAGCAATATAAGTGGACTTATGTAGAAGTCGCACCTATTTTGAGGTCGGTCAATAGCAATCTATGTACTTCATGTTTGGATAAATGATATAGAGATCATCATCCTTTAACATGTAGCACAATTAAAAAAAGAAAGGGATAAGATGAAGATGGAGGGGAATGATAAGCTAATTTCGATCACCATTTCAAAATTCTTTCATCTTTAAATTCAACCACTCCTTTAGATGGATTAAAGCACTAAATATATCATTAATCCAAAGCACCAAAAATGACTTAAATAATTCACTCTTAGGTAGATTTGAATTGATGAACATTTATCCAACTTCATCTACATCACAAAGTCCATTGAGTTTAAAGACAAATTGGACATTTAAAATTGCAATCCAAGCCAACAATCAAAAGGAGTGAGTAGAAAAATCATTTTGGATTAAAGCTGCCCCAAAACAAGGCAAAAAATACATTATGTCCCTGTGTAAATCGATTGCACTACTGTGTAAATCGATTTACACAGTACAGTTTTCAAAAATTTGTGAAAAATTGCTTCTGTGCAATCGATTGCACAGTTACTGGAATCGATTGCACACTGTTACAGGCAGCAAAAACAGCATTTTAAAAGGTCAATTTCTTGTTCAAACTTTCCATCAAACACCTTATGATCATGGATCCAATTGAGCACGGAAATTCCATCAAATTATGAGAAAATAACACCATTGGAATCACAAAATAATGCTCAAAGAATCGAACCCAAAGATCAACAAGAGATCACATTGTGAAAGATGAATTATCCAACTTACCAAAGGTAGATCTAGAGAATTATCAAAACAAATTCAAGAATTTGCTTCAATTCAATCACAAGAATCAATTGCCAAGCTTGGATGTAGAGAATTGATGAAGAAAAAGTGTTTGGATGAAGGTTTAGCTCAAAGATTAGTAAGCTTCAATGCAAAGCTTACTAACTTTTTGAAAATGGAGCTTTAAGTGAATTTGGTGGATGGAGAGAATTGAGAGATTTTTTAGCAAGGTGGATTTGGCTATCAAAAGCTTGAAATTTGAATGAAATGACGGCTCTATTTATAGAGTTTAAGATTAGGATTAGTGGTAATTTGGTAATTGATTCTTGGAGCCAAAATTTTAATTAATGATAATTCTTTCAAAAATTAGAGCCAAATTGGAGCCAAAAATTTGAACAAGCTTGAAATGCTGATTTTTTTTCAAATTTTCACGCTGTGCAATCGATTGCACTATAGTGCAAATCGATTTTCACAGTGTATTTTTCAAAAAATTGCGCAAAATTCACTTTGTGCAATCGATTTCACTCTAGGAGCAATTGATTGTACAGTGAAAAAAATGAAAAAAATTTAATTCTTTTTCTTTGCAAATAGAGATTTTAAGGAAATAATACCGGAAAACCTTATTTGCCATATGCTTCGACTCGGTACCTACAAAACAAAAATATATGCAAAGACAAAGACAAATATTTTTTTGTATTTTGATTAGTAGTTAGTCAACAACACAAGAGCAAACTTAAACATAGGATGCAAATGTGATGAATGAAGCTATTTATTAATGATTGTGACTGAATGACAAAATATGGTATGAAAGTGCGACTGAAAAAGTTAGGGGCAAAATTTAGGGTATAACTGCTGCCCCTATTTAATTATCTTTTAGCCAGATAGGCGGAAAGTAATTAAATACAAACATACTTGAATTTTGTCCCTGATGCGATGAGATGATAGCATATGTTATGAATGAGTGCATGGACTCTTTTTTTGACATATATTTTTTTGAATGATGTATGAGATGAGACAGACTCTGGGAATATGGAAAGACTCGAAACTGGAAACTTATGGTAGTTCAGATAAATGACATGGAAAAGACACGACGGGGAACAACAACATACTTCTTGATATCTGTCAGGGTGACAAGGAGTAACCAGCAATACTTGGAAAAACGAGATAAAACTCGAGAAGGAAAGCAGCAACATCCAAGAATGGCATTGAATGAGGCGAGAAACCCTCTGGAAAAGACAATCAGAAAGATCTAAAAGAACAATAGATGTGGGATGAGACCAAATCTGAAGCTACATCAGAGTCGTCCAGGGAAGATGCTGGATGGAAAGGAAACACGACATCCAATACTGGATTTGAATGAAAGGAAAACTCAACGTCTAATACTGGCTTTAGATGAGAGAAAAAGATCACAACATCCAATACTAGCTTTGAATGAGTGAAAGAGATATTGACATTCAATACTGGCTTTGAATGAAGTGAAAACTCAACGTCTAATACTGGCTTTAGACGAGAGAAAAGATCACAACATCCAATACTGGCTTTGAATGAGTGAAAGAGATCTTGGCATTCAATACTGGCTTTGAATGAAGGGAAAACTCAACGTCTAATACTGGCTTTAGATGAGAGAAAAGATCACAACATCCAATACTGGCTTTGAATGAGTGAAAGAGATCTTAACATTCAATACTGGCTTTGAATGAAGGGAAAACTCAACGTCTAATACTGGCTTTAGACGATAGAAAAGATCACAACATCCAATACTGGCTTTGAATGAGTGAAAGAGACAACTGAACTGATGTTTGCTTTGGTAGGTGCCAAGTAAGTTGGACTTTGATCTCAAGGTGACATGTCAACTACAACAAGACCTCGAAAAATGCAAATGAGGATGAAACACTCTTGTTATGCATTATGTATGAATTTTGCTATGCATGATATGTGAATAATCTATGCATGTAATGCTGACATTTACGACAATGGAGTTTGACTCTTTTGTGGAGGTAAGATTGGAAGTTTGATTCCTCAACATGGAGAAATCTGTCAAATTTGATTGGAAAGAAAATGTCTTAAGCCCAAACTTGTAACACTCGCAAACTGTATTGAATTGATAATCTTCTGAGGAAAGACATGGAGAGCTGCTTGGGGATTTGTCTAGATTAGCTAACTGTTAAAGATAAACCGATCATGGCTTCAGTCGAAAGTTGCTGGAAATGAGTTGATCATGGCTTCAACTCTGAAATGACTATTGGAGATAAACTGATCATGGCTTCAGCTCTTGAGATGATTGTTGGGATGGAATGCCCTAGTATAAGTTTTGAAAATGATCTTCTGGCTAACCAAATATGAGAAAACTCGCACTAAGAAACAAATCTTGAATTGATTCACAACTGGATCTGGAAGATACTTGCCCCTGATATGGTCACTGACCAAGTTTCTCAGCTGTTTGGAATTCCTTGACGAGGAAAGCTTGTTTGCAAGCAAAAATCGTTTATTCAAACATGGTAATTTTAATGCAAAGTTCATGCAAAAGTTTTGAATCCAAAATCATTTTTGAAATGATGTTGTTGGTGTATAGAAAATGCATCACTAGTTAAAACACATTGGTCTATACTTTTAAAGTGAAAGCAAAGGTATGATACCAAAACAAATGATTCTCAAAAGATCATAGGAGTCAGTTTACGTAACCTTGCTGTAGTATCCTTTCAAAAAAAACCTGGCTTCAATTAGGTCTTTTGAGGGTTGTAACGTGGTCTGGTTCATGGTTTAAGAAATAAAGGATAAAGGCTCAAAGTTTATTTGTACCCAACCCAATCTTCATGATGTTCTCCAGTCCTACGTTCAGTTAATTCAGACTATGCATCCAGGTTCCAAAATATTTTGGAATTGCACTGATGGTAATAATGATGATGGTTCAGAAGCTAAGGAATTTTTGAGACGACAGTCACTTCTTCTTACATCATTTTGTTGTTTTGAGGAATTTTGTCAACTCCGGTGGAGAATTTTGAGGATTTGAAGACCTCTTCTGATTGAATTTATTATTCCCAACTTTTTCCTGAACTGTTTCATTTGAGATTACAGTCAGCGGGATATCCCAGTTTTTTTTTGCCTGAACTGTTTCATTTGGAATTACAGTCAGCGGGATGCCTCAGTTTTTTGCCCAAGTCTCCTTCAGAGGTTTTGACTTAGCGGGATTTTTCTTTTGATTTTTCTTTTCATTTCATTTTACTTTTTGGAAAGATAATGACTGCCTTGCTCAATGATTACAGGGAACCATCTTTGTCATTTTTGTTTGGGAGCATCTTTGACACTTCCTACTGTGTGCAAAGGAAAGCTTGATCACGACCTTTGATGAAAGGTGTCTTGCACGATTTCTCTTGCAATTGAATGCACAACCAAATTAACTGAGAACTACCCATCCCCAGGTTAAGATTGCGGGTTTTTTCGTATAGAAAGAAACACCAACTTCTAGGCTCAAAGGGGTGAACGAGGGATTAACTTCCTTATTTCTCCAGTGTTTGGGAGTTGAAACAATGCTTGTATATCCTCAGCAAATTTTTATTCGAAAGCATACCAGCAACAATTATGGGTATTTCGTTTTCATCATCCTCCCTCAAATCTTTGCATAAACAAAAGCTTGATAAAGGGAGTAAACAAGAGAAATATATTTGAAAGCAGTAAATGAAAATGATTTGAATCAAAACATTGCAATGCTCATTTCATTTGAATTAACATGAAAGTATAAACAGTATTTGAAAGCAACAATTTTAACATAAACAAGGGAAAATGCAAACAGAAAGAAACATGGCCTAGTGACTAATCAGTAACAAGGATGAGATGTGATGTCTGAAACACTGGCTTTAGGAAGTGACTTGATGGTACCCCAACTCAGTCTTCAGCCACTTTGTTTTGGCAAGGGATTGTTGACAACATTAGGACCTGCCTCTTTGAAAGTGAGGATATTTTCTTTCACCAATTCTTGCACTTTGTTTATCAATGCATAACAGCTCTCTAAATCATGATCGGAAGCTCCCTGATGATATTCACAGTGAAGGTCAGATCTGAACCCGGCTGGAGGTGGATTTCGAGGAATCAGAGGCCTAGTTGTAATCAAGCCCTTCTGCACCAATGCAGGATACAATTCAGTGTACGTCATAGGGATAGGATCAAATTGAGTCCTATTCCGATTCTGATTCTGCATAATATTCTGTCATTGAGGGACCTGAACTGGTTGAGCATTAACCGCATGAGTAATGGCCGCTACTTGTGGTTGATCAGCGTTTTGAGGCCTATGGCGAGGTCCTCTTATCTCAGTCGAGACAGCATTGACTTCTACCTCTTTCTTCTTCTGAAAGTTCCCAAGGTATTTCTTTGCACCATTAGTAGATTCAGCAGCTTTAGAAACTTTACCATTCTTGATTCCTTCTTCTAATCTTTGGCCGATAGTCACCAGGTCTGTGAAGCTGGAAGACACACTACCAATCATCTTCTCCCAAAAGAAATGGGACAAAGTATCAATGAACAAACTAGTTAACTCTTTCTCTACCAAAGGCGGTTCAACTTGAGATGCCAATTCTCTCCATCGTTGAGCATATTCCTTGAAAGATTCTTTCTCGTTTTGAAACATATTTTGTAGTTGGCGATGATCAGGTTCCATGTCAAGGTTGTATTTGTATTGTTTTATGAAAGCATCAACAAGATATTGGAAGCATTGGATACGACCTTTCTCAAGTCCCATATACCATTTCAATGAAGCTCCACTCAGACTATCTTGGAAACAATGGATAAGCAGCTTGTCATTCTTTGTGTAAGCAGACATCTTTCAAAAGTACATCACCAAATGACTTCTTGGACAAGTATGCCCCTTATATTTCTCAAACTCGGGAGTCTTGAACTTTGCAGGCATAACTAGGTCAGAAACCAGGCACGTGTTGTTAGCATCAATACTGAAGAACTCATTTCCCTCCATAGCTCGAAGTCTCTTCTCCAAAGCCTGATACTGTCCTTTGAACTCTTCAAACTCACCAAAGTCTCCTTGACTCACACTTCGAGGACTGGCAGCATGGTACTCAAAGAGAGGGTTCCCAAAAGTAGCTTGTACAGCAGGTTGACGAGAAGCAGTATGAACAATTGGCTGAGGTTCGGTGAAAACCGGAGCTTGAAAGACTGGTCGGGCAGACTGGCCAACCATTGAAGTAATTGCAACAGGCGGAGAGTAATTCTGAGGTAACCCAAACTCTGGCCATGTAGTAGATGTGTGCTGGATAGGTTGAGTGTCAACAAAGGCAGTTGGGATTTCAGATATCACAGTCCTTTGAGGTGGCTCTCCTCTGGAAATCAGGACTTGCATCATCTCAGTAAGTTTGGCCATGCCTGACTTTAACTCATCGATTTCCATTATGACTTCCATGTTGTGTTGTTCTTGGTTTTCCATTCTCAATCTGACAGCAGCTCTAGTCCCGTAGTTGTGTTGAGGAATCAGCTTGACAGTAGACGACTGTGATACGGTGGGAGAACTGACTAGGGTTTTGCGTTTGTTTTCGCAAATGTTTCGGTTGAGCAAGAGTCGCCACCGACTTTTTATTTTATCCTAAGGAAAGGTTTAAAAAGCACAGCAAAAACCTTTGAGATTTTTCTTGGGTTCGGGGAGTAGATTATAGAAAGGGAAGGTATTAGCACCCTTTCTATCCATGGTTATCCATGGGCTCTTAGGTACTTGCTTAGATCAACTTGCCTTGGTTTTCAATGGTTTGAAATGGTGCTTTGTGTGTGGTTTTGAAAAGGTTTTGAAAAAGATGCCTTGTATAGGCTACCCTTGTAACAATTCTTTACTCGAATGTTTTACAAAAGGTGTTTGTCTTTTTGAAAAGATGTTTCAAGGTTTTTTTGAAAGTTTGTTTTGAAAGTGTTTGTGAAGTGGGTTTTGAAATAAGGCAAGTGTTTTCTAGGAAAGTTGACAAGTACTTAAGAGTTCATCTACCTTAAAGTTTTCTCAAAGATTTTTGTTATGTTTTAAACCTTTTGACAATTTTGTTCCACCATTGCATTTGGTGGACAATCTTGTTTTAGGAGATTAAAAGGACGGGCGCGGGTCATCGTTTAGACCATAGTTGCAATAGTGTTAAATGTCTTTGGGCAATTTTCTTAAAAAGGGACTTGATCATTCATTTAAGCAACATTTTGTGGGACTATGATCATTTTGATTGTTTGTTTTTACCCAAAGAAATTCAACATACAATATGGCCCAATTATTTGAAGGCAACAAAGTGGAATACCCTAGGGGTGCAAGTGTGAAATGTGTTGTCCATTTTTCATGCTCATTTATCTTGCATTAGGTCCAATTATTTTGTTCATTTTTATTCGCATACAAAACCCTAATTCTAGCATAGTATGTTTAGAAAGCGATAAAGTGCGAAATTTAAATTCCTACGCTATTACATCATAATAATATGGGGAGGGGGGTACAATGTTTCAAATGGGGATATTTAGACAAGAAATTGAAACCTAAGACTATTACATCAATTTTGAATTTATACAATTTAATGTACAATAGTTAAATAAAAATGGAATAAAATATGTAAGATGCAAAAATGTTTTGTATGTATAAAAAAAAGTATTATTTATGTGAAATAAACAAGAAAATAAAAAGATATTATTTTGGAGTATTTTTGAATTTAGGGCAAAAACCCTAATTTTAATCAAAGGAGTATTTAATCAATTAATTCATGTAATACTTATTATTTATATACAAAAATAAGATAAAATATGGTATATTTGTAAAAAGGCATTTTTTAGTATTTAATATTTAAAAAATAAAATATATACATTTTTTTGGTATTTTTATCCTAAGTATATTAATATACCTATTTACTTATATTATTTATAAAAATTATGTTTTATACGCATTAATTAATAATATTCAATATAAAAAGTATTTATTATTTTTTTTTTTATGAAATATTTTCAGGAAGTAAAAAATAAGATAAAAATATGTATAAAAATATATTTGGTATTATCTTAATATTTTAAACAAAAAGGGTATATATATGTATATTTTATTTATTTATGTACAAACAAAAGAAATAATCAAATAAATATGCAATAAATTCAAAAAATGATGGGAAAAATATTTTTATGTTTTTAATATGCTGAGAAAAAATAAATGAACCAATCACAAAAAGGCAAAAGTCAAAAATATTAAAAATGAAGCAAATGGGCTCAGGGGTGCAAAACCAAAAAGGGTGGTGTGAAAAGCAACTCAGAAGCAAGCCCAGCCCAAAATCACCTTTCTTCAACCTTTGAACAAAAATGTTCAGAAAACACGCGCCAAGAGCTCCATTTGAATGTCCTGATTCTTTGATTTTTTGAACAAACTTCCAACACAAAAAATGTTAAGCATGAAGAGACGATTCTAACCATATGCATAACTTGATCTAACTCTCTAAGATGAGGGAGAATTTCTCCTCCCCCAAATCCTAACCTAGTTTTTCTGCCATTTTCAAACTCAAAATTCTCACAACTTAAGCAAAAGAAATGAAAAGTAAAGACATGGACATGTTCAGTGGCATGAGTAGAACCTTGTTTATTCACAAACTTAAAGCTAATGATGCCTAATAAGAGAGATACGAATTCAAAAAATTACCTATTCAGTTGAACTTCTATCTGGAGATATAGGAACTTTCAGTGCAAGGTACTAGTTGGTATAGCTTCCTTGAGGTGTGGTCATGCTGTTCCAATATCTACTTTGCCTTGAGACACCTTGAACTGAGCTGTAGAACTTCAACTGCAAAATGGAAAAGTGAAAATGGTGGAACTTGTTAGAGGAGTTACAGATCGTGTTTCAAGGCATGGTTAGCATGTATAGGTACTAGGGAATGTGTGTGAACTGGTTTTGGCAGAAGAGCTTGAGGGAAATAGAAGTTGGCAATCAAACTGCAGAGGCAACACTATTTTTGCAGTTTGATGGTATTTTCTGGTTTGATGATGTTTTTGAGGTAAAAGACTCATGCCAAAACTTGGTTATGATGTGTGTAAGGTGTTTGATAACTTTGTTCTCCTGTGTCTAGGCTGAGATGGATGTTGTGATATGTTATGGCACTTTTCTTCACTCTTAAGCAACAAAATGCAACTTGATGTTTTAGGTCAGTAGGGGACCTCTAATCCTGCTGCAAAGCTTCTCTTGATCAGAGTAATTTGTCCATAAACTTGTGCCAAAGAGATTTAGTTTGTACTTGCTTGATTTTCAATTTGACATAAAGTGAACTTTTGCAAAAATGGATAGTTTACTTTTTCCAAATTGGGATTAATCCTCTAGACAAAGCTTGAACTCAAAGAACTTGGTCTTGGCACAAAGAATATGCATTAAATTTATGAGTGTAACTTGGTTTAAGGACCTGTAATCTAATCTAAAGCATGCTGAGTTCAAATTGCAAGGTTATGAACATGTAACTTGGTCATGAACAAAGTGGTTTTTTGCTATATTGTGAAATTCGATTCTCTCTAACCATGAGGTTGTTTGAGAAGTTTTTGGACATTTTGGAAAGCTTGGAATGTGTACTACAATCCATCTTTGAAGTGCAATTTGAAATTCCAAGTGGAACTGTATGGAAAATGGCCTTGAAGTGGGGTAGAAAACCTTGTCAAAATAGGTCAAAAATTCACTAAGTTAAGAATGGTTTAGTGCCTTTATTCAAAAATTTGTAACTTGAGATACAAGCTTCAAATGAGAAAACTTTGTGAATCAAAGTTGTAGATTATGCAACAAGCTACAACTTTCATGTTTGGACTTTTGTTTGAATCCAAATGGATCTTGGTGAAAAAGTAGGGCAAAGTTGGAAAAAAAAATTAGGGTTTTTCATAACTTAGAAAAATTCTAAGTTATGAAAAATTCTAATTTTTAACCCTAATTTGCATTTTGTGATTTCTTGGTGAACAAGTTTCATGATTTGGCATGTTTTGGTGAAAAATGAATCTTGACTCTTGATTTTGACCAAAAAGTCAAAGTTTGACTTTTCAGTATACAGTCAAAATTGATCAATTGACTGGGAAATTCAACTGTCAATCTTGTGTACTTGGGATCTCTTGCACTTGTTGAGCATGTCAAGATAATTCCATGGGGTCCTTGAGTCCATATGTGAGCTTGGTTTGCCATTGGCTAGGTCAAACTGTCAAAAATTGCCTTTGTGCAGTCAAAACCCTAAAAATGACCATTTTGCCCTTTTGGTGATCTGATCAAATTTCTTGGGGAATTGTGATCCAAACTTGATCAAATGGTCCATATGAGTTCATAATGTTGATATGGGTTCAATTTCATGAGGTTTGACTGTCAATTGGCCACAGTTGACTTTTTCCCCGATACAGTTGATTTCTAGGTCAACTGTCCAATTGACTGGGCAAAACTTGGAATCAAGACTTGAAACTTGATATGGGTAAACTTGGGAGTCCAATATGAAGCATGAAAGTCATTTTGGGCATTTTAGGTCAAAGCATCTCTGTGCAAACACAAACTCTAATTTGAGTCAACAGGGCAAGGAGAGGTCTTGAGCAGATGAAACCCTAACTGGATCTTGAGCTTCAAGGGCTTTGTGGTGAGAAATCAATGAGAAATGGGAGGGCAAATTTTGGGGTACAACAGTTGCCCCTGTTCAATCTTCTCGAATCCGAAGAGTTAGATTGGCAAGCTTGCCTTTCGTGACTCGAGGGTAAAAGGAGATTGGACACTAGAGTGCCCGGAAATTTGCACTCGTCAAAGCAATGGATGCGGGAATGGGCTTAGAGATGCCATTTGGAGATGGGCTTAACGATGCCATCTGGGAGAGTGATAGAAATCTTGTCGGAGATGGGCTTAGGGATGCCATCTGGAAGGGAATATCAGGAAGGTGTCCAGGCTTGGGACCATCCCTGAACCGGGGGGTCTGAACAAGCAATAGATTGACATCTGTTGTTGGGAGGAATCTGTAAACTGTTTTCAGTGGTTTGGAGAAGAAACTGAACAAGCGATAGGTTAACATCCGTTACTTGGAGAACCCGTAAACTATTTTCAGAAATTTTAAAGTTGAATAAGCAATGGAGCAGCATCCGTTGTTGGGAAGCGTCTGTAAACTGTTTTCAAAAGTTGCATCTGAACAAGTCGATAGATTAACATCCGTTGTTGGGAAGAATCCATAAACTGTTTTCAGAAGTCTTGAAGAAGAATCTGAACAAGTGACAGGTTAACATCTGTTTACTTGGAGAACCCGTGAACTATTTTCAGAAATCTTGAAGTTGAATAAGCAATAGAGCAGCATCCGTTATTGGGAAGCGTCCGTAAACTGTTTTCAAAAGTTGCATCTGAACAAGTCGATAGATTAACATCCGTTGTTGGGAAGAATCCATAAACTGTTTTCAGAAGTCTTGAAGAAGAATCTGAACAAGTGACAGGTTAACATCCGTTTACTTGGAGAAACTGTGAACTGTTTTCAGAAATCTTCAAGTTGAATGATTTTAGTCTGTCGACTGATCTTTCCTGAAAAGGTAAAGAGTTAGTTGTATGCAATGTTATGATTTCTGATGCAATATGTGTGACATCAATGTTTATGACATGAATGTGATGAATGCGCATGTAAGCTGATGAGCTATCTTGCTGAAGATAAATGAATCCGAGATGGCTGAAGATGAAATCATCTTGATTGCTGCCCGGGAAAATAAATCCTTGGCTGCTGCTGGGGAAGAGAATTCCTGATGACCTCTACTGGGGAGTACCAATCTAGTAGACTCATGCTGGGGATGTAAGACTGAGAATCTCCAATTGATGGGAAGTAACTCTGGCGATTTCACTGGGGAACTCAAGATTTCTCTTTCTAAGATTCTGTAAGGAGAAGGCTCATTAGTCTGGCTCCGCTGGGGGTTGACAATTTGAAGTTTTAGCTCGGCTGGGGATACTGAAACTTAAACTCTGAGGGGAAATGAGTTCTGGAGGATCCTCTGGCTGGGGATAACAAGGATAAGCTCCTCTGGGGATCATATTGATAAGTTGTGTTGGGGAACTCTTGATGAATTCCGCTGGGGATAGGAAGGATTCTGGCGAGTGCGATCTTTTGTGGCTGTTAGCTGAGGATAACCCAGTTATAAGCCTTTGTGGGGAATAACTTTGAATAAAACTCAGGAGAGACGTTCGTGCTCTGCGGGGAAATACCTTCCAGAACCTTACTGGGGATAAGCTTCGGGAGTCTGCTGGAGATAAGCCTCAGGGTTTGCTAGGGATGTGGATTCCAAGTCTCTTGGGGGGTTTCCTTCGGAAGGGTGTCAAGATATCCATCTGTACCTTCATCCTATCAGTAATCCTTTTTCTTAGGTTCATTTAGGAAGTGATTATGTTTCAAATGCATATGCCTATTTAACAAAACATTGGACGTTTCTCAAAATAAAACAAATAGTGCAAGAGAAAAAGAAGAGGGAAATGACACAAATTTCTGGGGAAAGTATTTGTATTGATTTTCTTTGAGTATGTTTGTACAAAGGAGACAATCATCCTAGTAAGGGAATTCTGTCGTAAATATTGAAAGATTTATACAAAATAAAGGATGGCCATGTGAAATAATTCCATGGGACTCTGCTCTGCTATAGCTTTCACAACTCTGAATATCTTGTCCATTCAATGCTTTACTTGACGATGACGGGATTGATCAGAAGCCTGGAACCGGTTGATGAAGAGATTGTCTTTGAAGTGATCCGACGAGACATAATCACACGCTTTAATTCCCTAACTTTTGCCTGAATCGCCCTTTCGGGTTTTCGATTCACCGGGAAACCCCTTTTTGCCCAAGCCGCCCTTTCGGGTTTTCAACTTGCCGAGTGTACAGATTTTTTTCGTTTTTATCCCTAATTTTTGCCTGAACTGCCCTTTCGGGTTTTCGGTTCACCAGGATGCCCATTCTTGCCCAAGCCGCCCTTTCGGGTTTTCGACTTGTCGGGTTATTTATGCGTAGTATCTTTTGACTATGTCTGCGTTCGCAGGGTGCGGCAAATCGTCGCCGTCCATGGTGGTCAGAATCATTGCACCACCAGAAAATATGCTTTTGATCACAAATGGTCCTTCATATGTAGGAGTCCATTTGCCCATGGGATCACTTTGCGGCAAGATAATCCGCTTGATTACGAGATCCCCGACCCGTTACACTTGACGTCTGACTTTCTTATTGAAGGCCTTAATCATCCGCTTTTGATACGTCTGACCATGGCATATAGCAGCAAGTCGCTTCTCGTCGATCAGATTGAGTTGATCAAGTCGGGTCTGCATCCAATCATCTTCATTCAAACCTGCATCCTTCATAATTCTTAGAGAGGGGATCTGGACCTCCATAGGCAAAACAGCTTCCATGCCATAAACCAAAGAAAATGGGGTTGCCCCAGTTGAAGTACGTGTCGTCGTACGGTATCCATGCAGAGAAAACGGTAACATCTCATGCCAGTCTTTGTAAGTGACTGTCATTTTCTGAATGATCTTCTTAATGTTTTTGTTCGCAGCTTCAACAGCACCGTTCATCTTCGGCCGATAGGGAGATGAATTGTGATGATAAATCTTGAACTGTTCGCATAATGCAGTGATCATTGTGTTATTCAGATTTGTACCGTTGTCCGTAATGATCCTGTCTGGAACACCATACCGACATATGAGATTTTGCTTGATAAAGCGAGCAACCACATTTTTGGTCACAGAGGCGAAGGAAGCTGCTTCGACCCATTTAGTGAAGTAGTCAATGGCAACCAGGATGAAGCGATGTCCGTTGGAAGCCGTGGGCTTGATCTCTCCAATCATATCAATGCCCCACATTGCAAAGGGCCACGGAGCAGTCAGGACGTTGAGGGGATTCGGAGGAATATGAACTTTGTCAGCATAGACTTGACACTTGTGACAAGTACGGGAATGTTGATGGCAGTCAGCTTCCATGGTAGACCAGTAATAGCCTGCCCTTAGGATCTTCTTAGCCATTGTATGCCCGCTCAAGTGAGTGCCGAATGTGCCGTTGTGTATATCAGTCATGATCAACTCTGCTTCAGCTTTATCCACACATCGGAGTAATACACAATCATGGCTTCGTTTGTAAAGGATGTCGTTGCTCAGGAAGAACTTAGCAGCAAATTTCCTTAAGAACTTCTTGTCATTCACGGAAGCTCCTTCAGGATAATCCCTAGTCTCGAGATACCTTTTGATTTCATGGAACCAAGGTTGTTCCACTACTTCTTCGGTATTAATCTCGTGGCAATGTGCCGGTTCATCCATTCGCTTGATGGTGATTTGGGGAGCCTCGTTATCCCAGTTGAGTTTAAACATGGAGGACATTGTGGCTAGGGCATCGGCTAACTGTTTCTCTTCTCGCGGGAAATGCTCGAAGGTAATTTGCTCGAAATGCGGCAACAATGTCAGGACATGTTCTTTGTATGGGATAAGATTAGGATGCTTGGTATCCCAGTCTCCTTTGATTTGGCTGATGACCAAAGCCGAGTCCCCAAATACGACCAAAGATTTGATCCCCAAGTCTATAGCAGCCTTGAGACCAAAGATGCAAGCTTCATACTCAGCCATGTTGTTTGTGCAGTTGAAGCAAAGTCGGGCCGTGAAACGAGTGTTACAACCTTCCGGAGAAATGAGTACTGCGCCAATACCATTTCCAAGTGCATTTGAAGCACCATCAAAGTACAGGGTCCATCGGGATCCCTTTTCGGGTCCGTCATACGGTCCGTCACTTTCAACGTCGTCCAAATTCATGATGTCCTCGTCTGGGAAGTCAAATCTCATGGGTTGATAGTCTTCGATAGCCTGATGAGCCAGATGGTCAGCTAGTACACTCCCTTTTATAGCTTTTTGGGTGGTGTACTGGATGTCATACTCGGTTAAGATCATTTGCCATCTAGCTATCCTTCCAGATAAAGCGGGCTTCTCGAAGATATACTTGATAGGATCCATTTTGGAAATCAACAAGGTAGTATGAGTCAACATATACTGTCTTAGTCGGCGAGCAGCCCATACCAAAGCGCAGCAAGTTTTCTCGAGCAGTGAGTAGCGAGTCTCACAGTCGGTAAACTTTTTGCTAAGGTAATAAATAGCATGCCCTTTTCGACCAGACTCGTCATGCTGGCCCAAAACACACCCCATTGAGTTATCCAGGACGGTTAAGTACATGATCAATGGTCTTCCTTCGACGGGTGGCATTAGAATAGGAGGTTCTAGCAAATACTCCTAGATTCTATCAAAAGCAGCTTGACAATCGTCGTTCCATTCCACTACCTGATCTTTTTTCAAGAGTTTGAAAATTGGCTCACAGGTAGAAGTCAGATGCGAGATGAATCTGGCAATATAGTTTATGCGCCCCAAGAATCCTCTAACCTCCTTTTCAGTACGGGGAGCAGGCATCTCTTGTATTGCTTTTACTTTTGCCGGATCGACTTCAATGCCTTTGTTGCTTACAATAAATCCCAGGAGTTTACCAGACCTAACTCCAAAAGTGCATTTACTTGGATTCAGCCTGAGCTTGTACTCTTTCAACCTGGCAAACAGCTTTTCCAGATGTTCAAGGTGCTCTTCCTCTGTTTGTGATCGAGCTATCATATCGTCTACGTAAACTTCAATCTCATGATGTATCATGTCATGAAATAAAGCTACCATGGCGCGTTGATAAGTTGCCCCTGCGTTCTTCAGCCCGAACGGCATCACTTTGTAACAGAAAGTGCCCCATTGTGTAACAAAAGTTGTTTTCTCCATATCCTCGGGAGCCATTTTGATTTGATTGTAGCCCGAGAATCCGTCCATGAAGGAAAACACTTTATGCTGAGCTGTATTGTCGATCAAGATGTCAATATGAGGTAGCGGGAAATCATCATTAGGGTTGGCCCTATTCAAATCCCGGTAGTCCACACACATTCTGACTTTGCCGTCTTTCTTAGGTACTGGCACAATGTTAGCGACCCATTGAGGATAGGACGTAACAGCCAGAAAGCCAGCGTCGAATTGCTTCATTACTTCTGCCTTGATCTTTTCAGACATGTCAGGCCTCATTCGGCGAACTTTTTGCTTGATCGGTGGACAGTCTTCTCTTGTGGGGAGACGATGAACCACGATGTCTGTGTCTAAACCCGGCATGTCTTCATAAGACCAAGCGAAGATTTCAACGTACTCATTCAACAACTGTACCAGGCGTTCCTTGACTCTTGGTTCCAGATTGGCACCCACTTGCACCTCCCTCCGATTCTCCTCGGTTCCCAAGTTAACAGCTTCCAATGGCTCTTCATGCGGTAAGATGGCCCTTTCCTCTTGTTGCAGAAGTCTGGCTAGTTCCCCGGGTACTTCACAACCTTCGTCATCTTCATACTCAGCTAGATTGACCAGATCTTCAGAGTTATTGAAAGATACAGCAGAATAGTCACCCATGGAATCCGGAGTGGATGGGTACCTGCATTGGTGAGTGTGGGTGTGTGTAAGGGATAGCCATCCTTAAACAAAAAAATGCAAAAGGAAAGAAAATGAACATAAGCAGTTTATCAAATGAAAAACGTCCAATGAATCATTAAACATGGCATATGAATATGAAAAATAGTCAAAACCCTTACAAGTGGACCTACATGCCCCGGGCAAGGCAGGAGGTGAAAAGATAGTGTACGGATTGTTTGAAAGTAAAATATTACAGACCAAATAAGAAATGTTTAACAGATAAATTACTGATGAATAAAAGTGATGGGGACAAAGTCTTTAGCCTCCCAATTGCTCAATCCTCCTCTGACAGTTGGATGAATCCACTCTTCAAAGTTGCTTTCCTTGTCTTCATCTTCCAGGGCGTTGATTCGGTAAGGAGAAATTTTGATTGGCGCTCTTTCAATCTTTGATTGGCGCATAGCTTTCTGGCCAGCGGCTGTGAAACCTAATCCAAACTTATCAGTCTTATGCGGAAAATCGGGTAACTGCCCCCACGCTGAATTCTTCCCTTCTTTGATTGCGGCTCTTGCATCCTCCAGAGATGCCATCCTGGCCATCTGTCTTGGTGCCTCAGCTGTCAACTTTGCTACTGCTATTTCAGGAAGAACTTCTTCGAAATGTTGAAATGGCGTCTCAATGAACTCTCCTTCAACCTCCACATACCGGAAAGAATTTAAGTGACTAATCATGTACTCTTCTTCGCCATGGACAGTGATGATATTTCCCTTGACAGGATACTTCAGCATCTGATGCAAGGAGGAGGTGACTGCCCCAGCATGATGTATCCAAGGTCTACCCAGCAGGCAGGAGTATGATGGACGGATGTCCATTACATAGAAAGTGGATTTAAACACCTCAGTACCTATCTTGATGGGAATTTCAACCTCTCCATGGACCATTCTCTTCGACCCATCGAAAGCTCTGACGACAATATCACTCGGCTTCAATTCCAGCCCTTCACAATCTAGCCGGTCCAAGGCCTTCTTAGGCAAAACATTCAGCGACGACCCGGTATCAACCAAAACATGTGCAAGGGTGGTTCCGCGACACTCGATTGAAATGTGCAAAGCATCATTGTGGTTTCGGCCTTTAGGGGTTAGGTCGGCATCAGAAAAACCTAGTCCATTATCCGCAGTCAGGCTAGCCACGCAGTGTTGAAATTGATCTGCAGAGGTTTCCTGGGGCACATGGGCTGCCTTCAGAAACTTAATCAAAGCTTGAGCGTGCGCTTCTGAGCAAAGCAATAGTGCCAGCATGGAGATTTTGGAGGGGGTTTGCCCCAACTGTTCCACCACATCGTAATCACTTCTCTTGATTATCCTTAAAATCTCGTCCATTTCTTTCTTGGAAGCTTCCGGAATCACCAAGGGTTGAGCCCTCGTCCTGACGGGCTCATCTTGTATTCCCTTTCCTTTATCAGAAATGGTAGGAAAGACAGCACTAGGAACAACAACCTCTTCGATCAAAGGAGTTCTGGCAGAGAGCTTTACTGGTGCAGGGATGACTTCTTTAGCTGATGAGGGTCCAAAGACTGCTTTTGGAGGGGCAATCTCTGGAGAAAATATTCTCCCGCTCCTGGTGATTTTGCTGGTGCCCGCAATGTTACTAATGCTGGCTTCTTCGTCCTCCGGATTTTCTTCAATTACCTCGACTTGCTTGATACCATGGTAGTAGATGTTGCCACCATAGTTCCAAGGTATCGACTTCTCAGAAACATAGGGAACAGGCCCTGGCATCGTTATCTTTAAAGGAACAGATTTTGCAGCTGGTGTAATCTTAACTGGCTTTTTGACGACCTCGGAAAGATTGGCGTGAATGGTTATGATTGAGACATTTTCAACATGAACTGGAACAGCAGAAACTTTTTCGAACAGAATTTGTCGGCTATCCATAAGGCCTTGGATGCCTTTCTTTAATAGCGGACAATCAAACGGCAGAGAGTGGCAACAGTAGCAGTCTTCTTTACATCCCGGGAAGATCCCGGCCCTTAACAAATTTAACTTAATGGTTAGCAGTGGAGTAGTCAGATCATTGACGTCAGCAACATACAAATCCTCCTCAATGGCATTGATATTTCGGCCGTGCTTCGGCATAGGTGCAGATATCACATTAGGCTTCTCTGGAGCGTCAAACTCTACCTCCTTAGCCTCTATCAAGTCTTGGATCTTATGCTTGAGTGCCCAACAATCATTGGTGTCGTGTCCAACACTGTCTGAATGATAAGCGCATTTAGCATTGGCATGATAATGCGGGGAGGACGTATTTACATTCTTTGGCGCCTCCTTGATGGTGGCAAGATTCAACTTCAATAGATGGGGAAGCACCTGCGCGGGAGTCATATTAATACGGGTGAATTGCCGTTGTGGCCTTTCCACCCGTTGCTGATTTGGTCTGGACTGGTTATAGCGAGGCTGCTCACTTGGAGTGTTTTGAATCATTACGGCCCCCACAGTTGGCCGACGCTCCATCTTTCCTGCTCTTCTCTGAGAATATACCATAGCTGTCTCCTTCTTAAAAGGCTTTTTCTCAACACTTGCAGCAACACCCTTCTGAATCTTTCCTGACCTGATGCCAGCTTCTATTCTTTCGCCGGTTAAGATTAAATCGGTAAACCCTGCGGAAGAGTTACCAATTAGATGATTGAAAAATGGCCCAGATAGGGTCCCAAGAAACATATCAACGAGCTCACGATCGGTTAAAGGAGGCTGCACCCTGCCAGCCAAGTCCCTCCATTTTTGTGCATATTCTTTGAATCCTTCACTTGTTCCTAGTGACATACCCTGAAGTTGGGTACGAGTAGGAGCAAGATCAGAATTATACTGGTATTGTTTATAGAAAGCGGTGGCCAAATCTTCCCAATTTCTGACACTGGTTCCTTCTAGCTGATAAAACCACTCCAACTGGGCTCCCGATAGGCTGTCTTGGAAGAAATGAATCCAGAGATTTTTATCTGCCGTATAGGGTTGAATTTTTCTCACGTAGGACCTGAGATGCATTTTGGGACAGGACAGCCCATCATACCTCACAAACACTGGCACTTTGAATTTTGGGGGAATCACTATTCCGGCGACCAAGCCCATGTCTTCAAAATCCAAACCCGGTACCCTTTGCAATTCCATGGCAGCCAATCTGTCTTCTAAACCCTTGTACTTATCATCAGCTGGAGGGTATTGCTGGTCAGAATAATCTTCATCCTCTTCAACCTCTTCCTCCTCCGCATCAGACTCGGAAGGCACCGCAACTCGATCTCTTTTACTAGTCCCTTCATCGGAAGTAGGAGGAAATTCAAGCACCCTCCGAGCTTCTCTGTCAAATCTTCTCCCCAAAGTAGCCACTCCGACCCTCTTTTTCTTCTTCACTGGGTCCTTATTCTCCAGATGAGCCTTGATATCCTCTTGACTTTTAACCACAGTCATCAAGAGTTGCTGGAACTGTGCATTCTGGGCTTGTAGGTCTTTGACTGTTTGCTCGAGATCCATCCTACTGAAATAAACAGCAGATAGATAAGGAAACCTGGAGTGAGACCTGCTTATGCACATGATGAATGGTATGCTGATGTATGCAATGCATTCAAGGATTCAGGACATTCAAAATTGTTTCAGACAAAGAAGAACGCACGTCATATTAATAAGAAGAAATTTGTTAGTACATAAATGCCCCATGGGCCAAATGTTACAAAATAAACTTCTTAAGGCAGAAAGAAATTGCGCATCCTCTTCGGTGCGATGTAGGTGTTGAGGGCCTCTTGCTCGTGGAGTCGGCGGGTAAGCTCTAGAACCTTCTTTTCACTGGCGTAGTAGCTAGCTTCAAAAGTGTTCCGTTCCTCCTTGAGCTGAATCCAACTTTTCTGCATTTCCTCCCATGATGTAGGCATGTCTGGATGTAAGATAGTGTAGGGAACCTCTCCTTCATTGACGGGCTCTTTAATCATAGGGAGAACATGAGGATAAGGCATCATTAGACTTTGGGCTCGGGCTCGTACCCACTTGAGATAGGGCTCAAGAGGGATGGAGTTCTTGTGTCCCAGAGTCTTGCTATCAACCTTGTTGAGTTTTCCCCAAGCTCTGATGAATCTTTGGCGGAGTCCTTGCGCATCGTTGTCAAAGTCAAAAACTAGGCTAGGAATCAACATATCATGAGGGCCATCCCTCCGTGCATATCCAAATTGCCTCAAAGCTAGGCAAGGGTTGTAGGTGATACCTCCCCTAATTCCAAGTAAAGGAACATTAGGAAACTCTCCGCAATGATCTACGATGATGACATTTTCTCTGGACCGAGAACACCAATGCACATCAGAATGAGTAAGAGTCATCAATCGTTGGGACCACCTTGTAGCTTGGTCATTCTTCAAGACAGATTGTGGAAGGTGCGAAATAAACCACCTTGCGAGGATAGGAGTACAGCACATGAGAACACCCCTCTTTCTCATTGTTCGTGTGTAAAATGAGTGAAGGATGTCCCCAAGCAATGTTGGTATTGGATTTCTGGACAAGAAGATTTTGACGGCGTTGACATCTACCAATTGGTCAGGATTTGGGAACAAGACCAACCCGTAGATAAGGAGTGCCACAATATCTTCAAAGGCTTGTAGGTCCAATGAGTTCCAACATTCTTGTGCCTTCTCAAACAAGAATTTTGCTAAGAACCCTTTGACGCCACTTCGGGTTTCCCAATGCCCCTTGATGTCGGATGGTAATGCTCGAGCAACATCTTCCGGCTTTGGTTCCTTTTCCGTACCGTTGAACGGTAGTTGATTAAGGATAGGGATTCTTAGGAGTTGAGAAAACTCCTCCAAAGTGGGTACCAACTGATAATCAGGGAAAGTGAAGCAGTGGTGAAGAGGGTCAAAGAACTGGAATAGCACTTTCATCATGTCTTCTTCAATGTTGGTGTTGACTAGGCTGAGCAGTCTACCATGTCTTTCACTGAAGGATGAATTTTCCGGAATTCTTGAGGTGATCTCCTTGAGTTGAGGAGAGATTCTCACAAGGTTGGCTTGAATGGTATTTCTGCGAGGGATTTCCATGCCCTACAAAACAAGAACAAAGATGAAGATCCAAAACCCTTGAAATGGTTAGTGAATGCATATGATGTTTCATGATGTTTATGATGTATGCACAAAACATATGTACAAGCAAATCACACCAAACCCTAATTTCAGGCTTGCATGGGGTTTCATAGGTAAGTACCCTCTTGAGCGTAGTTGGCTTAAAAACCTGTCCTATAAATAGTAACCGGGTTCTAAGGAGCTCAATATCACTGGATTGTTTTCAATGTTCATTGTTTTGGTTTAGCCACTTAACTAGCGGCCAAAATATTCCAAGAAAACAACCCTCAATGAGTGTAGTATCGAGTATCTACCAACTTCGGACTGCACCAAAGTCGGTCATCTCACTACCCCTAATAAAAGGCCAAGATGGTCAAGTAAGGTTCTAAGTCATTAGTGCTTAGTGACATCACTCAGCGGCCCCGTACTCTCCTTGATTGAACTCAAGGGTTACCGGTACTCACAAATATGTCGCACTAATATAGCTATTGCTTAGACCGTGTCGGTATACCCCGCACAGTTTCCACAATGTATTGCTATCTATGAATGTTTCCCAAAATCCGGGTGGAGGATTGTAAACCCAAACAATAGAGCCAAAGTATAAAGCAAGCAAATCAAACAATTAGTCATGCAAGAGGGTGATCTAAGCCCTAAGGTTACTCCACTTAAAAAATTCTCCCCAGCAGAGTCGCCAGTCCTGTGATACGGTGGGAGAACTGACTAGGGTTTTGCGTTTGTTTTCGCAAATGTTTCGGTTGAGCAAGAGTCGCCACCGACTTTTTATTTTATCCTAAGGAAAGGTTTAAAAAAGCACAGCAAAAACCTTTGAGATTTTTCTTGGGTTCGGGGAGTAGATTATAGAAAGGGAAGGTATTAGCACCCTTTCTATCCATGGTTATCCATGGGCTCTTAGGTACTTGCTTAGATCAACTTGCCTTGGTTTTCAATGGTTTGAAATGGTGCTTTGTGTGTGGTTTTGAAAAGGTTTTGAAAAAGATGCCTTGTATAGGCTACCCTTGTAACAATTCTTTACTCGAATGTTTTACAAAAGGTGTTTTGTCTTTTTGAAAAGATGTTTCAAGGTTTTTTTGAAAGTTTGTTTTGAAAGTGTTTGTGAAGTGGGTTTTGAAATAAGGCAAGTGTTTTCTAGGAAAGTTGACAAGTACTTAAGAGTTCATCTACCTTAAAGTTTTCTCAAAGATTTTTGTTATGTTTTAAACCTTTTGACAATTTTGTTCCACCATTGCATTTGGTGGACAATCTTGTTTTAGGAGATTAAAGGGACGGGTGCGGGTCATCGTTTAGACCATAGTTGCAATAGTGTTAAATGTCTTTGGGCAATTTTCTTAAAAAGGGACTTGATCATTCATTTAAGCAACATTTTGTGGGACTATGATCATTTTGATTGTTTGTTTTTACCCAAAGAAATTCAACATACAATATGGCCCAATTATTTGAAGGCAACAAAGTGGAATACCCTAGGGGTGCAAGTGTGAAATGTGTTGTCCATTTTTCATGCTCATTTATCTTGCATTAGGTCCAATTATTTTGTTCATTTTTATTCGCATACAAAACCCTAATTCTAGCATAGTATGTTTAGAAAGCGATAAAGTGCGAAATTTAAATTCCTACGCTATTACATCATAATAATATGGGGAGGGGGGTACAATGTTTCAAATTGGGATATTTAGACAAGAAATTGAAACCTAAGACTATTACATCAATTTTGAATTTATACAATTTAATGTACAATAGTTAAATAAAAATGGAATTAAATATGTAAGATGCAAAAATGTTTTGTATGTATAAAAAAAAGTATTATTTATGTGAAATAAACAAGAAAATAAAAAGATATTATTTTGGAGTATTTTTGAATTTAGGGCAAAAACCCTAATTTTAATCAAAGGAGTATTTAATCAATTAATTCATGTAATACTTATTATTTATATACAAAAATAAGATAAAATATGGTATATTTGTAAAAAGGCATTTTTTAGTATTTAATATTTAAAAAATAAAATATATACATTTTTTGGTATTTTTATCCTAAGTATATTAATATACCTATTTACTTATATTATTTATAAAAATTATGTTTTATACGCATTAATTAATAATATTCAATATAAAAAGTATTTATTATTTTTTTTTTTTATGAAATATTTTCAGGAAGTAAAAAATAAGATAAAAATATGTATAAAAATATATTTGGTATTATCTTAATATTTTAAACAAAAAGGGTATATATATGTATATTTTATTTATTTATGTACAAACAAAAGAAATAATCAAATAAATATGCAATAAATTCAAAAAATGATGGGAAAAATATTTTTATGTTTTTAATATGCTGAGAAAAAATAAATGAACCAATCACAAAAAGGCAAAAGTCAAAAATATTAAAAATGAAGCAAATGGGCTCAGGGGTGCAAAACCAAAAAGGGTGGTGTGAAAAGCAACTCAGAAGCAAGCCCAGCCCAAAATCACCTTTCTTCAACCTTTGAACAAAAATGTTCAGAAAACACGCGCCAAGAGCTCCATTTGAATGTCCTGATTCTTTGATTTTTTGAACAAACTTCCAACACAAAAAATGTTAAGCATGAAGAGACGATTCTAACCATATGCATAACTTGATCTAACTCTCTAAGATGAGGGAGAATTTCTCCTCCCCCAAATCCTAACCTAGTTTTTCTGCCATTTTCAAACTCAAAATTCTCACAACTTAAGCAAAAGAAATGAAAAGTAAAGACATGGACATGTTCAGTGGCATGAGTAGAACCTTGTTTATTCACAAACTTAAAGCTAATGATGCCTAATAAGAGAGATACGAATTCAAAAAATTACCTATTCAGTTGAACTTCTATCTGGAGATATAGGAACTTTCAGTGCAAGGTACTAGTTGGTATAGCTTCCTTGAGGTGTGGTCATGCTGTTCCAATATCTACTTTGCCTTGAGACACCTTGAACTGAGCTGTAGAACTTCAACTGCAAAATGGAAAAGTGAAAATGGTGGAACTTGTTAGAGGAGTTACAGATCGTGTTTCAAGGCATGGTTAGCATGTATAGGTACTAGGGAATGTGTGTGAACTGGTTTTGGCAGAAGAGCTTGAGGGAAATAGAAGTTGGCAATCAAACTGCAGAGGCAACACTATTTTTGCAGTTTGATGGTATTTTCTGGTTTGATGATGTTTTTGAGGTAAAAGACTCATGCCAAAACTTGGTTATGATGTGTGTAAGGTGTTTGATAACTTTGTTCTCTTGTGTCTAGGCTGAGATGGATGTTGTGATATGTTATGGCACTTTTCTTCACTCTTAAGCAACAAAATGCAACTTGATGTTTTAGGTCAGTAGGGGACCTCTAATCCTGCTGCAAAGCTTCTCTTGATCAGAGTAATTTGTCCATAAACTTGTGCCAAAGAGATTTAGTTTGTACTTGCTTGATTTTCAATTTGACATAAAGTGAACTTTTGCAAAAATGGATAGTTTACTTTTTCCAAATTGGGATTAATCCTCTAGACAAAGCTTGAACTCAAAGAACTTGGTCTTGGCACAAAGAATATGCATTAAATTTATGAGTGTAACTTGGTTTAAGGACCTGTAATCTAATCTAAAGCATGCTGAGTTCAAATTGCAAGGTTATGAACATGTAACTTGGTCATGAACAAAGTGGTTTTTTGCTATATTGTGAAATTCGATTCTCTCTAACCATGAGGTTGTTTGAGAAGTTTTTGGACATTTTGGAAAGCTTGGAATGTGTACTACAATCCATCTTTGAAGTGAAATTTGAAATTCCAAGTGGAACTGTATGGAAAATGGCCTTGAAGTGGGGTAGAAAACCTTGTCAAAATAGGTCAAAAATTCACTAAGTTAAGAATGGTTTAGTGCCTTTATTCAAAAATTTGTAACTTGAGATACAAGCTTCAAATGAGAAAACTTTGTGAATCAAAGTTGTAGATTATGCAACAAGATACAACTTTCATGTTTGGACTTTTGTTTGAATCCAAATGGATCTTGGTGAAAAAGTAGGGCAAAGTTGGGAAAAAAAACTAAGGTTTTTCATAACTTAGAAAAATTCTAAGTTATGAAAAATTCTAATTTTTAACCCTAATTTGCATTTTGTGATTTCTTGGTGAACAAGTTTCATGATTTGGCATGTTTTGGTGAAAAATGAATCTTGACTCTTGATTTTGACCAAAAAGTCAAAGTTTGACTTTTCAGTATACAGTCAAAATTGATCAATTGACTGGGAAATTCAACTGTCAATCTTGTGTACTTGGGATCTCTTGCACTTGTTGAGCATGTCAAGATAATTCCATTGGGTCCTTGAGTCCATATGTGAGCTTGGTTTGCCATTGGCTAGGTCAAACAGTCAAAAATTGCCTTTGTGCAGTCAAAACCCTAAAAATGACCATTTTGCCCTTTTGGTGATCTGATCAAATTTCTTGGGGAATTGTGATCCAAACTTGATCAAATGGTCCATATGAGTTCATAATGTTGATATGGGTTCAATTTCATGAGGTTTGACTGTCAATTGGCCACAGTTGACTTTTTCCCCGATACAGTTGATTTCTAGGTCAACTGTCCAATTGACTGGGCAAAACTTGGAATCAAGACTTGAAACCTGATATGGGTAAACTTGGGAGTCCAATATGAAGCATGAAAGTCATTTTGGGCATTTTAGGTCAAAGCATCTTTGTGCAAACACAAACCCTAATTTGAGTCAACAGGGCAAGGAGAGGTCTTGAGCAGATGAAACCCTAACTGGATCTTGAGCTTCAAGGGCTTTGTGGTGAGAAATCAATGAGAAATGGGAGGGAAAATTTTGGGGTACAACAACGACTAACTGGAAGAAAGAAGCATCTGGGAATAAGATCCTGAACAACCTGGATGTATGTAGAATGATGCAGAGGATGCAAATGATATGTAATGTTATGCAATGCACTGCACAGTAACAGGATCACATGGTTTAAAGTCACGAGCCAGGAGTCAAAGGTACAACCCATAAGGTATGGACTAACAGTTATCACTTGCCGAACAAGGTTCTAAGAGGTTCCCAGAGTCTACATCCTTCCTTCGGATATTACCAACGTCCCGATTAACTCAGTAATTAGTAATATTCTCAAGAAAAACACGTCTGAGCGTAGTATCGCGTGACAACTACTTCCGGATTACTCCGTCATAGCTTCCGCACTACACCTAAAAGGCCAAGATGGGTTAGGTAATCTACGGTCCTTAGCTTCAGTAGGCTCCCAGGTCGAAAGCAGTACGTCTTCCCGATTACTCAGTAAACGATACTACAGTCAAAGGGGCATCCACTGAGTGGGGGATCTCATGTCTCCTTTTTTGGGATTACTCCCTCAAAGTTAACATGACTATACCGCCCGTCCTATCTTATGTTTACCCAAATTCCGGGTAGAAGACTTATAAGAAATCACCAAGCCCCTGAAAACCAGGAAAATCCAGACAAACATATATACAGCATAATGGGAAGTAATAAACAACAAGTAAAACAATATATACACACTCATAGAAGAGAAACAAACAAAGCTAGGATTGACCCACTTAGGAATGGACCAGCAATAGGTCAATTTGTCCCCATTGAAGTCGCCACTTTCCTGTCGCACACTTTTCTTGGCGCTCGATTGTGACAGTGATGATATGGAATAGAAATGTAGCCGTAAAGATTTGAGATTAAGCCATCAATTGACTTAACTCAACACAATGAAGTCGCCACCGCACTTTATTGTTTCCAAAGGGAAATGGGAAAAAAGCGAACAAAACCCAAAAAGATCAGAGATCGAGGTACGGGGGTCGGTTATGTAAAGGGAAGGTATTAGCACCCCAAGCATCTACGGTACTCCACAGGATCCACTTTGTTTGGTTTCTTTTAAAATGGGTGTCATGTACATGTTTACTTGCTAAAGGAAAAGAGTGAATGTTTATTTGCAAACAAAAGAAAATGAAATGTTTTTTTATTATTTTTGCTCGCCTTGGGTCGTAAGACTTAGTGCCTACGTAATCCCTCATGCAATGGGAAAGTCAGACCACCGTAGTTCGGCTAGAAAAGACTTATCTGTTGGTTGATTTTAAACAAGGAGACAAGTCGTCATTATTAGGAGAGAAAACTCTACTAACGCCCACAAGGTGTGAGAAAGATGGACCATGCGTCAGCAAGAGTGAGGGTTTGAGAACGCCTTTAGTACTCAAGTGGAAAAGTCGACACCTTTATAACCATGGGGATAGGAGAATGTTGCTCGACTATCAATGAATCATGTCTCATCTTGAAAAAAGTTTGAAAGGGTAAAGGTGCTCGGACGCACAAAAGAGTTTGAATGTGTTGAAGTGTTTTTGTTAATTTTGAAAGAAATGTAAAAGTATGATTAAATGAATTGAAGTTTGTTTAAAGAAAATAAGTTTTAAAAGAAAAGGCACTCGACAAAGTCGAGGTTTATTATGAAAGTGGTTCGATTTTATAAACAAAGAAGGTTTTGAAAGAAGATGAGAAGGTTTTGAAAATTAAAGAAGATGGAAGGAGATGAAGGGACTATCCTAAAGCATAAGGTAAAAGCTAAGGAGAAGAAACGTCTAACCAACATGAAGCCAATACTTGACATTATGGGCCAAGATAGAATTACCATTCTTTGGAGTGAAACCAAGCAAGCAAAGATACTAGACCTCATGAGAAGACCAAACTTTAAGTGTATCAAGTCTTTGAAATAAATTGGGCAGAGTAACGACTGTATACGGGTGAATTCCAGATTACAAGCAAAGCATGTAATCACAATAACCTTCACACAAAACAAACAAACAACCCAATGTCTTGAGGTAAACCTCAAGAGCTCCAGACAAAATATCAATTCAGGTCACAAGATCTCCAATATAAGCCAAGGTCTCTAATCTTAAGTCCAAGAAGTCCATCACTCCATAATGCAAAGGATAGTAACCAAGTAGTCCAAGTATCATTAATGTTTTTTATGGTTCATGTTGATTATTAAGTGTCTTTAAAAGGAAAAGAAAAGCTCAAGTGAGCAAAATAAAAATGACATAAAAGTAAATGCTCAAGTGAGCAAAGATGAAAATAGCATGAAATGTAAATGAAAAAAGTAAATGGTACATAAAGCATAAAAAATAAAAGCATAAAGTAAAGTCAATTGTTAGTAATTAGTTATTAGTTGGATGACCATCTTGAAACTTGCATTTGGAACTCATTAGAGGATTGGTAAAACCAAAGCCTCCACACAACAAGTTGCATTTGATTTTTGTCAAGTATATCATCCATTTTGGAATCCTCAAAAAGTAACATGTAATGATCAACGATGTTTAAGTGATATGCGTTGACCAAAGGTGTTATAGATCCATTAGAGGATTGGTAGAACCAAAGCCTCCAAACAATGAATATCAAGGTTATTGGATCAAAGAGATCAAATTAAAACACTTTGGCTTGCAATCATAAGTTTGGGCCACGAATGATCATTTATTCGAATCAGAACAAAATTTAGCGCTATGTTAAGCAATCGTAAGTGGACTTATGTAGAAGTCGCACCTATTTTGAGGCCGGTCAATAGCAATCTATGTACGTCATGTTTGGATAAATGATATAGAGATCATCATCATTTAACATGTAGCACAATTAAAAAAAGAAAGGGATAAGATGAATAGGGAGGGGAATGATAAGCTAATTTGGATCACCATTTCAAAATTCTTTCATCTTTAAATTCAACCACTCCTCTAGATGGATTAAAGCACTAAACATATCATTAATCCAAAGTACCAAAAATGAATTAAATAATTCACTCTTAGGTAGATTTGAATTGATGAACATTTATCCAACTTCATCTACATCACAAAGTCCATTGAGTTTAAAGACAAATTGGACATTTAAAATTGCAATCCAAACCAACAATCAAAAGGAGTGAGTAGAAAAATAATTTTGGATCAAAGCTGCCCCAAAACAAGGCAAAAAATACATTATGTCCATGTGCAAATCGATTGCACTACTGTGTAAATCGATTTACACAGTACAGTTTTCAAAAATTTGTGCAAAATTGCTTCTGTGCAATCGATTGCATAGTTACTGCAATCGATTGCACACTGTTACAGGCAGCAAAAACAGCATTTTAAAAGGCCAATTTCTTGTTCAAACTTTCCATCAAACTCCTTATGATCGTGGATCCAATTGAGCACGAAAATTCCATCAAATTATGAGAAAATAACACCATTGGAATCACAAAATAATGCTCAAAGAATCGAACCCAAAGATCAACAAGAGATCACATTGTGAAAAATGAATTATCCAACTTACCAAAGGTAGATCTAGAGAATTATCAAAACAACTTCAAGAATTTGCATTAATTCAATCACAAGAATCAATTTCCAAGCTTGGATGTAGAGAATTGATGAAGAAAAAGTGTTTGTATGAAGGTTTAGCTTAAAGATTAGTAAGCTTCAATGTAAAGCTTACTAACTTTTTGAAAATGGAGCTTTGAGTGAATTTGGTAGATGGAGAGAATTGAGAAAATTTTTAGCAAGGTGGATTTGGCTATCAAAAGTTTGAAATTTGAATGAAATAAGGGCTCTATTTATAGAGTTTTGGGTTGGGATTAGTGGTAATTTGGTAATTGATTCTTGGAGTCAAATTTTGAATTAATGACAATTCTTTCAAAAATTAGAGCCAAATTGGAGCCAAAAATTTGAACAAGCTTGAAATGCTGATTTTTTTCAAATTTTCACGCTGTGTAATCGATTGCACTATAGTGCAAGTCGATTTGCACAGTGTATTTTTCCAAAAATTGCGTAAAATTCACTTTGTGCAATCGATTGCACTCTAGGAGCAATCGATTGTACAGTGAAAAAAATGAAAAAAATTTAATTCTTTTTCTTTGCAAATAGAGATTTTAAGGAAATAATACCGGAAAACCTTATTTGCCATATGCTTCGACTCGGTACCTACAAAACAAAAATATGCAAAGACAAAGACAAATATTTTTTTGTATTTTGATTAGAAGTTAGTCAACAACACAAGAGCAAACTTAAAGATAGGATGCAAATGTGATGAATGAAGCTATTTATTAATGATTGTGACTGAATGACAAAATATGGTATGAAAGTGCGACTGAAAAAGTTAGGGGCAAAATTTAGGGTACAACACACACTATGGGGGATTTTATTGAATAGTCTAAAGATATTATCCTATTTCTTGAAGCCACTAATGATTGTCTTTTAATTTTCGGTTCCCCTTTTGTTATTCGTTTGTAAACAGTAGTCACGTTCAAATGCATATGTTCAAAAATAATCATTGGACGTTTTTGCAAACAAAACACAGAAAAAGAAAAAAAAACAGATAGTTTTGCACTTTCAAATGGATATCTTTGTATTAACTTGAGTAATTATTTTTGTACAATGAGACGAGCATTCTAGTAAGAGAATTTCGTCGTAGAAAAAATGAAAATTTGATACAAAGAAAAGATAACTATGTGAAATAATCCCATGGGGTTCCCATTCTTCTATAGCCTTCGTGTCTCTGAGCGTCTTGTCCACTTGTTGCCTTATCCTAAGTTGAATGGATTTGAGCTTGTCAGTCGATGTTAAAGGTTGTCTGTAAGGTGATCCAACGGGACATAGTCATACGCTTTAATTCCCTAACTGTTGCCTGGACCGCCCTTTCGGGTTTTCAGTCCACCAGGATACCATTTTTTGCCCAAGCCGCCTTTTCAGGTTTTCAGCTTGCCGGGTGTACAGATTTTTTTGTATTTTATCCCTAATTTTTGCCCGAACCTTTGTGATTTGTCGGGATGCCCTTGTTTTTCCTAAGTGTGTCAACCTAGCGGGTCTCTTATGCGTAGTATCTTTTGACTATGTCCGCGTTCACAGGGTGTGGAAGGTTTTTGCCATCCATAGTTGTCAAGATCATTGCTCCACCAGAGAATATGCTTTTGATCATAAATGGTCCTTCGTATGTAGGAGTCCATTTGCCCTTGGGATCACCTTTTGGCAATATGGTACTCTTGATTACCAAGTCACCAACCTGATATACCTGACGTCTGACCTTTTTGTTAAAATCTTTGATCATACATTTTTGGTACATCTGGCCATGACAGACAGTCGTAAGCTTCTTCTCATCAATTAGGTTCAACTGGTCAAGTCAAGTTTGGATCCAATCATCTTCACTCAGCCCTGCATCCTTTATGATTTTTAGAGAAGGTATTTGTACTTCGATTGGTAAAACAACTTCCATGTCGTATACCAAGGAGAAGGGAGTTACCCCTGTTGATGTGCGCGTCGTGGTACGGTAACCATGGAGAGCGAATGGTAACATCTCATGCCAGTCCTTGTAGGTTACTGTCATTTTTTGTATGATCTTTTTAATGTTCTTATTTGCAGGTTTGACAACTCCATTCATCTTTTGCCGGTAAGAGGAAGAATTATGGTGCTGGATCTTGAATTGCACGTATAGTGCGGTGATCATAGTATTATTGAGATTCGTACCATTGTTTGTGATGATTCTCTCCGGGATACCATACCGATAGATGAGATTCTGTTTGATGAACCGGGCCACAACATTCTTGGTAACGAAAGCAAAAGAAGTTGCCTCGACACCACTTCGTGAAATAGTCAATGGCCACTAAGATGAAGCGGTGTCCATTAGAAGTTGTAGGTTTGATTTCTCCAATAATATTGATGCCCCACATTGCGAATGGCCAAGGAGCAGTCAGGATGTTTAAAGGAACTGGATGCACATGCACTTTGTCAACATAGATCTGACATTTGTGGAAGGTTCGTGAATGTTGATAGCAATCCGCTTTCATGGTAGACTAGTAATACCCTGCCTGCAGGATCTTCTTTGCCATCGTATGCCCACTGGAATGGGTGCCAAAAGTGCCTTCATGTAGATCAGCCATGATCTTTTCTACCTCAGCCTTGTCTACACAATGAAGCAAAATAGAGTCGTGATTGAGTTTGTAGAGAATGCCATTACTGAAGAACTTAGCAGAGAATCTTCTCAAGAACTTCTTATCATTGACTAAAGCTCCTTCCGGATACTCTTGCGCCTCGAGATACCTCTTAACCTCATGGAACCAAGGCTGGTCCACTACTTCTTTAGTATTAATCTCGTGACAGTAAACTGGTTCATTCATCCGTTCAATGGTGATCTGGGGAGCCTCGTTACCTCACTTGAGTTTAAACATGAATGACATGGTGGCTAGCGCGTCCGCTAGTTGAGGTTATTCTCACGGGAAATGCTCGAAGGTAATCTCCTCAAATGTGGGATTAATGTCAACACATGTTCTTTGTAGGGGATGAGGTTGGGGTGCTTAGTGTCCTATTCTCCTTTGATCTGACTAATGACCAAGGTTGAATATCCAAATACACTTAAAGACTTGATTCCCAAATCTATGGCATCTTTGAGACCAAAAATACACCCTTCATATTCTGCCATATTATTTGTACAGTTGAAGCAAAGTCTTGTAGTGAAGGGAGTATGACATCCTTTCGGGGATATGATTACAGCACCTATGCCATTGCAGAGTATGTTGGACGCCCCATCAAAAACCAAGGTCCATCGGGATCCTTGTTCAGGTCCGTCATATGGTCTGAGTTCTTCACAGTTGTTCACCATCATGATGTCTTCATCTGGGAATTCAAATTTCATAGACTGATAGTCATCCACAGCTTGATGAGTAAGATGATCAGCTAGTACACTTCCCTTTATTGCTTTTTCGGTAGTGTACTGAATTTCATATTCTGTCAGGATCATCTGCCATCTTGCTATTCTCCCAGAGAGGGAAGGCTTCTCGAATATGTATTTTATTGGATCCATCTTGGATATCAATAAGGTAGTATGGGTCAACATATACTGTCTTAGCCGACGAGCAGCCCATGCCAGAGCGCAACAAGTTTTCTCGAGAAGTGAATATCTTGTTTCACATTCGGTAAACTTTTTTCTCAGGTAATAAATAGCATGCTTTTTTCGGCCAGACTCGTCATGCTACCCCAGCACATACCCCATTGAATTTTCCAAAATAGTTAGATACATGATCAGAGGTCTTCCCTCGGCCGGTGGCATCAAAACAAGAGGCTCTTGAAGGTACTCTTTGATCTTGTCGAAGGAAGTTTGGCACTCATCATTCCATTTGACTACTTGATCTTTCTTCAGTAATTTGAAGATTGGTTCACAAGTAGCGGTTAAGTGAGAAATGAATCTGGAAATATAGTTAAGTCGTCCTAAGAATCCTCTGACTTCCTTCTCAGTGTGAGGAACAGACATTTCTTGTATTTCTTTTACCTTGATAGGGTCCATTTCGATACCTTTACTGTTGACGATGAAGCCTAGGAGTTTACCGGACCTCACCCCAAATGTGCATTTATTCGGGTTCAACCTCGGCTTGTATTTCTTAAGTCTCTCAAACAGTTTCTGCAAATGGTCAACATGTTCCTCTTCAGTTTGAGATCTGGCTATCATGTCATCCACATAGACCTCTATTTCGTGATGGATCATGTCGTGAAATAGAGCTACCATGGCACGCTGAAAAGTTGCCCCAGCGTTCTTCAACCCGAATGGCATAACCTTGTAACAGAATATGCCCCATTGTGTGACAAAGGTCGTTTTTTTCCATGTCTTCAGCTGCCATTTTGATTTGGTTGTAGCCTGAGAAACCGTCCATCAATGAGAACACTTTATGTTGTGCGGTATTTTCAACCAGAATGTCGATATGGGGAAGCGGGAAATCATCCTTGGGGCTTGCCCTATTCAAATCTCTATAGTCCATGCATATTTGTACTTTTCCGTCCTTTTTAGAAACTGGAACAACATTGGCAACCCATTGTGGATAGGAGGTAACGTCTAAGAATTCGGCGTTGAATTGTTTCATGACTTCGGCCTTAATCTTCTCTGACATGTATAGCCGCATGCGACGGACTTCCTATTTTACCGGAGGGCAATCTTCTTTTGTCAGTAGACGATGGACCACGATATCAGCATCAAGTCCTGGCATGTCTTAGTACGACCAGGGAAAGACCTCAACATAATCATGTAGCAACTGAGTTATACGCTTCTTGACACTGGGTTCTAGATTGGCTCCTACCTTAACTTCTTTCTTATCCTCTTCGGTACCTAGGTTAACTGTGTCCATTGGTTCTTCGTGGGGTTGTATGGTCCTTTCTTCTTGTTGTAGTAACCTGACTACTTCCCCTAGCACTTCACAATCTTCCTCACCTCCGTTTTCGGCTTGGTGGATTAGATTTTCAGAGTCACAAAAGGCCATAGCAGAATCGTTACCCATGGAATCCTAAGTGGATGTAGATCTGCATTTTGAATGTGAGTGTGTGTAAGAGTATAGCTATCTTTGAAAGAAAGTAAAAATGTAGAAAAATAAAGACAAAGAGCACAAAGTTTGCATGCAAAAACGTTCATGATTCATTGATGACATATGAAAATGAGGTAACAACCCTTACAAATGAACCGTTGTGCCTCGGGTAAGACACAAGGTTTAAAAAGTATGAATTGTTTAATTTTTACAAGTCCGATAGAAATTTAAAGACAATTACTATTGGATAAAAGTAATTGGGACAAAATCTTTAGCTTCCCAGTTGGTGAGTCCTCTGTTGATAGTTGGGAAAATCCATTTTTCCAGGTCACTGTTGTCATCACTATCCTCCACTGTGTTAACTCCATGGTTGCTGATCCTCAAAGGTGGTCCCCCATCACGAGCATGACGAACAACTTTTCTAAGCTCCTGAAGTGAAACCCAAACCAATTTTTTCATATTTTTAAGGGATATCCGGGAGTTGGCCCCAAATAGTACACCCACCTTCTTCGACCACTGCCCTGGCATCTTTCAGAGAAGACATCTTTAGCGGAGGTCTTGTAATCTTCGGGGTTTGGGAAAATGTCTTTGTAGCTGCCATTATCTGTGGGACTTCCTCGAAGTGCTTAAATGGATTTTCAATGAATTCACCATCCAATTCCACGTATCTGAAGGAGTTCAAGTGACCGACCATATATTCCTCTTCTCCATGGACAGTAATGATTTTTCCTTTGGTTGGGTATTTCAGTATTTGATGTAATGTAGAGGTGACGGCACTAGAGTTGTGAATCCATGGTCTGCCCAATAAACAGGAATAGGAAGGGCAGATGTCCATCACGTAGAAAGTTGAATCAAAGGTTTGAGTTCCAACTTTTATGGGGATGTCCACCTCCCCATGCACCATCCTCTTTGATCCGTCGAAGGCCCTTACCACTATGTTGCTAGGTTTTAAAGGCAGACCTTTATAGTCTAGTCTATCTAAAGCCTTCTTAGGTGGCATATTCAAAGACGAACCCGTATCAACTAGGACATGGGCCAAAGTCGTGCCCCTGCATTCAACAGAGACATGCAACGCCTCGTTATGTTTCCTCCCTCTAGGTGTCAATTTAGCATCAGAAAAGCCTAAACCGTTGTCAGTTGTTAAACTGGCCACACAGTCTTGGAATTGATTAGCAGAGGTTTCTTGTGGTACATGGGAATTTTTAACGAATTTTACCAAGGCCTTCGCATGAGCCTCGGAGCACAACAATAAAGCTAGCATGGAAATCTTTGACGGAGTCTGCCCTAGCTGTTCGACTACGTTGTAGTCGCTTCTCTTTATAATTTTCAGAATTTCTTCCATCTCCTTTTTTTAGGCTTCCAGGATAGATACTGATTGCGCCTTCATCTGGATAGGCTCAACCAGAATGCCTTTGCCCCGAGTCTCGGTCGACTCGATGGTAGGGGTGTCAGTAGGGGTATCCACAGGAACTGTAGTAGTAGTATCAACAGGAACAGAAACAGGGATGATCACGGGACGGGTAATATTTTTTGGAGGAGCGATCTCGGGTGAGAATACTCTGCCACTTCGGGTTATGTTGCTGGTTCCCGCAATGTTGCTGATGTCAGGGTCAACCTTTTCAAAAATCGAGTCTTCATCATCCAGCCAATCTTGCTTGACGTCGTGATAGTAGACGTCGCCCCCATAGTTCCATGGGACAGTTTATGTGAGGAGTACAGGATCTTCCCTGGCATAGTAATTATCAGTGGAGTCACTTTAGAAACTGATGTAATCCTAACGGGTCTTTTGGTGGAGACCCTGGAAGGATTGGCGGAAATGGTTACTATTGAAACATCATTGTAAGAAATGGTCGGAATAGGAGTCTTTTCAAATGAAATCTCTTTGTCATCCATTAGGCATTGGGCACCTGCTTTCAATAAATGACAAACAGTTGGTAAGGATAAACAAAGGTGACATCTTTTGTCACAGCCCAGAAATAAACCGACTTTCAACAGGTTCCTCTTGACAGTCAGGAGAGGAGTAACAAGTTCATCAACAGCAGTAACAAACATATCATCTTCAACAACGTTAACATCACGGTCATGCTTAGGCATAGGAGCAGTGATAACATTTGGGATTTCAGGAGCATCGAATTCAATTTCTTTTGCTTCGAGAAGGTCTTGCACCTTGTTTTTCAAAGCCCAAAAGTTGTTGGTATCATGGCCTGGACTTTCTGAATGGTAAGTGTAACGCCCGTAATTTAATTAATTATTTAATTAAATTATTTTTGGAATATTTGTGAAGTTGTGTTGTGATTAATTGGATTTAATTATTTTATTAAGTGGTGAAATAATATTAGAAGTATAATATTATTTGATGTGGGCTTGTTTTTAAGGAATTGAAGTAGTAATAAGGGGGTGTATTAGTTTTAAGCCCAATAAGGAATAAAGAATAATAGGTTATTTTATTGTTGTTGGAAAGAATAGAAAGAAGAGGCAATAGAAGAATAGGATTGAGAAGAAGAACATGAAGCTGCTGGAAATAGAGGAAAATGGCAAAACGAGGTTTCAACCGGAAGATTATAGAGCGACCTTCAATCCAAGGTAAGGGTGGGGTTCTGACTCTATAATTGGGTTCATGATGATTGGTATGTGGGGTTAGAGGTGATTTCTATCTTTTTCTTGAATTGAATGTATATGATGTTGTATGATGAAGAATTGATGAATTTTAGATGAATAATGATGTCCAGATGTTGTTTGATCAATGTGGAATTATAGGATAAATGTAAGTGATGATTATCCATGATTAGATTAAGTTTTAGGGCTTAAAGTATGAATTCCGTAGTGAAAATGCAGAGAAAATCGCAGAATTTATGCAGGATGGAGCAGTATGCCTCGACCTCAAACATGATGTGTCGATACATGAAAGTTTAGAGACTCAGGATGAGTCGACACGAAGGGGTTTTGCGTCGATACATGAGTGCTTTTAGACTCAGGATGAGTCGATCCATAGGAGCATGTGTTGATACATGTTGTGTGCTAGACTCAGGATGAGTCGATCCAAGAGAGGATGCGTCGACTCATGTTGCGCGTTTAGTGTAGTACGCGTCGATCCAAGATGTTTTGCATCGATCCATATTGTCTGATTTTTGGTAGATTCAGTTTGAAAATGCTATAACTTGAGTTTTAGGATGCCGTTTGAGATGTCGTTTGAAGCGTTGAATAGCTAACACGATGAGCTTTAATTCTTGAGGATTAAGTGAAGAGTAGGAAGGATAACCCTAGTAATCCCAATTAGGACTATAGTTAATTCCCGCGTTAATCGTTATGTTGGTTTTGTGCAGAATGATGAGGATGAAATGTTTATAGGTTGTTGGTTGATTTGTAACAGTAGGAGTAATGACAGTAATAATGTAAGATTACAGAATAGCAGTAATAGTTAATGTAGTATTAATGTACTGATGAGTTGTTGATGATATGTTATTAATGAAGTTGTGTTTGATAATTTATGAAGAACAAATGATGTTTGATGAATGAATGACGTTTGATGAATTATTATGATGATATGAGATGTTGATGAAGAGATGTTGAGATGCTTTTGAGATGTAGGCCTTTGGCCAACGATGTTGTTTTATTGAGATGTTGTTAATTGTGGTGTTTTTATTACATTCATGATTGTGTCGTATACATTACATTTTAAGATGGAGCTTATGCTCGTTTAGATGGCCTGTATTGGCGAATATTGAGATGGAGGCTTATGCCTTGTTGATGCCTCTATTAATTGGAAATTTTTTAGATGGGAGTTCTGCTCCAAATGGTACCACATGCATTCGCATAGTATTGAGTCGCATTATATGATTACATAAAGAAGTGTGTTTTGATGTGGTGAATGTGTATTATTGTTGTGATTATTGTTGATTATAAGATGAGAAATGGTGATGTTACGTGATCTAATTTAATATATTAATTAGCATGCGCTTTATTATATTGTTAGATATCTCACCCCTTATGTTTGAATGTTGCCCTTATGTTGGTAACGTGCAGGTAATTGAGAGTGAAGGCTGTATACCTTCAGTAGTTCGATTCGGTGCCATTGCTCCGATATGTAACACTCGGGGAGATGAACGCTTATTGCTTTTGATTGTTGATTATTCAGTTGTTGATTTCTAATTTGATTATTATTAAATTGTGTTGTTTTGAATTTGTTGTAATGATGATAGAGGTTTTATTAAGAATTTCCACTGCGTAGATGTTGAATTATTTAATTAAAGATGTCATGATGATGGTTCATCCAATGTTTTAAAAGTGTTATATATCCATAATGAATGCAATGAATTTTGATAGAAGAATTTGTGACGTCCCGATTCGTTTGCATGAATGATATTTTTATAACTCTGATTTATTTATATAATTTGCCGGGGTAGAATTGGGGTGTTACAAAGTTGGTATCAGAGCAAAATGTTGGTCCGACCTTGTCGTTGAGTCGTAGTTGTCTAACAATCGAGTATTGTTAATTTGAGTTCTAACCGTTATTTATGTTATAGTGACAAGTTGAGATGGCTGGAAGGAATGATGTTGCACTTGCTGCTGCTTTAGAAGCAATGGCTCATGCGATGGAGAATCAGCCGAATACTGACGGGAATGTTGGATCTGGTAGCTTGGCGACTTTCTAGAGAGAGAATCCACCTACGTTCAAGGGAAAGTATGATCTTGACGAAGCATTAGAGTGGTTGAAAGTGATTGAGAGAATCTTCCGTGTGATCGATTCCACTTCAGCGCAGAAGGTTCAATATGGTACTCATATGCTAGTAGTCGAGGCTGATGATTGGTGGCTAAAGACTTGTCAAAAGTTGGAAGCTGCGGGTGAGAATGTCACTTGGGCTGTGTTCCGTAGGGAATTTTTGAGGAAGTACTTTCTTGAAGATGTCTGTGGTAAGAAGGATATTGAGTTCCTTGAGCTAAAGTAAGGAAATATGTCGGTTGTTGAGTATGCTGTCAAGTTTTCTGAGTTGGCTAAGTTTTATCCGCACTACGCTGATGCAGATGCTGAGTTTTCGAAGTGTATCAAGTTTGAGAATGGGTTATGTCCGGAGGTCAAAAAGGCAGTTGGATACCAGAAGATCCGTGTCTTTGCTGATTTGATTGATAGTTGCAGGATTTATGAGGAGGATAATAATGTTCATTACAAGATTATCAGTAAGAAGAGGGGTAAGCACGAACATAATCGTGGTAAGCCTTATGATGCCCCAGTTGGTAAAGGTAAACAGAAAGTTGCTCATGGTCAGAGGACTAGTGGGGGAGATGCTCCTACTGGTGTGGTTTGATTTAAGTGTGGAAAACATGGACACAAGAGTAATGTGTGTACTACTGAATTGAAGAGGTGTTTCTGTTGTGGTAAGTACGGACATGTTGTATCTGAGTGTAAACACAAGGATGTGATTTGTTTCAACTGTAGAGAAGAAGGGTATATTGGTATTTAGTGTCTGAAACCAAAGAGGGCTCAGATAAGTGGTAAAGTGTTTGCTTTGGTTGAGGATCAGACAGCTGTTGAGGACAGACTTATCACAGGTACATGTTTCATTAATAGTACTCCTTTAATTACTATTATTGATATCGGTTCTACGCATTGTTTTATTGCTGCTGATTGTGTTGAAAGATTGGGTCTTATGTTGTCTTCTTTGAATGGAGAAATGGTCGACGATACTCCAGCCAAGGGGTCGGTGACTACTTCTTTTGTGTTTGTTATGTGTCCCTTGTCGATCTTCGATAGAGACTTTGCTGTTGATTTGGTGTGTTTATCGTTAAGAGGTTTGGATGTGATTTTGGGTATGAACTGGTTAGAGCATAATTGTGTTCATATTAACTGTTATAACAAGTCTGTGAGGTTTTCTACTCCTGAAGAAGAGGAAGATGGTCTGTTGTCTGCTAGACAGTTGAGGAAGATGATGCAAGAGGAAGCGCAAATGTTCTCATTGATGGCGTCGCTATCTGTAGAGACTCAAGCTATAATTGAGGAATTGCAGGTGGTGTGTGAATTTCCTGAAGTTTTCCCTAATGAAATTCCTGATGTACCATCGAAGAGGGAAGTTGAATTTGCTATTGATCTTGTACTTGGTACCAGACCTGTGTCTATGGCACCATACAGGGTGTCTGCATCTGAATTGTCAGAGTTGAAGAAGCAATTGGAAGAGTTACTTGAAAATAAGTTTGTAAGACCAAGTGTATCATCGTGGGGAGCTCCAGGGTTGTTAGTAAAGAAGAAAGATGGAAGTATGAGGCTTTGTGTTGATTACAGACAGTTGAATAAAGTGACGATTAAGAACAAGTATCTGCTTCCAAGAATAAATGACTTGATGGACCAATTGGTGGATGCTCATGTATTTAGTAAGATTGATTTGAGGTCGGGTTACCATCAGATTAGAGTGAAGGATGAAGATATCCAGAAGACGGCTTTAAGAATGCATTATGGACATTATAAGTATTCGGTGATGCCTTTCGGTGTTACTAATGCGCTGGGAGTATTCATGGAATACATGAATCGTATCTTTCATACTTATTTGGATCGGTTTGTAGTGGTGTTCATTGATGATATTTTGATTTACTCTAAGTCATAAGAAGAGCATGTGGAACACTTAAGAGTAGTATTGCAAGTTTTTAAAGAGAAGAAGTTGGATGCAAAGCTGTCCAAGTGCGAGTTTTGGTTAAAAGAGGTTAGTTTTCTTGGTCATGTGATTTCAGATAGTGGCATCGCTGTAGATCCATCAAAGGTTGATGTTGTGTTGCAATGGGAGACTTTGAGGTTAGCTATTGAGATTAGAAGCTTTTTGAGATTAGCTGGTTACTATAGGAGGTTTATTGAAGGTTTTTCTAAGCTGGAACTTTCGTTGACTAAGTTGACTTGTAAAGGTAGAGCTTTTGTTTGGGATGTTCAGTGTGAAGAAAGTTTTGCAGAATTGAAGAAGAGTTTGACATCGGCTCCGATTTTGACATTGCCTAATCCAGGAGAGCCTTTTGTGGTATATTGTGATGCTTCTAAGATGGGTTTAGGAGGTGTGCTTATGCAGAATGGTAAGGTAGTTGCTTATGCATCAAGGCAGTTGAGGACTCATGAGAAGAACTATCCTACGCATGATTAAGAGCTTGTTGCAGTTGTCTTTGTGTTGAAGATTTGGAGGAATTATCTTTATGGTTCTAGATTTGAAGTGTTTAGTGACCATAAGAGTTTGAAGTATATTTTTGATCAGAAGGAGTTGAATATGAGGCAACGAAGATGGTTGGAATTGTTAAAGGATTATGATTTTGGTTTGAATTATCATCCAGGAAGGTGAATGTGGTAGCTAATGCGTTAAGTCAAAAGACTTTACATATGTCAGAAATGATGGTTAAAGAGTTAGAATTAATTGAGTAGTTCAGAGACATGAGCTTAGTTTGCGAGGTCACTCCGCGAAGTGTTATGGTAGGTATGTTGAAGATTAATAATGAATTTCTAGACAGTGTCAGAGAAGCTCAGAAGTTGGATGATAAACTGGTAGATTCGATGGTTAGAACTGATCAGTCTGAGAATAGTGATTTTAAGTTAGATGTGCAGGGTGTGTTGAAGTTTCGTAACCATATTTATATTCCTGATGATGCTGAGATGAAGAAGGTGATACTGGAAGAGAGTCATAGAAGTAAGTTAAGTATTCATCCAGGAGCTACAAAGATGTATCAAGATTTGAAAGGTTTATTTTGGTGGCCTGGAATAAAAAGTGATGTGGCTCGGTTTGTCTATGCATGTTTGACATGTTAGAAGTTGAAATTTGAACATCAGATGCCTGCAGGGTTGATGCAACCGTTAGAAGTTCCATAATGGAAATGGGATATAATTTCAATGGACTTTGTGACAGACTTGCCTAATACTTTAAGAGGACATGATTCGATTTGGGTGATTGTTGATAGGCTTACGAAGTTGGCTCATTTTATTCCTATTAACATCAGTTTTCCAGTGTCAAAGTTGGCTGAGATTTACACTAGTGTGATTGTGAAGTTGCATGGTGTTCCTTTGTGCATTGTGTCAGATAGAGATCCAAGATTTACTTCTGATTTTTGGAAGAGTTTGCAAGAAGCGTTGGGTTCTAAGTTGAGGTTGAGTTCAGCGTATCATCCTCAGATAGATGTTCATACTGAACGGACTATTCAATCGTTGGAAGACTTGTTGATGGAATGTGTTCTTGAGCAGGGAGGTTCGTGGGATACTTATCTTTCGTTGATAGAGTTCACTTATAATAACAGTTACCATTCTAGTATTGGGATGGCACCTTTTGAAGCGTTGTATGGTCGAAGATGTAGAACTCCTTTATGTTGGCATGAATCTGGTGAAAGTGTAGTACTTGGACCTGAACTTGTTCGTGAAACTACTGAGAAGGTGAAGTTGATTTGAGAAAAGATGAAAGCTTCCCAAAGAAGCCTGTCAAAATCATGTCTACTCAGAAGATTGCTCCCATCATCATCATTGTTCTGGGGCCCCTCCCTTATACATCTGACAAAGCTGTCCCTTGGCACTATGGGGCAGATGTTTATGTGCTTGGAGTAAAACAAGAGTTTGATACTAGTTCCGGCGTCAGTAACATCACCGGGCCTTCCAAAGTCACTCTTAGTGGTAGACTCTTCTCACCAGATATTGCGCCACCAGCTATTCAAAGACCTCTTGTCATCACATCTGCCAGTGTGCCTGTTTCCCTTCCTGCCAAGTTCCTGTTTCTACCCCTGCTGCCGAGTCATCTGACGCTCGGGGCAAAGGGATTGCTACTGATATGCCTGCCCGGACGGAGGCACCGAAGACAACCACTGTTGAAGCTTCCAAGCAAGAGATGGAAGATATTCTCAAGATCATTAAGAAGAGTGATTTCAATGTAGTTGAGTAGCTGGGGCACACCCCATCAAAAATTTCTATGCTATCACTGTTGTTATGTTCAGAGGCCCATGCCAAGGCCCTGATTTCCTTCCTGAAGACGGCCCATGTGCCACAAGAAACGTATGCTGATCAATTTACCGATTGTGTGGCCAACTTGACTGCCGATAATGGGTTGGGTTTCTCTGACGCCGATCTGACTGCCAAGGGAAAAAACCATAACGACGCCCTGCATGTCTCCATTGAATGCAGGGGCACTACTCTTGCCCATGTGTTGGTAGACACCGGTTCTTCATTGAACGTATTACCCAAGAAGGCCCTAGACAGGTTGGATTGTGAAGGTTTAGAGCTCAAGCCTAGTAACATTGTTGTCCGGGCCTTTGACGGGTCAAAAAGGATGGTACATGGGGAAGTTGACATTCCAATCAGGATTGGTTCTCAAGTTTTTTATTCTACTTTCTATGTGATGGACATCCGACCATCCTATTCTTGTTTGTTGGGTCGTCCATGGATCCACAAGGCTGGAGCTGTGACCTCCATATTACATCAGAAGCTTAAGTACCCGGTCAGAGGGAAGATCGTAACAGTTCAAGGGGAAGAGGAATATATGGTCAGCCATCTTAACTCGTTCCGGTACATAGAAATGGATGGGGAGTTCATTGAGACCCCCTTTCAACATTTTGAAGAGGTGCCTCAGACACTGGCGTCAGCAGAGACTGTGACTGAAGAAGACTCTCCTTTGAAGATGGCTTCCTTGAAGGATGCCCAGGCTGTGGTTGAGAAGGGTGAGTGTGCAAACTGGGGCCGACTTCCTGATTTTACTCTGAAGACTGACAAGTTTGGTTTGGGTTTCACTACAGAAGCTCAGAGGGCTGTTCGTAAGGCGAGGATTGGAAGACCTCCTGTGCTCATCACCAACCCGGGAGTGAATTCTATTGAAGACAACATAGAGGAATCTGAATTTGACAGCTGGATCTACCCAACGACCAACGGTGGACCGAACAATTGGACTGCGAAAGACTTCGTGCCTATTACTTTTGTCACTCAGTAATGAACTCCTTTGTTTTGAATTTGTAACGAATAATAATTTGAAACTTTATGGCTCGGTGTCTTACCCGGGGCACCGTGGCTTCATTTGTAAGGGCTTATTATTTGTCATTTTCATATATCATGAATAAAAACATTGGACGTTTTTGCATTTCAAATCTTGTGCTCCTTTTATTTCTTTATATATTGCAAAACAGCTATATTTACACATACTCACCTATACAGGTTCCAATCCACTCTGGATCTCACTGGTAACGACTCTGCTACTGCCAGTTATGACTTCGAAAATCCGATCAACTTAGCCGAAGACGAAGGTGAAGATGATTGCGAAGTGCCTGGTGAGCTTGCAAGACTGCTACTCCAGGAAGAGAGGGCCATTCAGCCACATGAAGAGCCAGTGTAAACGGTAAATCTGGGTACTGAGACAGACAGAAAGGAAGTAAAGATTGGTGCCAATCTAGAGCTCAGTGTGAAACAACGGTTGATTCAGATGTTGCATGATTATGTGGAAATCTTTGCCTAGTCTTACGAAGACATGCCTGGGTTGGATACTGACATTGTGGTTCATCTCCTGCCTACCAAGGAAGATTGCCCTCCGGTTAAACAGAAGGTCTGCCGTATGCGTCCAGAGATGTCCGAGAAAATCAAAGCTGAGGTTATGAAACAATTTGACGCCGGTTTTCTAGCAGTGACTTCTTACCCTCAGTGGGTTGCCAACGTGGTTCCAGTGCCGAAGAAAGATGGCAAGGTCCGAATGTGTGTTGATTACATGGATTTGAACAGGGCAAGCCCCAAGGATGATTTCCCTCTGCCTCACATCGACGTTCTAGTTGACAACACTGCTCAGCATAAAGTATTCTCCTTCATGGATGGTTTTTCAGGTTATAATCAGATCAAGATGGCTCCTGAAGATATGGAAAAGACTACCTTTGTTACTCAGTGGGGCACCTTTTGCTACAAGGTCATGCCTTTTGGGTTGAAAAATGCTGGGGCAACCTACCAACGTGCCATGGTTGCTCTATTTCATGACATGATCCATCACGAGATCGAAGTATATGTCGATGATATGATTGCAAGGTCCCAAACTGAGGAGGAACACCTTGACCATCTACAGAAGCTGTTTGACCGTCTGAAGTTGTACAAGCTGAGGTTGAACCCGAACAAGTGCACCTTCGGGGTGAGATCTGGAAAACTACTAGGTTTCGTCGTGAGCGACAAAGGTATTCAAGTGGACCCTGCCAAAGTGAAAGCCATACAAGAGATGCCAGTTCCCAAAACAAAGAAAGAAGTCAGAGGCTTTCTAGGACGTCTGAACTACATTGCCCGATTCATCTCACATCTCACTGCTACTTGTGAACCAATCTTCAAGTTGCTGAAGAAAGATCAAGTAGTACGTTGGAACGATGAATGCCAGGCCGCTTTCGACATAATCAAAGAGTATCTCCAAGAACCACCCATTCTTATGCCACCGGTTGAAGGGAGACCTCTAATATTATACGTGACAGTACTTGACAGCTCAATGGGGTGTGTGCTGGGGCAGCATGACGAGTCTGGCCGAAAAGAGCACGCTATTTATTACCTTAGCAAAAAGTTTACCGACTGTGAGACCCGATACTCACTGCTCGAGAAAACTTGTTGCGCTTTGGTATGGGTTACTCGCCGGCTGAGACAATATATGTTAACTCACACTACTCTGTTGATCTCAAAAATGGATCCAATCAAGTACATCTTCGAAAAGCCTGCCTTGTCCGGAAGAATAGCAAGATGGCAGATGATCTTGACCGAATACGATATCCAGTACACGACTCAGAAAGCCATCAAGGGAAGTGTATTGGCAGACCATTTGGCACACCAGGCAGTGGATGACTACCAATCTATGAACTTTGAATTTCCAGACGAGAATATCATGGTAGTGACTGATTGTGAAGTACCTGGACCGGATGAAGGACCCGAGGAAGGATCCCGATGGTCTATGCACTTTGACGGAGCCTTAAACGCTTTGGGTAACGGTATCGGCGCTGTGATTATATCCCCTAAAGGCACTCATACTCCACTTACTGCCCGGCTATGTTTCAACTGCACCAACAACATGGCAGAGTATGAGGCATGCATCATGGGTCTTCAAGCTGCAATTGACCTAAGGATCAAGTTTCTGAGTGTCTTCGGAGATTCCGCTCTCGTGATCAGCCAGATCAAAGGCGAGTGGGATACGAAACACCCAAATCTTATTCCTTACAAAGAGTATGTGTTGACGTTGATCCCCCACTTCGAGGAGATAAATTTTGAACACTTCCCAAGAGAGGAAAATCAGTTGGCGGACGCGCTGGCTACGATGTCTTCTATGTTCAAAGTCAAATGGGATAACGAGGCTCCCCGGATCATTATCTGGAAGTTGGATGAACCTACACATTGCTGTGATCTTGAGGCTGAAGAGGTAACTTAAAAACCTTGGTATCATGAAGTGAAGAGGTACTTGGAAGCTCAAGAATACCCCGAGGGTGCATCCGTTAACGACAAGAAGTTTCTGAGAAGGTTCGCAGCGAAGTTCTTCCTCAACAATGGCATTCTGTACAAGCGAAACCATGATTCAACTTTACTGCGTTGTGTGGATAAGACTGAAGTAGAAAGGATCATGGCAGAGCTGCATGAAGGTACCTTCGGAACATATTCCAGTGGACATACCATGGCAAAGAAAATCCTTCGGGCAGGATATTTCTGGTCCACAATGGAAGCTGACTGTTACCAACATTCTCTGACGTGTCACAAATGCCAGATCTATGCTGATAAGGTGCACGTTCCTCCAGTTCCTCTGAACGTCTTGACAGCACCTTGGCCTTTTTCAATGTGGGGCATTGATATGATCGGCGAGATCAGACCTACGGCATCCAACGGGCATCGCTTCATCCTGGTAGCAATTGATTACTTCACAAAGTGGGTTGAAGCAACTTCCTACGCTACGGTAACCAAGAACGTCGTGGCACGGTTCATTCGGCACAACCTGATCTGTCGATACGGTGTACCTGAGAGGATCATTACAGACAATGGTACAAACCTTAACAACAAGATGATCACTGAGCTCTGCGAGCAATTCAAGATACAGCACCACAACTCTTCTCCTTACCGGCCGAAGATGAATGGGCCTGTCGAAGCGGAAAATAAGAATATCAAGAAGATTGTGCAGAAGATGACAGTGACCTATAAAGATTGGCACGAGATGTTACCGTTCGCTCTTCATGGGTACCGTACCTCAGCAAGGACGTCAACAGGGGCAACACCCTTTTCCTTGGTCTATGGCATGGAGGCAGTCTTGCCTATTGAAGTCTAGATACCCTCTCTCTGGATAATGAAGGATGCAGGTTTGAGTGAAGATGACTGGATCCAGACTCGGCTTGATCAATTAAATCTAATCGACGAAAAGAGACTCACCGCTATTTGTCATGGTCAAACGTACCTGTGATACGGTGGGAGAACTGACTATGATTTTGCGTTTGTTTTCGCAAATGTTTCGGTTGAGCAAGAGTCGCCACCGACTTTTTATTTTATCCTAAGGAAAGGTTTAAAAAGCACAGCAAAAACCTTTGAGATGTTTTCTTGGGTTCGGGGAGTAGATTATAGAAAGGGAAGGTATTAGCACCCTTTCTATCTGTAGTTATCTACGGGCTCTTAGTTACTTGCTTAGATCAACTTGCCTTAATTTTCAATTGTTTGAAATGGTGCTTTGTGTGTGTGTGGGTTTGAAAATGTTTTGAAAAGAAGCCAATGTGGTGGCAACCTTTGTAATGATCCATGTTGGGATGTATACAAAGGTGTATGTCTTTTGAAAAGGTTTTCATTTGTTTTTGAAAGTGTTGTGAGGTGTGGTTTTAGAAAATAGGCAAGTGTTTTGTTTTTGCAAGTTTGAATCAAGTAACTAAGAGATTGTCTACTCCTAAATTTCTCAAAGATTTTTGCTATGTTTTAACCCTTTTAACAATTTTTGTTCCACCATTGTATTTGGTGGACAATCTTGTGTTAGGATGTGAAAGGGACGGGCGCGGGTCATCGTTTAGACCATAATTGCAATGGTGCCAAGTATCTTTGGGCAATTTTCTTTAAGGGACTTGATCATTTGTTTAGGCAACTTTTTGAAAGCGTCATCGAGGGACTATGATCATTTGATTGTTTGTTTTTCCCAAAGAGACCTAACATGCAATATGGCCCATTCATTGAAGGCAACAAGTGGAATACCCTAGGGGGTGCAAGTGTGATTGTGTATTGATTTCATGCATTTGTTTATCTTGAAATTAGGTCAAACTATTTTGTTGTTTTTGATTCGCATACAAACCCTAATTCTAACATGGTATAATTAGAAAGCAATAAAGTGCAAAAAAATAAATTTACTAAGCTATTACAACACAATATATGGGAAGGGGGTACAAATGTTCAAATGGGGATTTTTGACAAGGAATTTAAACCTAAACTATTACATCAATATTGAATTATTTACAAGATATTTAATTGCACAAATTAAATAAAATAAGAATAAATATGCAAGATGCAAAAATGTTTTTTATGCGTATGAAAAAAAGGGTATTTTTGTATGTCAAATAAACAAAAATAAAAGTATTATTTTTTGGTGTTTTTTATGTTTAGGGCAAAACCCTAATTTTATTAAATAAAATGTATTATTTATTTATTATGTATAATATTTATTTATTATATACAAAAATAAAATAAAATGAAGTATATTTGTCAAAAGGGCATCTTTTATATTAAATATTAATAAATAATAAATAAAAGTGTATGTATTTTGCATTTTAACCTAAATATACTAATATATATAAATATATGTATTATTTACTAATATGTATTATATATACAAAATAATAATATTTAATATTTATAAAAAAAGTATTTTTTATATAAAATATTTCCAGAAGATAAAACAAAATAAAAATGAAAATAAAAATGTTTTTGCATATTTTTTAGTATTTTAAGTAAAAGTATACCTATTTATTTATTTATGTACAAATAATTATCTAAACAAATAAATGCCTAATAAATAGGAAAATGGTGCAAAAAATTATTTTTATATTTTTTTTATTATGAGGAAAAATAAATAAGACAAGCCAAAAAAAGAAAAAGTCAAAAAGTCATAAAATAAACAAAATGGGCCTAGGAGGTGTGAAAGCAAAAAAGTGGTGTAATCAGAAATATGAAACAAGGCCCAGCCCAGAAAACCCTTCTTCAACCTCTGGCCAGAAAAATGTCAAAAAACGCGCGCCTTGTTCACTGATTCAAACATCCTGATTCTTTGATATTTTGCCAAATCTTCCAACATGAAACCTGTAGAGCTTGAAGCCACGATTCTAGACATATAAAGAAGTCAATCTAACTCTCAGAAATGAGAGAGAATTTCTTCTCCCCCAAATCCTGACCTAGTTTTTATGCCATGTTCAGGCTTAAAATTCTCTATGCATACATAATATAAATGAAATCTAACTACATGGACATGTTCAGGGCTATGAATGTGACATGTTTTCTTCACAAACCTAAAGCTAACAATGCCTGGATAGAGAGATTCGTGTTCATGAACTTACCTGTTCAGTTGAAGTTATATCTGGTGATTGAGGTGTCTTCAATGCAAGGTGATGATTGGTACAACTTCCTTGATGTCCAGGGATGCTATTCCAAGCTTTACTTTGTCTTGAAACCTTTTGAATCGTGCTAGAGAACTTCAACTGCAAAACAAAAAAAATGAAAATGGTGATGTTGCCTGGGAGTGTTACAGGTCGTGTTTGAGGTTTTGATTAGCTTCAAGGGATGTTAGGGAATGTGTTTGATGTGTTTTTAGCAAGAAAGCATGGAAGGTTTGAGCTATGGAACTCAAACTGCAGGGATGCCCTGTTTTGAGCAGTTTGAAGGTGATTCTGGGAATGAGAGTGTTTGGGACTTGGTTTGCTCGTGTTCTAGCTCAGAATGGATGTCTTGAATGTGTTTGATAACTTTTTCTAAGCCTTGGTTAACTGATCTGAAAGTTGGTACATGTTATGCTATGTTTCTTAAACTTTAAGCAAGCAATGGCCAAGTTCAGTTCTAGACAGGTAGAGGCCCCCAATCTATGTTGCTAACCTTCCCCTTGATCAGTTTGTTTAGTCCATAAACTTGTGCCAAAGAGATTTGATATGTACTTGCTTGGATTGTTAATTTGACATAAAGTGCAACTTTATCAAAATGGATATAATGCTTTTTCCAATTTGGGATTAAACCTTTAGGCAATGCTTGAACACATAGAACATGGTCTTGGCACAAAGGATTGGAATTAAATTTATGAGTGTAATTGAGATAAAAGACCTGTAATCAAAGGAAGCATGCTGAATTCAAAGTGGCACAAATGTATGAACATGTAACTTGGCCAATTCAAAAGTGTGTTTTTCCCATATTGCAAAATTCGATTCTCCCTAACCATGAGGTTGTTTGATGAGTTCTTGGACATTTTGGAAAGCTTGGAATGTGTACTACAATCCATCTTTGAAATGAAAATTGAAATTCCAAGTGGAAATGTATGAAAAATGGTCTTGAAGTTAGGTAAAAACCTTGCCTAAAATAGGTCAAATTTTTACTAAGTTAAGAATGGTTTGGTACCCTTGTTCCAAAAATTGTAACTTGAGCTACAAGTTTCTTTTGGGAAAACTTTGTGAATCAAAGTTGTAGATTATGCAATAGGCTACAACTTTCATGTTTTGACTTTTGCTTGAATCCAAATGAATCTTGGTGAGAAAGTGGGGCAAAGTTAGGAAAAAATTAGGGTTTTTCATAACTTAGAAAAATTCTAAGTTATGAAAAATTCTCATTTCAAACCCTAATTTGCAATTCTTGATTTCTTGATGAACAAGTTTCATGATTTGGCATGTTTTGATGAAAAATGAATCTTGACTCTTGATTTTGACCAAAAAGTCAAAGTTTGACTTTTCAGTATACAGTCAAAATTGATCAATTAACTGGGAAATTCAACTGTCAATCTTGTGTATTTGGGATCTTTTGAACTTGTTGAGCATGTCAAGACAATTCCATGGGGTCCTTGAGTCCATATGTGAGCTTGGTTTGCCATTGGCTAGGTCAAACAGTCTAAAATTGCCTTTGTGCAGTCAAAACCTTAAAAATGACCATTTTGCCCTTTTGATGATCTGATCAAATTTCTTGTGGAATTGTGATCAAAACTTGATCAAATGGTCCATGTGAGTTCACAATGTTGATGTGGGTCAATTTTCATGAGATTTGACTGTCAATTGGCCACAGTTGACTTTTTCCCCAATACAGTTGATTTCTAGGTCAACTGTCCAATTGACTGGGCAAAATTTGGAATCAAGACTTGAAACTTGGTATGGATAAACTTGGGAGTCCAACATGAAGCATGAAAGTCATCTTAGGCATTTTAGGTCAAAATATCTTTGTGCAAACACAAACCCTAATTTGGGTCAACAGTGCAAGGAGAAGTCTTGAGCAGAGGAAACCCTAATTGGATCTTGAGCTTCAAGGGTCTTGTGATGAGAAAATGTTGAGGAAATGGGAGGGCAAATTTTGGGGTACAACAGTACCAAAAACGGATGATCAGGGCATTTAACAAGAAAGTCAGACGACAAGAGTATCAAGTTGGGGACCTGGTAATCAAGTGCATCATCCTTCCTCAAAGTGATCCCAGGGGCAAATGGACCCCTACGTACGAAGGGCCATTTGTGGTTAAACATATCTTCTCATGAGGAGCTATGATTCTAACTACCATGGACGGTGACGACCTTCCTCACCCCGCCAATGCAGACATAGTAAAAAGATACTACGCATGAATTAAAGACCCGCTAGGTTGACACACCTAGGCAAAAATAAGGGCTTCCCGGCGAACCAAAAGGATTCGGGCAAAAATAAGGGATGAAATGGAAAAAAATCTATACACCCGGCAAGTCGAAAACCTGAAAAGGCGGCTTGGGCAAAAATGAGTATCCCAGTGGACTGAAAACCCGAAAGGACGGTCCAGGCAAAAGTTAGGGATTAAAGCGTAATACTATGTCTCATTGGATCACCTTACATCCAGAATTCGGTATCAACTATCAGGTTCAGACGGCATCAATCAGTCAGCTTCATCTTCAACTAAGCAGCAAAGTGATGAGATGCTTGAAGACATAAAGGCGATAGCAGAGTTGGAACCCAGTGGGATTATTCTTTTCACATAGCTGTTTTGTTTTCCTTTTCATAAAATTGTATAAACTCTATGTTGTTCGGCGGTGTTCTCTTACTAGGACGTCAGCCTCTTGTACAAAAACGCCTATTTACAGGCAAATTCAAAAATCAATACAAATTCATTTTTCCAGACAAATTGCCAATTGTTTTTCCTTTTTCTGTTTTGTTTTGCGAAGAACGTTCAATGTTCATTTTTGATATATGCATTTGACATTAATTGCTAACTCATAAATATTCGCATGCGAAACAAAGGATTAATTACGGGTGACGACAGAAACAGGGGCAATAATGAGTTGTCTAAGCGATCTAGTTGCTCTGTCCACCAAGGTACTAAGGTAAGTTCGGCTGAAGAATGTAACCAAGATACCCTCACTCCCCGCAGAGTAAGACAAGACTCAACAATTCTCCCCGAACAGAGTTGGTCTCTCATCAGCCCTAAAAAGGCACAGTATCCCCAGCAAGACAGCGATACTCTCCCCAAGCAGAGTTAGTCTACTGTCAGCCTTAAGGAAGTTGGGTATCTCCAAAAGATCTCAATATTCCCCAGCGGAGTATACAAATGTTCCTAAGCAAGCATCCCCGACAGTCTTGATCTAAGATTGTTCCCTGGCGGAATACCAGACACCCCAGTGGAGCCATTCCCCAGTACAGTTCAAAAATATCCCCAGTAGATCCTGGAAGCTTATCCCTAGTAGATTCTGGAAGCTTATCCCCAGTAGGTTCTGGAAGCTTATCCCCTGCAGAGTATGAAAGCCTCTCCCCGACCATATTCAAAGGTTATCTCCCACCAGGGCTTATAACTGGGTTATCCTCAGCTATTTACCACGGAAAGATCGTCCTCGGCGAAGTCCTTCCTATCCCCCAGCGGAGTTCATCACATTCCCCAACATAACTTATCAATGGATTCCCCAGCGGAGTTCTCATCAAAACCTCAGCGAAGTATCTCTTTCCCCACAGCGTATTCCCCGCAGAGTAATCCCTTCAGCAAGTTTATTCCCCAACGGAGTCATCTTCGCCTACCGGTTTATTCTTGCAACCATCATCCCCAGCGGAAACGAAGAACTCTACTCTTCAACGTCAGCCCAGGATTCAACAAACTCCCGGCAGTCGTCAAGGATTTACTTTCCTAGACGAAAATATATTCATAAACATCACATTATCATACACCATGACGCATGCATATACGCATCATAAGCACACAATCTCATTTATTCTTGAGAACATCATGACATCATGCATTTCATACATCATGACATTGCATACAACTGATGTTTTGCCTTTTCAGGAAAAAGGTCAATCCAAAGATGATTACTATTAACTGTCGCAATTCCAGATTCAATTCCTGTATCTAGCCAGGGCATATCTATGAGTATTTGATTATAGATTTGATACCTGTATCCAGCCAGGGCATATCTGCATGAAGAGTTTAGAGATTCGATACCTGTATCCAGCCAGGGCACATCTGTAGACGAATAATTCTAGATTCGATTCATGTATCTAGCCAGGGCATATCTGTGAGTAATTAATTGTAGATTCGATTCCTGTATCTAGCCAGGGCATATCTGCATGAAGAGTTTAGAGATTCGATACCTGTATCCAGCCAAGGCATATCTGTAGATGACCAATTCCGGATTCGATTCCTGTATCTAGCCAGGGCATATTTGTGAATGATTGTTTGTAGATTCGATACCTGTATCCAGCCAGGGCACGTCTGTAAGCAACCTTTTGAAGTTCCGGATTCGATACCTGTATCTAGCCAGGGCACATCTGTGAGCGATTGTTTGTAGATTCGATACCTGTATCCAGCCAGGGCACGTCTGTAAGCAACCTTTTGAAGTTTCGGATTCGATACCTGTATCTAGCCAGGGCACATCTATGAGCGATTGTTTGTAGATTCGATACCTGTATCCAGCCAGGGCACGTCTGTAAGCAACCTTTTGAAGTTTCGGATTCGATACCTTTATCTAGCCAGGGCACATCTGTGAGCGATTGTTTGTAGATTCGATACCTGTATCCATCCAGGGCACGTCTGTAAGCAACCTTTTGAAGTTCTGGATTTGATTCCTGCATCTAGCCAGGGCATATCTGTGAGCGATTGATTGTGGATTCGATACCTGTATCTAGCCAGGGCATATCTACACAAAGAGTTTGAAGATCAACACCTGTAACAGGCCAGGAAACCATCTTCCTTTCTCAAAGTACGCAAGTTCTCGCTAAGGAATCTCTTAGGCGATCGACACCTTCAGATGGCATCTATAAGCCCATCTCCACAACTATCCATCACATTTCCAAATGGCATCTATAAGCCCATTCCCGATAAGGTTCTGTCACACCTCCAGATGGCATCTATAAGCCCATCCTCCTATCCACCATCTCTCCAAATGGCATCTATAAGCCCATTCCCGCCATCACATTGCTGATACTATACTATGCGAGTGCAAATTTCTGGGCACTCTAGTGTTCAATCATCTTCCACCTTCGGATCACGAAAGGCACGCAAGCCAATCTACATCTTCAGGTCTAAGAAGATTGAACAGGGGCAACTGTTGTACCCCAAAATTTTCCCTCCCATATTCTTCAAAGTTGGCCCAAGAATCATCTCAATTTGCTTCAAGATTCCTCAAGGGTTGCACAGTCCAATTGCCTCCTAAGGCAGTCAAAATTATGGTTTTGGTTCTTGCAAGGAAGTTGAGGTTTTCAGTGGTCCAATCAAGTCCCATATGCCTATATACATTGTCAAGCATCTACATGTCAAGTTTCAAGACTCACAGCATCAAGTTGCACAGTCAAAAGCCCTAATTGCTTCACAATCAACTGTAGGGGTAAAATGGTCATTTGGCAGTAAAAAGTCAAAAAAATTGGTCAACATATCATTTTGAGGCCACAATCATCATTTGATCAAGTCTTGATCATGATTTCACAAGAATGGCTCAAAAATCATCAAGATGCAAAAGTTTCCATTTTGGGACAGCTGAAAAGTCAACTGTACATTGACCAGGGCATAACTTTTTCATGGTTCATCATAAAAATCCCATCCAATGCTCATTTTGAAGGGGATGACATTCCCTACAACTCATCTTCACATTCAAAGACCAAGAAATGCTCTCACAAAAAGTTATCAATTTCTACATTATAGGTCAATTTCAAAAGTCAACAAAAAGGCACTTTAAGTCAAAGACCATAACTTGATATTGGTAAATCAAAATGACATGGGACCAAAGGCATTGGTTAGAGGACTTCAGGACCTTTCCAAAATGTCCAAGAACATGTTCATAGGATCAAAATTGAGCAAGATATGCATTGGAGAAGTTGGGAAATTTTTGGGAATTTGCAAAAGTCAACTTTGCCTAAAACACCTTATTTTTGCTAATGGGCCTCAAATTCTTTCTTGAAACTTTGTCCAAGGCCTATGCACGACCCATTGAACTTAAATTGATTTATTTTCTTATTTTTAATTAATTAATTGAATTTTTATTAATATTAATTCATTTAATTGTAGGAAAATTCAAAAGATATGGTTTTCAAATCTTTTTGTGATGCAAATGAACTCAAGACAAGATGAAGATCTCGTGTACACATCAAGGGGACCAAAATATCCAATTTTAGCAAGTTTTGTCAATCAAAAATATGCAAAAAGATTTGATTGAAATCAAATATTGAAAACATTATTTCATGGATTCTTGGACAAAGATTGAACCCTAATTCCATTCTACTACATATACAGAACCTAAACCTAATGCCTCACACGTGCAAGCTACTGTCAAAAGCCATAAGCAAATTCCAAAACTTCAAGAAAAATTTGAAAACTGAATTCAACCTTCCAGGCCAATTCAAAGCCCTTTCTTGATTCCAATACCTTGTTGGGACATTCAGGAACGCATTGCAATCAAAAACAAGCCTCAAAGCTCAAGAACACGTGCTACACAGACCCACGGTTTGGACATTTTTTCCAAAATCATATACTTTGATTCATGCATATTTGACACTTTTTGTTAATTTTTTTGTGTTCATAAGGACTGTACGAAGCTTGTGGTACAATTTAATTGCATTGAGATGCCCTGAAACGTAAACCACCATTGATGAAACTTAGGGTTTCGAAGCTTCCAATTTGGGGGTTTACAGCATAAGCAAAATCATACCTTGAGACGCATATGGTTGGATTCGTCAAGGCCAGACGAATCAAACCCAACCCTCGCGCCCTATTTATATAACTCATACATCTAATCGCTATTTTTCCTTTTTCAGTTTGTGGGGGTTAAAAACCCCCGCTATTTAGCTTTGTTTTTACAGGGAATCTGGGGACGATGAAGACGTGGAAGCGTACCACTGGCTCGTTCAAATAATGGCGCGCGCTTTCATAAATTCCAGCATAGTGTTTGTTTTCTTAATAAAATATTTGTTTGTTATTATAATATCAAAGGTGTTCGCTTGCCTGAGTGGTGGGTGATCTGTCCAATGACCATTGGGACCTGGGTTCGATTCCCAGGTCCCCCAAACCTTTGTTCATATTTTTTCTAATAAGTTCACATGCAGCTTCCTAAACGCGTTCCACCATGCGCTCTAGGAATCCATGTGCCATGTGTCTACAAGCATACATCCAAGGGCCAGAGATGAAGATCATGGTGTTCCCCAGTCAAAGCAAGCATGGGCAATTCCAAAAAGTCAACGTGGCCTGATTCTTGATGGGCCAGAATTTCTAAACTAACCTCCATTCTTGGGTCAACACCCCCACTGGTTTTGTTACTCTTTTTATTTTCTTTTCTTTTATAATTTCTCTTTATTAATTATTAGTATTATTATTAATTCATAAATTAATATTTTTTATAATAAATTCAGAGGATAAAAAATGTAAATATTTTTGTTAATCATTATTATTCTTATTTATTAATTTATTTTGTAAATAAAATACTAACAAATTAAATAGTTTAATTAGTTAATTTTAATCTTTTTTCACAATAAATAAAATAGGTTAGAATTAGGATTTTCTCTTGACTTTTTATTTCTTTTCTTTTTATTTTTCATTAAAATATTAAAAAACACAAAAACACTTTTTTTTTCTTTAATTAAATAATTAATTGGTACTAGGTTTAATATTTTAATTAAATTGCAAAAAAGGACAAAACTTAAATTCTTTTCTCAAAAAGGGGTCAAAACCTTAAGGACGTCCTGATTAAATTTCTATTCGCGCATTATTATCTATTTTTGATTATATTTATGTATCTGCTCAGAGGATGTAATAGTTAATTAGGATTTTATTGCTTTATTTACTTTTCTCGCACTTATTTACCAAAACGGGTTTTTGTTTTTGGCGATGTATAGACCCGCGCCTTGTAATAGCGTAGATTCATATTTCCGCAATTTACTTTCCGCACTCTTAACTGTTAAAATGCATGCAAGACTTGGATGAAAATTAAAAGCAACTCGTAGATCACCATGATACATGTACAAGATAATATAACATGAAAAACAACACACACGCACATGCCACTCCTAGGGTACGCCTCACTGGTTGCCTCGAACGTGGTCGTCAAGTATAGGGTGTTTTAGAGGTCGCCCTCCTGTCTAAGATCCAGTTGCCTCGAAACGGTTGCCTCGGATAAAAAGGATCTAGGACATTAGGGTTACTTCTAAGGTGTCCTACCATTGCTTTGGTGACCACACATGTCCCCTATAATCGAATTGACCCGAATACCTCTAACGACGGTGCTACCTACTTCTCAATAGTGGGATAGCACTGTCTAAAGGACTCTTACACAGCCTAATTCCTTAGAGTAGGTAGATTCTCCTGGGTACTTGCTCTTTCTAAAAAACAAAACAACTTTTTGCACCTTCACTTTCAAAAGGTTTTCAAACAAATATTTCATACACTCTTGAGGACAGATACAAGAGATATTTAGAAATTTTTCAAACGAAACTTTTTCAAAACCCACACAGACTTGAAAAGCAAACAATTTTTTTGAAAACATAAGAGCAAGTACCTAAGAGCCCGTGGATAACCACGGATAGAAAGGGTGCTAACACCTTCCATTTCTATAAATCTACCTCCCGAACCGAGAAACATTCTCAAAGAAGGAATTTTGCTGTGCTTTTGTCCTTTCCATGTTGGAGAACATAAAAGACGGTAGCGACTCTTGCTTACCGCGACATTTCGCGAACCATCTTAAAAAATAGTCAGTTCTATTTCCACCGATCACAATTTGGTTCATGATGATTGGTATGTGGGGTTAGAGGTGATTGTTGTCTTGTTCTTGAATTGAATATATATGATGTTGTATTATGAAGAATTGATGAATTTTAGATGAATAATGGTGTCCCGATGTTGTTTGATCGATGTGGAATTATAGGATAATTGTAAGTGATGATTATCCATGATTAGATTAAGTTTTAGGGCTTAAAGTATGAATCTTGTAGTGAAAACACAGAGAAAATCGCAGAATTTATGCAGGATGGAGTAGTATGCGTCGACCTCAAACATGATGTGTCGATACATGAAGGTTTAGAGACTCAGGATGAGTCGACACGAAGGGGTTTTGCATCGATACATGAGTTCTTTTAGAATCAGGATGAGTCGATCCATAGGAGCATGTGTCGATACATGTTGTGTGTTAGACTCAGGATGAGTCGATCCAAGAGAGGATGCGTCGACTCATGTTACGCGTTTAGTGCAGTACGCGTCGATCCAAGACATTTTGCATCAATCCATATTGTCTGATTTTTGGCAGATTCAGTTTGAAAATGTTGTAACTTGAGTTTTAGGATGTCGTTTGAGATGTCGTTCGAAGCGTTGAATAGCTAACATGATGAGCTTTAATTCTTGAGGATTAAGTGAAGAGTAGGAAGGATAACCCTATTAATCCCAATTAGGACTAGAGTTAATTCCCTCGTTAATCGTTATGTTGGTTTTGTGCAAAATGATGAGGATGAAATGTTTATAGGTTGTTGTTTGATTTGTAACAGTAGGAGTAATGATAATAATGATGTAAGATTACAGAATAGCAGTAAGAGTTACTGTAGTATTAATGTATCGTTGAGTTATTGATGAGATGTTATTAATGAAGTTGTGTTTGATAATTTATGAAGAACATATGATGTTTGATGAATGAATGACATTTGATGGATTATTATGATGATATGAGATGTTGATGAAGAGATGTTGAGATGCTTTTGAGATGTAGGCATTTGGCCAACATTGATGTTGTATTGAGATGTTGTTAATTGTGGTATTGTTATTACATTCATGATTGTGTCGCATACATTGCATTTTGAGATGGAGCTTATGCTCGTTGAGATGGCCTGTATTGGCAAATATTGAGATAAAGGCTTATGCCTTGTTGATGCCTCTATTAATTGGAAATTTTTTAGATGGGAGTTTTGCTCCAAATGGTACCACATGCATTCACATAGTATTGAGTCGCATTATATGATTGCATAAAGAAGTGTGTTTTGATGTGGTGAATGTGTATTATTGTTGTGATTATAAGATGAGAAGTGGTGATGTTACATGATCTAATTTAATATATTAATTATCATGCGCTTTATTATATTGTTAGATATCTCACCCCTTTTGTTTGAATGTTGCCCTTATATTGGTAACGTGCAGGTAATCGAGAGTGAAGGTTGTATACCTTCAGTAGTTCGAGTCGGTGTCATTGCTCTGATATGTAACACTCAGGGGGATGAACGCTTGTTACTTTTGATTGTTGATTATTCAGTTGTTGAACTTTAAGTTGATTATTATTAAATTATGTTATTTTGAAGTTGTTGTAATGATGATAGAGGTGTTATTAAGAATTTCTGCTGTGTAGATGTTGAATTATTTAATTAAAGATGTCATGATGATGGTTCATCTTATGTTTTAAAAGTGTTATATATCCACGATGAATGCAATTAATTTTGATAGAAGAATTTGTGACGTCCCGATTCGTTTGCATGAATGATTTTTTTATAACTCTGATTTATTTATATAATTTGTCGGGGTAGAATTGGGGTGTTACAGTAAGCATAACGAGCATTAGGGTGGTAATGAGGAGAGGCTGTGTTGGGATTCTTCGGGGCTTCCTTCAAAGTTACCATATTAGATCTCAATAAATGTGGCAGGACTTGAGACAGTGTCATATTTATCTGGGTAAATTGTCTTACTGGTCTTTCCGTTCTAAGATGGTTGCTCCTTTGTTGAGTAGGTGCAGGCTTGAGGATCGTGATAGCCCCTACCATTGGACAGAGTTCAGTTCTATCTTGATTTATTTGAGGGTATACAACACCTGCTTCTTTCTTTCCAATAAATGGTTTTTTCACGGCACTGGAGGATGCATCTTTTTGGATCTTCCCGCTCTTAATCCCAGCTTCCACTCTTTCTCTGGTCAAGATTAATTTAGTGAAGCCTGCTGAGGATCTTCCAATTAGATGATTGAAGAAAGGACCCGACAGGGTACCTAAAAACATGTCTACTAGCTCTCTTTCAGACAAGGGAGGCTGGACTCTTCCTGCTAAGTCCCTCCATTTATAAGCGTAGTCTTTGAAACCTTCGCTTGAAACCATAGCCATACTCTGGAGTTGAGTACGGGTGGGAGCAAGGTCTGCGTTGTACTGATACTGTTTATAAAAAGCAGCGGCAAGGTCTTCCCAATTATGGATATTGACCCTTTCTAGTTGATAGAACCAATCTAGCTGAGTCCCGGATAGACTATCTTGAAAGAAGTGGACCCATAAATCTCTGTCAGCAGTGTGAGGCTGTATCTTCCTCACATAGGATCGGAGATGCATTTTGGGACACAAAACCCCATTGTACTTAGAAAACAATGGTGCTTTGAACTTTGGTGGAATAATAATCCCATACACCAAACCCAGCTCCTCAAAGTCCAGCCCGAGCACTTTCTAAATCTCCATTGCACTTAGACGCTCTTCCAGATGTTTGTATTTGTCTTCAGCCTGAGGATACTACTCTTTAGAGTAATCTTCTTCTTCTTCCTCTTTAGATTCTGGATGGGCAGTCACTTCCTTATCTTTCCCTTCTTGATTATCCTTTTCACCAGATGATGTTGTGAAGTCTAGGATCCGTCTAGCTGGCCCTGGGAACATTCTTCCTAGATTCAGAACACCGGTTGCTTTCTTTGCTTTCTTCTTCTTTTCTTTGATCAGCAAATTTTTCAAATCCTCTTGTCCTTTGGCTAGAGTCAAGAACATTTGTTGAAATTGAGCATTTTGCGCCTGGAGGTCTTTCATTGTCTGCTCAAGATCCATCTTACTGAAATAAACAGTAGAAAGATAAGGAGACATGTGGTAAGAAACCTGCTTATGTTATGATGAATGAAGATGCATATGCAATGATTTCAAGGAATTTAGAGATTTAAATTTGTTTCAGACAAAAAAAAGAACACACGTCATATTAATAAATCAAAGTTTAAGTACATCATGCCTCTTTGGGCTTACAATGAAAGAAATGAAAATACAAAAATCTAAGACAAAAAAGTTGAGCGCATCCTCTTTGGTGCAATGTAGGCGTTCAGACTCCGCTCCTCATGAAGTTGTTTGGTGAGTTCCAGAACCTTCTTCTCGCTGGCGTAGAATTGGGCCTCAAAAGTGTCTTTCTCCCCCTTAAGCTGTATCCAATCCCTTTGCAAGTCTTCGAGAGAGGTGGGAATGTTAGGATGAAGGATAGTGTACGGGACATCTCCTTCCACAACAGGATCTATAATAACTGGGAGAATAGAGGGATAAGGCATCATAAGACTTTGAGCACGAGCTCGTACCCATTTGAGATGAGGCTCAAGAGGGATGGAATTCGTGTGCCCTAGTGTCTTGCTATCAACTCTATCTACCATTCCCTAAGCTCTCATGAACCTTTTGCAGTAATCCTGAGCATCATTCTCGTAGTCGAAGATGATTTCTTGAATAAGTGCATCATGAGGACCATCCCTTCTTGCATATCCAAACTGTCGTAGTGCCAAACAAGGATTGTAAGTGACTCCTCCCCTAATGCCTAAGATAGGTACATTAGGGAATTCTCTACATCGATCAATGATGGTAACATTCTCCGAGGATCGGGGATACCAATGAATGCCTGAATGTGTAAGAGTCATTAACCTTTGAGACTATCTCAAACCTTGTTCATTCTTTAAGATGGACCGGGGTAGGTGCGAAATAAACCAGCTAGCCCAAAGAGGTGTGCAACACAGAAGGGTTCCTCTTCTCTTTATAGTGCGAGTATGCAACGAATGTAGGATATCTCCAAGCAGAGTAGGTACTGGATTGCATGACAGGAAAACCTTAACCGCATTCACGTCTATGAGTTGGTCCGGATTAGGAAACAATACAAAACCATAGATGAGAAGGGCTAACACCTCTTCAGAAGCTTGTAAGTCCAAGGTATCCTAGAAATGATGAGCTTTCTCGAACAAGAACTTAGCCAAAAAACCTTTTACACCTCTCTTGGTTTCCTAATTTGCTACTACGTCAGACCGTTGTAAGGACAGAGCTTTGGAAATCTCTTCAGGTTTAGGGTCTCTTTCCATACCATTGAAAGGTACCTCATTAAGGATAGGCACCCCCAACAACAGAGAAAACTCCTCCATAGTAGGCACTAACTGGTAATCCGTAAAAGTGAAGCAGTGATTTAGAGGGTCAAAGAACTGAAAGAGCACTTTTAAAATTTCTTCATCAGGGTTTGAAGTGACCAAGCTGAGAAGCCTACCATGTCTTTTTGTGAATGGAGAGATTTCGAGAACCCTTGATGCCAAATCCTTAAGCTGAGGAGGTACTTTTACCAGACTGATTTGGATAGTGAATCTGCGGGCGAGAGCCATGTCCTACAAAACAAGACAAAAATAAACCCTAATAATCCTTGAAATGGTTAGTATGACATGTTATGTTATGATGTCATAATTATGCTTAGATATAGTAGATATAGCAAGCACAAGCAAACCACAGAGACCATAGGTTTAAGGCTTGCATGGATTTTAAGGTAATACCCTTTTGAAGTTGGGTTGGCTCAACCTGTCTTAAATATAGTAACCGGGTTCTAAGGGATCTCAATATCACTGGTCTTTCCCCCAATTCTCGTTCCGATAGACAATTGACTTGCCACCAAACAAAATTCAAGGGTCAAACCTCAACGAGTGTAGTATCGAGTATCAACCGACTTTGGGTTTACACCAAAGACAGCTATCTCACTACGTCCTAAAAGCCAAGTTGGTCAATTAAGGTGCTAAAGTTAGTTGACGCTTTATGACACCACACAGTGGCCCCGTATTCTCCTTGATTACTCAAGGGCTACCGGTTCACACCAAAGTATCGCATCAACGTAGCTACTGTTTCAACTGTGTCGGTATACCCCGCAAATAAATGTGATCTAGCCCTAAGATAACCCCACTTTTATAAAATCCACAGCAGAGTCGCCAGTTCTGTAACACGAGGGGAGAAATGACTTGGTTGTTTTGCGTTTGATTGCAAATGTTGCGGTTAGCAAGAGTTGCCACCGACTTTTCTTTTATCCAAAAGGAAAGGCTGAAAAGAATAGGAAAGACCTTTGCGATGTTTTCTTGAGTTCGGGGGGTAGATTATGAAAAGGGAAGGTATTAGCACCCTTTTCATCCATGGTTTTCCATGGGCTCTTAGTTAATTGCTAGATCACTTGCTTTTGTTTGAAAATATGCTTTGTGTGGTTTTTGAAAGTATTTTGAAAAGGTATCATCGTTTAGGAAAACTTTGTAATGATTCTCGTTCGTAAGAATGTATACAAAGTGTTTGATCCTTTGAAAATGTTTTCAAGTTTGTAAGATGTTTGTTGAAAGTGTTGGTGTTTGTTTTGAAAATAGCAAGGATGTTTTTTGTTTTGAAATTGAGCAAGTAACTAGGAACATTCTACCTACTCAAAAGTCTTGCATGCTTATTTCTTCTTTCCTTTGACATTGTTATCTTACCATTGATTTGGTAAGTAACCCTATCTTTGGATGTAAAAGGGACGGGTGTGGGTCATCGTATAGCCATGATTAGTAATGTTGTAAGATATCTTAGCATTTTCTTTAGGGACTAAGATCATTTTGAAAGGTAACATGGATAGCGTCATCGAGGGACTATGATCTTGTATTTTTGCTTGTTTTTGCTAAGATATCTCACATGCATAATATGGCTATTTTGTAAGGCAACAAAGTGGGTTTACTCTACGGGTGTAGGTGTGCAAGTGTATTGATTTACATGTTTGATTTGTCTTGATTAGAGTTTTCTATTTGTTGATTTATTCTTGGCATACAAACCCTAATTACTAGCATTTGTATATAAAGCATAAATTACGGAAATTAAAATTACTATGCTATTACATCATTTAGGGGAGGGGTGTACAAATTACAAATGGGGAACTGCAAAAAACTAAATCTAAATAATTATTACAACCATATTGAATTTGAATAAATGTACCAAATTGAATAAGTAAAAATGCAAGAATGTAAAATGTAAAAAAGAAATGTGATTTTTGTTTGGTTTTTCATGAAAAGGGTTTTTTGACCTAACTAATTAAAATATAATAATTAACTAAAAATAAGAAAATTAATATTAAGTTAGTAAAATAACTTAATTTAAAGAAAATAAGTTTTTTATGGTTTTTGTGAATTTAATTAAATTAATAAATAAAAATAATTAAATAAAAGTCCTAAATTCTAAATTGATTTTAATTTACAAGAAAAATAATAATTAAAATTTATTATCTAAGTATTTAAAAAAAGAAATTAATTAAAGAAAATGTTTTTGTTCTTTTAGTTTTATGAAAAATAAACTAAATAAAAATAAATAATACAAATATAAATATTTTTGGATTTTTATTGATAAAAATAATAATAATAAAAATAATAATATTAATAATAATAATAAAAGATGAAATAAAAATAAAATAAAAATAATAAAGTTAGGGAGGTTAAAATTGAATTTGGAGGTTTGTTAGCAAAATATTTTTTGAATCTGACCCAAAATAAAGTTTTTGTTTGAAAATCAGAAAAATAAAAATAAAAAAGGTATATGGGCGGTGTGGCATGAGCAAACAGGGGGGTTAGATTGAGCCAAAAATGCAAAGCCCAGAAGGGGAAGGCCCAAGCGCTTCCTGTAACAAAAAAAAATGCCAAAAAAATGTGAAAATGCAAAAAGGCTGCGCGTTGAGGTTCGAACCCATGATCTCTTGATTACCAGCGCGCTGCCTTACCACTGGGGTGGCTATACATCCGTTAATATAACTGAAATGATAAATATATAATACAAAACAAGTCCTGAATACACTTCATCTTCAACCTCCAGCCAAACCAACTGTATCTTCACCATTTCTCAACAAAAATGGAAAATTTAAACATGAAAGTTGCTCCATTTTTCCATACGAATCCAACCATATAAATATCATGAACTATAAATCAAAGATGAATGAGAATTTTTGAAAGTACCAAATTCTGACCTAATTATTTTCAGAGGTTCAGATTCAACATTCTAACTACTCAGGTAATAATAATGAAATCTAAGGACATGGTTAGCTTCAGGACAATGATATCTACATTTCTTATTCACAAATAAACCATTAATGATGCTTGTATGAAGAGTTCAAAAGTCAGAAATCTCATCTTGCAAGAGGGTATCGTGTTTTGAGTTTGAGCATCTTTTGATGAGTTCCAGTGATTGTGTTAGCTTCCTCAAGTTCCCAGAAAGCTAATGTGATGCTTAGCTTTGACCTGAAAGTGGATGAGGAGTTCTGGAGAAGTCAAGGTGCAAGGTGTTGTTTTTGAAAATGGTGGATGGTTATGGAGGTGTTATAGTTATGTTGCAGGTGTTGGAATTGTTTGTATATGTTATTTAGAAGCTTTTGAAAGTAAAAGGCCAAGAAACGCACGAGCAAATTTGGAGATTGGATTCAAAACTCAGAAATGGCAAGTTTTGAGATGTTTTTGGTGATTTTGTGTTTTAAGGAGTTTCAGGGCTTGAGCATGTGTGTGTTTTCTTGCATATGACCTATGTTTTTGTATGGAAAAGGTTAGAGAGCTTTTGCATAAAGGATTTCTGAGTTCTAGGGTTATGGCTCAATTGCTTGATTTTGAAGAAAAGTGAGAAATATGGTTCCAAGGCAGCAAGTATAAGCATGTAGAGTGGTTACCAACTTTAAACATACTTATCTGACTTTGTAGAGGAAACTTGTGCAAAAGGAACAAGTTCAAAGCTCAATGCAAGTTGACTTTGCATAAAGCTTGCTTTATGTAAATGGCAATGGTGCCTTTGTGCCATTAATGAAAAATTAACTTGGATAAAGCTTTAATCAAGTGGATAATAGTTCAAAAGAAAGTGTAATCTTCTGATTGTGGAGAGATCTTGAGGTTTAGAGGCCTGCAAAGCAAGATTGTGCAGCATAGGTTTGAGATTTGAATTTTGTTCATCACAAAATTTGCCTTGTAAAACAACTTGAAACCCCAACTTCTGACCTTCGATTCTCCTTGCTCACAAATGATCTCAAGGAGTTCTTGGAAATCTTGGAAAGCTTGTAATATGATCTACAACCCCTATTTGAATCACTTTTGCAAAATCTAAATGGAACTATGTGAAACTTGGGTCAGAAGTTAGGTCAAAATCCTGACCTAAAATGCTCAAAATTTCACTAAGTGTTTTGTTTCATGACCATGACTTCATGGATTAATAACTTGATATCCAAGAATTTCTAGGAGGAGTTGTGTAAAGCAAATTTGTAGATCTCATGTAGATCTATAACTTTCATGTTGAAAGTTTATTTTGAATCATCTTGCATCATGGTGAAAAAATGGCTCAAAGTTGTGAAAAAATATGAAGTTTTCAACACTTAGAAAAAAAATTAAGTTTGAAAACTTTGACTTTTCAAAATGAAATCTTGACTTTTTTATTTCTTGATGAACAAGTTTCATATTTTGACATGTTTTGATGAATTGTGATCTTTGACACTTGATTTTGATCAAAAGGTCAAAGTTTGACTTTTCAGCATACAATTGACTGAAAATCAACTATCAATCCAATTGATCTTGAGCAATGTTTTGAGTCATGCCATTAGGTCAAAATGATGCAATTGAACTCTTGATATCATGCCTCAAACCAATTAACCATTTTCTAGGTCAAAAATCAGAAATAGCCCTTTCTCAATCAAAACCCTAATATTGACCATTTTGCCCTTTTGATGATTTGATCAAAATTCTTGAGGAATTATGGTCCAAACTTGATAAAATGATAAATATGTGTTTATAATGTTTATAAGGATAAAAAGTTATGAAGTTTGACTGTAAATTGGACACGGTTGACTTTTTTCCCAATACAATTGATTATTAGGTCAACTAGTCAATTGATTGAGCAAAAATGTGATCCAAGACTTGAAACTTGAAATGAGCAATATTTGGGGTCCATAATGATCCATTAAAGTTATATGAGGCATTAAAAGTTCAATTATCCTTGTGCAATCTCAAACCCTAATTTCAGTCATCAGTGCTTAAGGAGGTGTCTTGAGCTGATCAACCCTAGTGCAGTCTTGAACCAAAGGAGATCTTGTGAGAAAATACTTGATAAATGAGAGGGAAAATTTTGGGGTATAACACTATCCAAGTGTGATCTATGCCCCAAATTTATGTATGTTTCATGCCCTAAATGTTTGTATATATATTCCCCAAGTGTATGTATATTCCCAAAATGTATGTGTATGACCCAAATGTATGTGTACGCCCCAAGTATTTTGAAAATGTTTTTAACAATCCTCCTTTTCTAAATCATCGGGTTATCATAGTCACCAACTCCCTTGCGTTGTTTGTTGCCAATCGTTGTATCTCCAAGCTGATTTAAATTTGGTGAAAAGTCTCAGCAACATCTCGGCGTCTGTATCATAGGCGCAGGGCGTGAATGTTGACATAACCGTAGGCGTGGAAATAGGCGTGGATGTTGACATAGTCGTAGACGTAGGCGTGGACACAGACGTAGGAGTGGATGCTCTTCTAACCAAAAATGCTTGTTGATGCTTTTATCAAATGCTCTTTGGTGTTTCTGTATCTTAGATGCACCAAATATTTTAAATGACCTTGAGATTTTGATATGGTTATGCGTACATCATGCTTGATGTGAGGCTCTCAGTGGGAAATCTACTGCTGAGATTTCCAAGGAATATACTATCGAGATTCGATGTAGAATTACCTTCTACCGAGGTCTTCTGAATAATCAACTGTCGTGATCAACCAGGAGAATCTACTACCAATATTCAATTAGAATACCTTCTACCGAGGTCTTCCGGATAATCAATTGTCCTGATCAACCAGGAGAATCTATTGCCAGGATTTGATGTAGAATTTGTATCTTGATTGATAATGATGATTTCCTCCACATAAAATGAGGTTTCATGTTGTGCGTGCAAATTTGATTGATGCATGAAGTGTAATGATTGATTGATGTATGTGATGTGATGATTAATTAATGTATCTGATGAATGACTTGATATGTGTAAATGGATATTGGATTTTGAAATACGAGTGCATAGTTGGGTTTTTTTAGATACGCTCGACCCATGATGTTGGAATGTGTAGATGGATGAGATGATAGTATGGATTGGTTTTGGATCTAGGAGCCCTAATGCATGATTTATGCACCCTTATGCTTTATGATTATGACTTGGATATTTTTGAATGGTGCCCCTGTGATGGGTTGTGGATGATTAAAGCATGTAGGTTTGTTTATGCAACAAGGTTACTTGTCATATGATAGTTGAGTTTTGTGCTTGCATGATTCCCTGATACTTGTTTCGAACTCGAAGATTGCTGACGTAGAAGATAGGTCCCCTGGAAGTTTGTGAAATTATGAAGAGAGCTTGATTTTGTATGGACTGTTTTCCTAATTTGTTAGTAGGGTCCTGAAGGAGATTCTCTTTGATATGAGCTTGGAAACAGTTTGATCATAATGTGAATGACCCCGCGATTTTGCATTATGCTCCTGATTAAAAGACTCTTGAAAATGCTTGGCTTTGATGGACCCTTTTGTATCAACTTCTTTTTTGATTGAGCCTCGTAGTAGTTTGCCCCAACATTCAAATTTTGAAAGACATGCCCCTCAATCTCCAAGATCTGGAGGAAGTATCCTTAGAAGGAACTTAGACCTTGCCGTGAACTTGTTATAGGTTTCCCCAAGTATTTGAAGCTTTGAAAAGTTTGTACTCGAAGTTTCTTGAAGAATTTGCACCCTACGTGCAGTAGGATGAACTTGATATGCACTGCCCCAACATTTGAATCTTGGAAGGCTTCCACTTATCATTAATTCCTTGAGAAGCTTGTTAACATGAGGAAACCGAGTCATACCCTGTTGTGATATTACTTGACTAAGGAATGCTTCTTCGAAGGATATGCCCCTAATTGAACAATGCTTTGAAATTTGATCTAAATTGATTGAACCTCAGAATGCTCACCTCTTGTCAACAGTATCTTCATGTGATATACCCCTATGATCATTAGTTTATTCCCTTGTTTATATGGATACCATTAGATGCTTTTTCCCCAGTTAGGAGCTTCTCGGAAAGGATGGCCTTTGATCAGACCTTTTTGAAATCTCTTTGATGCTAAGTATTGATTTGTAGATAAAATTGTACATTTTGAAAAAGTAATTTCGCTTGGTGCACATGTACGTTCTTGAAATGGATTATTTGAAAATAAATGGAAGATTAGAAGATGAATATTCGAAGAAGCGAAGTAGTTAGAAATGATTTTAACAAACATAGGAGTCAGTTTAACACAAACCTTGTTGAATATGCTTTCATAGTGAACCTAGCCTAATTTAGGACTTTTAAAGGTTGTAACGTGACCATGGTTCGTGGTTTAAGAAACAAAAGATATAAGGCTCAAAATTTATTTAGCCCACCCCATTCTCCTTGATGTTCTCCAATCCTAAGTTTAATTAATCCAACGGTTGTATTTAATCCCCAAGAGAAGTTTTGTAGTCGCGTAGATGATGAGAAGCGTAGGAAAAGATCCAAGCACCGATGAAAAGCATTGATAAGATTCAAGTGTTGATAAGATCCAAGTTTTGATGAGAAGCCTTGATGATTCTTGAGGTGGCAGTCACAAGATTGTTCTCCAATTGATTATTTTTAATCCTTTATTATTGCATGGACCGATTCTTTTTTAATTTCTTTTTGAATTTTTTTCCGATCCATCGGGATGCCCTAACTTCTGCCTAATTCATTTTTTTTATTTCCTTTGACTTAGCGGGCTCTTTTTTTTAATTTTTTTTTTGCTTTTGACTTTGAAAAATTGTGACTGCCGTGCTAATTATTGTAAGCTTTGTCTTCATCGTTTCCTTGATCTTGATTGATGTACTGAGGAAGACGATGTTGTGAACTTTGTCTTTGTTGATTCCTCAATCTTGGATGATGAACGCGAGGAAGATGATGTGATCGAATCTTTGCTTAGGTCGTCCTCTCAATGATGTATCGAGGAAAGAGATATGCTTGAACCTTTTCTTAGATCGTTCTCTCGATGATGAATCGAGGAAAGAGATATGCTTGAACCTTTACTTAGATCATGTTGATTCTCCTAGGATTTGAATGCATCATCGAATTAATTGAAATCTACCATGCCCTTGGTTAAGATAAAGGTTTTTTAGAGGATAGAAAGAGCTCCAACTTCTGGCTCGAGGGGGTTGACTATGGATTAACTCCTTATATCTCCAATGTTTATGAATTGAAATAATGCCTTACATCATCAGCTAGGCCTTACTATTAAAAAGCATACGTCAACAAAGTTCGATTATTTTGTATTTTCATCATTCTCCATCGAAGTTTGTTAATTTGAAAATGGAAAAGAAGAGTGAAAATGGAAAGTTGTTAATTAATTGTGGAATGAATCGATTTCAAAAACATGCATGCTTATTTTATTAGAATTACATGACCAAAGAGTACAAAGTTTATAACAAATAAAACTTAGCAAGAAAGAAATTACAATTTGAAATGATAAAGGCATAATGATCTAGAGATAAGCCTTCTCATTGATCTAATGACTTCAGGAGATGCTTCGTAGTTTTTGAACTTGTTAGAGCATGGGGTGACCCTTGACTTTTCTTGGGCATACCAAATCCATTAATAGGGCAGTTTCTCTTGATGTAAAGGAATCACCAATGATAGTGATATTTGAGGTGTTGTGTAGGCCTGTAGTTGTCATGGTGAAGGGATGCCTTTTCTCTCCAATAAGATTTGTAGGACCAAGTTCCTTTGAATATCCAACATTTGACATTTCTTTCACCAATATAATATTTTCTTGAAAAGCTTGGACTTTTCTCTTGAGCATCCGAAAATTTGTTAGCTGGATTGATAGTGACCAAGGGCAAAGGTGGAAATGCATGACATGCAAATGTATGGATGTATGTAAATGCATGGGTATGCAAAAATATTTTTTGGCTTTAAGGGTATGCTAAAAAATTTATGGAGATGTGATGTGACGTGGAGATAATATGAGGGTAGACGTAGAGGTATCCTATACAGGTTTGATGATGATATCCTACTCTGACTCAGAAATTGAGACAAACAGGGATTCCTTACGGACAAAGATGATAATAGACATAGATTTAATGATATTCTACATTATCTTAGAGACTGAGACAGGTAGGCGTTCCTTAAGGTTTATGGTAAATGAAATACGATGAGGAGTACATATAAGATAGGAGTGATGATATAGATAGAAGCCCTACGGGCTAAAGATAGTAGTGGATGAAGGGATGACCCTTGCGGGTTTGCAAATTGTAGTGGGGTTTATGAAAGATATCCTTAGAAGGTAGGTTCTTAGTATTGGCCTACAAATATTCTACCCTCTCCATAAGGTGATCTCCTTAAGGGTATCATGAATAACACTAGAGGGAAAGGCATAAGGGCCTTCCTTAAGCAGAGTCTCTTTACAGACCGAAACTTTTGTCTCTAGGTCATGAAAAGTCTCATCATGAGTTTTTGGTTTAAAGGTCGTACAAATTGTCATAGGTGTCATTCCAAAGTCTTACTTCCTAAGAGGATGTCTCTCAAAAGGTATTCCTTTTGCGGAATTCCACCGACTTTAGACGAAGTCGTCACATAAACTCATAGGGTTGATGTAACCCCTTGGCTAATAGACGAACCTTCTTTCTAAGGGTTTTTGAAAATAATATTGAAGAGATATAAATCCCATCACAGATATATAAATATAATGAATAATAAAAAATAAGCAAGAAAATAAATTAATAATTAAATAAGAAATAATAAAACCCAAAAGAAATAAGAAAAACCCTAAAAACCCTAAAATCGAAAGATAAGACTTCTAAACCTAGGGTTGAGTCCCCAGAGAGTCGCCAGCTGTTGTAACTGGTTTTTAAATCAGAGTCGCCACTCTTAATGTTTATCCTAAAGGAATGGAGTATAAAGGAATAACCCTAAAAGTCAGAGATTCTAGATTTGGACTCGGTTCTAGACGAGGGAAGGTGTTAGGCACCACTTATCTACCTTGTTCACAAGGATACTAGGTTTAGAAGCGCGATCTTAGGAAATATGGTGTTTAATTATTATTGGGGAAATGGTTTAAATTTTATTTAGCGGGACTCACCACGATTTTTAATCGTATGCATACGTATCCTCTTAGGAGGAATTAGAGTCCCATTTCGTAGTTCGCAGTTGTTGGGTTTGTGTTTTTTATAAGATCGCGTAGAATTGCTTTTGAATTAACCTTGAACCTTGTCTGGATTGAAAATTATGTGATGGTAGACACGATTCGTAGTTTGATTTGAAGACAATGCTATTTAATCCTTTTTTTGAAGATGTTTGGATTTTGTTATGTTAGTAGAAAAATAGTTTGAAGTTTGTTAACTGTTTTAAGTTTTGATATTAAGGCCCAAGTTCAGAAATTGAACTTGACCCGCTTTCGTAGGAGGGGTGTGAATATTAAGACTGAGTGGTATATTATAAGAAAATATGAACCCAAAGATATTTTGAGTCCAAATTGGCTGAGGGGTATGTTTTGTAATAGTGTAGTCAAATAAGAGGGTCCGGCAAGTAAAGACTCAAGTTCAGATATTGAACTGGGCCCAATTAAGCAGAGGGTTTAGATTAAGTAGAATTTTAATTAAAAAGTTTGATTTTTTTAATTCTTATAATTAAAAGTTAATAGAGTATAATACACAAATTAAATCTGATTAGCCTAATAATTATATAACTACATTAATTATTTACCAACAAATCTAAAGCTAATAATAAAATCACTCATTTTTGTGTTTGGATATTTTTTATAGACTAAATTAAGCAATTAGTGAAATTAATATTTTATATCCTTTTTTAAAATAGTAAAATAACTAAATAGAATGATTAGTAAATTAAATATGAAGGGATTGTTACCCAATATCTATAGCCTAATTTAAAAAAGAGTTTGTGTAAAAAATAAAATAAAATAGAAATAACAAATGAAAGAAATTGAAGAGATTATCTTTCACGTGACTTTATCTCCATTGCTATCATCAAATTTTTAAAGCACTAACCAATGGTGGCTAGACACGTGGCATTTAATTAAAACAAAAATAAGAAAAAAAGTAAAGAGATAACACAAATACATCCAAGAGACCAATGTTTTCTCTTTCACTTATGCCCCTTTTTTTCGTTCATAACTTTTGCAGAAACAATAACAACAACAAACAAATCTCTCTTCTTCATAGTAACAAAATTAACACCTGTGTCCAACAATCAAAACTGAAACATAAATAAAAATAATAAAGGAAATACTTATAGTGGTGGTGGCCGCGATTAGAGTATTGTCGCAGGGACTTCGTACGTTGGTGCGTGGAAGCTTCACCGAAACATGGTTGTACAATTTGTGTGTGGTTGATGAAAAAATTGGTGATAAAACAATATATATATATATATATATATATATATATATATATATATATATATATATATATATATATATATATATATATATATATATATATATATATATATATATATATATATATATATATATATATATATATATATATATATATATATATATATATATATATATATATATATATATATATATAACAACAACAACAACAATTAAAAAATAATCAAGAGGCCTCGTATGAAATCATCAGCCAAAAAATAGTAAAACAAACACCAATAATATTGAGAAGAAAATTTAAAAAGAAAGTGTGTGTGAAAAGTTGTTGTGAGAAATTCTGAATGAAAATTTTAGACAATGAGGAGTCCTATTTATAGATAAAAAAACTATCCAAATTGAAAATAAAACAAAATTGACCAATCAAAAATAAAGTGTGACACAAATTAACATCAAATGGCCAATAAGAAACACCTATTTAAAAAGGAAAGAAAATTAGTGACAAAAAAATAGGAAAAAAAAGGAAATGTTGAAAGTGCGGCCTAAGAGATTCAAACTCGTGACCTTATGCTTGCAAGCTTCATTCTTCACCAATTGTATTGTGTTACTCATTTGTAAATAAACTCAATTTGAAAGAATATGAAAGGTGTGCAGATATTTGTTATTTTTAAAAATATAAATAATTTGAAATGAATCATTATATTTTTAAATAGATTTGGAAGCGAATATTTTATAAAAATCAAATAATATTATAAAATCAATGTTTAAAATATTTTTTACTGTAGAAATAAAGGGCGGACAAATTTGGGGTATGACAACAACCCTACATCAACTACCAAGAAAAACTTCTGGATGACGAAGGTAGTTGGGTACTAGGGAATACAGGGACCTAACCAACCATTAAAGAAAGACTTTGGGCGTTCTAAAAAAAGGAAGTGCCAACACGGAGTTTAAGGAGGTCCAGATAAGGAACCCATATCCCACCAAGAAGTTTGCACGAACTTATAAGTTCAAATGTTGTCATTTCAACAAGAGTCACGACCACAACATTAATGTGACCTACAAAGGCTCTGACCTACAAGCTTTTAACTGCACGATAACTCGTCCTTGTGCATTCATCAAACTTATGGTTACATTAGGATAAGGGGGGATACCAGGATTATTGATTCCCAATTTCTAGTAGTCTCTTGAAGGAGTGTCTATAACTACATCTTGGACTGACTATTTGCAATAATTTGGGGCGCAATGACTTCCCCAATCCACCTAAAGCGGAAGTACCACAACTTGCATGATGAGTTGATGACAATAAGCACCAACCTTTATGGAGAAAACATAATTTACAAGACTATGCAAAAGGACTAGAAGGAAGGCGAGGGTAAAGCTATGGAAACCAAGATGGCCCCCTTGATCGGGCAGGTAAAAAACATGGTTTTACCAACTCCTTTGAGAGAGAAAGATTCTCTTCACGCATCGAATAAAGGCCGTTCTAAACCCTCCTCTGAATTTCCTGAGATTCTTATAGAGACTTTTCCAATTCCTCTATCTTTTTTCGAGCAGGATCTTAGGATTGTTCCTCTTCTGCTAGAGCGAACTCTACCTTGGATAAAGATGCTTGGACAAAAGCCAAAGCCTCATTCTTCTCGAATACTTCCAAGGCGATCAACTTCACCTTTTCAACCAGAGTATCAAGATATTTAAAAGTCTTCATGACGGCCTCAAGAGCAAGAAATCAGTTAGAAGCGTCTCAGATCTCCTCTAGATACCAGTTCCGCTCGATTGTAAGATCGTCGACCCATACTTTAAGCTTTTCCTTTTCTTGACGAATGTTGTAATGTAAAAAAGCCTCTCGCCGACCAGGAAAACAAAATCCCATAACAACTGATTCCCAACGAGTATGATAGGCCAATTTGATAAACTTCTTTTGCCGAGCTTCATCATATAGACCCAAAAAATAAGTGTAATCTTCATCAAAAAATTGAAGATCGAAATTCCCTATCATTCTCGAACGGGATGAGCTAGCAACATATGATTTGATCCACCTGAATAAAAACTTGCTCCCTTACAGACCTATGTTGGGGACGCTTATGAAGAGGTTTCTAATCTTTTTTTATATTAAAAATAAATGATATTCATTCATTCAAATTGATAGAGTACATCGTTGCAATACAAATTCAAAATCGCCAAAAACAAAAATGATGAATCTGCAAACAAACTCACATCATCCATGTTAATAGCATAAAACAACAAATTACATAAACCTACAAATATAACTGTATTAAAATGTCTGAAATATTCATATCTCTGAATCTGTACTGTTAACGGCAAGAGGTCTCTCATCTTGAATCTCCTCCAAGTAATATTGAATTCTTGAATGGATGTCGAACTTTCCTCGCCTACCCGCCTTGTTGTCCTATTTTTTAAAATTAATTTTATATAATTAAGGACGGAAAAATAACATTAGTTTAAATTTTAAAACAATCTTAACTAGGAGTAATTAGGCGACATATATAATTAATGCCCCAAATCTAAATTAATGAAAATTTGTATTTAACAACTTTATTTAAAAAGAATTGAGTATAGCATGAGTATGAGTATGATAGCTGGCTCATTCATAATCGTACCTAAGGTAAATAATGGAATTGATGATTAGAAGAGTCACTATAGTCAATTCAATTCATTACTTCGTGTAGATTGGCCGATTGTATGAGTTAATGAGTTTGATAACAGTTGTGGAAACAAAATATCTCACTGTCAGAGGTTAGAATGAAAACAGTCACATATGATTGGACGCCTATCTTCTCATCATTTTCATTCAGCTGTAGTATAATTCTTCATTTTATTTACTTAAGTGTAACTTTTTGAGACCACTGTAATTTTCATTGACGTAAAAGATCATAATTCTCTCAATATCCATTAAAAAAAATAATTTCAATTTTTAATGACTTTGAGTTTTAAAACACCTCAAGTTAAAATTATTACGATATTAATAATAATTATTAATTATAAAGGTAAATATGTAAAATTAACAAATAATTCAGTCAAATTTAATAAATTTTCTTAATATTTAAGATTTTTATTAGATTGTTGTAATAAGAAATGGAGAAAATGTATATAAATTTTTTAAAAAGTTAATAAAATTTAATAGTATTTATTTCAATTTTTAATATAATAACAATTACAATTTAACTAAGTAATTGAGCTCGAGTGATAAACAAATTCCTGCTAAAATAATAATTAATATGTTTAATAAAATTAACGATTTCATTTGATAAATTAAAATAATATAAAAAATATTTAATATATAATTATTTTATTTTAAATTTAATTAATTTATAAAGAATAGTAATAATTTTAATTAAAATAATAAAGATAAAAATGAAGAAAAAAAAAGAAAAAAAATACAAATTATAAGTTAAAAAACAATTTAAAATAGCATCTAAAAAAAATTATAAATTAATAAAATAAAATATAAACTCGTAATAAAAAAATATTATCAACTAAATATTTTATTATCATATAAATTTATAAACTATAAACTAAAAAGTTGTCTTTCTAAACGAAGCGTAAAACCATTTACATTAATCCCAATTTGATATCTATCATATTAAATTAATGTCTATAACTTCTATATATTTTCCAATTCTCTCTGTTATTTTAATTAAAAATAATTAATTTTAAAGTATCTTTTTTATCTTATTATATGTTTATAAATTATTTTAACCATTAACTTTATTAAATGATATAAAATTGATTAATTAATTTATTTGTTATTCTCTTTGTCTTATAATGAGTGATTCATTTAAAATAAAATAGTGTTTCAAAATAAATAATATGTTTCAATTTTTAATATTTTTTTTTGAATTTTATCATCTAATTAATTAGACTTTCATCATTTCAATATATAATTAAAATACTATAATAAAAATATTATTCTCTTTTTTATTTTTTTATTTTTCTTAATATATATGAAATAATAGATTAAACAGTGAAACAGAAGGAATATCAGCTAAATTTTAAAGTTAAAATATAAATTTATCTACTATTATCATTCATCAACTATCTACTATTTTTTTCTTCCAAATAAAACTATAAGAAGAAGATAGTAAATAAAGTAAAAGAAGGCTTCACTAGTATAATATAGTAACAAAACAAAAAAGAAGAAGGTGATATTGAGTGTTATTTGTACCGAAAAAAGTGCTCATAAATATCCAAATAGGAGTAAAAGATAAAATATAACTAAATAAATGTATAAGGAAACTTACCGTCCTAAGAATATATTCCCTTGTTTTTTCTTTATGTTATGCTTGGTAATTTTTCATGGAAATAATTGTTGTTTGATAGTATAAAGATAAAGATAACTTTTATAGTAATTTTTATATGAAATCATAAGAAATCATACGATCAAAATAAAAATATACAATTTTGATTTTACATGACTCATATTTAAGAATATACAATTTTGATTTTACATGACTCATATTTAAGAATATAAAAATATATAATTTTGTAAACATTTTAGGCTATGAGTCATTACAATTAATTTTAACTATTAAAAAAATTCGTATTATTACACAAGTTGTAATAATAACTAAATTGATAAATATGACATTATGTTTTCAGTTGGATAATATTATTATAGTTATAATTTATAGTTTATATGTTTAGAAATTAAAACCTAATATAATTTATTTTGTAATTCATAAATATTCTGGTAGTTTCAATTATATACTAATAATATGTATCAACTTTTAAACATTGATCGTATTTATAATAAATTGTATAATTATTTTTATAACTTCAATTATATAAAACAACAACAAAAGAAATAGTTTAAAGAAAGACATTAAGAGTATGTTTGGTAAGACTCGAAAAAGAGTTTTTAGCTTTTAGATTTTAGCTTTTAGCTTTTCGACTCATATTAATAAAAAAAGTCATATTTGGCAACTCGACTTTAGCTTTTAACTTATAACTTTTTTATTAGCTTTTAATTTTTTTCCAAAAGCTATTTGAAATAGCTTTTGAACTTGTAACTTTTGCCTTGTGATTTTTTCTTCCACTTCTACTCTTATATTTTAACAAAAATATATTATTATCCTTATTAATTAAAATGATCTTTTATGTCATTTTGTATCTATAGACTAATGAAATAACTAATTTATCAAACACTCATGTTAATTTATCAGTTATCCGTCACCAACTATCAGCTAAAAGCTAAAAGCTATCAGCTAAAAGCTATTAGCTACCAACTACCAGTTAATTTTACCAAACATAGTCTAAAATGATCAGTTAATAGTTGGTATCTCATAGATACGTTCACTTCTACCCGTGAATCCAGATGAGATAACAAATCTCAGTTGAATTCAAATGAGTTAATTTTAAAAATCTACTGAACCTATTTTAGACATTAGTCCATTTTTCCAAACCTAAAATGTATGACAGCTCCCTTTAAATTTCAAATTTACAAATTTTACAGTATGACAATACCCGTCAAAATTTAATAAACTATGTAAATATACTCTTGCAAATTGCACATGAAGATTAAAATCAAACATATAACCTAATCTCCAATAATAATCTTCATAATAATAAAAAATTCGTAAATAAATTTATTATAAATTTTTTTAAATAAAAATATAAGTTAAAAAATAAAAAAAAATATCATTAATTTTTTATTAAAAACGTGAGAGCGGACCAAAACTTTTTAAATTTAAAATAGAGACTATTTTCGTAAATCAAATAAAATTAAAGATTAAAATTGGAAAAAAAATGAAATAATTAAGTAGTCATCTACCCGTGCGGTCGCGCAATGTCGTTTTAAATAAGGATATTAAAAAAAATGTTTTATTACCATAACTAGTAAGAAACCCGTGATAACGCATGTGTCGCATATGAACTCACATTACACGTCTATTAGACCATCATTTATAAAATATGAATTTCTTATTCAATTGATTGACATTCACATAGTTACAAATATAAGCTATAATATGCACTAACTTTTAAATATTAATTCGTAATTAAAATAAATCTTACAGTCGATTATTTAACTTCAATTATATAAATAACAGAAAAAAACAAATCAGAGATGAACAGTAAAATGGACAGTCTACAGCTGACATCTCATCGACACGTTTACATCCATACATTCACATTCACCCGCTTTGACATACACATTACACGTTTTTCATAGTAGACTTTTTGAATTGAAAATTTCGTTTGTAACTTATTTCTGTTTTATAAAAGTAACTGTATCAACAATAGATTTTTCTTGTTTATAAAAATATTTTTAAGTTATTCCCGATTATAATTTTTTTTATCAACACTATACTTTTCCATTTATAAAAATATTTGTAACTTACTCCCGTTAAAAAATATAATTGTACATATAAAGTTTGATTAATGTACATACATATATTAAAAAAGGATATATAGTTTGGATCACAAAAGATTTTAAAAAATATTATCAACAAACAAAGTGTCTGATAAAAAAATTATGACCTCTAGTTACAAATTTATTTTCATTTATCAAATTTAAATTCATTTGTTTGGATCGTTAATAATTAAACATATCACAAAATAGACTAATATAAAATATATTTAAAATGTATTTCCGTTTATAAAAATAATAGTATAATAGTTGAATTTTCCCGTGTAGAAATTCATTTGTAACTTATTTTGTTTAAAAAATTAATTATAACATATTCCCTTTTATATTCAAATAAAATGAATTTAAAGTTTATAAATCAAATGAAATCAAAATAAAATAAATTATATATCTATATAATAAATATGGCTATATAAAAAAATTTAGACGGTCAATTAATCACCATCATTTAAAAATCAATTTTTTTATATTCAATTTAATTTGTCTATAGATTTTCTTATTGACTAAAATAAAATATTAGTTTATTCACTTTAGAAAAATTAAAATTTTGATCTTCTATTTAATTTATTTTTAATTTTTTTAATCCTCGTTCAATATTGTAGATTGTGGTATTTATGCGATTTGCAAATAACTATAATTTTGATGATGAGAAAAATAAAGTAAAATAACATAAATATGTAAATCTGCATTGAAATATAAATTATTCCACCTTAATTTAATGGCCACCAATATTGCTGACTTTCTAATTACACAGATGCAAATCCTCAAATATTGACAATTATATTTTATTCTGATATAAAACTCAAGTTCTTATCACAATATTTTTACATAAACAATTCATATTTAATGAAGATTCATTTGCCTTTTCGCACTGTCACTTTTTCATTGTACAATAACTGCTAAGCAAGCAGATAATCATCATACATATCACCTTAAAAACAAAATTAAGAAATACAAAAACATAATTAACCAAATAATTTAAATTCAGTTTAAAAAATCTAGCCCAAAATTTTCATGAGGCTTTCAAGTAAAGAACATCATCACCATCATGATCATCTTGGAAAAAAAAATTCACCATTGTTCAAGTGAGCGACATGCGCAGCCATACATAGCATACCATGTACATAACCTTCTCTTAACTTTCTCTATAGATTTGTTGATAACCTGAAGATTTTTGGTTGAACTTCAGACATTTTTTCAAGTTTTTTCAATTTTCTTGATCCTAACATAGAAACATTCTTATTAGTACAATTACTCACCTCTTTATTGCTCTTGAGCTTATGATAAGCACTTCTCATTGTGCACCTCATGCTTCCACGCTTGGGAAGCTAAGATATTCAAGCAAATCACAATTTTATTAGAAGCAACAAACATACAAAATTATTGATCAATATGATCAGTCATTAATATGACTCAAACTGTTTCTATATGATATAACGTATGAAATATATTTTTATATTTCGAAACTTTTTAAGGATGGATGGAATAGATGACTCCAAAGTAATAATAGAACGTATTTTTAACTTAAGTGTTTCTATATGATAGAAATCTGCAGTGAATATGTAGAAATCTTCATAATATTGAGCAAACAGAGTGGACATAGCTTTGGCAAACATTTGGATATTGCACAATGTAACACCTCATTTCTACCCCAACGAATTATATAAAATCAGAGTTACAAAATTTCTAACAAACAAATGGAATGCTACAATTTCAACTTAAAATAACGGCATTTAATACAGATACATAACATTTTAAACTCGAATGAACCAACATCAACATAAATTAATCTTTTAAAACAAACAACTTTCATAACTACGCAACGGAATCATAAAATTCGACTTAAAAGAATGTAACATATTTATCTAAATGAAACAACTCTAAATAACAAGTACTTAACGAAAATCAACTTAAAATTCAACAACTGAAGTAATAACAACGATAAAGCAACAAGCGTTCCTTCCTCCGAGTGTTACGTATCAGAACAATGACACCGACTCGAACTACTGAAGGTAAACCGCCTTCACTCTGGATTACCTGCACGTTACCAACATATGGGTAATTAAAATATAAGGGGTGAGATATCGAACAATATAATAGAATGTATGATAAATAACATATTAGAAACAAGTCATACAAAATCACCATTTCACATCTTTTTAACAACATTACATCAGCAATGCATCCACACAACAACTCAGAATGCAATATAGAATGCGACTTGTTTTTATGCGCATGCATGTGGTACCAATGGAAAAAAACTCCCAACTTATAATCTGCTAATTAATAGAGGCATCAACAAGGCATGAGCCTTCAACTTTATATTTTTGCCAATCTAGGCCAACTTACCGAGCATGAGCTCCAACTTAATATGCTATGTATGCGACAACAGTATGAATATAGTAACAACAACAACAATAATTCAACAACAACTCAATATAATTCAACATTGGCCATAAGCCTACAACTTAATACTTGCCAATAATTAGAGGCATCTCAACAAGATTCACCAGCACCTACCAATTCTTAATTTATAACAAGCATACAATACAACGTATAATATACTACGACGTCCTGCGTAATTATACGAGCAATTTGACTATATCCGGCTAAGTAGTTTTCTACTAAAATACTAATTTGCTCTCCTGCAATTACTGAAAACTCTACTAAATTACTGGGACTGCTAAACTAAAGTAATTAACCAACTCAACATGCACGGGCGTTAAGGAATAAGGGAGAATTATGCACCCCTCGACATTCACAAGAACCAAGAAAGAATTAACAAATAACACGTGCTCCTCGGCACCACCTGTCACTTCGTGCAGTTAGACATAAATACTGTGCTCCTTGGCACGCCTTGCATCCTAATGTCGCTCGACACCTAACACCTGTATTCCCCGACACACCTTACAGCCTAATGCCGCTCGGCGCCTAGCACCTGTGTCCCCCGACACTGCGTGTCTTGAAAACTTTTGCACATACGTCATCGGTTCTGTGATGAACATTAACCCAACCCTTCAGTATCCTCCTCAACCACTAATTTCCGGCCAACAACATGGAATAACACAACGACTTAACAACCATATCAACATAATCCCTAGTTTTCGATCAATTGTTCGGAACAACACAACGACTTAACAACCACATCAATAGGTGATAATCTACACAAACATATTCATCAATTACATCGAGCAGTACCCATACAATTTATAAACGCCCATAACATGAAAAACGGCCAAGTTCAAGAAACAGATCCATAATCATACGCACGACATACATATATACGGGAAATCCCCACATAACATTCATGATAAGCTCCATTATATAGTCAGAACCCCACCCTTACCTGGATTGAAGGTCGCTCTACAAATCTTCGGCCGTAATCCTTGTCTTGCCTTGCTCGACAACCGTGCAACCTTGCTCCTCTTCTGCGCAGCTTTTCACGGTCGGCACACCAAGACTTTTTATTCTCCAACTAACCAAATTTCTTATGTCAGCTTAACCTTATACCATTAATCCTATTGGGCTTAACTTACATACCTCCACTTTACTACTTTCAACCAATAAAATAGGCCCAACACAATTATTCTACTAATTCTAACATTATTATTTATTATTAATCAACTAATTAATTAACTAATAATAATTTAATAACTTATGCCAACAATTCACAATATCTCACAACTTCAACGAATAATTCGAAAATAATTAATTAAATAACAGGCATTACACACAATACCTACATAAGTCAAAGAGTAAACAATTATTAGAATGAAAGTCGAATATCAGAAATCGATATTTGATAATATACATTGATTGGCAAGTTCATCATTTTCTTGCCTTGTCTAAGGATATTTTCTTTGTAATTCATTTTCCTTCAAATTACAACTATCCATACCATCAAAATATAATTTTACTCCAAGCAAAAAACATCTTAATACTTAATTTTGGAATTAGAAGTAATGCATATCAATAGCAACAATAAGTGAGAAATCTCATGAACAATCAGTACAATAAACTAAGCATAATACCTTCTCACATAAATGTGCAATATGAGACAACAACCAAAATAAAATCACTACATAGTTTAAAGAACAATTACTAAAACAATAGAAATAAAGACCTCAAACAAAAGTGATAAGAACATAACTTTTTATGTATAAGTTATGTCTGTGAACTTCCATTTCACAATTCACCCTCAAATTAACTTTCCTGCAACATTAGAAACTTAAACAGATTCATAATGCATATGACTTTACTATCATAAACAATCTACAAAGTTTCTCTCTATTGTTATAATACAACACTCTTTGAAGCAAAAGTACAAACATGTACAATGCAACAAACCTAGTTAGAATTATGCAACTAAATAAAATTTGACAGAAAATTTTTGATTCACTAAATTGTTTAACATTTTGGTTAGAGTCAATAATAATATATAAAAGCACCCTAAAACTACAATCAAATTCAGCATATAAGAAGACTTTATAGTTATAAAACTGTAAAAGCAAAATAAGCTCAAAAGGGTATCATGATGTTCAACTTACCATGTTCAAGATGAGAAAAACTGTGTCGTATGATTTCTTCACGGATGAAATGGTTGAAAATTAGCAAAATTGAATAGTGTCGTCAAAATCGAAATAGAGCGGCGTAGTGTTAATGCGTGTTTATGATGGAGATTGAATAGTCGATCATAATAAGCTCTTTACAAGTGCATAAAGAAAGGCCTTTGCGTGAGACACCAACAAAGAAAACTGTAAAGAAAATCATAAAACTCATACAAATTAAGATAGATATTAGATTCACATTTAAATTGCAAACTTATACTAATGTGCATAAACAATAAAAAAACAACAAACTTATACTCGTGTGCTAAAAAGATGAAAAAAGGTAAAATAATTGGGAAAATCAAAATTGTAAAAGATCAGTGGTTTCAGATCTGGTTGTAGCTTTCACAACAATATCCTTGCATTTTAGTGGAGGGGCCTTAATGTGTATGGCCGATGATAATTGAGGATAATATATTGCGACAGAGGCATATGTGTTATTTTCGACAGTGACGGCTCCGACGGTGGTGGTCTGGGACAAAGGTGTCGAAGAAATAGTGATTTTGAAAGAGAAAGAGGTCGTTATTGTGATTATAATTGAGAGAGTTTGAGTGTGAATCTAAGAGTGAAAGATTGAGATGGGAAAAAAGGAATAAGTGACTATGGTGAAGATGAGAAGTAGAGTGAAGAGAATGGGACTCTTGTTTGCAGAACGTTAATGGTGGTAGGGTTTAGAGATTGGAAGAGAAACATGGATGAGTTCAAAATCACATAATGTTGTTGAAATTTATATGTTAATGGGTAGTAGATTCATTGGAATAAATTGTGATGAATATACAGAGGATATGGAACATTGGAAAGAGAAATCACTTTTCATTGCGCAACAGTTTTAAATTTGATTACCAACTCCCTATACAATGTACGTTAACCAAAAATAACGTAGTAGATGTAACGTTTTTTCAAATCTAATTATAAAAAAAAAACTAAAATTCGTCCCCAAATTCTATTAGAAAGACACATCAACAAAATTAATTGCTAAATGAATGAGGTTTGAACAAACTTATAAATAGTCTTTTATACTCATGGAACTAGAAAAGTTTAAACTAAAATTCAGAGGTTTAAATTGGAATTTTCAGATACTTTATTTTTTATATATTTATAATAGATAATAGATTATAATAGATTGAAATATAAAATTACATGTTTATGACTCTATAATTGAAATTTAAACAATTATTCTCGTCTATTATTGTCCACCTATCATAGATAAAATCATAATAATTACAATTAATTTATATTATTTTCTATATTTTTATAAAGAGACAAAACCTATTTTTAATACGGTGATAAAACTTTATATTATGTGTGTACTAATTAAATAAAATAATAATACATAATTATAGAAATATAAAAAAATGATAAATTTATCTTTTTTTATAACAAATTTATATATTTTTCTATCATAATTATATCATATTTTTTTATCAAAAATAAATATTTATAATATTTTTTTAATATAAATGATAACAATTTTTTTCATAGAAAAAGAGATGGAAAAGGAGTATTTGGGATTTTTCTAAATTCTTTAATTTTTATAGACTTATAATAAATAATAGATAAATACCCGTTCCAATACCTTAATCCTATCAAAAATAATGTGGTCCCCACTTGAAATTCATCTACGAAGATTAAACCGTATATTGAAAACCGTAAGATTCTCTCCCACAACGAATCCCCATTGTCCATTTCTCTCAAATCTCCAATAAATAATCCAACGGCTCTAACTAACTAATCACCCGCGTCCCCACAATAATTCGAAATCACAGAAACCCGTTCACACCACCAAACGACAACACCTATTTAACCCTAGTTACTTTCTAACCTCACCACTGAGTATACAAAGAAAGTACAACAATCACAACACAAACTCCTTATCCTCTCTCCAATCTCTCTTTTCTAACTCTTCAATGGCCTTTCAGATCTATAACTCCAACTCTTGTTAGTTCTTCCTATTGTACTGAAACATTTGTCATTAGTCATTAGTGATTAGTGATTACTATTCAATATACAGATAAACGACTCTCGTTATGCAGAGAGTAGCGTACTCCTTCCCCGAAGAAGTACTCGAGCACGTCTTCTCATTCATCGAATCAGACGCAGACAGAGGCTCGATCTCGCTCGTATGCAAATCATGGTACGAGATTGAGCGGTGGTGCAGAAGGCGGGTCTTCGTCGGAAACTGCTACGCGGTGAGTCCGACGATGGTGATAAAACGGTTTCCAAAACTGAGATCTATCACATTGAAAGGGAAACCGCACTTTGCGGATTTCAATTTGGTTCCGGAAGGTTGGGGTGGTTATGTTTGTCCTTGGATCAAAGCTATGGCTGCCGCTTATCCGTTTTTGCAGGAGATTAGGCTCAAGAGAATGGTTATTACCGATGATTCTTTGGATATTATCGCTAAATCGTTTAAGAATTTTACTGTTTTGGTGCTTATTTCGTGCGAGGGTTTCACTACTGATGGACTTGCTGCCATTGCTGCAAATTGCAGGTTTTTCTTTATTCTCACTCTTTTTTTATGTTTGCCTCTTTTATATGCTTTTCTTTTATTTAGCAATGTTACGTTAAATGGTAACGGTTTACTAATTTGAGATTTGATGAGTGAAATTACAATCTAGATTTTTTTGAAATATTTTTATTTTTATTTTTATTTATTTTTATTTTTATTATTATTTTTATTTTTATTTTTAATAAGGACCCACATAGGAAATATTCAGTAATTATAAGGACTAATTATTCATGAAAAGTTGATTGGCGTAAGTGCTTTATTGAGAAAGTGAATAATTTGATTTTAACTTGCTTTTATAGAAACAAGTTAATATGAATCTGATAGAACTTTTAGTTTCATTTTTGTCCGATTATATGTATTATGAATGTTAGGTAGGGTGCAATTGAAGTGTTGAATTAATTATGTAAATGTAATTATTGGATTATTGTCATGGTGATGACAGTGGTGTAGAGTTTAATTTTGAATGATTGGTTTAGTATAGTAGTAGAATTTATGGTTTATGAACTTGTGTGCCCCTTTAATGCGTCATTGACATATCTAATCGGTTGTAATGGGAATTGTAGGAATTTGAGGGAGTTGGACTTGCGGGAGAGTGAAGTGGAGGATATTTGCGGCCATTGGCTAAGCCATTTTCCTGATTCGTACACTTCATTGGTTTCCCTAAACATCTCTTGCTTGGCAAATGAGGTGAATTTCCCTGCACTAGAGCGCCTGGTTTTTAGGTGTCCTAACTTGCAGACTCTCCGCCTCAATCGTGCTGCGCCCCTTGATAAGCTTGCCAACCTCCTTAGGGGAGCTCCGCAGCTTGTTGAGATAGGCACTGGAGCCTACACGTCTGAGATGCGGCCTGAGGTCTTTGCAAACCTGGCGGCAGCATTTTCTGGGTGCCAGCAAATGAAGAGGTTGTCTGGCTTTTGGGATGTGCTACCATCTTACCTACCTGCCGTCTATCCTGTATGCTCCAGACTCACATCGCTGAACTTAAGTTATGCTACAATCCAAAGCCCGGATCTTATCAAGCTTGTAGGTGAATGTGGGAATTTGCAGCAATTATGGGTATGTCTTGTTTGTATGAAGTTTTCCATTCGTGCATGTTTATGTCTGAATGTTGGTTCACTATACAAAAATTGCATTGTTAATGCATGCTGATTAATGTTATTACTAATATGTAGGTGTTGGATTACATAGAAGATGCCGGCCTTGACATGCTCGCTGCATCCTGTAAGGATCTGAGGGAGTTAAGAGTTTTTCCATCTGACCCATTTGGGTTGGAACCAAATGTGGCGTTGACAGAGCAGGGCCTTGTTTCTGTGTCTGAAGGTTGCCCCAAGCTCCATTCAGTTCTATATTTTTGTCGTCAAATGACCAATGCTGCCCTAACTACAATTGCTCGGAACAGGCCTAATTTGACTCGTTTTAGACTATGTATTATTGAGCCTCGCACTCCTGACTATCTTACCCGTCAACCGCTGGATGCTGGTTTTGGAGCTATTGTTGAGCATTGTAAGAGTCTTCGGCGCCTTTCCCTCTCAGGGCTTCTCACCGACCGTGTTTTTGAGTATATTGGGACTTACGGGAAGAACCTTGAGATGCTTTCAGTAGCTTTTGCGGGAGAAAGTGATTTGGGACTCCATCACGTGCTCTTCGGGTGTGACAACCTTAGGAAGTTGGAGATCAGGGACTGCCCCTTTGGTGACAAAGCTCTTTTAGCCAACGCTGCGAAATTGGAGACAATGCGATCCCTTTGGATGTCCTCTTGCCATGTGAGTTATGGAGCATGTAAACTGTTGGGTCTGAAGTTGCCAAGACTCAATGTTGAAGTCATCGATGAAAGAGGACCTCCAGATTCAAGGCCAGATAATAGTCCCGTTGAGAAGCTTTACATATACAGGACAATTTCTGGGCCTAGATTGGACATGCCTGGTTATGTATGGACAATGGAAGATGATTCTGCATATCCTGAATGACTGCTACTCAACAGTGAACATTTTATGTGTGACTTGTTGATGGAAGGTACATGCTCAATGTACCCTAGAATGAATGTAAACTTATGACCGTCCTAGGCTCTGCTTTTATGGCTGGTTTCTGAGCTAGGTACAGCAAGGGAGGGTATACCGAAAGCTTGAGCTCTATTGCCATTCATTTTTTACTTTTGGCTGAGCTACTAGATACCGATTCTGATCACAAATAAAACCAAAACTTTGTTGTTGTATGTGACATCAGATTGAGTTGTTAGAATTGTTATAAATTATTTTTCATATCATGATAATTTAAGAACTTCTGCATAATTTATATGCATGATACTTTGTTCCTAGTATTAAAAATTGATGGGCTCATTGTTATTATTAATTGACCTTTGCAAAGGAATAAAATCTATATTCTAGTACATCATTGTTTGTTGTTTGCAATGTTGATGTATCTTATGTAATTATGCCTTTATTTATGTGAAAAAATTTCATTTGAAAACCCTACAGTATTATTTTTATTGCATCAATGCTTCCTCTAGACTATTTCTTTCTTGTGAGCAAACAAGAGAGGTGCAGGCCTGTTACCAAAATCGAATATCTTGCATCCTAGGGAACCTAAACTGGTTGTCGTATTTTAAGGGAGTTTCAGATTAAACCATGGGCGAAAAACCAAATCCAAGAAGTGTCTTACTAACAGCTGCAAATGGCATCACTGGAAGTGTTTAAGTAGTGCTAATCACTGTAAGAGAGTAAAGTAGGTGAAAAGCACATTATTTACTCCATTACAGCAAGAAATATGGTAATGCAAGTGCAGTGGTAAATTGTCCTCTGGTGTGGTGACATTTGCTTTTCATTCAATGTTTTTTGGGGAAAGAGATAGTAGAAGAGCCTCGACTGGTGAGCCACGTGGTAGATTCAGTAACATTTGATGGTGTCCATTCCTTTTTGTTTCATTCAATCTCTATTTTCCACCCACCATTTCTTCTCTCCTCCCTCCGTCCCATAATGAGGGATCTATTTAAAATAAGATAATATTTTAAAATAAATTATCTATTTTAATTTTCATTACATTTTTTCAATCTTACAGGTGACACTCTAAGATGACAGTTAAGTGAGTGAGTTACTAGCTTGTCATGAGACAGAATAGGTAGAGTTCTGTTCATAGAGATTAGTACATTAAAAAATACTAATTGGACCGTTAAATTTGTATTAATCTATCATACCAACTTGATTGATGTCTTAGGTGCATTTCTACTAGGGTTATCTCGAATGAAAGTGACACAACTTATATTTGGGGTTCTATGCTAGTACTCACTTTTTGAATAAAATACATTAACGGTTTCCAGCTTGCTAAGTTTCTTAGTATATACCTATAATATAATGCCACATTGCTATGGTTAATTAATGTAGAGCACTCCAAGGTCAAATGTAATTAATGTTGGACACTGTCATCGGATACTAGCAAAAACACCAATGACACTTGATAGAATTATAAAGTGAGAAAATTTGTTCAAAATTAAAATTGATCTTTATAATACTAGTAAGTACTCCGTATATTTTAGTTTTGATTTTAATAAATTAAAATAAAAATATTTATGAAATAAAAATTATAATTTTTTAAACAAAAATAATTATATAAATAGAGATTTTTTTCCCAAAAATAAAAATAAAAATATTTTATAGAGACAAACAACAATATTTAAACTATAATAATTGATCGTATCTTATCAGAAGGAATCATCGATGGGCCACAAGCTTGGACTGAACGGTGGTTGAAAATAAAGTGGAGGATACTTGCAAGATGTTTTGATGCTAAAATAAGTATCTGAATAATAATAGAAGCAAATAGTTTAAGTGAGTAGTAATCAATGTACCTGACTCTCTCGTATAAGATGGTATTTGTAGCCTCCAACGCTGGACCAAGATATATGCATTGGGACGGATAGTTAGGCCCAATAATAAAGACTACTAGAGTTACGTGAGTAGTGGAAACTAGCATGTGGCCTCATCTCTAGTCAACTATTTCAAGATAGTAGGGAAGTTATGGACCCGTTATTCTCGGTGGGCAGAATGATGGTAACTCTAGATAACTGTTGACCACGTCTCCTTGGTGGACATGTGGGGAACTCCCCAAAGGTTTCTGACTTGGGCCGTATGTTATTGGGCCATAATAAAGGCGTTGGATTGAGCCTGCTCGACGGTGGGCCAAGCGTAGGCCCGGTCCAGAACAAGAGCCCCCAAGTTATTGCTCTTAGGCGAAAGAGTGATGACTTAAGAACATCTTAATTGTCGGGGAGAGGTTGCCCAACAAAGGGACTGTTAACTTTCGTCGGGGTCGCCCCCGACACTCAAGGTCGGAAATAATCATCGTGTTTCGGTCGGGGACGATGTGGCCGTCCAGATTATCGATTTCCTCATCCATTTTTTGTGACCGCACATTTTTGAAGTCAAAACAGCACATTACTTTGTGTGTTCCACGTGGAGGCTATTTAAAGCGCCATCATTGCCTAGGGAAGTCTAGGGGTCTAAGCAATGATGACCCCTCGCAGGCTACCCCGTATGGTGGGGAGTATCTATAAAAAGGGGAGTGACAAAGTTCACTTAAAAGAGATTTTCAACTTTGCTCTTGCATCATCTCTTCTCTATTCATTAGCTGTTCTGTCGCTGTCGTCGACACTGTAGAATTCTCCACCGTTCATCCCTTTTCAAGTAAGTGATTTTCTTACGTGTTACTTTATCTTTAGATTTTAGATTGAACGTATGAAATTTCCGGTGGATATGAAGTTTCTGACAGATCTCACGGCTGACGAATGAACTTTCCGACGAAGTTCATGATTTTTGAATGAAGATTCATGAATTTCAGATGAAGATCCATGAACTTCATCTGGGTTTATGAGTTTCGGATGAAGGTTCATGAACTTTGGGTGAACCTCATCTGGGCTTATGTCAGGGTCATCTTCCCTGCGAATTGGAGAGGTTCAAGTAAGTCACTTCATCAGGGAAACGTCTGAGTGTGATTTCATTCCTATTCGAGGATGTCACATCCTTTCGTGTTTGTTGTCAAGGGCTTAAGTCCAGGACCTAACCACAAAGCGCTCTTCTCCCTTTCACTTGACTTGCGGTGGAATGGTGAATTTGATGATGTCGAATTCAGTGTTTCCCCCTGCTTTTCAGGTAAGATGGCTCACCCGATCGAAGAAGCTATTTTACCCGACTTAAATGATGAGGAAAATGTAAGCACAGGTGAAAACCTAGATTGGGTCGTGCCCAAGCCCAAACACACGATGTATCAGTTTGTTCATGATTCCTCTAACGCGTTAAATGTTGTCGAGGATAGGTACTTCGTCATGAATCCTGTTTTGGAGGCGGCCATGAACTTCTTGTACGATCGTTCAGTTGAGCTTAAGGATGGTCTGGAAGTGATGAGGCTAAGGGAAAAATTCCCCCTTAAGTGGCAGTGGAAACACTTTGAGCATGGGACAAAACATTATATAGTCAAGCCCGAGGAGTTGGACTCCCAGGAGAAGTTTGCTCATGATAAACTAGTCGCTTAAGTCAGGAGTTTCACCATTTCCAAATGTGTGGACTCGAGCAACAACTTCATTTTTGATGATGACGAGGAGCATTTCTATGCTGTCCGACTTATAAATACGAAAGCGTTACTCAAATGCTCTTCTGACGAATAATCTTTGAGACTCTTAGGTAGGGAGCATGACCGTAGTTGGTATATGTTTTTTGTTTCATAAGACTAATTTTTTCCCTTTTGGATTGCATGTTGGATGTCGACTCTCCAGGAACGTGTGCTTAAGCTGAAGGGAAATGGTGGCGAAAAGTTTCCCTAAGGATGAGCTGCTCAGATCCAGGAACAAGCTAAGATTGATGCGCATCTTGGTTGTTCCTCTTCTCCTCAAGGTGACCAGCTCTGTCCCCCTGAACAACCCGCAAAAAGGAAGCGCAGGGAAAATCTCGAGCACGTGGTCTTTACAGATAAGGGAAAGGATGTTGGGGAGACCTTTGTGCTGGCCCTTGTCATCTTAACTGTGGCATTTTTAGTGGGGAAAATTCCTTAGGTCTTCATGAAGGGGAGACGGAAACCCTTTTATCCGTAAATAAGGAGATCCAAAAGTGAAATCTTCTAGAGGATGTGGCCACTGTAATTAGGGTTCTCGAGACTTCCCTGACCCCAAATGACGCGACGACGTGCTCACAAGATGCTCTCAACAAAGTGAAAGACCAAATCAACAAGCTAGAGGGGCACAATGAAAATTTGAAGAATGATCTTCTCGTACATCTAGAGAAGTACGAGGTCCAAGTCAGATTTGTCGAGGAGTTGAATGAGCTAAAGCCGAAGATGGATAAAATGGATAAGGAGAACGAAAGACTGATTTCTCGGGTAAAAGAGTTGAAGGGAGTCGTGGTACCTACTGACGAGGAAACTAACAAGGAGAATGCATTTTAGACTAGGAAAGAGATGATTTCTCAGATTCGTTAGCTCGAGCAGGACATTGTGGACACCCTTGGGTACAACTTTGATACTGGCGTGGAGCAACTCAAGATTGTCAACTCCAGGATCGAGCTCGTGACCGAAGGGATCGGGCCTTTTAGCCAAGTAGTCAATGAGAGGATTATTTCTCCTTCTTGTAGCAGTAGAAATATTGAGACTAAGTCATTGGATTGACTTAACTCACACAGATCAAATAAAAATCACCACCGCGCTTTATTGTTTCCAAAGGAAATGGGAAAAGAGAGAATAAACCCAAAAAAGAGGGGGAGAGAGTCTAGGTACGGGGAGAGAGTCTGGAATATCACTCTCCATAAAGGCTTGATCCAGTACCCTCATCAGAGATTCTCTGTGAGCAGAGGAGTTCATTAATAAAGCCAAGATAGATATTTTTGAAGGAGTCTGTAATAGATGATCTACAATTCTGTAGTTGCTCATCTTGATTATCTTCAAAATATCATCCACTTCTTTCTCTAATGTAGCTCTACTAAATTCACCCATAGCCTTCTTGGGTTCAACATTCTCAACAATATTTCCAACATCAAGCATTGGCTGGATGGAAACTTCCACTCCATCCTCTAAGATTGTAGCGTTGTATTTGTAGGGTACAACCTTATCTGACTTGTAGGGAACATGACTCTGTAAACTAATCACCAATGGGGTAACAATCGGCTTGCTATAATATTCAACTTCAAAATGGGCGGGTGCACCAAAACAAGGTACAATGACATCCACCCCTACTTAAACACAATCAGTCATTATTGAGTCATTTCTAGAAAACAAGTTTTCATCCAAGGAGAAGAACTCATCTGCAGAGGCATACTCTTCATCCGACTCTTCTTCGGCTAAACAAACCTCAACCATATCAACTTCATGGTAATCATCCCTTTGACCTGTAATCTTGATGGTTCCATTGTCCAACAACAACTGAACACCTTTCTTCACAATTTAACATCCTCGGGAGTCTCGACAGCAAATTCGACAAGATCCATACTGATGTTCCACTTGACCAGCCATGTGGCAGAAAGTAGCATGCAATTGCACAAGATCCTCATTCATATACTCTATATCAAAAATTCTGAACTCTCCAGGACATCCAGAAACCATATTCACCTCCTCTTCATACTCTGCCCTAGGCCTGATTATGTGGATGAGGCCCTCATCCATCATCTCCTGCAAATCAGCCTTTATCTTGTCACAACCTTGTATGTCTGTACTACAAATAACATAACCAGCATGGTCATGCGTATAATAGCTAAATTCACAGAGGTCTGCATGCATTTTCACCAAATCTCCTCTAACTAGATGAATGTCAAAAATCCGAAAGTCTCATGGACATCCGGCAACCATGCTCACAGCATTTACTCCTCCATGCTTGGGTAGAGGATTATCTTTCACATTAGGGCCCACATCCTTGAAAGATAGAATACCAGACTTCACCAATTTCTGCACCTCAGTCTTCAAAGGATAACAATTCTCAACATTATGCCCTGGTGCTCCCTGATGAAAAGCACATGTTTGGTCTGCCTTGTAATACCAAGGCAATGGTGATGGTACAATGAGAGGTGGTCGGGTCTGAACCAACTTCTTCTGAATCAATTTCGGTAGTAATTCCATATAGCTCATAGGAATAGGGTCATAACTCTCCCTTATCTGATTATACCCTTAATTCCCCTGCTGGGACGGTCTCTGATAGGCAACGGTGGTTGGAGCTACACCCATAACTGGAGTAATTGAGGCGACTTGCTGATGACGCTGAGAATTCCTTCTAGGAGTGTTAACCTTCCTCTCTTGCATGACAACATTTGCATCCCCTTCATCCTTCTTGGTAAACCCATAATATGTCTTCTTCACACCTCCAGATCCTCCACTCTTTGTTAAACGGACCTCTCTTACAGCCTCTTCTAAGCGGATACCCATGCCAACCATTTCAATAAAGTCACTTGGCGCACTCGCTACCATCCTCTCGTGGTAGAAAGCACCCAGAGTCTTCAAGAAAATCTTAGTCATCTCCTTATCTTCCATGGGAGGAATCACTTGGGCGGATACCTCATGCCATCTTTGTGCATATTCTTTGAATGATTCCCTGTCTTTCTGAACCATGGCCCTGAGTTGATCATAGTCAGACGCCATGTCCATGTTGTACTTGTATTTTTTGATGAACGCTTCTCCCAAGTCATTGAAAGTATGGATGTTGACGCTGTCCAAACTCATATACCACTTCAGCGTAGAACCGGTCAAACTATCCTGAAAAAAGTGAATCAACAGACGCTGATCATCAGTATGGGTAGACATTCTTCTTACATACATCACCAGATGATCATGAGCGTAAGTGTTGCCCTTGTACTTTTCAAATTCCAGGACCTTGAACTTCACAGGTATCTTAACATTCGGGACCAAGCATAATTCATTCACATTCTGGCCGAATAACTCTTTTCCCTTGAGGGCCTTCATCTCCCTCTGCATCTTGTCAAACTGTTCTTGAAAATCATCCATTCTGTCATTAAGACCCAAGTCTTCACTTGGTGGAGGGAAAGGACGAAACACATCATTGTTAACAAATGGAACCATATTCATCGAAGGCGGTGCAACAGGAACATGCACCACAGGAGGTGCGGGAGTAACAATAGTCTGAACAACTAGAGTATCTTGAGGACCAAGGTTAAAACCTTCAGGCACAAAATTCTATGGCATTCCCCATGGGTAACCTTGAGGCATGCGATTCTGAACAACAACTGGAGTAGCAGACGTAGGAATAATCAGAGCTTAAGTAGTAACCCTTGTTGGTTGAGGTTGAACACTCGATGGCTGATTCTGAATAGCCACCAGAGATTCCATCAGAGCAGTAAGATTGGCCATGCCGGTCTTCAAAGCAGAAACCTCTTTGCACAGCTCGCGATTCTCTTGTTCTAAGTTGTCCATCTTCTTTATGAGATTAGCCCGAGTGTTGTAGTGATGAGTCAGCTTGCTGAACAAAGTAGAGAAGCTTGGTAAGACACCTGGATATGCATAACAAATGCAAGAAATATGTGCAATATGATGCATGATGTGCAATGCACATGATTTTATTTTGTTCTTTAATATTTCAATGGATTTAAAATTTATACACATATTGCAAATATCAAAGTAATAACGCATTTGAAAATACTGAAAATTTTATTATAACAACTTCAAATGGATTACAAGTTTTAACGATCCCAAGTACAAGATGAAAATAAAATCTAAAACCCTGAAAAGTGAAGCTGATGGAGATCACTCTATGCACTGGCGCTTCCCCGTGAGCCTGTCAATTTGAGCCTTCAACATCTGGTTTTCTTCCGCATATCTAGTGGCAACCTCCTTCCAATCACCTGAATCAGGGAGTGAGCAAATAACATCTGACTGAGGCTTAGGAGAAAATAAATCCCCTTTCCTCTCCATGGTCTCTACAGCCCGACTTTCAAGGATCTCAATCAAGTCGTCTTTCTCCTTCAAATCTTCTCTATAGGAAATCTCTAGAGTTTGACACTTATTATTCCAAGCATCCTTTTCCTGTTGCATCCTGACCAAAGCAAGTTGCATCTCTTCTAGATCATCTAATAAGGGAGAAGTGGTCTTCACAAATAAACCAGACATAGGTGTTTCCCGGGAATACGACATCTTCCACTGAATGGCTCTCGTTTGGACCCACTGAAGATATGGCTCCAAAAAAATAGCACCTCTAGGTCCCAAGTATTTACTACTCTTATTATGAATGTGACGCAAGGCCTTTGAAATTTTCTCCCTAGCTTCCCTATGGTCTTCTCCCTCCTTCAAAAATAAACTACTCAAATGAATACTATTTGGTTTATCCCTCATCAGATAACCAAGCTGTCGTCGTGCAAGAACATGGTTATAGTTAATTCCTCCATTTGTACCAAGAAGAGGTACATTAGGGAAACTACCATAACTGTCAACAATCTCTACATCCTAGTAAGCTCGATGATACCAATCAATATCTGAGTGAGTAAGTGCCATGATCTTAGGAGCCCAACGGGGTTCCTTCCTGACATCCCAGAAAGCAACAGACTGAGGTATATGAGAGATAAACCACTGATACAACAAAGGTGTGCAACAGATAATCATCCCCTCATGATAAGAATTCTGAAGATGAATGGAGTAATAAGCATCAGCCAACAACGTAGGAACTGGGTTTCCAATCATGAAGACCCTGATAGCATTAATGTCAACAAACCTGTCCACATTAGGAAATAAGAACAACCCGTAAGAAAGTATAGCAAAGATGGCCTCAAAAGTGACCGTACTCTTCATCCTTGCAAAGTAACAAGCTTTCTCCAATAAGAACTGAGCTAGTAATCCCCTAATCCCTCCTTTAGTAGTCATATGGGCTTTAACCTCAGACTTCCACAGATGGATCAAAGCAGCAATATCATGTGATTTTGGCTCATCCTCCAAGCCAGTAAAAGGATCACGATCAGTAACAGGTAAATCCAACAGATAAGAATACTCCTCCAGTGTAGGCATTAACTGATAGTCGGGAAAAGTAAAGCAATGATACATCTAATCATAGAACTGGACCAAGGTTGAGATAATACCCTCCTTCATCCTAAGCTTCATGAGAGGAATGATGGATCCATACTTCTTCCAAAAATCTGCAGAACACTCGATCTCAGGAATTAGACTGATCAACTCATCTATCTTGGGATCCTTGAAACTATATTTCCCGGTCTTTCTTTTCCCAGAATCCATGGTTACCTGAGACATTCACATACAAGATCACACATATAGAGTTCATAGGTTCAACATCACGAGCATGAGGTCGAAGGTACTACCCATAAGGTATGGTCTAAAATTTATCACTTTCTGAACAAGGTTCTAGAGGTTCCCAGAGTCTACATCCTTCCTTCGGATGTTACCAACTTCCTGATTAACTCGGTAATTAGTAATATTCTCAAGAAAAACTCGTCCAAGCGTAGCATCGCGTGACAACTATTTCTGGATTACTCCGTCATAGCTTCCGCACTACACCTAAAAGGTCAAGATGGGTTTGGCATTCTACGGTCCTCAGCTTCAGCAGGCTCCCAGGTCGAAAGCAGTACGTCTTCCCGATTACTCGGTAAATGACACTATAGTAAACGGGCCTCCACTGAGTGGGGGATCTCATGCCTCCTTTTTTGGGATTACTCCCTCAAAGTTAACATGACTGTACCACCCGTCCTATCTTAAAGTTTGCCCAAGTCCGGGTATAGGACTTATGAGTAATCACCAAGCACCCTGAAAACCAGGAAAATCCAGATAAACATATATACAATATATAACACATAAACAACAATAACATATACACAGATATAAACAAAGATAGGCTCAACCCACTTAGGGATGGACCAACAAGAGGTTAATTTTTCCCCAGTGAAGTCGCCAATTTTCTATAGCGGTAGAAATATTTAAGACTAAGCCATTGGATTTACTAGACTTATATAGATCAAAATAGAAATCGCCACCGCGCTTTATTATTTCCAAAGGAATGGGAAAAGAGCGAGTAACCCAAAAAGAGGGGGAAAGATTCAAGGTAAGGGGGTTGGTTATGTAAAAGGAAGGTATTAGCACCCTAAACATCTACGGTACTCTCCATGAACCTCTTTGTAAAATCTGTATATTTTGGCTATATAAATTTTTTTTTGGTATAAAAATAGATGGTGGAGGTGAGAAAATTAGTATTATTCCGTTTAATGATTTTTGCACCCGCCGCGGTTGCGAACCTTTAGTTCTTACGTACCACCTTCCGTGCAATAGGGGATCAGCGTACACATAGTTCCTCTTTAAAAATTTTAAAACATAAGTGTGTTAGTTAATTTTTATGAGATAAGACGTCATTGTCATTGTCCGTGTGGAAAACATACTTACTACCCACAATTATGAGAAAGGAGAAATTGCATCATCTCAAAGTGGAGGATATGGCTTGGATTTTAAAATCAACAATGCCTCACTCAACACCCAAATGGAAAATATCTCACTTCACTACATATTGTAGAAGTATAGTTATTTGCATCACTACAAGGATTGACAAGAATCTAATCTTTTGAGAAAAGTTTAAAGTAAAATCCAAAGTGGCAAAAATGGTTTTAAATGAGATTGGTTGACTTTTAGTCTTCCCACAAAAAAATGTCAAGGTATTATTGAGTTGATTGAAGTTTATTTATGAAAAGGTTTTGAAAATGCATGGGCCTAAGTCCAAGTTTATTATGGAAGTGGTTCAAGTTTAAAAACAAGAATAATTTTCAGAAGGAGATGGAAGATTTTTTGAAATTAAAGAAGATGGAAGGAGAAGGAGAGACTATCCTAAAGCATAAGATAAAAGCTAGGGATAGGAACCATCTAACCAACAAGAAGCCAATACTTGACATTATGAGTCAATATAGAATTCTCATTCTTTGGATTGAAACCAAACAAGCAAAATACTAAACCTCTTGAGAGAACCAAACTTCAAGTGTATTAAGTCTTCACAAAAATTGGGCAGAGTAATGGCTGTACACGGGTGAATTCCAGATTACAAACAAAGAATGTAACCACAATAACCTGCACACAAAACAAACAAACAACCCAATGTCTTGAGGTAAACTTTAAGATCTCCAGACAGAATATCAATTAAGATCACAAGGTCTCCAACATAGACCAAGGTCTCTAATCCTAAGTCCAAGAAGTCCAATGCTCCATAATGCCAAGGATAGTATCCAAATAGTCCAAGTATTTTAAAGGTTTTTATGGTTCATGTTGATTATTAGGTGTCTTAGAAGAGAAAAGAGAAGGCTCAAGTGAGCAAAATAAAAATGACATGAAATGTAATGCTTAAAGTAAATGGTACATAATGCATTAAAAATAATAATAAAAAATGGCATAAAGTAAAAACAATTTAATAATTAGTGGTTAGTTGGATGACCATCTTGAAACTTGCATTTGGAACTCATTAGAGGATTGGTAGAACCAAAGCCTCCACACAACAAGTTGCATTTTCTTTTTGTCAAGTATATCATCCATTTGGAATCCTCACAAGTGTCATTTAATGATCAACGATGTTTAAGTGATCCGCGTTGACCAAAAGTGTTGTAGATCCATTAGAGGATTGGTAGAACCAAATCCTCCACACAATGAATCTCAAGATTATTAGATCAAAGAGATCAAATTAACATACTTGGGCTTACAAACATAGGTTTGGGCCACGAATGATCACTTATTCGAATCGGGACAAAATTTAGCGCTATGTTAAGCAATCGTAAGTGGACTTATGTAGAAGTCGCACCTATTTTGAGGCCGGTCAATAGCAATCTATGCACCATTTATTTTGAGACATGATATAGAGATCATGCTCCAATAACACTTAGTGCAATGAGAAAGGGACAAGATGAAGAGGGGTGGGAGAGACCATATAAACCATATTTGAATTAAATTTAAATCAAACTATTATTAAAATTATTCATCCATTTTTGTAGAGTTAGACTCAACACCATGGATCCAGTGATTTTAATAAAGTTCATGATAAAAAATTCAACCCAAGATCAGCCAGAAAATAATCACAAAATAATATTGCATTTAATATATACATTAAAAAAGGTTTTAGAAATACTTAAAATAGAAATAAGGGATAAAAATATTAACTATGTTCAAATTAATCAAGAAATAAAAAGTAAGACAATAAAAAAATCAGAAATGGACTCAAATATTTTTATAAATTTCTTGGTAATTTTTTAAAGTCAGAAACTATTTTTAAAATTAAAAGAATTGATTAAAATAAACCAAAAATGATAAAAAATACCAAAGTCTGAAATAAAAAATAAGTGAGGTCACCAATATTTGTCACAATATCATTAGATCATTCTGTATTTTTTTAGAATTTAAAAATGCATAAAAGTTTTTTTAAACATTTAAAACAAATCAAATAAAGTGAAAATTAATAAAAAATACCAAAACACAAAATAAAATTGTGAAAAAATAAAAATCAGAAAGAGAAAAATCAAAAATATTTTTCATAATTTTTTCATATTTTTTGGACTAAAATGATTTTTCTATGATTTTTTTGAAATTTAAAACAATTAAATATAAAAATCAGAAAAGAAAATAAAAACAAAAAAAATATGGGCCATCTGATCAATGTCAAAACGCGTTAGTAAATAGATCAAGTGGATCTGGCGCGCTGTGAATGTTATGGACTTTAGTGGATAATACATTAAATCATTAATTAAATCAGATTTAAAAAAAAAGTGGCGTGCCATCATTGGTTGGAAGATGACACGTTGGTCATCTTCAACCTCCAGCCAACGTGAATTACAGGTCTCTCAAACTGTAAAATCAAAAGCTCAGACCTATGTCATTCGCTTCGTCTCTTCAAGACGAAGACAACAACACCTTCGCGACACATTTATATAAACTATAGCTCAAGCAATTTGGAAGGAAAGTTTTGAAAAGGGATTTGAAATTTCATGGTCAAAATAAGTCTCCAGATGAAAATAAGTGTTGCAACTAGAACCAGGGCAATGAGAGCATCACAATGATATCAAAGTTTTGAAGAATTGATGAAGGAATCTACCTATTGAAGTTGAGTTGCAGAGCTTTGAAACTGGACTTCTAAGGAGAAATCTAGGACACGATTCTTGAATGTAATTATATGGTTAGCTTCATGGAAGATCAAGGAAGGTGAATTGATGGAAAAATTGGATTGAAAAAGGCTTGAAAGCAGATTTTGAAGTAGCAGAATTTTGAGTTATGGAACAAGTTTGGCAGGGTGATTCTGGCTATCCAAGCTTGAGAAAATGAATGAGGGATGACCCTCTATTTATAGGGAATCAAATGGAATGTTCAAGCGTGTGAAATGATGAAGTTTGGAGGGAAATCGTGTGAAGTTGCAAACAAGAAAAGTGTGACTTCTAATTTGATCAAAACTCATCCAAACCGCGCGTTTTTCTATGCTAATCACTTCTATAAGTTCACTAAACATGTTTAGAGGCAAAAATGCGCAGAAACAAGGTGTTTAGAAGCTAAACCAATGATTTCAAATTCTGACTTTTGAAGAAACTTCAATTCCTAGTTACCAAGTTCAAATCAATGGCATTCTCATCTCAAGGGGTCTTATGGCATGATTCCTGATGCTTTAGAAAGACGAGGTTACAAACTTGGCAATGGAAAAAGAATGGAATCAAATGGATGCTTGAGCTGAAAGTTACATGAAGTCAAAGTTGGAAGAAAAGTTGACTTTCCATACTTAGAAATATTTCAAAGTTTTTTTCAAAAGTGACCTATAATGTTTTGCATCCAAACATGGCCTTCCACTTGAAATTTGCTCTTGACCAAAAAAGATGGAATGAAATAGACCTCTTGAATTACATTTTGAAACTTGAACCATTCAAAATATCCAAAAATTTAGAGAGTTATGAATTGTTGAAGTTGGAAAACAAATCATGAAATGACCTATAATCTTTTGTATCCTTAGGGAATCTTAAATCCATTTTATCACTTTGCACATAAAAGAAGGCATAAAGTTCACCTCCTCAATATCATTATGGAAAAATAATGGGTTCAAGGTGATAAGAATTGGCCAAGTTATGATCATTTGAAGTCACATATGAGAAATTGGGGGTTCATTTGGAGGACTTGTAATCTTTCTCCATCATCAAGTTTCTTACACATGAAAAATCCTTGAAAATTTCAAATTGATTTGTTGATAACCCTTTGAAGAGAAGGATGTCTTTGGAATCACTCAAAAATACCAAAAGATGAGCAAGATATAATTCTTTGAAGTTCAAAACCCTAGCTCTTAGATCAAGAAATGCTTTGAGGAATCTTGACAATTTTGAACAAACTTCTTGTACCAACCCTCTTGCTTTGTAAATAGAACTTGTTGAGGATGAAAATGATAATTCATAGCCACAAAAACCACTTCCATATCTTGAGAATTTAGAGAAATATGCACTTGTGATCAATGGGAACAATTCCTTGTCCAAGCATGACAACTTCTTCAATCAACCCCTTGTACTTTTGGATCAATCTTGATATCTTGGCATGTAGTGAACCAAAATAACCTTGCCATGCCATTTATTCTAAAACAAATCCAATGGTGACGTTTGAACTTCTCAAGCTTTATTGACTAGGGCATGGAAACAAACTCATAAACCCATGGAGCAACTTGCTAAATCTCATTGCCTTTACCTACATAAGTAATAAGCAAGACAAACCATCATTTAATTTTTTAATTAAAAGAATAAATAAAGACAAAAATATTCATGATCACAAAAGAAAACAAGTCAAGGTGCTTGGTGATTCGTCAAAGAGCAAAGCTAAAGGTCGAGAGGAGAATCAAGAACCCCGATGTGATCTTGTTTTGGTTGAATCAATATGGTATGTGAAACAACGCGGCCGAAACCTGTCATCTGGATGTAATGAAACATCAATGAAGTCGCCACCGAACGTCTTTTATCCCGCCGAAAGGGAAAGGTAAACATCGAGAAGACCTGAAAAAGGAGAAATCACAGTCTTTCGACCGAGAGATCGGGTAAGGGAGTCTGTTACATGAGGGGAAGGTATTATCACCCACATGCCCGTAGTACTCTACGGTATCCACTCTTGTTGTCTAATCTAATGGGTGTGGTCAAATCCTATATCTATGGCTTAAAACTCAAAAGGGAATGCACGCGAAATAAAAAAAAAGAAAACAATGTTGGTAAAATAAAAAGTTATACTCGATCGGGCCCTACCCCAATGCCTACGTATCCCTTTTAAGGAATCAGAGTAGCCGTAGTTCGGCTTACATGTTTTGGTTGGTTTGTGTTTTTTAGTTAAGGTAAACAAAAAAAACAATCAAGATGGAAAAACATCGAATGAAACAACAAACAAATGAGATTATCAAACATTGACTAAATAATAACATAGTAACATGTCACAGATGGCGAAACATCAAATGATAAAACAACACACCTAACAATGACATTGAGAGTCAAAGCAGAATAACAAACAGATGTGATGGCGAAACATCAGATTCAAAAAAATGTGCGATGGCGAAACATCGGTTAAGAGATAACAAGGCATCATGGCAAAGATGGAAAAACATCAATAAATCGGATGACGAAACATCACACCTAACAATGATATTGAGAATCATAGTAGGATAACAAACATGTGCGATGACGAAACATCGGCTTCAAACTAATGTGCAATGGAAAAAAATCGGCTTCAAACAAATGTGCAATGGCGAAACATCGGCTAAAATATATCACAATATCATGGTAAAGATGGCGAAACATCAATAAACCGGATGACAAAACATCACACCTAACAATGATATTGAGAATCATAGTAGGATAACAAACATGTGCGATGGTGAAACATCGTCTTCAAACAAATGTGCGATGGCGAAACATCGGTAAACCAGGTTTAAAAGCAAAGCCAAGAGGCACACAGAAAAAGTAAGATAGGTTTGTATCTTTTACCTTGAAGAAGGGTTTAAGTTTATTAGAGGTGTTTTATGATTTTCCAAGAAAACCATTTTTGTTTCAAGATGCATAATGCAAAGGAAAAGAAAACAACTAGGGGAGACTATCCTAATATCTAGCCCTAATGTTATCAAATAATGGTGGACCCTAAGGTTGAGGATAAAGGAAAACCCTACCTTAATTAACATGTTAAAGGAAGCTTAACAAAACTATCCTATAGGGAGCATGCAATGAGAGCGAAGTCATGATCTCAATTTCTAAATCGAGTGACTCATCGATCAAAAATTAAAGAAGAAAAACAATAAACATCCTATAGGGAACATGCACTGAGAGCGAAGTCGTAATCTCAATTTCTAAATTGAGTGACTCATCGATCAACAATTAAAGAAGAAAAACAATAAATATCCTATAGGGAACATGCACTGAGAGCGAAATCGTGATCTCAATTTCTTAATTGAGTGAATCATCGATCAAAAGCAAACCAACACATGTATTAGACAAAAACCAGAGGGCCTCCTGACAGGTATCAACAACAGAGGTCCCATCATGCAATCAGAGAACTATGCAACATGAAAATAGAAGAAACGAAATAATGCAATACCAAATGGATAAATATCCGTAGCAACTGAGCAAGAATAAAAGAAACCCAGAGAACTTCAAGCAAGCTGGTATCAGTAGACAAATCAAGTCAGAAATTACGCCATCAGGATGTAAGTAATGAGATTATCAGATGTGAACAGATCCCATGGGAAATGTATAGCATTAACAATCACATGTATATATCCTGCATGGAATATCAAACATTCCAAACACAATAGCAGTGCCAATATAATAAGTTGTATTCCACAAATAAAGTGAAACACAGGAGCCTCAAGTCAAAAATGGAAACTTTCTCAAAGTACCTCGCACATTCAACAAACAAGTTAATATTCCATAAAGTAAATGATGAATCACATAAGGAGAGGATGAAACATGATGAAGTGAGGAAAACATGATAACAATTATCAGAGCATTAGGTATGGTAGACAAAAAAGAAACAGGTACATGCACAATTAGGTCAAAAGAATCAGAGGAATGTTGCTCCTTTCTATCACCATATTGAATTGACAATTGAATATCAATCAAGGATCATGGGAGCTTGAGAAGAATAAAATAAAATACCATATAGGTCAGTAGCAACCATAATTCAATCATGCATAATTAATTCAACCACAACCCATAAGCACAATAGAAAATGAAACCCACATAATGCATCAAAGAGGTTCAAACATTCAAACATGGGGCATTAAGTGAAATAACTTGAGTTATTGTGGATAATCAGAATCAACATGATCATTAGGTGCCCAATATAGGCCTCACTCAAGTTTATTTTCCATCAAACAAATTGCAATAAGGCATGCAACATTAATTGGGTACCTTCACTTCAAAAATACATCAAAAATAGAAACAAGGATCAATAAATCAAACCAAAAACTTATTATCATCTTTGAAGTGTGTAGAAGTCAAAAATCAAGCCCTAAGTTCATGAATGATTGAGGAAGGACTCAAATGAGGCCCAAAGTTTAAGACTAGTTGGCAAAAACTACCAAACTAGACAAGTTTTCAAAATAATTTGTGGAAAAATGTCAAACCAAGTCAAATAATTCAAGAAAAATGGTTTTCAGATCCTCAACACATTCATAAACCATAATAAAGACTTGAATTATATTGAAAGTCCAGGGCATACGGGTTTTGAAAGAGAAACTTGCACAATAAGCAACAAAACCCTAATTTTTGACTTTTAATCTTAAATATTGATTAAGTAAGATCAAAATTCAAACAATTCAAACCAAGATCATACAAATTAGAAAGAAACCCTAAATGTCAGAAAACATATTTTTTCACATTTTTTGAATTAAGGAAAAGTCAAGAATAAAATCAATTTCAAACAAATAATCAATTAAACAAATAAACACATCCAAAAATGAAATTCTAGTAAAAAATCAGAAAAAACATCCAACCAAAAATATATTCAAATGTTAGAATTAAAAACCATGCATCCCTGATTTTTTGATTTAATGGAAGTATTAAAATATAAATCAAACAAAACAAATAACAATTAAAATATTATTTAAGGGCAAAAATGCAAACCTTAACCAAAATCACAACAAGGTCAAAATGAAAATATATTCAGAGTCTATGACTGAAAACAAGCTTGTATGACTTTTTTTAGAATTTTTGTATTAAGGGAAGTATTAAAATAAAAATGATTAAGAAAAAATTAAAAACAAACTTCTCAAATTAAATTTCTAATAAAAAATAGAAAAAATACTAAATAAATTTCAGAATCAAATTCTACATTATTTTATGAGTCCAAGATATTTTTTGTGGAATTTTTAGATTAAATGAACTATTAAAATAAAAATAATCTTTGAACAATCAATTAATTAAACCTATGAAATTTTTAAACCAATCAAATCATTTTTAAAAAATTTCAAAAAAAATATGACAAATACTAGAAATTATTATTGGCCTATGGTAATTTTTTCATGATATTTGAAAATGTTTTGATCATAAAAATAAAATCAGAAAATCAAATAAAATCAAAAATATGAAAAATGCATTAAAAATCACATGGACCAATCAGATCCATCCACACCATCATCTTCAACCTCCGGACCAACTCAAAATGCGCGCAAGACTTGTTCTAGGGCTCATGTTCAGGTCCATCATACGTACTCATTTCTCCACCAAAATCAATGATTCCAATCACAAATCAAAGTTCAAACTACCAACTACATCATGCTTTTTACAAAATTCAAAATGATTGACCATGGAAGTAGAAATCAGAGCAAGAAAATTGAGAAAATCATTAAATCTTGAAAAACCAGAAGTTCACCAAATCGCATATGCTTCAAAATAAAACAAGTTTATACATCAAATGTAAGATCTGACCAGCTATGAACATGATCACAAGCTTTAAATCACACGAAACAAGCAAAATTATGGAGAATCAAGATCTGGAAATTACCTTTCGAGTTGAGAAATAAACTCAACTATGGCCTCTGAAATAAAGCGAAAACCCCTGTCTCTTGCTTCTAATGCTCTAATAAAGTGAAAATGGTTATGAATCGAGCTCTGGAATGGAGAATAAAGGAGCTTTGAAGCAGAAATTTTTTGAGAGAGAGATTGCAGCTTCTGATTTTTTTGAGAGAATTAATGCGTGCCATCAAAGGGAGTGAAATATGGCTTATATAGAGTGACTGCTGAGGGTAGAAGGGTCTTTGAAAAGCTCAAGGCCGTTAGAAGCAGAATTTGCCAAAAACAGAAAAATGAAGATTGTCCAAATGGTGATGCGTTTTGTTTCTACTTATGCCCAACCTAGAAGTCATTTTGGTCATGTCATGTTGAGTGGAATTTTGAGCAAAGCATGTGCACTTGGTGAGCTGGCTATGTTGACAACAATCAAAACTGAAGTTGTGCAAAAAAATCTGCAACATGGGCATGGTTTTTAATAATCTGGCTAGCTGACTTTATGCTTAGGCCATTTGAAATTCCTTCGTGTGTTTTGGATGCTTGAGGGGCCTTTCAAGAGCTCTCAAAATATAGAACATCTTAGGGCTTTGAATTTTACAAATTGATGTTGTCTTGATGGAGAAATGATGTTGAAAACTTGAGGCAAAAATGCAATTTGGCCTGCCTGGTCTGCGCGCGTGTTTACCTTGGGTTTTGGTAAATAACCGCTGATCCTCCAAATGGTTACTTATTTGGTTACTCGCAGGATCGATCAGATTGATCCTAGGACATAGGTTGATTTTGAAGTTTGATTGAATTGGATAAGGCTTTAAATAAATTGGCTTTAAATGAATTGCATAAAGGAAAGACTTGGTAAAATAAACAAGGCTTTAAAGTAAAAGGTTCGACAAGAATGTAAAGGAGAAAGCAAGTAAATTTCTGGAAAAGTAAATGACTTTAATTGATAAAATTGGTGTTTCACACATACATTTCTCAACAATTCTTTCTCACACGCTGGGTACTCGAATCTATATGAGTGACTTTGTATAGAATTGTGAACACACGCGAGAAACTACATGTCTACTACTATTTATACTAAAACATCCCAAGTAACCGTCGGGCAGTTACACTGCTTCGAGATCAATCCACTTGGCACGTTCTCCATGCTCGACGCTCCAGATCCTTGCACGTTTGCACGTGGTAACTGCTGGAAACCGTTTTCCCTCCAAAAGCTTGAATTTCAAACTGCTCCACTCTGAATCATCGAACACTTTCGTCAAGAGACATCTTCGACGAGAAACTCCTTCGACGTCGAAGACAACCAGCCTTCTTCCTTGGAAGATATCTTCTAAGTACTTTGCCATCTTTCGACGGGCACTTCGACAGACTTAGCCAGTCGAAAGCATCTTTCAGCTTTTGATGGTTGACATTGATAAAACAAGAGTGTCGAATTTAGGAGCCAACAAATTGCCCCCCAAGAATGCCTTATTTCGACTCTGACAGAAAAAGGCATTCTTTGAAAACGCCATTCGACACTTGTCTTTTTATGCTTAGTCACAAATTAACTTGTGCACTTTTTGTTGTTTTCTACCAACTATTGGCAATGCCAAGAAAACCATCATTATTCCGTACCTAGGACGTCACTTTCAGTACGGCGTGCAGTACCAAACGTCATTTCAGAATTTGTCATTATGACCATTCCCAAAAACGAGGACGCACGCTGCGTCCCTCTATTTCTGCAGAAACGGCTAAATCAACAGGGGGATGCCACGCGTCCCACTAACTCCTGCAGCATTAAATGGCATTTAATGTCCTCGTTATTGGGGATTTTTCCCCACTACTATAAATAGCAGCAAGTACCCCATTGTGGGACTTTTTACGCCATCTAGCCTTTCAAACTTCTCTGTTTTCATACAAGCTTGTTATCTTTGCAGAAACTCTTCCTCTTTCACTTCGTCCTCAACCTCATTTCAAACTTAACACTAATCCATGGCATCTGGTTCTACTGCTCCCAGTGCTAACGCACCAACTGAACATGCTAAACCCAAGGTTTTCGTCACTGCTCCGGTAGTAAATTCTACAGGTAAACGAAGGGTTCCTGAACCTTCTGACATCGCCGTTCGCGATGCTTACTCGCGCCACTTGATGATCCCGGTTGGATACTCCAACCAGATCTTTGCAATGTCTGGCCCCATGAATCCAAGTATCTCTGAGGCTCTGAAGATCAAGAGCTATTTCCCGATAGTCGAGAAACTCAAACCAGTCGCATGCGCCAAGAAAGATGCAGAAGACAATGAAGACCCTGCACGTGAAAAAATCGACCTCCGCTTCTTCAACAGAGGTGTTAGGGTCTTCAGGTCTTGCCCTAACCTTACCTCCGATTATGTTGCTTGGCTAACAAAGGTGGAGAAGCACCAAACTTCGATCTGGAAGGATATGGGAATCTTCGACCTAGTGATGCTGTCGAAGACAGATTTGAACTACTCCCCGGAGATGCTGATAGCTTCATTGTTGTTCTGGGACTACTCCCACTTTACTTTCCATCTTCCCTGTGGGATGCTAACCCCCACACTCTTCGATGTGGCCGCTATTACTGGCCTTCGACCCACCGGGGATTACTTCGATCCGGAGGAGATGTCGGAGGACCAAATTGGCTTCTCTGAGACCAAACCAACATACACCACTTTCATCAACCATTATCACGACAGGTCGACAGATGCTGTGTCGGATGTCGAACACATAGCGTTTCTAGCCTTATGGCTGACTCGCTTTGTGTTTTGCTCGAAGTCTCTACAAGTGACCAAAAAGATGGTCACTCTTGCCACTCAACTGCATCACCGCCAAAACATCTGTTTGGCAGAACTGATTCTGGCTAGCCTCTATGATTCGATCAGCAATGGGGCAACTCTTCTAAAACATATCGAGGACAGGGCCAGTTTGCTACTTGCTGGGCCCTTTTGGCTGCTCCAACTGTGGCTCAACGCCACTTTCGAATCTTTCTTGCCCAAGAAGGTTCAGATAAATGAACAGGATCCAGCGATAGCGAATAGACGCGTCGAAGGAACCAGACTGGCTCTGCTGACACCTATGGAAGATGGACTGGAGTTTCAGCAAACCTTCACCAACTTCGTTCTAATGTTTGCTCGAAGGAAGGAGTTTGTTTCAACTATGGCCCCATTTGCTCGACGGCAGGTAGGCCCAGCATGGTTCACAAGGCCACATCCAAGGGCGTCGAGTGGTCCCAATGTCGATGAGCATACAATACTTTGGGAGGCGTTCCTTACACCAAGGATCATGCCTCTTCGATTCAAGAGCTCAAAGACTCATTTGAGTCTGATTGCATACCAACCAAACCTGGTATCTCGCCAGTTTGGTATTATCCAAACCCTTCCTTCTCCGATTTTTCAAAGAGAGAAGTCAATGTTGTACTTCTGCAATGATTACACAGAAGAAGCTGCCATCAAGCATATCGGAAGATATGCTGGTCGAACAGTCCTCTCGTTGTTTGACTACCAGCTCAATTTTCTTTGTTCACCATCCTTCGAGGAGTGGTGGAAAAGCTATTATGCTGAGTACTTCTTCGACGAGAAGGACTTCATGGATGAGCTGCAGAAGTCTTTTGTCCTTGTGTTGGACAAAATAAAGAAATGTAAGTTCGTGTTCTCACATTACTTTTTGTCTTTCTTTCGACTACTAGCCTGTTAACTTTTTATTTGCTTTCAGTTGTTCGAAAGCCTGTAGCCAAGAAGGCTACAGAAGGCCAACAGGGAGGAGGCCCTTCAACAAAACCTCCACCGCCGGCGAAAACTACAGCGCCGGCGAAGACCACAAGCAACCAACAGGGGGAAGGCTCTTCGAAGAAGCCTTCTATATCGGTAACCAGACTTTCTTCATTTTTCTTCTGGCTTTCGATTTTTGATTTTCGATGCAATTATTAAATCGAACTTCCTATTGGTTTTCTAGGCGCCTTCGCCCAAGAAACGGCCAGCACTGGTGGTCGAATCTGGGAGCGATGAAGAAAGTGATTCCCCTCCTGCCCCTCTAAAGAGGCGAAAGTTGACGAAGGATGCTTCTGTTCCTGCTCCTGCTCCTGAAGGTCGAACTGTCAGAATAAAGGTTGCTGTGAGAAAGCCTAGGCCACCTCCAATGATCATCGAGGAGCCAACTGAGGAGGAACTAAACATTCTTCTTAACAAACCTGTCGAAAGTGACAATTCCAGCCCTGGGGCTGAAGCTAATCCACAGGTAATCCCTTAGACCTTTTTATAATTTTAGGTATAGATACCCATATTCGATTGTGTCTCTTTCGATCTCTGAAGATTTGTCTTCTTTCCCTTTTCAGGACACTACTGAAAGTTCTCCGCCAAGGACCTCAGAAACGCTGGAATCTGCTGAACTTAGCAGGCCTCAGGAAAAAGGCTTGGGCAATGACGAAGCCCATACTGAGAATGAGGCCAATGCTGAAACGGTAGAGAAACCAACAGAGGAACCCCTGGTGGAGGAACAACAGCCAGAAACGGTTCAGGTGGTGGATCTGTCAGAAGAGAATCATGAAGAAAGGGACCAAGGCAATGCTGGCGAAGAAAATCAAGATGCTGCTGACGAAGAGAACCAAGGTGGCACTGGCGAAGGACACCAGGGTGACGCTAGCGAAGAGCACCAAGATGACGCTGGCGAAGGGCCCCAGGGTGATGCTAGCGAAGAACCACAAGTCGACGCTGGTACTGCCCCAGTCCGAGTCGAAGAGCAACCAGTCGAGGCACCTAACACTCAAGAACCTCAAACCCAAGACAATGCTGTTGCAAGGGTTACCTCAACGAAGCACAGGTCGAAAGAGGACTTGGAACTCTTGAAACAAACTGACCCTGTTAGCTACCTCAACGCAATCATCGAGAGCAAGAGTTCGTCTGACGCTAGTCAGGAGGTTCCTACCCTGTCGGGGAAGTCCACTGAAACTTCTCCCCTTGATGATGCTTTGGCGAAGGTTAAGGCCCAGTTCTTCAAGAGGGACTTGATGAAGGCTTTAGAGGGGGACCCCACTGCTCCATCATGCTTGAAAGAGGTCTTGAATGCTGTCGACTTTGAAGCTGTAGCCTCAGAAGTCTCAGGCTTGATCATGGAGTTACACTCTATGATTGATCAAGTCTCAGCAGATTACAGGCGCCAAAGGGGGTTTAACAGTCAGCTTGAGGTGTTGTATGGCAAAAGCTCCTCTGCGTGGACTGCTGTCTCAGATTCGACTTCTCGAATTGCGGAGTTGTCGAAACAAAAAGCGTCTACGCAGGAAGAAGTCGATGCCATTGATCGAGAGAATGCTTCCTTCCGGGCACAAATCGCAGAAATAGAGGCGAAGATAAACGCCAACACTGTACGCAAGGAGGAACTTCTTTCGACCATCTCAGACACCGAGAGCCAAACTGAAATCAAACAAGGCCTGGAATTCGCTGAGAGGGCCCAAAGCCTCGACGCTCAGATTGCCAAACTAGTGCAGGAGAACTCCTGGTGCAAGAAGAGGTTGGATCTGCAGCAAGCCAAGTATCTTCGACTCAAGAACTCTCTTACCTTTTGATTGATTCTCTTTTGTAACCATATTCTGTAATCGTTATTCGACAACAATTGCCATCTTGGCTGAAATTTATAAAATTTCTATTTTGGCATTTTTATGGTTAATTTAGACTTGTTCTTTTATTATTTTATTTTTATCTCTTGAAGTATAGGTTTGTATTTTTTCAAATATTTACCATTTACTCTCAAGAGCCTTTTATCTCCGCTTAACTCTTCGACTTCATAGGCTCCACCAGAAAAAGTTTGGATAACTCTGAAGGGTCCTTCCCATTTGGGTGACCATTTCCCCATGCTTCGATCTCTCCGATCCATGGGAAGAATTACCTTCCAAACTAGTTCTTCAGGCAAAAATACCTTAGGTTTTACCTTTTTATTATAAGAGTCTTCTACTCTTTTCTTCTGAAGCCTGAGTAGGTCGAGAGCGTGTAATCTCTCTTCGTCTAAATCCACCAGTTCATCTAACATCATGTTCCAATAAACTTCAGAAGGAATATCATAATGCCTCTGAACCCTTGCAGATTGAAGACAAATTTCTGCTGGCAACACTGCATCATGGCCAAAAGTTAGCCTATACGGTGTTGTACCAGTGGCTTCTTTTGGGGACGTTCGACAAGCCCACAGAATCTGGTCTAGGGTCTTATGCCAATTCTTTGGTTTCTTCCCAACATGTTTCTTTATCAAGCCAATCACCACTTTGTTAGCTGCTTCGACTTGACCATTCGCCTGTGCATAATAAGGCGTTGATGTTAGGAGTTTGAAACCTGTTTCCTGAGCAAATTCCTGCATCTTTCGACCAGTGAAAACTGACCCTTGATCAGTTGTTATTGTCTCAGGAATTCCATATCTAAAGATAATGTTCTTTTGAATAAATTCAATGACATTTTCTTGGTCCACATTGACTAAAGGGACAGCTTCGATCCACTTAGTAAAATAATCAATGCCTACCAATATGTATTTCTGACTCTTTGATGATGCTGGTCGAATCTCTCCAATGAGGTCCAACGCCCATCCTCTAAAAGGCCAAGGCTTCACTATCGAGTGAAGTTCGCTTGCTGGTACATGTTGGATGCCTGTATGAACTTGACACTCTTGACAACCTTTGGCGAACTCAACACAATCTTTCAGCATAGTGGGCCAATATAGTCCTTGTCGAAACAACAACCATTTCATCTTATGGCCTGCTTGGTGAGCCCCACATGCCCCAGCATGCGTAGTCGAAAGGGCTATGTATGCTTCAGTCTCACTTAAACATTTCAGCAACACCCCTTCAGGCGTCTTCTTGAATAACTCATTACCCATGAGTACAAAACTCAACGCCCTGTATTTTGTTTTTCGTTCTGTCGAAGCTCCTGGATTTTGAAGATAGTCCACAATAGGTTTCCTCCAATCTTGCTCTGACAAATTATCAATGAACGAAATCTCGAAGTTACTGTGATCAGCATATCCTAGCCTCGTCGATTCCAAGTCTGATGGTGATAGACAAGTTGCCTTTATCTTTTCTCGAACTTCGATTGCTCTTTGTAGTTTCGTTTTTGAAATCTTATACCCAGATGCAATTTGTGCCAGGTCATTAGCTATTTGATTTTCGACTCTGGGTATGTGTCGAATGTTGATCGTTTCAAATTGTTTCAATAAACGATTTGCTATCACAAAGTACATAATGAGATTCTCTCTTATGCATTTATATTGCTTTGTGACTTGCTTAATGACTAACTCTGAGTCTCCCATTATTTCGACTCGAGTTGCCCCCAATTCCAACAATATCTCAAGGCCAGTAATTAGAGCTTCATACTCAGCCTCATTGTTCGAACAAGAACCTGATATTTTGTACTTGAATGTTGTTGGAATTTTATCTGGAGAAATAATCAAGACTCCTACCCCTGTTCCATCTTTATGGCTGGAACCATCGAAGTAGAATTTCCAAGGTTCTATCTCCACATAATTAATATCCTCGACTTGAATTGAGTGGTCGACTATGAAATCTGCAACCACTTGTCCTTTTACTGCCTTAAGAGGCATAAAGGTCAAGGAGTATTCAGTTAATGCTAATGCCCATTTGCCAATTCGACTATGCAAGATAGGTTTCGACAACATATATTTGAAAACATCAAAATGAGACGAAACATAAACATCAACTGGTTTTATATATTGCTTGAGTTTTGTACAAGAAAAATACAGACATAGACACAATTTTTCAACTTCGCTATATCTAGTTTCTGCATCATTCAAAACTCGACTGAGATAGTAAATGGGTCTTTCGACTCCATTCTCATCCTCTTGGGCTAACATACTTCCCAGAGTTTTGTTAGATGCAGCTATGTACAATCTCATACTCCTATTGCTACAAGGAGGCACCAAAATAGGTGGCTTAGTGAGGTACCCTTTGATTTTGTCGAAGGCTTCTTGTTGCTCCTGCCCCCATTCGAACCCCTCTTTATTCAGTCGAAGTAAGGGTGAAAAGGCCTGAGCTTTCCCACTTAGATTAGATATAAACCTCCTTAAGAAATTTATCTTGCCTAAGAGAGATTGCAATTCCTTCTTATTCGATGGCGCTTTCGCTTCCAGAATTGCCTTCGTCTTGTTCTGGTTGATTTCGATTCCTTTCTTGTGGACAACGAAGCCCAAGAAATCTCCAGCTTTCAAACAGAACGCACACTTCAAAGGGTTCATCTTCAGACCATGTTCTCTCATTCTTTCGAATGATTGTCGAAGGTGGTCAATATGGTTCTTCCTGGAAACAGATTTTATAACAATATCATCAATATATACTTGCATAAAAGTGTTAATAAAATCATGGAAGATAGTATTCATTGCTCGCTGGTATGTTGCCCCAGCGTTCTTTAGGCCAAAAGGCATCACTACCCATTCGTAAGTGCCTAAGGCCCCAGGGCATCGAAAAGCTGTTTTCGACACATCCTCTTCAGCAATGAATATTTGATTATATCCTGAATAACCATCGAGCATACTCAGGTATTCATAACCAGCGGCAGAATCGACTAGCATTTCCGCCACAGGCATAGGATATTCATCTTTGGGGGTGGCAGCATTCAAATCTCTGAAATCTATGCACACCCTTAATGTGCCATTTTTCTTAATTACTGGCACAATATTTGCAATCCATTCGACATACCTTGTAACACGGATGAATTTGCATTTCAGAAGTCTTTCGACCTCCGTTTTGATCTTCGACAGTATTTCTGGAGCGAAGCGCCTTAGATTTTTCTTGATTGGCTTCTTCCCAGGTTTGATTGGCAACTGAAGTTCTACCAATCCTCTGTCGAGACCAGGCATTTCGTCATAATCCCATGCAAAACAGTCTTTAAACTCTTTCAGCAATTGGATTACTTCCAACCTAAGTTCTGGATCGATTTTGGCGCTGATGTAAGTTGGCCTTTTCTCTGATCCTTCGCCTAAGTTGATTTCTTCTAAAGGGTCTTGCGCTAACATTTTAATGTTGTTCGCCAAGGGATCCTTTTCGAAGCCCAAAGGCTCATCGTCATAGATGGCGTCGAGCCTCTGTTCCTGCACTTCTTCTGGCATGATATCAGGAGGTTTTGGATCGAAATCCTTTCCTGGGCCTACAGCAGATAATTGTTGATCCTTGGCCTGTGTGGCCATGTACTTTACTTCGGCTTCGAGAGCCGTTATCATCTTGGTTTCGGCCACATAAGCCGAAATTCGCTTCAAAGATTGTGACTCAGTCATTATCACTAAATTCACTACCCCAACCAGTTGGTTGGATATCAGTTAACCCACTGAAGTCTATGTGGGACAAGTCTTCTCTGTCCCATTGGAAACCATGCTCAGGATGCAGGTATAGGGAACAAAAAGTGTTTGGCGCTGGCGCCATGTCGAAGTCAGGTGTTGGACATGGCCCTATGTGAGCCAAGTTCTTGTCGAAATCTGCCAAACCCAGGTGATTCACTTCGCCAAGGTAGTAGCTTTGATCTGCCTCTATGTTTTCGACCATCCCATCTGGACGCCATAGCAGCAGCCTTTGGTGCATCGATGAAGGCACAACGCCAACACCATGAATCCATTCACGGCCCAACAAAAGGTTGTAGTTACGTTTGGCCGATATGACCATGAACATCGTTGGTCGAAGGATAGACCCTACTTTGATATCTAGCTGGATCACTCCCATGGTGGTCCCAATGCCGCCCTCATAGTTCGACAGGACCATGTTGTGAGGTTTAATGTCCTCATCTCTTTTGCCAATCTTCCTTAGCATAGAGTGAGGGATAATATTGATGGTTGCCCCACAATCGACCAATATTTTATTCACAGTAGTTTCTTCGAGTTTAGCCCTTACGAATAAAGGCTTGAGGTGATTTTTCATCGCCTCAGTAGGTGGCTCGAAGAAGCCATTTTGTTCCTCAGTAGTGCCATTGTCCATGACAAAATAGCACACTGGCCTATGTTTGGCCATTTCTTGTTCCACTTCCCAGTCACTTGCTTCGACTTCTACCCGTCGATTGAATTCTCTGGGCAGCACTGAAACTATATTCACCATTATATCCAAAGTATCATCAGACTCAGCATCGTCTTCGTCTTCGACTTCACTTTGGTTAGGCCAAACTAGCCTGTTGGTAACTGGCTCTCTCTCTAGAGGCTTCCTTTGTTTCCTTTGAGGGACATTCGAACTAGTTTCTGCCTTAGGTTCGTTGGCAGCCTCCCTTTCAGCTTTTCGTCTCCTTTGATATCTCCTCCATTGAGATCGAGACATGGGATTTTTACCCTTGTAGTTGCTGGACACTTGTGCAACCTTAGGTGCAGCAACTTGAGGCTCTTTCTTTTGAGTCAAAGAGGAACCTCTTGGCACATCGAAAGAATGCCATTTCTCCTCACTTGGCCTTTTCCGGCCAGAGGTTTTGTACCAAGTGTCTACTGGCACATTTGTTGGAGGCCTAAAAGTTAATGGCCTCTTTTCTTGGTTAGAACCCCTTCTGGGATCATGTCGAAGGTCAGCATTCTCCCTTCTCTTATTCGCTGCTCTTACGCCCTGAATGTGCTCAGCAGCTTTTTTATCAAAGATCGAACTGCATCTTGGACACAGCATCACCTCTGATTTCTTTTTCTGGCATCTTTGTAGAAAATCTGCCAAGTTTTCATTTTCCCGAGGGAAAGCAGTCTTATTAGCCTGTTCTTGCCTCATGGCCTCTTCTGATGCTTTTGGGCCAGAGAGTTCAACCATGTTGATATTCATTGTATCTTTGTTAGCAAGAGTTAACTGCTTCATTTGTATCTCCAGATTCTCCGTCTGGCCTTGAACGGTGGCCAAGTGGGAACTGGGCTTTGATCCAGTTTTTTGTGCTTCAGCAGTCTCCGACTTCGGGTTCTCGACCGCTTTCTGGACAACTTCAATTGTCTTCCTGGATAAATTTCCAGAAAAACTGCCAAAGATTGGCATGTTGATGTGGTCCTTTGAGACTTCGACCATGGTAGTTCCTGGCTTCTTCGACTGGATCCTGGTTGCCTCTATCATGTTCACCTCAGAGGGTTCAGCATAGTGGGCTTCAGCCTTCAGTGGATTGGAGTCGATAGCCATGGGGGATTTGTCTGCAAACTTTAATCTCCCTTCCTCAATAGCGTCTTGCACAAGATTCCTGAAAAGAAAACATTGAGAAGTTTTATGGCCCAAAAAATTATGATATTTGCAAAAACCTCTCTTCTTTCTTTGATCAAGAGGAGGCACTTTCACCCCTGGGGGTACTATCATTTGGCCATCTTTAACTAGCAAGTCGAATATTTCATCACACTTTGTGATGTCAAAACTATAAGTCTTTTTTGGGAACCTATCGTTGGTCCTTTCTGGACCAATGGGATTTTTCCCATTTGAGGGGACTAACAGTTTACAAGAGTATGGTGGCCCTTGTTTTAGTTCTGCTAAATCGACTTCTCCTTCTTCGACAGTTAAAGTATCGTCGAAGGATTCTAGATCTTCGTCATCCATCTCAACGTACGCTATTCTCTCTCTTGTGAGTTTTCGTTGCCTTAGCTTTTTCAGCTTTGAGGCGTTCTACCTGTCGAACTCTATCGGCCAGTTGGGCCATGTCTCTTAGGTATTGGGTGTCTAGCTTCTTCCTAATGGAATAATCTAAACCGCCTGCGGCTATTTCGACCAACTCATGTTCTGGCACTTGTGTAAAACATCCCGCCTTGAGCAACCTAAACCTATTTAGATATTCGTCTATAGGTTCGGTGAAACGTCTCTTCACACTGGCCAGTTCTTTCAGGCTTATCTTGGTCTGCCCCATGTAGAATTGTTCATGGAACAATCTTTCCAACTGGGTCCAATGATGGATCGAATTGGGGGGAAGAGTTGTAAACCAAGTAAAAGCGTTCTTGGTTAAAGAACTTGGGAAGTATTTGATCCTTAGGTTTTCGTTATTCGAAATGTCTCCTGCTTCGATCAAATATCTCGCCACATGCTCGACAGTAGATTCTGTCGTGTCCCCAGAGAACTTAGTAAATTTGGGGACTTTGCATCTAGGAGGTAAGTCCGTTTGTAACACGTATTCTGACAATGGAGATGTAAAGTTGGGCCTTCGAAAGCCCATGTTCATCCCATTCTGAGTCATGATCCGTTCGATCATGGTTGCCAGATTGTTTTCCAAACCCATGTTTTGGTATTGGATATGCTGAACCACTTCGTCAGCATTTTGGTTTCTGTTAACTAACCTTACCTCTGGGGCTATTACCCTAGGTTCTTCGACAGGTTGTTCCAATCGTTCCCTAAGGTTTTCTTCGACAGGCTGTTGAGCCTGGTTAATGGTGGTTTCTTCCTCTAAAAATATCCCCTGATTTCCCCTTATTTGCGCCCTTTGGGGCTGTCGAACAGGTTGGGGTACTCCAAAGAAGTCAGCCAAACGCGTCATTTGCGCTGTCACTTGCTGATTCGATTGAGTAGTGTTTTGTATTAGAGGGTTTAGCACTGTACTCAAAGTTTGTGCCAACATTTGCACCATATCATGGTTGCTTTCGTCCATCTGTTGCCTCAAGACTGCTGTCGAGGCGTTTGTAAGGCCATGGGCTACTTGGGACGTTCCTCCTAAGAGTTGGGTCCTATTTCTATTCGCCATGCCTACTCCAGAGCCTTGGAGTGGCGAAGAGGCACTCACGAAAGGGTCTGAAAAAGTGGACGCAGCATTCGTCAGGCTTGCCACTTCAGAAGTTGGCATACCATAGAATGGAATAAATCCTGGGGGAACCAAAGGCCTTGTGCCTAAATTTCCCCTTGGTGGGGGAGTTCCCAAAGGTATCCTGGGGCCTGTTAACGAAGGTATTGGCCCCGTGGTTGTGACCGACACTGCTGGTGTCGAACCAACGTTTGTCGCTTCACTTACGGTCATACTAACCGTTGCTCCCACACTCGTTTGTGGGATTTCATTATTGTTTGGCGGATTCGCCATCTCTTCCCTCCTTCTGGCAGTATTGTTATCGTTAGTGTATATTCTACCACTCCTCAATAACATACAACTCGAAAAGATGAGATTATTTTCAACAATCAACACACAGTCCCACTTGGTGTGCCAATTTGTTTACCTTGGGTTTTGGTAAACAACTGCTGATCCTCCAAATGGTTACTTATTTGGTTACTCGCAGGATCGATCAGATTGATCCTAGGACATAGGTTGATTTTGAAGTTTGATTGAATTGGATAAGGCTTTAAATAAATTGGCTTTAAATGAATTGCATAAAGGAAAGACTTGGTAAAATAAACAAGGCTTTAAAGTAAAAGGTTCGACAAGAATGTAAAGGAGAAAGCAAGTAAATTTCTGGAAAAGTAAATGACTTTAATTGATAAAATTGGTGTTTCACACATACATTTCTCAACAATTCTTTCTCACACGCTGGGTACTCGAATCTATATGAGTGACTTTGTATAGAATTGTGAACACACGCGAGAAACTACATGTCTACTACTATTTATACTAAAACATCCCAAGTAACCGTCGGGCAGTTACACTGCTTCGAGATCAATCCACTTGGCACGTTCTCCATGCTCGACGCTCCAGATCCTTGCACGTTTGCACGTGGTAACTGCTGGAAACCGTTTTCCCTCCAAAAGCTTGAATTTCAAACTGCTCCACTCTGAATCATCGAACACTTTCGTCAAGAGACATCTTCGACGAGAAACTCCTTCGACGTCGAAGACAACCAGCCTTCTTCCTTGGAAGATATCTTCTAAGTACTTTGCCATCTTTCGACGGGCACTTCGACAGACTTAGCCAGTCGAAAGCATCTTTCAGCTTTTGATGGTTGACATTGATAAAACAAGAGTGTCGAATTTAGGAGCCAACAGCGCGTGCATGGGCATGCATGGTGTGCCCGATGCCAGCTTTGAGATACCAACTTTGAAGCATCACAACTCACTCAATTATTGGCCAAATTGAATGATTCAAAGTTCAATGGGAAGTTCTCATAGGAGACTACAAAATGCTCTTTTTAATTTTTCAAATTGAAGCTTGAATCATAAGAAATTTATTCCACAAAATGGCATGCCAAGTGTTTGATGAAATTACGCGCGTGGCTTGCCCAAGAGAAGTCATCTTGGCACTTAGCATTTTTTCAAATTTTAAGTTACTTCTTGAACAAGTTACACTCAAATTCACCCTTTCTTATGATTCAAAGATGAATTTGGGTATGGAATATGAAAAGAGGATGCTTGAATTGATGGTTAACCAAAAGTCTACTTGGTCAACTCTTGATTTTATTGACTTTGGTCAAAATGACCAATTTGCCCCTTTTGATCAATTGAACCATTTCCAATCCAAATTGAACCTCAATCTTTCAATCCTAAATGCTTAATAACATGTGGTGAACCATGGAAACAAGTTTGGGTGAAAAAGTCAGAGAAATCCTGATTAAATCCAAAACCCTAGTTTCGTGCCATGTGCTAGGAGATAGCTGACCAAGCTTCAAAACCCTAATTCCACTGAGTATCATGAGATACTCCATGATCAAATTTGATTCCCATGATGATAAGATAGTGATGCTTCATGAATTGGATCATCTAGACCCCAATTACCTCAACTTGGACCAAACCCTAATTTTGGTTAACATCTTAGGAGACTGATGAACCATCTTCAAAACTTCAAATCCTCTAGACATCTTGGCCAATTTCTTGTACAAAGACCTTTAAAATGCCAATGAGATGTTGTACCTTCCAAATCAAGACTTGTACATTGATCAATAGCCTTGATCAAGCAAAACCCTAATTTTACTTATGAATCAAAGGAGTGATTCCTTCTTATAATCAAACACAAACTTCAATCCTCTGATGATATGAGATGGATAAGATATCTTGAGATATGCAATAACTTTTGAGCTTGAAAGATTCAAAGGTTTAGATGATAAGATTCCACTTGAGCAACTTGCCAATGCAATCAACCTTAAAAGCTTGAGGAAGACTTGATAACCAAAGAACTTTGATCCCATCACAATGTATGAATGTAATGCAATATGATATTCATGATGAAACATAAGCCTAAATCAAGAGGGTAAATTTTGGGGTGCAACAACTGTCCCTATTCAAATATCTTCAACATGATAAGTGAGAAAAGTGACAACTTTCGAGCGTTCAAGGTTGAAGATGATTGGATACGAAAGAACCCGAAAACTTACACTCTTGAAGAAGAGAGAAAAAAGAAGAAGAAAACCCCCAAGACATGTGTTAGAATGAAACTTGTAATGCAGGTTGAAGCAGAATGAAAACAAAAGAAGAGTAGACACGACTAAACTTCCGGAGAAGATATGCCAGGGAAAAACTGGGCTTCAAAAGGGGTGAGACAAAACTCAAACTATAGAGTATAGGCGAAACTAAACTCTGGACAAGAAAGCGTACACGGGTGAGGAGGCGAAACTCTGAGCTCGACCTAAAGCAAAAGTGGCTAGAGTGCGTGATTCTAGGAGCACTTGCTAATCTCAACTAAGATAGACAGTATGAAGGAACTGAAAGAATCTCAGAAATGAGGAACAAAAGCGAGACGGAACTCAACTCAATAACCTGTTAGACGAAACTAAACCAGGTGAGTACCAGGACGAAACTGGATTTCACGCACGGGTAACGAGGCGAAACTCGACCCAAAGAAAAGTGATGAGAGTGCATGTTTCTCAGAGCACCTGCTGGTCTTAGATCGATGGATAAACAGTGATGAAAACTGATAAAAGAATACAAGGAATAAAGAGAATTCAAACTAGGGACGCAGTACGAACACCGCACTTGGTAAACGAACATCGTCAAAGGGTCCAAGGTACGAAAGCAAAAACGAGATGGAACTCGACTCAATAACTAGTTAGGCGAAACTAAACTAGATGAGTACCAGGACGAAACTGGATTTCATGCACAGGGTGAGGATACAAAACTAGAGCTCAACCCAAAGCAAGGAGATTAGGGCGTACACCTAAAAACCTGCTGGAAGCGAATATCAGGATGAAACTGGTATTCAAAAGGTGCATCAATAGACATTGGAATGAACCGGAAAGGGTAATGAAGACTAAACCCGAGAAGACCGCGCCAGGGTGAAACTGAACTACAGTCAAGAGTAACACTCAAACAAACAAATGATTGACATCAAAAGGATATTGGTATGGGTATGAAACCTAGATAATGAGGACGAAGACCTCGCTGGGGATTTAATCTGAAGTATTAGAAAATTCACAGGGGACAACAGAAACAATAATGGCTTATGTTCCGATGCATGTTTGAATTCTTTTTCATATAGCGCAATGCTCCATATAATGGAAATGCTACGCGTTTTGGTAGATGCAGTGTAATGATGCATGTTTAAAAGTTTCACCGGGGAATGTCCAATTGAGAAGCCAAGACCAAGAAGTCATAATTTGACAAGACTTGCAAAAATAAATTGCAAAATCCAAAGGAGAGAAGAAAACACGGGGAACCGCTAGAGAGGGAACCTTGAATAGATGAAGCTTTGCGGGGAATAACAACTGAGCAACCAGTAGAAACGGGCCACAAACATTGAGGAGCTGCAAAAATAAATTACAAACTCCTAGAGAAGATCAGGTCAACACTGTAGCTTCTAGAGAAGATTAGACATTGAGGGAGAAGATCAGGGCAAGACTGTAATCTCTGGAAAAGACAGCGCGCGGTCGTGTTGAGGATGATACCAAGACAACAAACTCGACGTGAGGGACGAAAACATTTGTTGGGGGGACAAGGCTCTGTTGAGGAAACAGGACTTCACTGGGGATACAGAACTCTGTTGAAGACTTTTGTTGGAGGGAGATTTTTGGAATACAACCATGGACGGATCATGTAGATAGTCACACAGTATTGACCTTACTGGGTGTGATCGGTGGATCTGGAACTGACTGTTTAACGCTGGTTCGCGAAATGTCGCGGAAGCAAGAGTCGCCACCGTCTTTTATTTTCTCCAAATGGAAAGGACAAAAGCACAGAAAAATTCCTTAAAGAGATTGCTCTCGGTTCGGGAGGTATATTATAGAAAGGGAAGGTGCTAGCACCCTTTCTATCCATGGTTATCCATGGGCTCTTAGATACTTGCTCACTTGTGTTTTCAAAAATGGTTTGTTTGCTTTTCAACTGTGGGTTTTAAAAAGTTTCTTTGAAAATTCCAGTTCGACTCTTGTATCGGTCCTCAAGAGTGTTTGAAAAATTGCTTTCGAAAGCTTTTGAAAAGGTGTCGGTGTGAAAAGTATTTTTGAATTGTTTTGAGATTTAGAGCAAGTATCTACGAGAACCTACCTACCCTAAGGAATTCGTCTGTGTAAATGTCCTTTAAAGTAGTGCCATCCCACCATTGAGAGGTAGGTAGCACCACCGTTGGAGGTGTTCGGGTCAATTCGAGGTTCGGGACATGGTGATCACCAGAGCAATGGGAAGACACCTTAGAAGCTACCCTCATGCCAGGTTCCCGGATCATGAGGACTTACTAAGACATCCTCTACTCGACGATCACCTTTCGAGGCAAGGCAACAGTGAGGCGTACCCTAGGGGTGGTGTGTGATTTGTGTGTCAGATTCATTTATTTTGTCTTTTGTCATGTCATTGGTGATCTAACGTTTGTTTTTTATTTTTGTCCATTCATTCTTTCATGCCTTGATTAACAATTTAAAATTGCGGAAAGTAAAAGATCTAAGCTATTACAAAAGGCGCGGGTCCACATCGCCAAAATTTCTCGAACCCGATTTGACAGAAAAAAATAAATAAAGAAATAAAGAGTGCGAGAAAGTTAATTACAAGGCTTCGGGAGAGATACAGAAATGTTAAACGAAATAAGATAAATGCGCGAATTAAATGAGAATTAAACGAGGGCGTTGGACCCTTTTTGCAAAATTAAATTAAACGATGAATTAATTAAAATTAAAAGGAAAAGAAATTGTCTTTTTGGTATTTTTTGGTATTTTGTAATTTTAATGGAAAAGAATTAAGTAAAATAAATGCTAACCCTAATTCTACAATTTTAATTTATTAAAAAGAAGATTAAAGTTTTACCCTAAAATTAACCCTAATTATTTTATATACAATTTAATTACAAAAATAAATATTTAATGTTTTAATTGTTTATGGAAGAAAAGAAAAAGATGAAAATTAATTAAGCCCTAATTCTATGTTTTTTAGATTTTTATTAAAAATATTATGATTAACCCTAATTTAATAACTAAATGAATTAATACAATTTATTTATGAAAATACTAAAAATAAAAATAGTTATTATTTTTTTTCTCTTTTCTGATTTTTATGTGTTTTGTGTTTTTATAAAGATATTAAATTAACTAAAAAAAACAACAATTAAAAAAAGGTAAAATAAAATAAAGAAAAATAAAGAAGGTTTGCAAACCTGGGGGGTTCAGACCCCAAATATGAGGTATAGCCTTGGTAATTCAGGCCCAATGACCTTCAGGCCTGGTTGACTTGGGCGCCATCGTGGTTCTTTGTTGACCGAGTGCACCATGCTCTTCAGATTGTGGCCGTTGATGGAATGTCTCAGGACGCGTGGATAGCTGGATTTTGCAGGTGCATGATGGACACCCTGTATTGAAATTGCACACGAATATATTCAAGGGAAAAATATAAGGAAAGGAGTGAAGACCTGGGGCTCGAACCCAGGTCATGTACGTTGCCAGCACATACGCATACCACTAAGCCATTCCACGCGTTTTGTATGTAACATAACAAACAAATAATATCAAATAAAAGAAAGGCGTTATTGGGTTTGAGCGCGCAAATTTGAACCAGCCATTCATCGCCTGCCACGAGGTCATCTTCTCCATTGATTTTGTTTTCCTGAAAATATCAAAGAAACAGGCAACGGTTTTTACACCGTTCTTTTAGGCAACATATCAGAAAATAGCGAATAGCCCCAGGGGCTCCATAAATTAGGCGCAATGGTTTATTTCTCTTCGTCCAGACATGCTTAATTCAATGGTGTAAGTCTTGAAGGCCAATTTTTCCTTAATTTAAAACCCCTAATTCCAAGTCCTGTAAACCCTAGAATTTGATAATGGCAGATCTTCATATATGGCACGAAAACAAAATTAAATCATTGGGTTAGCTTTAGAATCAAACAATAATCATGAATCAAGCTTTAAAATTCACAAAAAATGCAGGAATTGAGATGCACGAATGAGAAATTTTCTTTGTACAGGTGAGATCGTTCTCACGTTTCTAGGCACGAGAGCTTATGGATTTTGATGCAGAATCTTTCTATGAAGCCTCAGCAAGCTAATGAAATCAAAATCGTGCCCTGAATCACCCTGCAAAAGTGTTTTCAGAATTGAGTTTTTGGCAAAAATTTTCAAGTTCAATGGATCCTTTTTTGCGCAGCTTAGTGGTTCTTTTTATTAGGTTTGTGTTCAGGCTTAAGTATAGAGTGAATTAGGTCAAGAATTTTGATCAAAATCCATGCATTGATGGTTTATGAGATTTGATTTTTCAAGCATTAGTTTTTCAATCTTTTTCATGCAAATTGATACCAAATCATATCCAATCCTTCCCTAATTGGTCATGCACGAATTTGAGTGTCCAATGAGAATAATTTCTGCACAAAAAGATTTTATTTCATTAGTTTTGTATTTTTTATGTATTTTATTTAATTAAATGAATTATTAATGATAAAAAATTCAAATAAATAAATAAAAATAGAGAAAAACTTCCCTTTGGGCCTAATGGTCGTGCACATGCTTGGGATGATGAATTGTGGAAGCAAAATGGGCCCATTAGCAATTTTAGGTCATTTGAACCAATGTTGACTTTTCAAAATATCCAAAAATTTCCCAAATTCCACAAGGCATAACTTGCTCAATTTTTAAGCTTTGCTCATGTTCTTGGACATTTTGGAAAGGTCTTTGAGTCCTCTAACCAATGCTTTTGGTCCCATGTCATTTTGATTTACCAATCTCAAGTTATGGCCTTTGACTTAAAGTCCCTTTTTGTTGACTTTTGAAAATGACCTATAATGTGGAAATTGATAACTTTTTGTGAGAGCATTTTTTGGACTTGAAGTATGAAGATGAGTTGTAGGAAATGTCTTTATCTTCAAAATGAGCTTTGGATGGAATTTTTCTGATAATCCATGTGAAAGTTATGCCCTGGTCAATTTACAGTTGACTTTTTCAGCTGTCCAAATAAGGAAACTTTTGCATCTTGATGATTTTTGAGCCAAGCTTTGAGAATCATGATCAAGCATTGATCAAATGATGTTTGTGGCTTCAAAATGAGATGTTGACAAAAAATTTGAACTTTTGACTGTCAAATGACCATTTTGCCCTTGCAGTTGACTGTAGTGCAATTAGGGTTTTTGACTGTGCAATTTTGTGCTGAAAGTGTTGAAACTTTGTATGAGGATGCTTGACCATATTTGTAGGCATGTGGGACTTGATTGGGCCCTTTGAAACTTCATTTTCTTGATCAGAACCAAAACCCTAATTTTGACTGTTAGGAGGCCCTTGAACTGTGCAACCCTTGGGGAATTTTGAAGCTTGACTTGGCAATTTCTTGAAGAATATGGGAGGGCAAATTTTGGGGTACAACAGTTGCCCCTGTTCAATCTTCTTAGACCTGAGGATGCAGATTGGCTGACGTGCCTTTCGTAATCCGAGGGTAGAAGATGATTGAAAACTAGAGTGCCCAGAAATTTGCGCTCACATAGTAGCAGTGTGATGGAAATGGGCTTATAGATGCCATTTAGAGATTGATGAATAGGATGATGGGCTTACAGATGCCATCTGGATGTTGATCGCGTAAGAGATTCCTTAGCGAGAACCTGCATACCTGCAAAAGAAAAAAATGAGTACCTGACATGTTGCAGGAGCTGTTTTTTTCAGATGCTTTGTGTGGATGTGTCCTGACTGGTTACAGGAGTTGAGTCTGGAGCTTCAAAAGATGATGACTGAACCAGGGGTGGTTACTGCCTCAGCAGGAGCGGTGAGAGAACCTATAAGCAATTATAATCTCAAAAGCAAACATTGAGAAAAACCTGGAATGGAATTATCGTCTCCGCACCGCTGGGGAGAGAACCATAGGAAATTATAATCTCAAAAGCGGACGTTTGAGAAAAACCTGGGTTGGAAATATCATCTCCACAACATTGGGGAGAGAACCATAGGAAATTATAATCTCAAAAGCGGGCGTTTGAGAAAAACCTGAGATGGAATTATCATCTCCACAACATTGGGGAGAGAACCATAGGAAATTATAATCTCAAAAGCGGACGTTTGAGAAAAACCTGGGATGGAATTATCATCTCCACAACATTGGGGAGAGAACCATAGGAAATTATAATCTCAAAAGCGGACGTTTGAGAAAAACCTGGGTTGGAATTATCATCTCCACAACATTGGGGAGAGAACCATAGGAAATTATAATCTCAAAAGCGGGCGTTTGAGAAAAACCTGGGATGGAATTATCATCTCCACAACATTGGGGAGAGAACCATAGGAAATTATAATCTCAAAAGCGGACGTTTGAGAAAAACCTGGGATGGAATTATCATCTCCGCACCGCTGGGGAGAGAACCATAGGAAATTATAATCTCAAAAGCAGACGTTTGAGAAAAACCTGGGATGGAATTATCATCTCCGCACCGCTGGGGAGAGAACCATAGGAAATTATAATCTCAAAAGCGGACGTTTGAGAAAAACCTGGGATGGAATTATCATCTCCACAACATTGGGGAGAGAACCATAGGAAATTATAATCTCAACAGCGGACGTTTGAGAAAAACCTGAAATGGAATTATCATCTCCACAACATTGGGGAGAGAACCAAAGGAAATTATAATCTCAAAAGCGGACGTTTGAGAAAAACCTAAAATGGAATTATCACCTCCACAACATTGGGGAGAGAACCATAGGAAATTATAATCTCAAAAGCGGACGTTTGAGAAAAACCTAAAATGGAATTATCATCTCCACAACATTGGGGAGAGAACCATAGGAAATTATAATCTCAAAAGCGGACGTTTGAGAAAAACCTAAAATGGAATTATCATCTCCACAACATTGGGGAGAGAACCATAGGAAATTATAATCTCAAAAGCGGACGTTTGAGAAAAACCTGGGATGGAATTATCATCTCCACAACATTGGGGAGAGAACCATAGGAAATTATAATCTCAACAGCGGACGTTTGAGAAAAACCTGAAATGGAATTATCATCTCCACAACATTGGGGAGAGAACCAAAGGAAATTATAATCTCAAAAGCGGACGTTTGAGAAAAACCTAAAATGGAATTATCACCTCCACAACATTGGGGAGAGAACCATAGGAAATTATAATCTCAAAAGCGGACGTTTGAGAAAAACCTAAAATGGAATTATCATCTCCACAACATTGGGGAGAGAACCATAGGAAATTATAATCTCAAAAGCGGACGTTTGAGAAAAACCTAAAATGGAATTATCATCTCCACAACATTGGGGAGAGAACCATAGGAAATTATAATCTCAAAAGCGGACGTTTGAGAAAAACCTGGGATGGAATTATCATCTCCACAACATTGGGGAGAGAACCATAGAAAATTATAATCTCAACAGCGGACGTTTGAGAAAAACCTGAAATGGAATTATCATCTCCACAACATTGGGGAGAGAACCAAAGGAAATTATAATCTGAAAAGCGGACGTTTGAGAAAAACCTAAAATGGAATTATCACCTCCACAACATTGGGGAGAGAACCATAGGAAATTATAATCTCAAAAGCGGACGTTTGAGAAAAACCTAAAATGGAATTATCATCTCCACAACATTGGGGAGAGAACCATAGGAAATTATAATCTCAAAAGCGGACGTTTGAGAAAAACCTAAAATGGAATTATCATCTCCACAACATTGGGGAGAGAACCATAGGAAATTATAATCTCAAAAGCGGACGTTTGAGAAAAACCTAAAATGGAATTATCACCTCCACAACATTGGGGAGAGAACCATAGGAAATTATAATCTCAAAAGCGGACGTTTGAGAAAAACCTAAAATGGAATTATCATCTCCACAACATTGGGGAGAGAACCATAGGAAATTATAATCTCAAAAGCGGACGTTTGAGAAAAACCTAAAATGGAATTATCATCTCCACAACATTGGGGAGAGAACCATAGGAAATTATAATCTCAAAAGCGGACGTTTGAGAAAAACCTTTGATAACTTCTACTGAGTCTTCATCAGAAAAATCTGTTTGGGGTTGATTAACTGGACTAGAGAAGGCCTTGGACTGGATAAGAAACGGAGAAATCTTTGGAGTCGATTTAACTGAACCGGTCTAGGTCTTGAAATATGATTGAGAATTTAACTGAATCTTTCCTGAAAGGTAGAGGTCAGTCATATGCAATGCATGATATGGATCAAGCAATGATGTTCTCAAGATAGATGAGATTTGTAAGATATGATGCGTCTATGCATGCTATAATGATGTATGGAAGTGCGATGTTTATGTATTTTTCGTCTAGGAAAGTAAATCCTTGACGGGTGCCGGGAAGTCACTCCTGGGCTGATGTTGGAGAATGAGCTTTTACTTCCGCTGGGGATGATGATTGCAAGAATACCGGTAGGAGAACATAACTCTGTTGGGGGATAAACTTGGCGAATGGAATAACTCTGCGGGGAGGAAAAGTACCCTGACGATCTTGCTGGGGAGCAATACTCTGTGGGGAGAGAGATACTTTGTTGAGTGTTGATTAATAACTTGCTGGGGACATCTTTGCTGTGTTGGAAGTGCTGATAGACTTCGCTGGGGATAAGAAGACTTCGTCGAGGACGCTCTTTCCGTGGCTTTTGGCTGAGGATAACCCAGTTATATCCTGTTAAGGAAATAACTCTTTAAATAAGGCCGAGAGACGCGTTCGTGCTCTGCGAGGGTAAGTTTCCAGAATCTACTGGGGATAAGCTTACTGCTTGGGGAGATGGATCCCAACTTTCCTGGGGAAATTGGATTGGGCTCTCTTGGGGAAGTTTTGAACTGCGGGGGAAGTTATTCCTTTGAATGTTTGATATGCCACCGGGGAACAATCTTTAGACCAAGACTGCCGGGGATGCTTGTTAAGAATATATATGCTGCTGGGGAAATGTTGAGATCTGCTTGGAGGATACCCAACTTCCTTAAGATTTGATAGCTGCTTTGCTCGAGGAGAGTATACTGTCTTGCTGACTTACTCTCTGGGGAATTGGAATGTACTGGTTATGTTCTTCAGTCGAACCTACCTTGATGCCTTTGGAGGATGGAACAATTAGCTTGCTTGGACAGCTCATCATTGCCCCTGTTTCTGATATTGGAGAGGAAGACCTGTGAGGTGCTGATAGTTGTTCATGGAGAAACTTTTCTTCTGATAGGCAAGTGACAAGATGCCGGGACATAGTCGTACGCTTTGATCCCTAATTTTTGCCTGGACCGCCCTTTCGGGTTTTCAGTCCACCGGGATACCCATTTTTGCCCAAGCCGCCTTTCCAGGTTTTCGACTTGCCGGGTGTATAGATTTTTTCATTTCATCCCTTCATTTTGCCCGAACCCTTTTGGTTCGCCGGGAAGCCCTAATTTTTGCCTAGGTATGTCAACCTAGCGGGTCTTTGATTATGCGTAGTATTTTTTCGACTATGTCCACGTTTAGGGAATGTGGGGAGTTGCCCCTGTTGGAAGTATTTCGCCACGCCACCAGAAGGTATTTGATCAGGCAAGATTCGTTGTTGGAATGCCCCAAGTGACTCAGGCGGAGATTTGCCCCAGGCTATTTGGCCTTTGAGAGATTCTCCGAATCTTGATTGGACTGCCCCAGATGATGGGCAATAGTCATGTCATGCCCCTTGATTTGAGGTGCTCTTGTTCATTAGGCATTCGTCGTGCGAATTTCTATGTTGTTCAAACAAAAAGTCATATGCAAACAAAGTTATGTTAAAATGCAAAGCTTATGTCTGTCTTGAAGATTTTGAAAATGCATTCTTTTTCATAAAACAAGTGAATGTTTGTAAAACGTGATGTCAACTCCGTATTTACCGTAAGCCTTAAGGAGTCGGGATACCTTTCGTAACAGTATGCTTTCGAATTAACCCATGCTTCAGCTAGGACTTTTAAGGGTTATAACGTGGCCTGGTTCACGGTTTAAGAAACAAAGGATAAAGGCTCAAATTATTTGCACCCACCCACTCTTCGTGATGTTCCCCAAACCTAAACTCAGTTGATCATACGTTAGACCTTGTTTGAGTCTTTGCTCTAATTTTCCGGTGATGATTCGGATGTTGACAATTTATTTTGGATAGGCAGTCATTCCTTTTTTGTTGAGGGTTTGTAAGACCTCTTTCTTGTCTGATTTTTGTTATCCCTTTCTTTTTTTGCCTGAACTGTTTCCTTTTTTGGAATTACAGTCAGCGGGATGCCCCAGTTTCGTAAGTCCCCTTTATAGGTTTTGACTTTTCGGGCTTTTTTATTTTGAGAGATATAATGACTGCCTTTCTTTATTGGTTACTCGGAACCATCACTGTCTTCCTTCGTTTTGTAAGGACCTCTTTTGGTGCCATTTGTTATGCACTTGGATCAACTGAGAGAACTACCCTGCCCCAGGTTATGATTAAGGGTTTTAAATTTCGAAAAGAAAAACTCCTACTTCTTTGGCTCAGAGGGGTTGACGAGGGATTATCTTCCTTATAACTCCAGTGTTTAGGAATTGAAACAATGCCTATACCTCATCAGCGGGGTCTGTTCAAAAGCATACTGTAAAGATCATGGTATCGTTTTCGTCATCCTCCCTCAAGAGGCTCAGAATTATTAATTGAGAGTTGATCATCAGAAAAAATATGAAAATAATTTGCGTATAGTGAATACGAATATATTGCTTCAAAACAGACATATGCGATGCATTAATGAAATAACAATGTTTAACATGAGTAAATGTTTGAACAAAAGAAAATTGCAACTTGAACATTCGAATGAACAAAAATTTCTCAATCCTAGGATTTGTCACTTCAAGTGGTGAGTCTTGCAGGGGTAGTAGAAGAACTCGGCCTGACCATCTTGGGTGAATTTCACTGCTCCTTCGTCAATCAGGTCCTGAATCTTGTTCTTCAGAGACCAACAGTCGTTTGTATTATGCCCCGGGCTGTCGGAATGATAAGCGCAACGGGCGTTGGGATTATACTTTGGTGACGCTGTATTCTGATTCTTAGGAGGGTCCCTTAATGTAGTCAGATTTAGTCTCAACAAGTGTTGTAGGGCTTGAGACAGCGACGTGTTGAGCTGGGTAAATTGCCTCCTGGGCTTGTTTGGCTCACTCTGATCAACCCTTTGCTCCGGGCGAGGTTGTGGTTGGACCTGTGAAGTAATAGCAGCTTGGAGAGGCCCAAACCTTTGACTTCTTGGAGGTTGATTAATGACTGGGTCCCTGACTTGGGTTGGTTGCTTCATGTCTTGATGAAGCTGACTGATCATGGCCCTCAGCTCTCCTTGCTCCTGAGCTAAACCTTGAATGAGGGCCCTTTGCCCCAGCATCTGGGTTTTCAATGTGTCCACCTCAGCTTGTAGACGTTTCAGCTGTTCGTCCTTGTCATCTTCAGGACTCTTTCTGATCAGATTCCCCATGAGGAGTGTCCTCAACTCTTCCTGCCCCTTGGATAGGCCTAGGAAAATTTCCTTGAACTGATTTTCTTGAGCGGGAAGGTCCTGGTTATCTTGTTGGGAAGCCATTGCTGAAATAAACAGCGCAGATGGTAAGTGACCTGTCAAAAGGGTACTTGTTATGCAATGATATGTATGACATATACATGTAATGTTTTCAAGGATCTCGCGGGGTAAACAAGAAAATTGTTAGAATTTGAACCCGGTAGCTTGATTGAAGGAACTGCATATTGTTGAGAGTCCTTCTTCAAAGGGTCAAAGGCTCACCATATCCAGTGGGTCATAGCCCCTGACTCAAGTCATCAACCTTATTTTGCTTTCCAAACAACCTTGGCTAGGGGAACCTTCTTCAGGAGTCAAAGCTCACCATATCAAGTGGGTCATAGCCTCTGACAACTTTGGCTAGAGGAAAATAAATCCTCTTTGCCCCTTGCTAGATGTTTGATTCATCATGACCTGCATCACAAGCCCTTGAGATCCTTGAAATGGGTTAGGATGTATGCAATGGTATGATGTCATGATGCATGGGGTAATATGAATAAACCCTGTTATGAGCCCTTATTAAGGACTATAAACAGAAACCTGCAAGAAACTCGGTAAACCTTGTTATGAGTCCTAATTAAGGACTGCAAACCAAAATCTGTAAGAAACTTAGTATACCCTGTTATGAGTCCCTATTAAGGACTATAAACAAAACCTGCGAGAAACTCAAGTGTCAGATAACAAGCATGCAAATAGTCAAGTTGGAAGGCACACAAGTCACATAAGACAAGTCCTTAGGGTTTAAGGCCAGCATGAGGTCTAGGTACTACCCTCTTTCAGTTTGTTGGTTCATACCTATCCTAATCAAAAGTAACCGGGTTCTTAAAGGATCCCAATATCATTGACTACCCTCAACCGGTCATAACTCCAGCATCGCAATCTTTTCTTGCGGCCAGAACCATCACGAGAGTTTAGCCTCAATGAGCGTAGCATACCGCTACTGTTCTAATGGCCAAGTTGGGTCGTTTAAGGTTCTAAGGTCTGTTGGTGCTTAATGACTCCTTGGAAGACCCATAATCTCCCCGTTTCAACACGAGGGATATCGGTACAGACCAAGGCGCCACACCAACGTAGCCACTGCTTCACCCGTGTCGGTCTACGCCGGACAGGTCCCTCACAGCTTATGCTACCTAAAAGGGTATTCCCCAGATCCGGGTTAGGATCTATGTAACTCCCATGCAACCCACAAATTTAAAGCAGACAAGTCAATACAATTGAAAACACAGTTATGAACTAACCCTAAGGTACACCTCACTTTAAGTTTAAGTCCCCAGCAGAGTCGCCAGTTCTGTGATCGGTGGATCTGGAACTGACTGTTTAACGCTGGTTCGCGAAATGTCGCGGAAGCAAGAGTCGCCACCGTCTTTTATTTTCTCCAAATGGAAAGGACAAAAGCACAGAAAAATTCCTTAAAGAGATTGCTCTCGGTTCGGGAGGTAGATTATAGAAAGGGAAGGTGCTAGCACCCTTTCTATCCATGGTTATCCATGGGCTCTTAGATACTTGCTCACTTGTGTTTTCAAAAATGGTTTGTTTGCTTTTCAACTGTGGGTTTTAAAAAGTTTCTTTGAAAATTCCAGTTCGACTCTTGTATCGGTCCTCAAGAGTGTTTGAAAAATTGCTTTCGAAAGCTTTTGAAAAGGTGTCGGTGTGAAAAGTATTTTTGAATTGTTTTGAGATTTAGAGCAAGTATCTACGAGAACCTACCTACCCTAAGGAATTCGTCTGTGTAAATGTCCTTTAAAGTAGTGCCATCCCACCATTGAGAGGTAGGTAGCACCACCGTTGGAGGTGTTCGGGTCAATTCGAGGTTCGGGACATGGTGATCACCAGAGCAATGGGAAGACACCTTAGAAGCTACCCTCATGCCAGGTTCCCGGATCATGAGGACTTACTAAGACATCCTCTACTCGACGATCACCTTTCGAGGCAGGGCAACAGTGAGGCGTACCCTAGGGGTGGTGTGTGATTTGTGTGTCAGATTCATTTATTTTGTCTTTTGTCATGTCATTGGTGATCTAACGTTTGTTTTTATTTTTGTCCATTCATTCTTTCATGCCTTGATTAACAATTTAAAATTGCGGAAAGTAAAAGATCTAAGCTATTACAAAAGGCGCGGGTCCACATCGCCAAAATTTCTCGAACCCGATTTGACAGAAAAAAAATAAATAAAGAAATAAAGAGTGCGAGAAAGTTAATTACAAGGCTTCGGGAGAGATACAGAAATGTTAAACGAAATAAGATAAATGCGCGAATTAAATGAGAATTAAACGAGGGCGTTGGACCCTTTTTGCAAAATTAAATTAAACGATGAATTAATTAAAATTAAAAGGAAAAGAAATTGTCTTTTTGGTATTTTTTGGTATTTTGTAATTTTAATGGAAAAGAATTAAGTAAAATAAATGCTAACCCTAATTCTACAATTTTAATTTATTAAAAAGAAGATTAAAGTTTTACCCTAAAATTAACCCTAATTATTTTATATACAATTTAATTACAAAAATAAATATTTAATGTTTTAATTGTTTATGGAAGAAAAGAAAAAGATGAAAATTAATTAAGCCCTAATTCTATGTTTTTTAGATTTTTATTAAAAATATTATGATTAACCCTAATTTAATAACTAAATGAATTAATACAATTTATTTATGAAAATACTAAAAATAAAAATAGTTATTATTTTTTTTCTCTTTTCTGATTTTTATGTGTTTTGTGTTTTTATAAAGATATTAAATTAACTAAAAAAAACAACAATTAAAAAAAGGTAAAATAAAATAAAGAAAAATAAAGAAGGTTTGCAAACCTGGGGGGTTCAGACCCCAAATAGGAGGTATAGCCTTGGTAATTCAGGCCCAATGACCTTCAGGCCTGGTTGACTTGGGCGCCAGCGTGGATCTTTGTTGACCGAGTGCACCATGCTCTTTAGATTGTGGTCGTTGATGGAATGTCTTAGGACGCGTGGATAGCTGGATTTTGTAGGTGCATGATGGACACCCTGTATTGAAATTGCACACGAATATATTCAAGGGAAAAATATAAGGAAAGGAGTGAAGACCTGGGGCTCGAACCCAGGTCATGTACGTTGCCAGCACATACGCATACCACTAAGCCATTCCACGCGTTTTGTATGTAACATAACAAACAAATAATATCAAATAAAATAAAGGCGTTAGTGGGTTTAAGCGCAAATTTGAACCAGCCATTCATCGCCTGCCACGAGGTCATCTTCTCCATTGATTTTGTTTTCCTGAAAATATCAAAGAAACAGGCAACGGTTTTTACACCGTTCTTTTAGGCAACATATCAGAAAATAGCGAATAGCCCCAGGGGCTCCATAAATTAGGCGCAATGGTTTATTTCTCTTCGTCCAGACATGCTTAATTCAATGGTGTAAGTCTTGAAGGCCAATTTTTCCTTAATTTAAAACCCCTAATTCCAAGTCCTGTAAACCCTAGAATTTGATAATGGCAGATCTTCATATATGGCACGAAAACAAAATTAAATCATTGGGTTAGCTTTAGAATCAAACAATAATCATGAATCAAGCTTTAAAATTCACAAAAAATGCGGGAATTGAGATGCACGAATGAGAAATTTTCTTTGTACAGGTGAGATCGTTCTCACGTTTCTAGGCACGAGAGCTTATGGATTTTGATGCAGAATCTTTCTATGAAGCCTCAGCAAGCTAATGAAATCAAAATCGTGCCCTGAATCACCCTGCAAAAGTGTTTTCAGAATTGAGTTTTTGGCAAAAATTTTCAAGTTCAATGGATCCTTTTTTGCGCAGCTTAGTGGTTCTTTTTATTAGGTTTGTGTTCAGGCTTAAGTATAGAGTGAATTAGGTCAAGAATTTTGATCAAAATCCATGCATTGATGGTTTATGAGATTTGATTTTTCAAGCATTAGTTTTTCAATCTTTTTCATGCAAATTGATACCAAATCATATCCAATCCTTCCCTAATTGGTCATGCACGAATTTGAGTGTCCAATGAGAATAATTTCTGCACAAAAAGATTTTATTTCATTAGTTTTGTATTTTTCATGTATTTTATTTAATTAAATGAATTATTAATGATAAAAAATTCAAATAAATAAATAAAAATAGAGAAAAACTTCCCTTTGGGTCTAATGGTCGTGCACATGCTTGGGATGATGAATTGTGGAAGAAAAATGGGCCCATTAGCAATTTTAGGTCATTTGAACCAATGTTGACTTTTCAAAATATCCAAAAATTTCCCAACTTCCACAAGGCATAACTTGCTCAAGTTTTAAGCTTTGCTCATGTTCTTTGACAATTTGGAAAGGTCTTTGAGTACTCTAACCACTGCCTTTGGTCCCATGTCATTTTGATTTACCAATCTCAAGTTATGGCCTTTGACTTAAAGTCCCTTTTTGTTGACTTTTGACAATGACCTATAATGTGGAAATTGATAACTTTTTGTGAGAGCATTTCTTGGACTTGAAGTATGAAGATGAGTTGTAGGAAATGTCTTTCTCTTCAAAATGAGTATTGGATGGAATTTTTCTGATAATCCATGTGAAAGTTATGCCCTGGTCAATTTACAGTTGACTTTTTCAACTGTCCAAATAAGGAAACTTTTGCATCTTGATGATTTTTGAGCCAAGCTTTGAGAATCATGATCAAGCATTGATCAAATGATGTTTGTGGCTTCAAAATGAGATGTTGACCAAAAATTTGAACTTTTGACTGTCAAATGACCATTTTGCCCTTGCAGTTGACTGTAGTGCAATTAGGGTTTTTGACTGTGCAATTTTGTGCTGAAAGTCTTGAAACTTTGTATGAGGATGCTTGACCATATTTGTAGGCATGTGGGACTTGATTGGGCCCTTTGAAACTTCATTTTCTTGATCAGAACCAAAACCCTAATTTTGACTGTTAGGAGGCCCTTGAACTGTGCAACCCTTGGGGAATTTTGAAGCTTGACTTGGCAATTTCTTGAAGAATATGGGAGGGAAAATTTTGGGGTACAACACTGGGGATAAGGGAAGATCTTAACATAAGAATTCCCTAGTCAGCAAATCGGCTGGGAAATGAGAGGCCATGGCGAGGGATCTCTGTTGGCAACTCTGTTGGGGAGTTAAAACTTCTTCAGAATGTGAGTTCCCATTTAAACGACTCCACTGGGGATGTGCGACATATCCAAACTTGAAGTCTTAGAATGAAGCTTGAAAGAAGATTCCTGGGGAAACAAAACTTCGCTGCAGAAACGAAACTTCACTAGGGATACGAGACTTCCCTGGGGATAAGTAAAGTCTTATTCAGACATGGGCTCTGTCTAGCAGAAGAAAAACAAATTTCCCTTCCTGACAAACATTAAGCTCTTTATAGGTGTTCAACATGTAAACTCTTTTTTTGATGTCAAGAAAATGTTTTGCATGCAAGAAGATGTTTATTTTGGGAATGATAGACCTGATGCGATGATTATTTAAGCCTTTGAAGTTGAAAATATTAACAAGGTGTCGCATCTCTATTGTGAATGAATCACTGGCTATAATGCAAAAATTTCAAAACTTTTCTTCCCCTTCTTTTGAAAAACGAGTCAAGATGCAGGTGATAAGATACCAACATGGATATTCAACACGTATTTGGGATTTTTAAGCAAAGTTATCCTGTTGTAGTATGCTTTCGAGTTAAACCCTTGTTTTAGTTAGGACTTTTTTAAAGTTGTAACGTGGCCTGGTTCGAGGTTTTTTTAGAAAAAAGTTTTTCAAGGCTCAAGTTATTTGGTGCCCACCCCCTTCGTGATATTATCCTGTCCTAAATTCAGCTGACTTATCACAAGCATTCATCTTTCAAAAGGATTTGTGATGGTTGAGTGATCACGACAAATTCTCCAACATGATTGTCACTTAACTTTTGCTGCTTTTGTTTTATTTTATATTGTTGTTCCTCTTCTTTTGATGAAGATTTTATTGGATAATCTATTTTTTTCCTGGCCTTTTTAGGCTCTCTTTTCCCTAACTTTTACCTGGACAAAATCTTTTGAATTTCAAATTCGGGAGTCCAGCGGGATGCCCTAACTTTTGCCTAAGCGACTTGTTTTCAAGTTTCGACTTAGCGAGGCTTTTTTTGTTTCTTTCTTATTCATACTTTCCTCTTTGAACAAGTCAATATGACTTTAGGTCTTTGAACCTTTTCTTTCTTTCTCTCTCTTTTTTGAAGAAAACAAATGCCTCATTCCTTGGTCGGCGAGGGATAACCATTATTATATCGATTCGATCTCGACCTCAGGACCTTGTGAGGAAAAGAACATCATGGTTTAGACATTCTTTCTGATCTCATGATGCGAAAGATAAAATGTGGTAACCCTCAGATGGGAGATTCCTTCTGAAATTTGAATGCTTGGTCAAATTAACTGAACATCTACCCTGCCCCTGGTTAAAAAAATAAGGTTTTTTTTTGAACGAAAAGGAGAGTTCTACTTCGAATGCTCAGAGGGGTTAACGAGGGTATAACTCCCTTATATCTCCGGTGTTTGGGGATTGAAACAATACTTGTACATCATCAACGGGGTTCTACTCAAAAGCATACCATTACAGTCATCGTTTTCAGCTAAACTCCTTCCTCCAAACTCTTGGCTAAGCAAAAGAATTGGCACAATTGGTATCAAAATGCCCGAAAAATGATTAAAGAGTGATACTGGATGGATTAAGTAAAATGCAAAAAAAAATTTTTAGGCAAAAATATTCAACGCATCAAGACTGACATTCGGCTATAAACAACATCCTATATGCAGACAAAGCTAAAACAATCAATCAAGATAACACATGAAAGTGCGGTAAAGAAACGTAATAAAAGCCGTTATGGGGAAGAAATATCTCCAATTAGGTTTGCCGGTCCCGCTGACCTGCCATAATCTTGATATTACACTGACCCATGACCTTCACCAATAGCACGGAGATGTGAAAAAAATGGCAAGGCATCCGCCAATAGAGGGAAAGAGAAATCCATCAATCATAGAACCAAACATGCCCCTTGTATAGTAGTAGTTGTGTTTGTTATCCGCATTTCAAGCGATCATCTAACCATGACTTAGATTACCATTTCCGTGTAAGGCCCACGATGTTTATATGCACATGCTTATCAAAAATACTGGACGTTTTTGCAAACAAAAATAGTAAAAAGGGAGAAAAGAAAAGCATACGTATACTTGAAGGAAGACATTCTATTGATTTTGAAAAATCTTCCTGTGAAAAAGGAATTTACAAATGGAAGCAAGAAATTATAAAATCAAAACAAACAAGTGTTTACAAATGGCAATGTGAATGTGATATCCATCAAGTCCCAACTTTGCTATGACTTTTATGACCCTCATCTTCCTGCTTTCAGACAGATCTTTCTTGGATTAGCTTCGAGCTTATGCAAGGTGACAAAACGAAGGAAAGAAACAAAGGATCTCATGCTGAGCTTAGTCATTTGCTTCAAGTCCCTAACTTCTGCCTGAATCGCCCTTTCGGGTTTTCGATTCACCAGGACACCCTTTTTTTTCCTAAACCGCCCTTTCGGGTTTTCAGTTTAGCGGGTTATTTCTTTATTTTTTTATGCAAAGTATTTTTTAACTACGTCAGCATTCACAGGGAGAGGGAAGTATTCTCCATCCATAGTCGTGAGCATCATCGCTCCTCCAGAGAAAACTTTTCTGACCACGAAAGGACCTTCATAAGTCGGAACCTACTTGCCCCTGGGATCTCCCTGAGGGAGAATTATCCTTTTTAGCACAAGGTCACCTGGCTTGTAACACTGAGGCCGTACCCTCTTATCAAAAGCTTTCCTCATCCTTTGCTGATATACCTGACCATGACATACAACCGTCAACCTCTTCTCCTCAATAAGTTCCAACTGATCCAGCCGATTCTGTACCCATTCACTTTCATCCAGCTCAACATCTCTCATGACCCTAAGAGAAGGAATCTCGACTTCTACCGGCAATAATGCTTCCATGCCGTAAACCAACGAAAATGGGGTTGCCCCGGTCAAAGTACGCACAGTGGTGCGATAACCATGCAACGCGAAAGGCAGCATCTCATGCCAATCTTTATAGGTTACCACCATCTTCTGCACGATTTTCTTGATATTCTTATTGGCCGCTTTGACAACACCGTTCATCTTTGGTCGGTATGGGGAAGAGTTATGATGCTTGATTTTGAAGGACTCACAAAGCTCCTTCATACTTTTGTTGTTCAAATTAGACCCATTATTGGTAATGATCTTTTCAGGAACTCCGTAGCGACAAATAATATTGTGCTTGATGAACCGAGTTACCACCTGCTCAGTGACATTGGCATAGGATGCAGCTTCGACCCATTTTGTAAAATAATCAATGGCAACAAGAATGAAACGGTGCCCGTTGGATGCAGTCAGTTCAATCTTACCGATCATATCAATTCCCCACATCGCAAAGAACCAAGGGGAAGTCAAGACATTTAAAGGTACTGGCGGCACATGCACTTTATCAGCATAGACTTGACATTTGTGGCAAACCCGTGCATGATTGTAACAGTCAGTCTCCATGGTGGACCAATAATAACCTGCTCGCAAGATCTTTTTAGCCATGGTATGCCCGTTGGAATGGGTCCTGAAATCACCTTCATGTATCTCTTCAATGATTCTAGCTGCTTCTTTCTTGTCAACACATCTGAGCAGTAAACCTTCATGATGTCTTCTATACAACACACCTCCATTGAGAAAGAACTTGGCCGAGAATCTTCTCAAGAATTTCTTATCTATGACTGATGCCTCTTTAGGGTACTCTTGTGTTTCAAGATATCGTTTAACATCATAAAACCAAGGATTACCATCTGGTTCCAAACTGGCCTCAAAACAGAAAGCGGGCTCACTCAAACTTCTGATGGTAATGGAAGGTGCCTCATTAGCCCACTTAACCTTGAACATGGAGGATAAAGTTTCCAGTGCATCAGCTAGATTGTTTTCTTCTCTGGGAATGTGCTCAAACGTGATCTCTTCAAAGTACGGAATCAGCTTCACAACATGCTCATGATACGAAATTAGGTTCTGATGGCGAGTCTCCCATCTCCATTAATTTGGCTGATAACAAGATTGGAATCCCCGTAAACTTTCAAAAATTTGATGCGCAGGTCGATCGCCGCTTCAATGCCATAAATGCAAGCCTCATATTCGGCCATGTTGTTAGTGCAATCGAAACAAATACGAGCCATGAAAGGAATATGGTATCCCTCAGAAGAAGTGATAATAGCTCCGACGCTGTTGCCCATGGCATTGGAGGCACCATTAAAAATAAGCGTCCAACGCGATCCTGGCTCGGGTCCTTTGTTTGGGTCTAGTACGTTACAATCCCGAATATACACAATTTCCTCATCTGGAAAATCAAACTTCATCGGTTCATAATCGTTCATGGGCTGATGAGCAAGATGGTCGGCCAGTACACTACCCTTAATTGCCTTTTGAGTAGTGTATTGGATATCATATTCGGTGAGTATCATCTGCCAACGGGCTACCCTGCCTGTAAGAGCTGGCTTCTCAAAAATGTACTTGATTGGATCCATTTTGGATATCAAGTAGGTGGTGTGAGTTAACATGTATTGCCTCAAACGTTTGGCGGCCCATGCAAGTGCACAACAAGTCTTTTCTAGCAATGAGTACCTCGACTCGCATTCCATAAACTTCTTACTCAAGTAGTAAATAGCCTGCTCTTTCTTCCCTGTCTCGTCGTGCTGACCAAGGACACAACCCATTGAGCTCTCCAACACAGTTAGATACATGATTAGTGGCCTTCCTTCCACTGGCGGCATGAGTATCAGAGGTTCCTGCAAATACTCCTTTATTTTGTCAAAGGCCTTCTGACAATCCTCATTCCATTTCATTGTCTGACTTTTCTTCAACAACTTGAACAAAGGTTCACAGGTGGCTGTGAGATGAGAAATAAATCTAGAAATGTAGTTTAACCTTTCCAAGAAACCACGTACTTCCTTCTCTGTCCTTGGCTCAGGCATTTCCTGTATCACTTTTACCTTGGTCGGGTCCACCTCGATGCCTTTTTCGCTTACAATAAAACCCAACAGCTTGCTAGATCTCACCCCGAAGGTGCACTTATTCGGATTCAACCTTAGCAAGAATTGCCTCAGTCTCTCGAACAATTTTTCTAGATGAACAAGATGTTCCTCTTCCGTGTCAGACTTAGAAATCATATCGTCTACATAAACCTCAATCTCTTTGTGAATCAAATCATGAAAGAGAGTGACCATGGCGCGCTGATATGTTGGCCCGACATTTTTCAAACCAAACGGCATCACTTTGTAGCAAAAAGTTCCCTAAGGCGTTATAAATGTTGTCTTTTCCATATCCTCAGGAGCCATCTTAATTTGATTCTAACCCAAAAAACCATCCATGAATGAAAACACTTTGGAATGAGCATTATTATCAACCAGTACATCAATATGCGGAAGAGGGAAATCATCTCTAGGGCTGGCCCTGTTCAAGTCCCTATAATCCACGCACATCCTGACCTTACCATCCTTCTTGGGCACATGCACAATATTTGCAATCCATGGCGGATAATTGATAACCTTTAAGAAATTCACGTCCAACTGCTTCTGGACCTCCTCTTTGATCTTCTTGGACATCTCAGGATGAGTTCTTTAGAGCTTTTGCATGACAGGAGAACAACCTTCTTTGAGCGATAGTCGATGCACCACTATGTCTGTATCCAACCCAGGTATATCCTCATAAGACCAAGCGAAGATATCAGAATACTCACGGAGTAGCTCAATCAATCTGACCTTTATACTTTCTTCGAGATCTGCCCCTATCTTGACTTCTCTTATTACCTCTTCTGTGCCAATATTCACCAACTCAAATGAGTCCTGATTCGGCTAGATAACCTTCTCCTCTTGTTTTAACAATCTTGCTAATTCCTCAGGTAGATCACAATCCTCATATGCTTCTTCTTAAGCTTGATAAATGGGAGTATCAAAGTCATAATGAGCCATAGTAGAGTCGTTATTGATATGATCCGTGGTGGAAGTTCATCTGCATGAATGACATTTTGGCGTTTTTAGTGATAGTGTGTGAAAAGAGAAACATTGCCATTTAAAATAAAAAAGAGATGGAGAAAAATTTTGAATGCAAAAACGTCCTTTATTTCATGATAAACTTGAAAATAAACATGGTGGCCATACACAAATGATTCATTACGTCTTGGGCAGAGCGTAGGAATTATGATATGATAATAAAAGAAACAAGAAAGTTACTCCTCAACGCTTGAAACTTGGATAACATCCACAGAAGTCCAATTGTTGAGTGTCTGGCCTGTAATAATCGGACGAATCCAATCCTCGACATTGTAGCCATCAACCCTATTGTCGCCAACTACATTGACGTGTCCTTCTTGAGTAGCACAAGGACGGGAAAACTTCACAGGAGTAGACAAACTAGATGTTCTGGGAGTTGCACTCTGCTGACCTGGACTAAAACCAAGACCAAAGTTATCAAACTTTGGGGTAACGTCCAGCACATGACCCCAACCTTCAGGGTTACCATTTTCCACCACAGCTCTCGCATCCTTGAGAGATGACATGATAGTTTCAGGTTTCCTTTTCTGCTCTGGAGGAGGAAAATTAACAACATGAACTGTCTCGAACGCCTGAAATGGAGTCTCATGTATCTCGCCTTCAACTTCAACATAGCGGAATGATGTCAAATGACTCACGATGTACTCTTCCTCACCGCACACAATTATCACCTTTCCCTCTGCAGGATACTTGAGTTTCTGATGAAGAGTAGAAGTGACTGCCCCTGCTCTATGAATCCACGGACGCCCCAACAAACAACAATACACTGGCTATATATCCATCACAAAAAATGTAGCCGTGAAGGTGCGTGGACCAACCTTGATTGGAAACTCTACTTCCCCAAACACTGACCTTCGTGACCCATCAAACGCCTTCACCATCAAATCACTAGGGCGCAGCTCTAGTCCAGAATAATCAATCTTCATCAATGCTGACTTGGGAAATACATTTAAAGACGACCCTGTATCCACCAAAACCCGGGATAAAGTAGTGCCACTTCACTCCATTGAAATATGAAACACTTTGTTATGGTCTGGCCCCTCCGGAGGAAGATCAAAATCTGTAAAACCCATACTGTTCCCGGCAGATATGTTAGCACAAACATTCTCAAACTGATTGACTGTTATCTCATGTGGCATGAACACATTCTTCAACAACTTCATCAAAGCATTTCTGTGAGGTTCTGAATAAATCAACAGAGACAGGATAGACATCTTAGAAGGAGTATGGCTCAGATGATCAATTATTCTATAATCACTCTTTCTGATAATTCGCATCAACTCTTCAACCTCATCAGGAACCGAAGAAGCTTCTGGTATCGGAATTGGTTGAGTCACACTGGCTGGCGTAACCCTTGGATTACCAATCATCACATGCTGTTTTCCTTTTTCTTTTGCAGAAGCATCTGCCGCATCTTGCACATTGGAAGGACCAAATACTCTCCCACTTCTAGTCATTCGACCCACACCAGAAAAGTTATGAACTTCCTCTTCATTATCTTCAATACGTTCTTCTTCAGACAAATGAGCACTTACTTCCTACTTCACCCCATGATAATAAACATTGGCACCGTAATGCCATGGGATGGCCTTCTCACTGGTATACGGTATTGTACCAGGTACCGTAATCATCAAAGGGGGTGCCCTAGAGGGGGCAGGAATGCACACAGGAGTGTAAGGAATAAATACCACAATAATATCTTCTTCGGTAACCTTACGGTAGCTCGGTTTTCTATCGAACTGCAGGGAACCCTCCTTTATCATCAACTGGATACCGGCTTTTAAATCATCACAGCCCTTCGACTGTTCTCTACACTTGGCACACTCTGAAGTGCAACCCGGGAAAATAGAATTGTCAAGCAAATACCTCTTAACTTAGCACAACGAAGTAGTTACTTGTTCCGCATTCATGATAAAATTCAACACTTCACCATTACCATCAATCATATTAACAACACCCCTCCATGCCTAGGCATTGGGTTCTGAGTAACATTCAGACTAGTCACTGGAGTAAATCAATTGCCTTAGCATCCAACAAGTATTGTACCTTGCACTTCAACGCAAAGCAATTGTCAGTTGAATGACCAACTCCACCTGAATGGAATTCACATCTTGCATTAGCATCATAGTTAGGAGGAAGTCTTGCAGGTGGTGGTGGCATATTTCTCAAACCGATCAACTTTAAATCAAGCAAATGGTGGAGTGCTTCAGTACGAGATACTGGCAAGGGATCGAATTTTCTGGGATGTCTCTGCTGTTGATTATTATACTAACGGGGAGCATCTTGCTGTCTTTGTTGTTGAGGCACTATATTCGGTCTCTGCCGCGGAGGAGCATTAACAAGAATGGAAACAACATTGATTTGTTGATTCTGACGATCCTCTATTCTTCCTCTATGCGAGTAAACTGCACTTGCGTCGCCATCCCTTTTCTTGGGGTAAGTGTTGAATGGTTTCTTACTTCCCCCTGATGATCCACTAGAACCTCCAATCTGGATTTTCCCCAATTTCAAACCTACCTCAATCCTTTCGCCAGCCATAACCAAGTCTACAAATCCTGCCGAAGTACTTCCTATCATATGCTCATATAATGGCCCTTATAGGGTACTCATAATCATATCAATGAGTTCTCTCTCCATGAGTGGAGGTTGAACCCTTGCATCCAACTCACGCCACTTCTGAGCGTATTCCTTGAAATATTCTTTTGGTCCCTGTGAAATATTATGTAACTAAGTGTGATTAGGCGCCATATCCACATTGTACTGATAATGTTTGACAAAAGCCCGTGCAAGATCATTCCAACAACGAATATGGGTTTTTTCCAACTTCATGTACCACTCCAGGGATGCCCCAGATAGGCTATCCTGGAAAAAGTGAATCAAAAGCCCCTGATCTTTAGTATGCACCGATATCTTTCGGAAATAAGCAGTTGCATGGGTAACAGGACATGATGTTCCGTTGTACTTTTCAAATGTAGGAGGCTTGAACTTTGGAGGAACTTTCACCCCTAACACCAACCCGAGGTCATTAGCATCCATACCAAGGAATCCTTGCCCTTCCAAAGCCTTCAAACGTTCTTCCAACAACTGATACTTCCTATCCCCAATCTGAACCTCCGACTCTGAACGCCGAACAGAAAATTGATCTTCATCCTGGTCAAAGTCATAATCCTGCTCCTGATAGTTCCTTACACCGCCCTGATTAAATCTTCTGTTCCCAACAAGACGAGGTCCCAGAGACGGAGGAAACTGCCATATGTTGCACGCAAAAGGGTTTCCAGGCATCCTGTGAAAATTTCTAGCAGGAGTACTTCCTATCATATGCTCATAGAATGGCCCTTATAGGGTACTCATAATCATATCAATGAGTTCTCTCTCCATGAGTGAAGGTTGAACCCTTGCATCCAACTCACGCCACTTCTGAGCGTATTCCTTGAAATATTCTTTTGGTCCCTGTGAAATATTCTGTAACTAAGTGCGATTAGGCGCCATATCCACATTGTACTGATAATGTTTGACAAAAGCCCGTGCAAGATCATTCCAGCAACGAATATGGGTTTTTTCCAACTTCATTTACCACTCCAGGGATGCCCCAGATAAGCTATCCTGGAAAAAGTGAATCAAAAGCCCCTGATCTTCAGTATGCACCGATATCTTTCGGAAATAAGCAGTTGCATGGGTAACAGGACATGATGTTCCGTTGTACTTTTCAAATGTAGGAGGCTTGAACTTTGGAGGAACTTTCACCCCTGACACCAACCCGAGGTCATTAGCATCCATACCAAGGAATCCTTGCCCTTCAAAAGCCTTCAAACGTTCTTCCAACAACCGATACTTCCTATCCCCAATCTGAACCTCCGACTCTGAACGCCGAACAGAAAATTGATCTTCATCCTGGTCAAAGTCATAATCCTGCTCCTGATAGTTCCTTACACCGCCCTGATTAAATCTTCTGTTCCCAACAAGACGAGGTCCCAGAGACAGAGGAAACTGCCATATGTTGCACGTAAAAGGGTTTCCAGGCATCCTGTGAAAATTTCCAGCAGGATGATCTTGCACATCCCCCAATCCTACAAAAATGTCTTGATAGAGCCCTTAATTTCCACCATCCCCTGGATAGCGGCGCTGGTTGTTGATAATGCCAGCTAGTTCCTCCTGTCGGTGATTCACATTGGTGATGACCTCAATGAACTGGGTCATTTGAGTAGCCATCTGGGCCCTTATTTCAGCGAGTTCAGCTTGAACTTGTTCCATCTGTCTTGGAAAATTGTTTCTGGTGGAATACCGATGAGTAGTCATCTTGAATTCTGAATAAGAAAAGCATAAGAATAAGAATATTGTGATACAGTGGGAGAACTGACTTGAGGTTTTGCATTTGTGTTCACAAATGTTTGGGTTTAGCAAGAGTCGCCACCGACTTTTTATTTTATCCTAAGGAAAGGTCAAAAAGCACATGAAAAACCTTTGAGATGTTTTCTTGGGTTCAGAAAGTAGATTATGAAAAGGGAAGGTGCAAGCACCCTTTTCATCCATGGTTATCTATGGGCTCTTAGTTACTTGTTTAGATCACTTGCTTTTGCTTTTAAATTGTTTGAAATGGTGCTTTGTGTGTGGTTTTGAAAGATGTTTTGAAAAGAGGCCATCGTTGTGGCAACCTTTGTAATGATTCTTGTTCGAATGTATACAAAGGTGTATTTGTCCTTTTGAAAAGATATTTCAATGTTTGAAAGTTTGTTTTTGGGAAATTATGTTGTGAGGTGTGTTTGAAAAGAGCAAGGATGTTTTTGCAAGTTTTAATCAAGTAACTAAGAGCTATCTACCCTATTTTACTCAAAGATCTTTCCTATATGTTTTTAACCCTTTTGACAGTGTTGTTTTACCATTGCATTTGGTAAACAACCTTCTATTAGGATGTTAAACGGGACAGGCGCGGGTCATCGTATAGACCATGATAGCAATTGTGTTAAGTATCTTTTGCAAATTTTCCGAGGGACTTGATCATTTTGTTTAGGCAACCAAGATAGCGTCATCGAGGGACTATGATCTTTTGTTTTTGTTTTGTTTTGCCAAAGATACTCAACATGCATAACATGACCCATTTTTAAGGCAACAAGTGGATGAAACCCTAGGGGTGCAAGTGTGCATTGTGTTGTCAATTTACATGCTTTTTGTCTTTGTATTAGTCAAGCTATTTGTTTTGATTTTGGATTTTTGCATACAAACCCTAGTCTCTAATCATGGCATAATTGAAAGCGTAAATGCGTAAAATAAATCTACCACTATTACAATATGATTATGGGGAGGGAGATACAATTTTTGAATGAGGATTATTTGACAAGAAATTAAAACCCTAATTTTACTATTACATCCAATTTGAATAATGGCATAAATAAAAAATGAATAATATTTAAGTAAACAACATTAAATAAATATACAAAATAATATAAATATGCAAAAAAGGTTTTTGTTTGTTTTTATGTATGTAAAAATATTTAATATAAAAAGAAAGGAATAATAAAAAAGATTATTATTTTTTATTAAGGGGAAACCCTAATTTCTCTTTAAGAAAATAAATACGTTAATTATATTATTTATATACAATAAAATAAAATAATGTATATACAAAAAATTAAATATATTTGGAAAAAAGTATTATTTTTAGTATAAATAATAATAATAAAAAGTACAATGTCTCTATGTTTTTATTTTAAAGTATTTATAAAATAAAAGTATGTATGTCTATATATATAATTATATTAAATATGTATAAAATAAAATATATACAAAAATAAAAATATATTTAGAATAATATTTTTTTAGTGTGAATAAAATAAAATAAAAGTATAATTTATATATTATTTTTTAAGTTTTTATTAAATAAAATAAAAGTATATTATCTAATAGTTATTTTTATGTTAGAAAAAATAAAAATAAAATACAAAATAAAATGTGAAAATTTATAAAAATATTTTTGAGTATTTTTTATATTTGGAAATAAAAAAAATAAAATCAGAAATGAAAATAAAACACAAAAATATAAAATATAAAGAAATTGGGTCAAGGGGTGCATTCAGCAAAAGGGGGGTGTCAATAGTGAGCCAGGACCAAGCCCAACCCACCACACTTCATCTTCAACCTCTGTTCTTCAAAAATGCGCGCGCCTGTATCAAACACGAATATCCTGCATACGAGCTCTATTGCAAAAACACATAACATCAAAGTTGTAGAGTTTTTCAAGACGAATCCAACCATATAAAAAACTTGTCCTAACTCTCAAAGACCAGAGACAATTTCTCTGGCCCTAAAATCTAACCTAATTTTTTCAGGATGTTCATGGACCAAATTCTCTTAGCACGCTTAATTAAAATGAAAATTGAGAATATGTACAGCTTCATGGCTATGAATACTACATTTCTTATTCACAAACCTAAGTCTAAATGTTCCTAAATAGAGAGATGGGAAGTTGATAAAAACCTGTTTCAGTTGACTTCGTGTATGGCAATGTGGAGCTTTTCAACAAGGCCTGAGATGTCCGGGAGCTTGCTTGAACTTCACTTGACCTTCTCCAATGTCTAGCTTGCCTTGAATGTACTTGAACAAGCCTACATAACTCAACCTGAACAAGCTCAAATTGAAAATGGAAAACTCTGTAAATGGAGTTATAGTTAGTGTTTAAGGGTTGGGATAGTTTGGATGGGTTATGTGGAAGATGTTTGAACCAATTTGGGGAAAAATGCACGAGCAAAATGTGAGATAGGACTCAAGTTGCAGATGCTGCCCTGTTTTGCCAATGAGATGTAATTTTGTGCTATGGGAGGTTTGAAGGCTCAAGGGGTCGTGTTTTTGGCTCAAGGGGATGTGAGGAAGATCTTTCAAAAGCTTGCACAAGTTGGTTTTGGCTGATGTTCAAGTTCTAGTGTTTTAGACATGTTTCTTGTATTTTAAGCCAAAATGCACAATGATGTAATACAAGCATGTACATGCTATCTATCAGCCTGCCTCTTCTGATCTTGGCCCCTCAAGTTGATGGATATGCCTTGCTGCACAAGATTTGGCTCTATGCTCAAGGATTGTGGTTTTGACATAAAGCAAGATTTGGCAAAAATGGAAATGTTGCTTTTTCTACTAAGGAATTAATTTTGTGTGCAATGTTCTAATGACCAAAACAATGACTTAGAACAATGGATTTGCATTAAATTATTGAGTATGTAATGGTTTTGAGGCCTGTAATCTAGTGCAAAGCAAGCTGATTTGAATTTGCAACTTGTATGAACATGAACATGCCATGGATGAAAAGTGAATTTTTGCCAACTTCAAGCCTTCGATTATCCCTAAACACAAATGAGTTTGAAGAGTTCTTGGACATTTTGTAAATCTTGAAACATGCTCTATAATCCATCTTTCAAATGAAATTTGAGATTCCAAGTGGAACTATGTGAAAAATGCCATGAAGATAGGTCAAAATCCCACCTAAACTAGGGCAAAATTTCACTAAGTTACAAGTTTCATTGTCCCTTGTTCCAAAAATCATAACTTGATATCCAAGATTCTTTTTGGAAAACTTTGTGAATCAAAGTTGTAGATTTTGTGGAGGAATACAACTTTCATGTTGGAAGTTTTGTTTGAATCCAATTGAATCATGGTGAAAATATTGGGCAAAGTTAGGAAAAATTAAGAAAATTTCATAACTTAGAAAAAATCTAAGTTATGAAAATTTTCAACTTTAAACCCTAATTTGCAAAAATGGGTTTCTTGATGAACAAGTTTCATGTTTTGACACATCTTGATGAAAAATGACCCTTGGCACTTGATTTTGACCAAAAAGTCAAAGTTTGACTTTTTAGTGTACAGTCAAATTTTGATCAGTTGACTGAAAAATTCATCTGTCAATCCAATGCAATTGAGATCTTTTGAAACTTGTGAATAGGTAAAGATGATGCCATTGAGTCCTTGAGTCCATGCTTGATCCCAATTTGCCATTGGCTAGGTCAATATTGCCCTTGTACAGTCAAAACCCTAAAAATGACCATTTTACCCTTTTGGTGATCTGATCAAATTTCTTGTGGAGTTATGGTCCAAACTTGATCAAATGGTTCATATGAGTTCATAATGTTGATGTGGGTCAAAAATCATGAGGTTTGACTGTAAATTGGTCACAGTTGACTTTCCCCCCAATACAGCTGATTTCTAGGTCAACTGTCCAATTATGTGGGCAAAAATTTGATTCAAGGCTTGAAACTTGGTATGGACAATCTTGTAGATCCAATATGAAGTATGAAGGTCACTTTGAGCATTGAAAGTCCAAAAATCTCTATGCAAACTCAAACCCTAATTTCAGGTCAACAGTGCAAGGAGATGTCTTAAGCAGTGCAAATCCTAGCTTGGTATTGGATCCAAAGAGTCCTGTAAGGGGAAATCTTAATAAAATGAGAGGGAAAATTTTGGGGTACAACAAATACCGTCTTGAGATAACCTGTAATGTTATGAAATGCATGATGTGCATGATATGTTTGTCATTTCCAGGTATTCAAGAGTCATTTTATGCATCAATCACGGCGTGCAACCAAAGATCAAACATACAATCAAAGGGAAAAAGGATAAATAAGATAAATACTTCAATTATTTACAATCAAAAGAAACGATGTTCGAGCGAATTTGGACAAAATACGTGTTTCAAAGTAAACTTAACAAAAACTGAATAATAAAAACAAACAAATGGTCCCTTCCAACAATCTTGGGGGTGACCAAATACACCAAAGGTAAATAACAAAACTAAATCTCCGGAACAAGACACGCTTCAAGGTGTTGACAATACTCTTCAAGCTTGGCTTTCTCCTTCAAAAGTTGTGATGCGACTACTTTACTTTTTTGAAACCGATCTTCTGCGGCACGCCTCTGGGCTACTTCCTTCTTAAGCTGAGCATCTTTGTCTTTGAGCTATTTTTCCAAGCTTTGAATCTTCTTCCTGTAGCTATTCTCAGATACCTGAAGCTTCTGGCACTCTTGTTGGGTTTTACTCAACTCTTCTTCCATTTCAGCATGAGATCTCTTCCTAAAATCGGTTGCATCAGAAGTTTTCCCTTGAGCTTCTTTGAGTTTGCGAGCTAAGTCGGCCCTTTCTTGATCTACCCAATAGAGTTTCATCCCTGCCTCACGGCCTTTTGCACGAAGTTGAATGTTCTCAACATGAACCTGGGTGAACACCTCGGTAGGCACCGTATTACTCAGAACGGTAGGAGGTTGCTCATATATTGGGTCCGACCTTGCAAATGGTAACCGTAAAATCTTAACCCTGGCTTTAATCCACTCCAAGTAAGGAACCCTAGCAATAGGAACCTTCTTGCTAAAAGTAGTGCTATCCTTCTTGTGAATTCCCTTCCAAGCACTTGTCACTCTTTTCAACATCACATGATCACTTACTCTAACAAAATACACTGACTCAGACACCTCTTCAACCTTTGGCAATCCATCCATTGCATATCCCAATTGACGATAAGCAAGCACAGGATTATAGTTGATACACCCCTTAGTTCCTATGAGGGGAACATTAGGGAAATTTCCACAGCTAGTGATAATACTTCGTACTTCCCCCATGTCATAATTCCACCGGATGTCAAATGAAGTAAGGTTGACAAGTCTTGATGACCATCAGAGAGAATGCCTGGTATCAAGAAAGGGCCACTTACCGGTAGGTGCAACTTAAACCATTGATACAACATAGAATGACACAAACTTACATTACCTCCTTTTCCATGCCTGGAATGAATGGTGTAAAGAGTATCTTCTAAGAGTGTCGATACTGGGTTCTTATTTCTAAAAACACAAATAGCCGTCAAATCCACAAAAATTTTCTTGCGAGGGAAGAGGATGATCCCGTATATCATGAGAGAAAATAGAGAGCTAAAGCCATTCCAATTCCCTTTCTTTGCCCAATCTTCAGCTTTCTTCACTAAGAAATCCAAATAAAACCCTGTAGTATCCTCGCTTGATTTCCAATTGCCTTTCGCCTCTTTCCAACCCAAATGAAGAATTTCAGCAATAACTTCGAACTTCGGCTTCTTCGGCACTTGGACAAAAGGAACTTCTTCGGATAACTTGACATTAAGTAGGTACGCGTACTCTTCTAGTGTGGGGACCAGTTGATAATCTTGAAAGTAAAACACCGTAATTCCTTATCATAGAACTGGAAGAGAGTGATCAAAGCCATTGGGTCAACTGGAGTGTTGAGGATTGGTAACAAATTGCCATAATTTTTGTTGAAATTATTCAGAACATCATCCTTCAGATAAGAAGTCAACCTCTTCAATTCGGACACATGAATAGTAGGAATCTGATAAGCGAATGTATGCCTGGTGGAATCCTTAACGTGAATTGAATCAAACTCAAGTGACGGGAGGCCAACCATTTCTGATGGAAAGAAGACTCTTGAATGTCCCTGGAATATGACATGCACATACTAGTTTTTTTTATACATTATTTTTTATAGAAATAAATATGCTATGATGCAACATGACAGGATCAAAGTTTCACACTGAATCATGGCTGGACCAATACAGAACAACACCACTCAAGATCAAAAGAAAATCCCAAAGCTTCAAAACTATCATGGGAACCTGAGTCACCTTCGCATCACAAAGTCACCAACAGTACCTGTACTTGTAAGAAAAGTTTTCCCGCCCGTCTAGGTCAAGGTAAGGTTAAAAGCCAAATCAGAGTACAGGAGCTCGACTGTCGGTATCATCATACAATAACACCTATTTGAACTACCTTTGAAGTCATGGGTCTCATGGTTTGGTCTACAAAGCATCCGCCTCATAGCTGCCATGGCCACTCTATTCCTAGTTCCTATGGGATTCACTCATAGCCTGGGTACGAGGCCTTTTACCTCATGGAACAACCCACCCACCAAGAAAACTAGAATCCAAACAGTCTAGCCAAATCCAGTATGCAGAAAGTAAAGTGCACATAGGATGCAATGCTAACAGGTAAATATGCAAAGCGGTAAAGATAAACACCCAAGAAGAAAACAAACAAGAGCTAGGATCGACTCCGGGATGGACCAGCAAAAGGTCAATCTGTCCCTAGTGAAGTCGCCAGCTGAAACCACGCGGCCGGAACCTGTCATTTGGATGTAATGAAACATCAATGAAGTCGCCACCGAATGTATTTTATCCCGCCGAAAGGGGAAGGTAAACATCGAGAAGACCTGAAAAGGGAGAAATCATAGTCTTTCGACCGAGAGATCGGGTAAAGGAGTCTGTTACACGAGGGGAAGGTATTAACACCCCACACGCCCGTAGTACTTTACAGTATCCACTCTTGTTGTCTAATCTAATGGATGTGGTCAAATCCTATGTCCATGGCTTAAAACTAAAAAGGGAATGCATGCGAAAGAAAAAAAAAGAAAACAATGTAGGGAAAATAAAAAGTTCTGCTCAATCGGGCCCTACCCCAATGCCTACGTATCCATTTTAAGGAATCAAAGCAGCTGTAGTTCGACTTACATGTTTTGGTTGGTTTGTGTTTTTTAGTTAAGGCAAACAAAAAAAACAATCAAGATGGAAAAACATCGAATGAAACAATAAACAAATGAGACGATCAAACATTGAGTAAATAATAACATAGTAACATGTCACAGATGGCGAAACATCAAATGAAAAAACAACACACCTAACAATGACATTGAGAGTTAAAGCAGGATAACAAACAGATGTGATGGCGAAACATCGGCTTCAAACAAATGTGCGATGGCGAAACATCAGTTAAGAGATAACAAGGTATCATGGCAAAGATGGCAAAACATCAATAAATCGGATGACAAAACATCACACCTAACAATGATATTGAGAATCATAGTAGGATAAAAAACATGTGCGATGGCGAAACATCGACTTCAAACAAATGTGCGATAGTGAAACATCGGCTAAAATATAGCACAGTATCATGGTAAAGATGGCGAAACATCAATAAACCGGATGACAAAACATCACACCTAACAATGAATTGAGAATCATAGTAGGATAACAAACATGTGCAATGGCGAAACATCGGTAAACCAGGTTTAAAAGCAAAGCCAAGAGGCACACAGACAAAGTAAGATAGGTTTGTATCTTTTACCTTGAAGAAGGGTTTAAGTTTATTATAGGTGTTTTATAATTTGCCAAGAAAACCATTTTTGTTTCAAGATGCAGAATGCAAAGGAAAAGAAAACAACTAGGGGAGACTATCCTAATCTCTAGCCCTAATGTTATCAAATAATGGTGGACCCTAAGGTTGAGGATAAAGGAAAACCCTACCTTAATTAACATGTTAAAGTAATATTAACAAAACTATCCTATAGAGAACATGCAATGAGAGCGAAGTCGTGATCTCAATTTCTAAATTGAGTGACTCATCGATCAACAATTAAAGAAGAAAAACAATAAACATCCTATAGGGAACATGCACTGAGAGCGAAGTCGTGATCTCAATTTCTAAATTGAGTGACTCATCTATCAACAATTAAAGAAGAAAAACAATAAACATCCTATAGGGAACATGCACTGAGAGCGAAGTCGTGATCTCAATTTCTAAATTGAGTTACTCATCGATCAAAAGCAAACACAACACATGTATTAGACAAAAACTAGAGGGCCTCCTGACAGGTATCAGCAACAGAGGCCCCATCATGCAATCAGAGAACTATGCAACATGAAAATAGAAGAAAGGAAATAGTGAAATACCAAACGGATAAATATCCGTAGCAGCTGAGCAAGAATAAAAGAAACCCAGAGAACTTCAAGCAAGCTGGCATCAGTAGACAAATCAAGTCAGAAATTACGCCATCAGGATGTAAGTAATGAGATTATCAGATATGAACAGATCCCATGGGCAATGTATAACATTCACAATAACATGTATATATCCTGCATGGAATATCAAACATGCCAAACACAATAGTAGTGACAATATAATAAGTTGTGTTCAACAAATAAAGTGAAACACAGTAGCCTCAAGCCAAAAATGGAAACTTTCTCAAAGTACCTCGCACATTCAACAAACAAGTTAATATTCCATAAAGTGAATGATGACTCACATAAGGAGTGGATGAAACATGGTGAAGTGAGGAAAACATGATAACAATTATCAGAGCATTAGGTATGGTAGACAGAAAAGAAACAGGTACATGCACAATTAGGTCAAAAGAATCAGAGGAATGTTGCTCCTTTCTATCACCATATTGAATTGACAATTGAATATCAATCAAGGATCATGGGATCTTGAGAAGAATACAATCAAAGACCATATAGTTCAGTAGCAAACATAATTCAATCATGCATAATTAATTCAACCACAACCCATAAGCACAATAGAAAATGAAACCCACATAATGCATCAAAGAGGTTCAAACATTCAAACATGGGGCATTAAGTGAAATAACTTGAGTTATTATGGATAATCAGAATCAACATGATCATTAGGTGCCTAATTATAGGCCTCACTCAAGTTCATTGGCCGTCAAACAAATTGCAACAAGGCATGCAACATTAATTGTGTACCTCCACTTCAAAAATACATAAAAAAATAGAAACAAGGATTAATAAATCAAACCAAAAACTTCTTAGCATCTTTGAAGTGTGTAGAAGTCAGAAAGAAAGCCATAAGTTCATGAATGATTGAGGAAGGACTCAAATGAGGCCCAAAGTTCAAGACTAGTTGGCAAAAACTACCAAACTAGACAAGTTTTCAAAATAATTTGTGGAAAAATGTCAAACCAAGTCAAATAATTCAAGAAAAATGGTTTTCAGATCCTAAACACATTCATGAACCATAATAAAGACTTGAATTATATTGAAAGTCCAGGGCATAAGGGTTTTGAAAGAGAAACTTGCACAATAAGCAACAAAACCCTAATTTTTGACTTTTAATCTTAAATATTGATTAAGTAAGATCAAAATTTAAACAATTCAAACCAAGATCATACAAATCACAAAGAAACCCTAAATGTCAGAAAACATATTTTTTTCACATTTTTTGAATTAAGGAAAAGTCAAGAATAAAATCAATTTCAAACAAATAATCAATTAAACAAATAAACACATCCAAAAATGAAATTCTAGGAAAAAGTCAGAAAAAACATCCAACCAAAAATATATTTAAATGTTAGAATTAAAAAACATGCATCCCTGATTTTTTGGAATTTTTTGAATTAATGGAAGTATTAAAATAAAAATCAAACAAAACAAATAACAATTAAAATATTATTTAAGGGCAAAAATGCAAACCCTAACCAAAAGTCACAACAAGGTCAAAATAAAAATATATTCAGAGTCTATGATTGGAAACTAGCTTGTATGATTTTTTCTAGAATTTTTGTATTAAGGGAAGTATTAAAATAAAAATTATGAAGCAAAAATTCAAAATAAACTTCTCAAATTAAATTTCTAATCAAAAATAGAAAAAATGCTAAATAAATTTCCGAATCAAATTCCAAATTATTTTATGAGTCCAATATATTTTTTGTGGAATTTTTAGATCAAAGGAACTATTAAAATAAAAATAATCTTTAAACAATCAATTAATTAAACCTATGAATTTTTAAACTAATCAAATCATTTTTAAAAAATTTCAAATAAAATATGACAAATACTAGAAATTATTATTGGCCTATGGTAATTTTTTCATGATTTTTGAAAATGTTTTGATCACAAAAATAAAATCAGAAAATCAAATAAAATCAAAAATATGAAAAATGCATTAAAAATCACATGGACCAATCAGATCTATCCACGCCATCATCTTCAACCTCCGGACCAACTCAAAACACGTGCAAGACTTGTTCTAGGGCTCATGTTCAGGTCCATCATACATACTCATTTCTCCACCAAAATCAATGATTCCAATCACAAATCAAAGTTCAAACTACCAACTACATCATGCTTCTTACAAAATTCAAAATGATTGACCATGGAAGTAGAAATCAGAGCAAGAAAATTGAGAAAATCATTAAATCTTGAAAAACCAGAAGTTCACCAAATCGCATATGCTTCAAAATCAAACAAGTTTATACATCAGATGTAAGATCTGGCCAGCTATGAACATGATCACAAGCTTTAAATCACACGAAACAAGCAAAATTATGGAGAATCAAGATCTGGAAATTACCTTTCGAGTTGAGAAATAAACTCAACTATGGCCTCTGAAATAAAGAGAAAACCTTTGTCTCTTGCTTCTAATTCTCCAATGAAGTGAAAATGGTTATGAATCGAGCTCTGGAATGGAGAATAAAGGAGCTTTGAAGCATAATTTTTTTGAGAGAGAGAGATTGCAACTTCTGATTTTTTTGAGAGAATGAATGCGTGCCTTCGAAGGGAGTGAAATATGGCTTATATAGAGTGACTGCTGAGGTTAGAAGGGTCTTTGAAAAGCTCAAGGCCGTTAGAAGCAGAATTTGCAAAAAAACAGAAAAATGAAGATTGTCCAAATGGTGATACGTTTTGTTTCTACTTATGCCCAGCCTAGAAGTCGTTTTGGTGATGTCATGTTGAGTGGAATTTTGAGCAAAGCATGTGCACTTGGTGAGATGGCTATGTTGACAACAATCAAAACTGAAGTTGTGCAAAAAAATCTGCAACACGGGCATGGTTTTTCAATAATCTGGCTAGCTGACTTTATGCTTAGGCCATTTGAAATTCCTTCGTGCGTTTTGGATGCTTGAGGGGCCTTTCAAGAGCTCTCAAAATATAGAACATCTTAGGGCTTTGAATTTTCCAAATTGATGTTGTCTTGATGGAGAAATGATGTTGCAAACTTGAGGCAAAAATGAAAATTGGCCTTCCTGGTCCGTGCGCGTGCATGGGCATGCATGGTGTGCCTGAAGCCAACTTTGAGATACCAACTTTGAAGCATCACAACTCACTCATTTCTTGGCCAAATTGAATGATTCAAAGTTCAATGGGAAGTTCTCATGGGAGACTACAAAATGATCTTTTTAATTTTTAAAATTGAAGCTTGAATCACAAGAAATTGATTCCACAAAATGGCATGCCAAGTGTTTGATGAAATTACGCGTGTGGCTTGCCTAAGAGAAGTCATCTTGGCACTTAGCATTTTTTCAAATTTTAAGTTACTTCTTGAACAAGTTACACTCAAATTCACCCTTTCTCATGATTCAAATATGAATTTGGGTATGGAATATAAAAAGAGGATGCTTGAATTGATGGTTAACCAAAAGTCTACTTGGTCAACTCCTGATTTTACTGACTTTGATCAAAATGACCAATTTGCCCCTTTTGATCAATTGAACCATTTCCAATCCAAATTGAACCTTAATATTTCAATCCTAAATGCTTAATAACATGTGGTGAACCATGGAAACAAGTTTGGGTGAAAAAGTCATAGAAATCCTGATTAAATCCAAAACCCTAGTTTCGTGCCATGTGCTAGGAGATAGCTGACCAAGCTTCAAAACCCTAATTCCACTGAGTATCATGAGAGACTCCCTGATCAAATTTGATTCCAATGATGATAAGATAGTGATGCTTCATGAATTGGCTCATCTAGACCCAAATTACCTCAACTTGGACCAAACCTTAATTTTGGTTAACATCTTAGGAGACTGATGAACCATCTTCAAAACTTCAAATCCTCTGGACATCTTGGCCAATTTCTTGTACAAAGACCTTTCAAATGCCAATGAGATGTTGTAGCTTCCAAATCAAGAATTGTACATTGATCAATAGCCTTGATCAAGCAAAACCCTAATTTGACTGATGAATCAAAGGAGTAATTCCTTCTTATAATCAAACACAAACTTCAATCCTCTGATGATCCAAGGAGATGGATAAGATATCTTGAGATATGCAATAACTTTTGAGCTTGAAAGATTCAAAGTTTTGGATGATAAGATTCCACTTGAGCAACTTGCCAATGCAACCAACCTTCAAAGCTTGAGGAAGACTTGATAACCAAAGAACTTTGATCCCATCACAATGTATGAATGTAATGCAATATGATATTCATGATGAAACATAAGCCTAAATCAAGAGAGTAAATTTTGGGGTGCAACAGTATGATGAAGGGATCTTAGGGGCAAAAATTGGGGTACAACAACGAGGTAATTGAACACTGGGGTCATCCAACATATACTGTCCTTGATGGCGTTCATCTCGAGTGAACAGAGGGTTTGTCGATGCTCGGGGCGAGAAAGGGACTCCTGGATGACAAATTTGTTCCCACATTTCTTCCTTGTGCTTGCAAGTTTTGATAGTACGTCAGCCCGAGTGTTCTGTTCGTGAGGAACGTGTTTGATCTCCTTGTGTGTGAAGCTCTTCATTCTTTATTTGACCAAGTTTAGGTACTCAATGAGGATATCGTTCTTGGCCTGTTACTCTCCTCGTACTGGGATGCAACGAGATGGAAGTTAGTGAAGATTTATACTTCCTGGGTGCCCAAGTCTTCGGCCAGTCTCCGCCCCCGAGCAGGGCCTCATATTCGGCTTAGTTATTCGACATCGGGAACGACAGAGTGCGAGAATATTCGACTATGACACCCTCTTCATTCTTGAGGAGGATGCCTGATCCTCTCCTTGTCGAGCTGGATGCTACATCAATGAAGGTTGCCCACTTTTGGTCTCGGCCATTATGGAGTTCGGGGGTGGTCATTGTGCAATGAATTCGGCCAATGCTTGGCCTTTGAGAGCTTTCCTTCTTTCGTATTGGATATCGTACTCCGAAAGTTCTAGGGACCATTTCAGCATTTGATCGTCCATGTCTGGACATCCTAGTAGTTGCTTTACAAGTTGATATGTTCTCACCACGATCATATGGGCTAAGAAGTAATGTATGAGTATCCTCGCTGCATTGATAAGGGCCAAAGCTATTTTTTCGATTTGTTGATACCTGACCTCGGGGCCTCGTAGTGATTTGCTGGTGAAGTATATTGGTTTCTTCCCGTCCGAGGTTTCACGAACAAGGGCCACACTTACGGCCTCGGATGAGACGACCAGGTAGATGAACAGAGTTCCCTCGTTCTCTGATCATGAGAGCACGGGCGGTTACGAAAGGGCTCGTTTGAGGTTGAGGAGGGCTTGCTAGCACTACTTGGCCATTCATACGCCGCCTCTTTGCACAAGAGTTTGAAAAATAGGAGTGAATGTTGCGCGGACTTCGCCATGAAACAGGAGAGCGAGGTGAGCATACTGCTCAGGATTTGTATGGATTTTTTCGAGTTTTTCGTCAGCCTCCGCTTTCTCGGGAGACTGCTTACGCCTATGTTGAACTACTTCCCTAGCGCCCGTATCTACAACGATCTAGTGGCAGGCGGCTCTAGGGTCGAGTTCGGGCATTTCCGCTGCGCTCCACGCGAACAAATAAGCATTCATCCTTAGGAAAGCTTCGAGCTGCTTCCTTGCCAGATCAGAGAGTCCAACTTTAATCTTCACGCCTCTGTTTGGGTCCTCATCGAGGGGGATGATTTTGAAGTCTCCGTCGGGGATAAGATGAAGAGGATCCTGTTCCCCATTGGGGACTTCAACTTCATCTTTGGTGAATTAGATGTCAAGGTCAATGGAGCTTACATTGGATGAAGCCTCCCGTTCTTTAGCTTGAGCGGGCTTGTCTGCCAAGGAAGTCGCTGCTATTGAGGAGGTTGCCCCGTGGTAATCTCTTGGCTTTGTGTCGACCATGTTCTGTCCCTTGGAGGTTGCATTGAAACATCTTCTTGCAGATTTGATGTCTCCGTGGATGGTGGCAACGCGGCCCCTCTTTGTGTAGAACTTCATCTTTAGGTGGACCGTGGAGGGTACCGCGGTCAGCTCGGCCAATGTTGGCCTTCCTAGGATGCTATTATAGAGAGACATACAGTCAACCACTAGGAAGAAGACCTTAACCTGTCTGGCGGAAGCTTCTATCCCGAACATGACAAGCAACTCAACATAACCCTTATGGCTTGGAGGTGGAGCCGTCAAATCCTTATAGATCAAATCCCACGTATGGTGACAAGTAGGACCTATCAAGCTAGAGAGTCTGGAACAACTGGGTGTACACGACGTTGATGGAACTCCCCTCGTCGACCAGGATGCGATGCACGTCATAGTTGGCCATCTTTGCTCTCACGAGCAAAGGGATGTTCGAGTTGGGAGCTCCACCGGGTAATTCCTCAAGGTAGAAGGTGATGGGCTTGGATTTTCCCAGGAACCGGTCAAGGGTTACCGTATAGACCGTGGCTGCACCTATCAGCTCGTTGAACTTCCTTTTTGCCAAATTCATAAAAAATCCGCTGAATCCCCCTCCAAATATAACCATGGCGGAGGGGAATTTTTCCCATCTGTTATGGGTAAACAAGGGCTCCTCATCACCGACATTGTCGGGGATATAAAAATACTCGAGTCACGAGATGTTCAAAGCAACTTTGAGGGGGCCAAACTTGTTGGAGGGCCGCGTTTCCTCCTCGATATCTTTTACCTTGCGATTATAATGGAGAGGGGCATTATTTCTTTTGTACTACCCGAGTCTCCCTACCTTAATGAAGGTCTCAATGGCGTCCTTCAAGTGGGCGCAGTCTTCAGTGACATGGCCATGACTTCAGTGGTACTAGCAGTATTTGGTCCTATCGATCCTGGGCTTGAGAGGTGTAAGTTTAGGTCGTCTAACCCCACCATCCTTGAACTCGACATTGGCAGACTCCGCGAGGATACACTCGCGGAGAGCGATCAACAGGGTGTACTAAGTGAAGCGTCCGACTGGACCTCTGTGATTGTTGGAGTCGCTAGGTATTATTTTCTCTTATCTCCAATTCATTGAGATGGTTCTGCATCATTGTGCCTCAGGGAACTGGGCGTTCTGCGGTTCTTAGAATCGCGGACGCTGTTGGCGGCCTCCTTCTCTTTGTACGTGATGTAGACTTGAGCTTTATGAAGGAGTTCATCTAATGATCGAGGAGGCTCGATGCCGACTGCCTTCCAAAATTTACTGTCCGGGAGAAGGCCTCTTTCGAGAAAATACCTCTTCATGCGATCAATAGTGGGGACTTGGATGACCTCGCGGTTGAACGGTTCAATGTATGCTCTGAGAGGCTCGTCGGCCCCCTTAATAATTTCCTCGAGGGACGCCTCAGTCTTTGGGTGTCGTCCAGAGACTGAATTTTCTAGCGAACTGGCTCTTAGGATCTTCCACGAGGTGATGTACTCGGGGGGGGGGGGGGGGGGGGGGGGGGGGCTTTTGTACCAGTCCATGGTAGTTTTCCTTAGGGTTGTGGGGAATAACCTGCACTTGATGGCTCCCCAAATGTTGTGGAAGTGGAGCACTGCCTCGAAGCTGTCGAGGTGGTCGTCGGGGTCTGTAGCACCGTCGTAGCTGTTCAAAGGTGGAGGTTTCTCCTTCCCCTTGGGAATAGGGACCTCCATAATAGCTTGGGATAGTGGACCACAAGGGTCGTCTTCATCGTTTCGTTATGGGGAATGAGACACCGAGTGGTTGAAACGGTGGTCTCTACGGCAAGGAGAATTCTTTACCCGAGTTCTCTTCTCTTCCTTGCTCTTTTCCTCTTTATGAGCAGGGGATCGTCACTCTTTGCGTAAAGGTGTGTGATCGCGCTTTTTGACGATTTTAGACTAGATCCTCTCCAACCGAGGACCTCGTCCGATACGACAAGAAAAGGAGTTGTGAGAATCCTGTCGTTAGTGAACAAAAATATCCAAAAATAATTTTTAAACAACTTAAAACAAACATAAAGGATTATAACTTTTCTAATGTCAGATTTCCAATAATCTAATTTCAAGTCGCACGAAACAAACACGGTCTTGACAAGTGAGAGAGAGAGAGTAACATAACAATGTAATGTAACAATACATATACATCGGAGGGACATCCCCACCCCACCAACTTATCTTAAAAAAACAATACTAGAAAAAGTGATGATAGGGTAAGATATGTCTGACAAATAAAGAGTGATCGTTTCATTGGTTCATGATGACCGCACGTTTCATGTTCATGTTCACCATCATTTTTATTCCCCTTATTATTATTTTCACTCTCTCATTTCCCTTCTTCTGATTAATTCTACTGTTTTTTAGCACACTCATTATTATATTACAGTCTCAACTAAATCGTTGCCGTATGATTAAAAAAGTTACAATGATAGTATCAGTTTTGCTTTGCAGTAGGTGGTACTAGTATCAGCTTTTGAGATTCATTCAACATGCTGAATAATTCAAAGAAACTCTAATTAAGCAGTCACTAATTATGATTAAATAGTCTACCACATTATCATAGAAATAATTAGATGCTTTGCCACTAACTATGCTTACTTGGAGTAATTACCAGTGTGATAGTATATTAGTAATCACATAATACAGATTCTACTTTCTAAATATTGTACTAGTACTACGTTTGTTTGGACCGGCATTGGGTCGAATTGTTTTAATAGAAGTTAAGAGAGAATCTGTAAAGAGAAAGATACTTTTAATAATAGGTCTTTCGTGGACACAATTGGTTATAAATTAAGGGGCATAATATGTTATTGTCCAACTCATCTCTGGACGTTAAGTCAAGATTCAAATAATCTTTCAAAAGTGTTGAATAATCAGGGGCAGATCTCCATCTGAATCACTTGGAGCATGTTACATATGATCATAAGTTTCAGCAAAAGTCACTATGAAAATTGAATCTTCGGTATCACCAAATTGCTTGTCTATGTCAGCAGTATCAGATGATGTCATTCTGCTGGCTGCACCAAACTAATCCCAGGAGAAAATGGACTCCCGCATACGAAGGACCACGAATGATCAAGAAAATATGTTCTGACAGTGCTACAACACTTACTAGCAAGAACAATGAAAATTTCTCGTGTCCTATGAACGTAGACATAGTCAAAAATACTACGCATGAAAAAGATACCCGCTAGGTTGATAGGCCTAGGCAAAAATAAGGGCATCTCGACGAACCAAAATTATTCGGACAAAAATTAGTGACATATAAATAAAATTGTACATCCGACAAGTCGAAAACCTGAGAAGGCGACTTGGGTAAAAAATGGTATCCCTGTGGACTGAAAATCTGATAAGACAGTCCAGGAAAAAGTTAGAGATTAAAGCATACGACTATGTCCTCTTATCAAATCCCTTGTTTATCACTCTGATCAGCATTTACTAAAGACTCTAGGAGTTGGGATAATGTTCAAGTCATCCACAAATTCCCACAGAGCAATCTCCATAGAATCATCTCTATAGAGCTATCTTCACAAACTCATCCCCAACATAGATATATTCCACAACAAGTCTAATATGCCCACAGGCAGAAGTTCAGGCATCTTCCAACAGTACCTCCACACCCCTAATGAATAGCTTGACCTGATCATCATCCCCAATAGGTTCCTAGCGGATAAGGAAGTTTGATCATTTCTCCAGCATACAGTGGAGACTTCCTCAGCGCAACCTATAAAATTCCAACCCCCATCAGAGTTTATTTCCTCGGCATAGTTTACAGAAACTTAATGCCCAACGAAGTTTATTACTCCAACGCCATAAATTCCTAACAAAATTCTCTTCTCCAGCAGGGTTTAATCAAAGTTGATATCCCCAGAAGAGTTGCTACAATATATGAAACCTGGACAAATAGCATACCAGAGGAATACCCATCACTTTTATCCCCAGTTAGGGTACGTAAGAACAGAAAACGACTGACTCTCCTTGAATGCCTCTATCCTCAAGCAAAAGTCAAAAAATCTCCAAACGGAGTATCCTCAAACAGAAAGCAGGAATCTCCAGCAAAATTATTCCCAGTAGAAATTGAAGAAACACTTTTTTCATTCCCAACAACAGTTCGGGATTTATTTTCCCCAGCTAGACATTGTTACAAAGAGCTACCGATATGCTTCAACAACATATTATGTCCATACATTATTTCACAATACATCATAACATATGCATACCAAAACATATATAACATTCTCATTTATCTTGAGAGCATCATTAATGCATTACGTGCATCACAATATTACATACAACTAATTTTGTCTTTTCAGGTAAAGTTCGCAAAAAAACGAATATCATCAACAATTTTCAAACAGGTCAGAGATTAATTACCGAAATAGGGCGGTGCAACTATCTATATGACCAGGCGATATAAATTCCTGTAACAGGACAAGTTTACCAACAAGAGAAGAGGTCTGAGATTAATTCCCGAAACAGGACATGACAACTATCTATGCAACTAAGCGGTATGAATTCTCGAAACAAGATGGGTTTACCAACACAAAAACAGGTCAGAGATTAATTCCCGAAACAGGAGGAGGCAACTATCTATACGAGCAAGTGGTATAAACTCCCAAAACAAGACGGGTTTACCAACAAAAAAGTGGGTCATAGATTAATTCCCGAAACAGGATGAGGCAACTATCTATACGACCAAGCGGTATGAATTCCCAAAATAAGACATGTTTACCAATGAAAAACAGATTGTAGATTAATTCCCGAAACAAGACGGAGAGACTATCTGCATGACCAGATGAATTCCTTCAGAGACTAAATTCTGACGAGCGTTCCCATTCAGAAGTTTATTCTGAAAAGCATTCCCCCCAGAGACTGAATTCTAGTGAACACTTTCCTTCTGAAAAACATTCTTCACAGTCAGTCGTAGACTCGTTCTGACATTCCTATCAACAATTACTTTGGATGGCATATGTAATCCTATCCCCAACGATATTCTATCATCTCTTCGAATGGAATCTTCAAGCCCATTCAAGTAATACTATCAACCAACAACGTTACTTCATGCACCAACGAGTGCAAATTTCCGGGCACTTAAGTGTTCAATCCTCTTCCACCTTCAGATCACGAATGGAGGATATGCCAATCTAACTCTTCATGTTTAAGAAGATTGAACAGGGACAACTGTTGTACCCCAAAATTTACCCTCCAATTTTCTTTAAGACACCTCCTCATGCTCCTAGGTTTTTCAATTGCTCAAGGTTACTCAATATTTGATTAGACAAATTCTCCTGCTAAACACTTGACCTACAACTAGGGTTTCACTTTTATCAAGGAAATTTGAGCTTATAATGCCTCAAGGGGATTTCATGGTTCCTCATATGTCTCAAGGAATGCTCATGCCAAATTTTAAGCCTTACATCACAAGATTGCTCAGTCAATTGCTCAAATGATTGAAAATCAATTGTATTAGATAAAAAGTCAATTATGGTCAACATACAGTCAAACTTCAAGATTTTTGGTCAAACTCAAGATTTTAAAGTCACATTCATCATTTGATCAATGGTTGATCATGATTCATCAAGAAAACTCAAGAGTCATGAAAATTCAAAAGTTACCAAATTAGGGTTTTCTTAAGGAAAAGTCAATAGAACTTTGACCAAGCATAACTTTCACATGTTTCATCAGATTTTTCTCAACCAAAGCTCATCTTGAAGGAAATTCAATTCTCTACAACCATGACTCTATAAGCTCAAGTCCAAAAAATTCTTCATTTGAGAGATATAAGCCAAAACATTATAGGTCATTTTAAAGTCAACAAAAAGACACTTTTTGTCAAGCCAACTTACATCAAGATAAAATATTCAAATGAAAAAAATGATCAAGATAGAGATTATAGAGGACATCTTGAGCTTTCCAAAAAGTTAAAAATCACCTTTATATGATAAAAATTGAGAGAGTTATGATTGGCACAAGTTGGGAAATTTTGAGAAAATACATGAAACCCAAATTGATCAAAATTCAAATTTTTGGGCTAATGGGCTTGTGTTTCAAGGTCCAAACGTGTATTAGGCCTCATAAGTGAACCTCTGAACCTATTCATACACCTATTTGATTTTTATTCCATTTATTTTTGATTTTATTTATTTAAATTCAAAATAAATTAAATAAAATTAAGACTTTCATACAAAGGTAAAAGGCCACTTATTTTGACCTAACTTTCCTCTCTCTCTCTCTCTCTCTCTCTATATATATATATATATATATATATATATATATATATATATATATATATATATATATATATATATATATATATATATATATATATATATATATATATATATATATATATATATATATATATATATATATATATATATATATATATATATATATATATATATATATATATATATATATATATATATATATCCTATATTCAGACAACAACAAGAGCACGGAAAACTTGGCAAGAGATCACTATTCCAAAAAAACTCCAAAATCATCCAAAACTAGGGCAAACTTTAAACCCTATTTTTAGCCTCTCTTCAAGCAAGCCAATCATCCAAATCAATCCTTGAGGCATTGTAGGGTAAGAATGGATCAATCTTGATGATCCATAGGGCCTGAAAATCGCATACATTCATCTCTATTTTTTTTTTGTAATTCGTATTTTTTGTTTTCATGTTATTTTGATGCATACTAACATTATTAACATGCTTCTGAGGTATAACTATGCAGGATAAACCCTATTTTCTATTGATGTTTCTTCCCCTATTTATTTTTTGGCAAGCCATGCTGTTGTGAAGGCAAAGGGTGTAGGTTCAACACCCACCCCTGACATTGCACTATTTTTGTTTTCTAACCCCATTTTCCATTGATGCTTCTCCCCCTATCTATTTTTTTGGTAAACTTAATTCTTTTTATTTATTTATCATTAAACATAATTTTTTTTATTAATTAAAATTAATTAGGTTTTAGGTTTTTTATTTATCATTAAACAAAATTAACCATTTTTTATTAGTTAAAATTAATTAGGTTTTTGGTTTTTTTAAACTTTTTTTTCAAAATTAACTTTTTTTTATTAATTAAAATTAATTAGGTTTTAGGTTTTTTTAACTCTTTTTTTTCAAAATTAACTTTTTTTAATTAATTAAAATTAATTAGTTTTTAGGTTTTTAATTAACTTTTTTTCTTCAAAATTAACCTTTTTTTTATTAATCAAAATTAACTAGGTTTTCCACATTTTTCTATTATGTAACTGCTCCTAGTATGTAATAGTTTTAGGTTTTTTATTTTCCACACTTCACTATTATGTAACTTCCCCAAATCTCTATAATAGCCTAGGTTTACATTACCGCCTTTATCTTCTGCTACTATATTTTATGCAATTGTTAGTGTGATACGGTGGGAGAACTAACCTGTGCGTTTTGCGTTTTATCACAAACATTGCAGATAGCAAGAGTCACCACCGACTTTTCTTTTATCCAATAAAGGAAAGGGTGAAAAGAACTGGAAAGACCTTTTGAGAATTTTTCTTGAGTTCGGGGGATAGGTTATGAAAAGGGAAGGTGTTAGAACCCTTTTGATCAATAGTTATCTACAGGCTCTTAACTGCTTGATCACTTTTGAAATGCTTTTGTGAATGTGTTTGTTTGAAAATATTTTGAAAAAGTGCCGTTGTTGGAAAAACTTTGTAATGATTCTCGTCTCTATAAGAATGCACACAAAGTGTTGACTTTGAAAATATTTCAAGAAAATTTTGGTGTATTGAAAAGATGTTAGAAAATGCCAATGTAAGATAATTTTGTAATGATTCTCGTATCGTTGAGAATGTATATAAAATGTTTGTGTTGACAAAGTATTTTGAAAATGTGAGGTGTAAATAGTTTTGTTTGTGAGCAAGAAATTACGAGCAATCTACCTACTCAAAAAGTCTTTGTTCTTTTCCTTCTCCTTTAGATAATGTTATTTTACCATTTGGTTGATAAGGAGCCATATCGTTGGATGTGAAGGGACGGACATGGGTCATTGTATAGTCATAGAAGGAAACTTGTAGAATGTTTTAGCAATTTGTCATAAGGGACTAAGATCATTTACCGACCTAAGTCTCCAAAGTCCAAACTAGGCACTGTTTGAATCTCCACAGCCTTAAGTCGGACTTCGAGTTATTTGTATTTTTTATCCACCGGTGGGTATTGCTCCTCAGAATAGTCTTCATCCTTAATAGCTTGGTTATTTCCTCACCTATATCTAGTGCTTCTAGCTTCCTCTTCTTGATTGTCTTCTTCCTCAAAAGAAGCCTATTCTATTTGAGCTAGTCGGGCATGCCCCTTGAACCTTATTCCCAAGTTGAGAATAACAACCCTCTTCTTAGTCTTCTTTTTGGTGACAAGGAGTGCCATCATTTCTTGCTGACCTTTAGATAAGTTGAGGAGAGTTTCTTATAACTGTGCGTGTTGAGTCTGCAAATCTTTGACGATTTGCTCTAGAGCCATCCTATACTGAAATAAATAATAAAAATATGAGGAAACCCGTATCGGGAAACCTGCTTATGATATTGTGCATGCTATGCGAATGCAATGTTTTCAAGGACTTTAAGGAATTTAAATTTGCTAGCCAAAAAGGAAACAAATGCAACAATTATATTAATAATAGTTCAAAGATTACAATTGCCCCTTGGGATTACAATGAAAAAGCAAAAAGGTCTCAAAGAGACAACAAAATGAAATCCTAAAACAGAAGACTCAGGTCTCCCACGTGTGCTTCCTATTCAGTGCAATGTAGGCATTCAAGCTTTTCTCCTCATGAAGTTGCCTTGTGAGCTCCAACAATTTCTTTTCGCTTGCATAGAATCAAACTTCAAAGGTATCTCGTTCCCCCTTGAGTTGAATCCATGATATCTGCAATTCTTCGAGGTTTATAGGCATGTCAGGATGGAGAATAGTATAAGAAGTATCTCCCTTGGCAACATGCTCCACAACTATTGGTAAGATAGATGGATATGGCATCATGAGACTTTGAGCGCGAGCTCGCACCCATTTGAGATAAGGTTCCAAAATAATGGAGTTCTTATGCCCCAAAGTCTTGCTATCAACCTTGTTCACCATGCCCCAAGCTCGTACAAACCTTTGACGATAACCTTGGACATCGTTCTCATAGTCAAACATAATACCATAGATAAGTGCACCATGAGGACCATCTCTTCTAGCATAGCCAAATTGTCGTAGAGTTAATGAAGGGTTATAAGTAATACCTCCCATAATTCCCAAGAGTGGAACATTAGGGAACTCCCCACAATGGTCAATGATAGTAATATCCTCTAGAGATCGGGAACACCAACGAATATCCGAATGAGAAAGTGACATCAACCTTTGAGACCACGTCAAGCCTTATTCATTCTTCAATATTGATCGAGGAAGGTGAGAAATAAACCATCTAGACAGCAACGATATACAACACATAAGGGATCATCGCTTCCTCATAGTGCGAGTGTGAAGACAATGTAGAATGTCCCCAAGCAAAGTAGGCACAGGATTACGAGAAAGAAAAACCATGACAGCATTCTCATCTATGAGTTGGTACAAATTAGGGAACAAAACCAAACCATAGATTAGAAGATCCAAGACATCTTCAAAATCTTGAAAATCCATATCTTCCCAAAACTGTCGAGCCTTCTCTAACAGAAACCTGGCTAGAAAACCCTCGACTTCACTCCTTATTTCCTAATTAGCTACAATGTCAGATCTCTTCAAATGCAAGGCCTTGGCAATAACTTCAAACTTTGGAGTTTCCTTTGAACTGGTGAGTGGTATTTGTTCAAGCACTCCTAATAATTGAGAGAATTCTTCCAATGTGGGCACCAATTGGTAATCGTGAAAGGTGAAGCAATGATGCATAAGATCAAAGAACTGAAAGAGCACACATATAATTTCTTCTTGAAAGCTTGAGGTTGCCAAACTGAGAAGTTGACCATATCTTTTGGTGAAGGGAGAATCTTCAGAAACCCTTGATGCTAACTCTTCGAGTTGAGGAGGCACTTTTACGAAGCTGACACATATGGTATTTCTACGAGCGGAAGCTATATCCTACAAAACAGAACAAAGATAAATTCATAGATACTTGAAATGGTTAGTGATAATTCTATGGCATGATGTCATGATGTTTATGATGTCATGAATAATTAAATACAAACAAAACACACAATGACCTTAGGTTTAGGCTTGCAAGGGGTTTATAGGTAAGTACACTCTTGAAGTTTAGTTGGTTCGACCTGTCCTAAAAGAAGTAATTGGGTTCTAAGGAATCTCAATATCATTGATCTTTCTTCATCGGACATTGTTTCAGCATAATCAATCTTTTCTTGCGGCTAAAATATCCCGAAAGTCCGATCTCAATGAGTGTAGTATCGAGTATCAACCAATCTTCAATTTTGCACCAAAGCCGGCTATCTCACTACTTTCTAATAGCCAAGTTGATCAACTAAGGTTCTACGGTCAGTTAGTGCTTCATGACACCACACAGCGGCCCCATATTCTCCTTGATTCAACACAAGGGATACCAGTACCAATAAATGTGTCACATTAACGTATCCATCACTTTAACCATATCGGTCTATGCGGTAAAATTTCCATGATCTATTGCTACTTACCTAATGTGCCCCAGATCTGGGTATAGGATCTTTACAAGCAATAAACCCAAGCATTACCCACAAATGTAAAGCAAACAAATCAAGCAAGTAAAGCAATAAAAGTGATCTAGCTCTTAAGGTAACCCCACTTTTAGTTTCTTCCCCAGCAGAGTCACCAGTTTTGTGATACGATAGGAGAACTAACTTGGGTGTTTTGTGTTCTATCGCAAATGTTGCGGATAGCAAGAGTCACCGCCGACTTTTATTTTATCCAATAAATGAAAGGGTGAAAAGAATAGGAGACCTTTTGAGATTTTTTCTTGAGTTTGGGGGGTAGTGTCGTACCCCAAATTTGTCCTACCCCGATGATTTTATTTTCCAAGATTAAAATAATAAAGAAACGTTTAACTGAGGATGGTACAACAATATCTGATGGTCCATTCTTAATATTTAAGTCAACCGGGGGTGTATTTTGATCTAGGACAGTGGGGCTTTCTAAATTGGAAAGACTCATAAAGCCATTCGCGAGGCATGTTGGCCAATGGCCCATGCATTTCAAAAATAAAAGAATCATCCGAGCAATTAATAAATTATTAATTTATTAAAACTACTTAGGTTTAATTTGCTATTAATTTAAAATTAAGTAACTTAGCCCATTTAAATGTTAGTTGTTATTAGTAAGAAAAGGGGTGAGATTACAATTGGGATCCCACTTTGTTTAGCCCATTTCCATTTCTATTTTTACATAGCAAGGAGAAGTTGAAATTACAATTCAAAACCCTTAGCTGATGCTTACTGTCATTGTCATTATGATTCTGTTTTACTAATTAATTTATTATTTAATAAAATGTTTTATGGTGTATATAATAAAGAGTTGTGTTAGAAAGGAAACTTATTGGATTAAGTTATTAAAACCAATTAGACCCAGTCTAAGAGAGAAAGAGTGTTTGTTATACATTGTTGGATAAAAAAACTTATAGGCTCAATGAAATTGGAATGATACAAAGCCCAATTATTAAATGATGTTGGCCTAAGTTTAATTAGCTAACAAACTACTGTTCCAATTCGTAAAAAAATATGCGCACAACTTGCAATTAACAGTCACTGTTCAAATTGTGATCGGTGGAAATAGAACTGACTGTTTAACGCTGGTTCACGAAATGTCGCGGAAGCAAGAGTCGCCACCGTCTTTTATTTTCTCCAACATGGATAGGACAAAAGCACAGCAAAATTCCTTATGAGAATAGTTCTCGGTTCGGGAGGTAGATTTATAGAAAGGGAAGGTGTTAGCACCCCTTCTATCCATGGTTATCCATGGGCTCTTAGATACTTGCTCTTATGTTTTCAAAATGTTTGCTTTTCAAGATGTGAGTGGGTTTGAAAAAGTTTCTTTGAAAGATTTCTGAATGACTCTTGTATCAGTCCTCAAGAGTGTTTGAAAAATTTGTTTTGAAAGCTTTTTTTTTTGAAAGTGTGAGGTATGAAAAGTATTTTGATTTGTTTTTGAAAAGAGAAAGTATCCATGAGTCATCTACCTACCCTAAGGAATTAGGCTGTGTAAAAGTCCTTAAGGTAGTGCCATCCCACCATTGAGAGGTAGGTAGCACCACCGTTGGAGGTGTTCGGGTCAATTCGATTGTAGGGACAGTGTGGTCACGGAAGCAACAGTAAGACACCTTAGAAGCTACCCTTATGTCCTAGATCCTTTTTAATCCGAGGCAACCGTTTCGAGGCGACTGGATCTTAGACATAAGAGTGGCCACTAAAACGTCCTATACTTGACGACCACGTTTCGAAGGCAACAAGTGAGGCGTACCCTAGAAATGGTGTGTGTATTGTGTGTTGTTTTCTTGTTTAACAGTTATCTTTGATCATGGCATTGTGAGCTACGCGTTATTTTTAATTACCATACATTCTTTCATGCAATTTAGCAGTTAAGAGGGTGCAGAAAGTAAATTGCGGAAACATAAAAGCTACGCTATTACAAGGCGCGGGTCTATACATCGCCAAAATTACAAAGACCCGTTTTTGATAAAAGATGCGGAAAGTAAAAAATGCGGTAAACCTAATTACTATTACATTCCTTGAACAGTTACATAATAATCAATGAGAAAAATAATGCGCGAAAAGAATTAAACTGAACGTCCGAGGGTGTTGGACCCTTTTGAGAAATTAAATTAAATTAAAGCCTAATTATTATTTAATTAAAGAAAAGAAAAATGTTTTTTTTAATATTTTTTTGGTATTTAATATGGAAATAAAGAAAAGAATTTAAAAGGAAACCCTAATTCTAAATTATTTTTAGTTATTAAAGAAGATATTAAAGTTAACCTAATTTAAGCTAATTAATTAATTTACATGTTTATTTACAAAAATAGCAATTAATAATAATAATAAATAATGATAATAATAATGATAAAAAAAGAATCAAAACCTAATTCTATAGAATTTTATTTATTTAAGAAAAGATTGAATTTCAAACCTAAATTAACTAAATTAATTATTAACATTTATTTACAAAAATAAATTAGTGAGGAAATTAATAAATAATTAAACATATTTTGTATTTTGATTTTCTGTTTTTATTATGGAAAATTATTTTATGGTGAAAAAACAATTAAAACAATTAAAAAGAATTAGAAAAGAAAAGAAAATAAAAGTACAAAGGATGCAAACCAAGGGGGGTGTCAGGCCCAAATGGAGGTGTGATTTGAGGAATTCTGGCCCATTAGACAAAGCCTGTTTGACTTTCAGGATTGTGTGCACGTTGGTTGACCCAGGCATAACGCGTTCGTCACCTCCTGGCCTTCAGATTATGGATCAAGGCCACTTGGCAAGCATAGGCGTGGGTACGTATGGTGGAGCGTTGAATGAGTGCTGCACTAGAATACATTAAAACAAAAATTATGAATTATATGGGGGGACCTGGGAATCGAACCCAGGTCCCTATACCTGCTAGCCACGTTACCAACCAACTGAGCCACCAAGCGCGTTTGTTAAACTAATAGACAAAAAATATAATATATGAAAAAAAGACAACTATGCTGGGACGTTAAAAAACGCGCTAAAGTTTAAATTCTCCAATCTCATCATGCCACGCTATCTCCTTCTTCGTTGGTACCTGTAACATGAAACAAGTAGCGGGGGTTTTAAACCCCCACAAACTGAAACTGTGAAAAATAGCGAATAGAAGAGGAATCATCATAAAAAGGGCGCGATAGGTTGGTTGAATTCGTCTGGCCTTGACGAATTCAACCATGGTCATGGCATGATCCAATTTTTCCTGATGTCTAAAGCCCTAATTTGAAGCTTCAGAAACCCTAGGTTTCGTCCATGGTGAATCTTGATTCAGGCAACGTTAATTCAATTGAACTGTACCAATCGCTTCAGAAGGTCACTATTAGTGTAAATCAAACAAGAAAAATGGTTAAAAGAGCATGAATGATGATATGTCAAATTGGAAAACAAAGCAAACCGTGTGACTTCATGGGGATGATTCTGATAGTGTTAAACCTCGTTCTTGATTGTAATAGCTTCCTAGCAATGTTAGTAATGTAATGGAAACGATCTTTGGCCTTGAATTGTCCTGCAAATAGGATTTCAGTTTCACAATTTTTATTGAAATTTTGCAAAGTGATTCTATGGCTTCAGCAGCTTTCACATGTGTTTCTTGAGTAGGGTTAGCTTATGCCTTTGTATGTGAATGGAATTAGGTCAAGAATAAGCCCAAAAGTCCATGGCATTATGACTTGAATATTTGATTGCCTAATCATATCTTTTCCAATCTTTCCTTTCATGAAACCTTGCAAATCATGGATTTTTTTGCCTTGTTGATTGAGAAACGAATTGCCAGCTTGCCCTAGTCATATTTGCTGCACAAAAAGATCTAAAAAAGCATATCTTTGAATTTTCCCATAATTAAAACTAATTAAATGAATTAATATAAATATAAATTCAATTAATAAATTATTTTAAGCTCAATGGATCGTGTATAGGCCTTGGGTAATGATTCAAGAAAGAATTTGAGGCCCATTAGCAAATTTGAAGCTTTTTAGGCAAAGTTGACTTTTGAAAGTTCCCAAAAATTTCCCAACTTCTCCAATGCATATCTTGCTCAATTTTGAAGCTATGAACATGTTCGTGGACATTCTGGAAAGGTCTTGAAGTCCTCTAACCAATTCCTTTGGTCCCATGTCATTTTGATTTACCAATCTCAAGTTATGGTCTTTGACTTAAAGTGCCTTTTTGTTGACTTTTGAAAATGACCTTTAATGTTGAAATTGATAACTTTTTGTGAGGGCATTTCTTGGACTTGGAATGTGAAGATGAGTTGTAGGAAATGTCCTCCCCTTAAAGATGAGCATTGGATGGGATTTTTCTGATGAACCATGAAAAAGGTATGCCTTGGTCAAGTTACAGTTGACTTTTAAACTATCCAAAAATAGAAACTTTTGACACCTTGATGATTTTTGAGCCATTCTTGTGGAATCATGATCAAGAATTGATAAAATGATGATTGTGGCTTCAAAATAAGATGTTGACCAAAATTTTTGAATTTTGACTGTCAAATGACCATTTTGCCCCTGCAGTTGACTGTGAAGCAATTAGGGTTTTTTGACTGTGCAACTTGATGCTGTGAGTCTTGAAACTTGACATATGGATGCTTGACAATGGACATAGGCATATGGGACTTGATTGGACCCTTGGAAATCTCAATTTCTTTTCCAGAACCAAAACCCTAATTTTGACTGTGTTAGGAGACAATTGGACTGTGCAACCCTTGATAGATTTTGAAGCTTGATCTTGCCAAATCTTGAAGAATATGGGAGGGAAAATTTTGGGGTACAATAGTTGCCCCTGTTCAATCTTCTTAGACCTGAGGATGTAGATTGGCTGGCGTGCCTTTCGTAATCCGAGGGTAGAAGATGATTGAACACTAGAGTGCGCAGAAATTTGCACTCGCATAGTAGAGTATCAGCAGCGTGATGTAGGGAATGGGCTTACAGATGCCATTTGGAAGATAATGGATGGGAGGATGGGCTTATAGATGCCATCTGGAGATGTGACAGAACCTTGTCGGGAATGGGCTTATAGATGCCATTTGGAGACTGTTGATATGTGGAGATGGGCTTATAGATGCCATCGGGAGGTTGTCGATCGCGTAAGAGATTCCTTAGCGAGAACTTGCGTACCTGAGAAAGAAAGATAATTACCTGGCCTATTACAGGGGTTGATCTTCAAACTCTTCATGTAGATATGCCCTGGCTGGATACAGGTATCGAATCTTCAAAATTCTTCATGCAGATGTGCCCTGGCTAGATACAGGAATCGAGTCTACAATCAGTTACTCACAGATGTGCCTTGGATAGATACAGGAATCGAATCTGGAATTGGTCGTCAACAGATACACCCTGGCTGGATACAGGAATCAGATCTTCAAACTCTTCAGACGTGCCCTGGCTGGATACAGGAATCGAGTCCGGAAATAGTCGTCAACAGATACACCCTGGCTGGATACAGGAATCGGATCTTCAAACTCTTTAGACGTGCCCTGGCTGGATACAGGAATCGAGTCTGGAAATAGTCGTCAACAGATACACCCTGGCTGGATACAGGAATCGGATCTTCAAACTCTTCAGACGTGCCTGGCTGGATACAGGAATCAAATCTGGAAAAATAGTCGTCAACAGATACACCCTGGCTGGATACAGGAATCAGATCTTCAAACTCTTCAGACGTGCCCTGGCTGGATATAGGAATCGAGTCTGGAAATAGTCGTCAACAGATACACCCTGGCAAGATACAGGAATCGGATCTTCAAACTCTTCAGACGTTCCCTGGCAGGATACAGGAATCGAGTCTGGAATTAGTCGTCAACAGATACACCCTGGCAAGATACAGGAATCGGATCTTCAAACTCTTCAGACGTGCCCTGGCAGGATACAGGAATCGAGTCCGGAATAGTCGTCAACAGATACACCCTGGCTGGATACAGGAATCAGATCTTCAAACTCTTCAAACGTGCCCTGGTTGGATACAGGAATCGAGTCCGGAATAGTCGTCAACAGATACACCCTGGCTGAATACAGGAATCAGATCTTCAAACTCTTCAAACGTGCCCTGGCTGGATACAGGAATCGAGTCCGGAATAGTCGTCAACAGATACACCCTGGCTGGATACAGGAATCGGATTTTCAAACTCTTCAGACGTGCCCTGGCAGGATACAGGAATCGAGTCTGGAATTAGTCGTCAACAGATACACCCTGGCAAGATACAGGAATCGGATCTTCAAACTCTTCAGACGTGCCCTGGCAGGATACAGGAATCGAGTCTGGAATTAGTCTTCAACAGATGCACCCTGGAAAGATACAGGAATTGGATCTTCAAACTCTTCAGACGTGCCCTGGCAGGATACAGGAATCGAGTCTAGAATTAGTCGTCAACAGATACACCCTGGCTGGATACAGGAATCGGATCTTCAAACTCTTCAGACGTGCCCTGGCTGGCTACAGGAATCGAATCTGGAATTAGTCGTCAACAATACACCCTGGCAAGATACAGGAATCAGATCTTCAAACTCTTCAAACGTGCCCTGGCGGGATACAGGAATCGAGTCCGGAATAGTCGTCAACAGATACACCCTGGATGGATACAGGAATCAGATCTTCAAACTCTTCAGACGTGCCCTGGCTGGATACAGGAATCGAGTCCGGAATAGTCGTCAACAGATACACCCTGGCTGGATATAGGAATCAGATCTTCAAACTCTTCAGACGTGCCCTGGATGGATACAGGAATCGAGTCCGGAATAGTCGTCAACAGATACACCCTGGCTGGATACAGGAATCGGATCTTCAAACTCTTCAGACGTGCCCTGGCAGGATACATGAATCGAGTCCGGAATAGTCGTCAACAGATACACCGTGGCTAGATACAGGAATCGGATCTTCAAACTCTTCAGACGTGCCCTGGATGGATACAGGAATCGAGTCCGGAATAGTCGTCAACAGATACACCCTGGCTGGATACAGGAATCGGATCTTCAAACTCTTCAGACGTGCTCTGGCAGGATACAGGAATCGAGTCCAGAATAGTCGTTAACAGATACACCCTGGCTGGATACAGGAATCGGATCTTCAAACTCTTCAGACGTGCCCTGGCTGGATACAGGAATCGAGTCCGGAATAGTCGTCAACAGATACACCCTAGCTGGATACAGGAATCGGATCTTCAAACTCTTCAGACGTGCCCTGGCTGGATACAGGAATCGAATCTGGAATTAGTCGTCAACAGATACACCCTGGCTGGATACAGGAATCGGATCTTCAAACTCTTCAGACGTTCCCTGGCAGGATACAGGAATCAAGTCTGGAATTGCGACAGTTGATAGTAATTATCATTGGATGGACCTTGGTCCTGAAACGACAAAACGTTAGTTGTATGCAATGTCATGATGTATGAAGTGCGTGATGTTCTCAAAATAAATGAGACTGTATGTTCATGATGCGTATGTGCATGCTATAATGTATGAAGATATGATGTTCATGACTGTATTTTTGTCTAGGAAGGTAAATCCTTGACGGGTGCCGGGAAGTTAACTCCTGGGCTGATGTTGAAGAGTAGAGCTTTTCATTTCCGCTGGGGATAATAGTTGTAAGGATACCGGTAGAAGGAGATGACTCCGTTGGAGAATAAACTTGGCGGATAGATTACTCTGCGGGGAGTGAACTCTGTGGGGAAAGAGAGGTACTTTGCTGAGGTTGATGATAACTCCGCTGGGGATACCATTGTTGAGCTCTGTTGGAAGTTTTGATGAACTCCGCTGGGGATAGGAAGACTTCGCCGGGGACGATCTTTCCGTGGCAATTGGCTGAGGATAACCCAGTTATATCCTGGTGGGGAAATAACCTTTGAATAAAGCCGGGGGAGCGCGTTCATACTCTGCAGGGGATAAGCTTCCAGAATCTACTGGGGATAAGCTTCCTGAATCTACTGGGGAGGTTGATTGAACTCTCCTGGGGAGACTTTTGAACTGTACTGGAGAATGGCTCCACAAGGGTGTTCTGTATCCCACCGGGGAACAATCTTATATCCAGATTGCCGGGGATGCTTGTTAGGAATGTCTGTATACTCCGCTGGGGAATATTGAGATCTTCTGGGGACACCCAACTTCCTTGAGGCTGACAGTAGACTAACTCTGCTTGGGGGAGAGTATGGCTGACTTGCTAGGGATACTGTGCCTTGTTAGGGTTGATGGGAGACCAACTGCTTGGGAAGAGTATCACTGAATCTTGTCTTACTCGGCGGGGAGTGAAGGTATCTGGGTTACATTCTTCAGCCGAACTTACCTTGGTACTCTGGTGGACAAAGCAATTAGATTGCTTAGACAATTCCTATTGCCCCAGTTTCTGCGGGAGAAGGTACCTGCGGAGGTGCTTGATGACTGCCGATTGACAAATCTTCCTCTGGTAGGCAAGTGACAAGATGACGGGACATAGTCGTACGCTTTGATCCCTAATTTTTGCCTGGACCGCCCTTTCGGGTTTTCAGTCCATCGGGATACCCATTTTTGCCCAAGCCGCCTTTTCAGGTTTTCGACTTGCCGGGTGTACAGATTTTTCATTTTCATCCCTTATTTTTGCCCGAACCCTTTTGGTTCGCCGGGAAGCCCTTATTTTTGCCTAGGTGTGTCAACCTAGCGGGTCTTTGATTATGCGTAGTATTTTTTTCGACTATGTCCACGCTCTCAGGATGTAGGGAGGTTCCCCTGTTGTTGTGTTGCCATGCTACCAGAAGATCTTCGTTTGATCGTCCAATGCCCCAACTGATCCAGATGGAGGTTTTCCCCTGGCTAATTTGGCCTTTGAGAGATTCTCTGAATCTTGACTTGACTGCCCCAGATAGTGGACAATGCTCAGGTCTGCCCCTTGGTTGGGAGTGCTTTTGTTTATTAGACATTCGTCGTGCGAACTTCTATGTTGTTCAAACAAATAGTCATATGCAAACAATGTTATATTAAAAATGCAAAGCTTATGTCTGTCTTGAAGTTTTTTTGAAAATGCATTTTTTTCCCAGTAAAACTAGTGAATTTTGTAAAACGTGATGTCAACTCAGTATTTTATCACAAGCCTTAAGGAGTCAGGATATCTTTCGTAACAATATGCTTTCGAACTAACCCATGCTTCAGCTAGGACTTTTAAAGGTTGTAGCGTGGCCTGGTTCATGGTTCAAGAAACAAAGGATAAAGGCTCAAATTATTTGTACCCACCCGCTCTTCGTGATGTTCTCCAATCCTAAACTCAGCTAATCGTGCATTAGACCTTGTTTGAGTCTTTGCTCTGACATTCCGGTGATGGTTCGGATATTGACAATTTATTTTGAATAGGCAGTCATTTCCCCCCCTTTTTTTTTGTTGAGGGTTTGTAGAACCTCTTTCTTTTTGATTTTGTTATCCCTATTTTTTTGCCTGAACTGTTCTTTTGTGATTACAGTCAGCGGGATGCCCCAGTTTTATAGGTTGGGCTTTTATTTTTTGAGATATAATGACTGTCTGTCTTTATGTTTATAGGGAACCATTACTGTTTTTGTTTTGTTTTGTAAGGACTTCTTTGGTGCCACTCGTTGTGCACTTGGATCAACTGAGAGAACTACCCTGCCCCAGGTTATGATTAAGGGTTTTAATTTTCGAAAAGACAAACTCCTACTTCTTTGGCTCAAAGGGGTTGACGAGGGATTATCTTCCTTATAACTTCACTATTTAGGGATTGAAACAATGCCTGTACCTCATCAGCGGGGTCTGTTCAAAAGCATACTGTAAAGATCGTGGTATCGTTTTCGTCATCCTCCCTCAAGAGGCTTAGAATTATTAATTGAGAGTTAACATCAAAAAATGAAAGCAGTTTGAATATAGCGAATGCGAATATATTGATTCAAAACAGACATATGCGATGCATTAATGAAATAACAGCGTTTGACATGATAATTGTTTTAACAATCAAAAGAAAACTACAACTTGAAAATTCTAATGGACAACAAGTCTTCTCATCTCAGGACTTGTTACTTCAAATGGTGAATCCTGTAGGGATGGTAGAAGAATTCAGTCTGACCCTCTTGGGTGAAATCCACTACTCCTTCATTAATCAGGTCCTGGACTTTGTTCTTCAGAGCCCAGCAGTCGACAATGTCATGTCCTGGACTATCAGAGTGGTATGCACATCTTTTGTTGGGATGATAGTTAGGAGCATAGATGTTGGGGTTCCGGGGAGGAGCCCTTAGGGTAATCAGATTCAAACTCAACATGTGTTGTAAAGCTTGAAACAGCGACATGTTGAGCTGGGTGAATTACCTCCTGGGATTGTTTGGCTTACTCTGATCAACCTATTGCTCTGGGCGAGGTTGTGGTTGGACTTGTGAGGTGGTAGAAATTTGGAGAGCTCTATTCTTCACCATACCAGACTCTTGTCCTCTTGGAAGCTGATCAATGACCTGGTCCATGACTTGGACTGGTTGCTTCATGTTGTGTCTCTCTTGGTGGAGCTGCCTGATCATGGTCCTCAACTCTTCTTGCTCCCGAGCCAAGCCTTGGATGAGAGCCATTTGCCCCAATATCTGGGTCCTCATAGTATCTACCTCAGCTTGCAAGAGTTTTAGCCGTTCATCTTTATCATCCTCAGGACTTTTCTTGGCCAAATTCCCCATGAGGAGTGTCCTCAACTCTTCCTGCCCCTTGGATAGGCTTAGGAAGATCTCCTTGAACTGAGTCTCTTGAGCATGAGGACCCTGGTTATCTTGTTGGGCAGCCATTGCTGAAATAAACAGCGAAAAAAGGTAAGTGACCTGCAACAAGAGTACCTGTAATGCAATGATATGTATGATATGCATGCGATGTTTTCAAGGATCTCGCGGGGTAAACAAGAAGATGGTTAGAGTTGGAATCCGATAGCTTGATTGAAGGAACTGCATATTGTAGAGAGTCCTTATTCAAGAGTCAAGGCTCACCATATCGAGTGGGTAATAGCCCCTGACTCCAGTTATCAACCTTGGCTAGAGGAAAATAAATCCCCTTTTCCCCTTGCTAGACAGTTGGTTCATCATGACCTGCATCACAAACCCTTGAGATCCTTGAAATGGGTTAGTCCTTATGTATGCAATGGTATGATGGTATGATGTTATGCTATTCATGGAGTGATGTAAGTAGGCCCTGTAATGAGTCCCAATTAAGGACTGTAAACAAAACCTGCAAGAAATCTGTGTTGTTAGATAACAAGTATGCAAGTAGTTCAAGTTTGAAGGCACACAAGTCATACAAGACAACCCTTAGAGTTCAGGCCAGCATGGGGTTTGGGTACTACCCTCTTGAAGTTGGTGGGCTCAAACCTGTCCTATCAAAAGTAACCGGGTTCTAAGGAGCTCAATATCATTGGGTTGTTTTCTGTGTTCATTGTTTTGATTTAGCCACTGAACTGGCGATCAAAATATTCCAAGAAAACAACCCTCAATGAGTGTAGTATCGAGTATCAACCAACTTCAGACTGCACCAAAGTCAATCATCTCACTACCCTAAAGAGGCCAGGATGGTCAAGTAAGGTTCCTAAGGTCAGTTGATGCTTCACGACACCACGCGGCGGCCCCGTACTCTCCTTGACTTGACTCAAGGGTTACCGGTACTCACCAAAGTGCCACATCAACATAGCAAACTGCTTCAACTGTGTCGGTATACCCCGCACAGTTTCCTCACAGTTTTGTTGCTACCTAAAAGGTGTCCCCCAGATCCGGGTTAGGATATATGAAACTCCCAAAACAGGCCCACAATTTTAAAGCAATCAAAGCAAGCAATTGAAAACAAGAGTGTTCTAATCCTAAGGTACACCTCACTTTTTTAATCCCCAACAGAGTCGCCAGTTCTGTGATCGGTGGAAATAGAACTGACTGTTTAACGCTGGTTCGCGAAATGTCGCGAAAGCAAGAGTCGCCACCGTCTTTTATTTTCTCCAACATGGATAGGACAAAAGCACAGCAAAATTCCTTATGAGAATAGTTCTCGGTTCGGGAGGTAGATTTATAGAAAGGGAAGGTGTTAGCACCCCTTCTATCCATGGTTATCCATGGGCTCTTAGATACTTGCTCTTATGTTTTCAAAATGTTTGCTTTTCAAGATGTGAGTGGGTTTGAAAAAGTTTCTTTGAAAGATTTCTGAATGACTCTTGTATCAGTCCTCAAGAGTGTTTGAAAAATTTATTTTGAAAGCTTTTTTTTTTGAAAGTGTGAGGTGTGAAAAGTATTTTGATTTGTTTTTGAAAAGAGCAAGTATCCATGAGTCATCTACCTACCCTAAGGAATTAGACTGTGTAAAAGTCCTTAAGGTAGTGCCATCCCACTATTGAGAGGTAGGTAGCACCACCGTTGGAGGTGTTCGGGTCAATTCGATTGTAGGGACAGTGTGGTCACCGAAGCAACAGTAAGACACCTTAGAAGCTACCCTTATGTCCTTGATCCTTTTTAATCCGAGGCGACTGGATCTTAGACATAAGAGCGACCACTAAAACGTCCTATACTTGACGACCACGTTTCGAAGGCAACAAGTGAGGCGTACCCTAGAAGTGGTGTGTGTATTGTGTGTTGCTTTCATGTTTAACAGTTATCTTTGATCATGGCATTGTGAGCTACGCGTTATTTTTAATTACCATACATTCTTTCATGCAATTTAGCAGTTAAGGGGGTGCAGAAAGTAAATTGCGGAAGCATAAAAGCTAGGCTATTACAAGGCGCGGGTCTATACATCGCCAAAATTACAAAGACCCGTTTTTGATAAAAGATGCGGAAAGTAAAAAATGCGGTAAACCTAATTACTATTACATTCCTTGAACAGTTACATAATAATCAATGAGAAAAATAATGCGCGAAAAGAATTAAACTGAACGTCCGAGGGTGTTGGACCCTTTTGAGAAATTAAATTAAATTAAAGCCTAATTATTATTTAATTAAAGAAAAGAAAAATGTTTTTTTTAATGTTTTTTTGGTATTTAATATGGAAATAAAGAAAAGAATTTAAAAGGAAACCCTAATTCTAAATTATTTTTAGTTATTAAAGAAGATATTAAAGTTAACCTAATTTAAGCTAATTAATTAATTTACATGTTTATTTACAAAAATAGCAATTAATAATAATAATAAATAATGATAATAATAATGATAAAAAAAGAATCAAAACCTAATTCTATAGAATTTTATTTATTAAAGAAAAGATTGAATTTCAAACCTAAATTAACTAACTTAATTATTAACATTTATTTACAAAAATAAATTAGTGAGGAAATTAATAAATAATTAAACATATTTTGTATTTTGATTTTCTGTTTTTATTATGGAAAATTATTTTATGGTGAAAAAACAATTAAAACAATTAAAAAGAATTAGAAAAGAAAAGAAAAGAAAATTACAAAGGATGCAAACCAAGGGGGGTGTCAGGCCCAAATGGAGGTGTGATTTGAGGAATTCTGGCCCATTAGACAAAGCCTGTTTAACTTTCAGGATTGTGTGCACGTTGGTTGACCCAGGCATAGCGCGTTCGTCACCTCCTGGCCTTCAGATTATGGATCAAGGCCACTTGGCAAGCATAGGCATGGGTACGTATCGTGGAGCGTTGAATGAGTGCTGCACTAGAATACATTAAAACAAAAATTATGAATTATATGGGGGGACCTGGGAATCAAACCCAGGTCCCTATACCTGCCAGCCACGTTCCCAACCAACTGAGCCACCAACCGCGTTTGTTAAACTAATAGACAAAAAATATAATATATGAAAAAAAGACAACTATGCTGGGACGTTAAAAAATGCGCTAAAGTTTAAATTCTCCAATCTCATCATGCCACGCTATCTCCTTCTTCATTGGTACCTGCAACATGAAACAAGTAGCGGGGGTTTTAAACCCCCACAAACTGAAACTGTGAAAAATAGCGAATAGAAGAGGAATCATCATAAAAAGGGCGCGATAGGTTGGTTGAATTCGTCTGGCCTTGACGAATTCAAACATGGTCATGGCATGATCCAATTTTTCCTGATGTCTAAAGCCCTAATTTGAAGCTTCAGAAACCCTAGGTTTCGTCCATGGTGAATCTTGATTCAGGCAACGTTAATTCAATTGAACCGTACCAATCGCTTCAGAAGGTCACTATTAGTGTAAATCAAACAAGAAAAATGGTTAAAAGCGCATGAATGATGATATGTCAAATTGGAAAACAAAGCAAACCGTGTGACTTCGTGGGGATGATTCTGATAGTGTTAAACCTCGTTCTTGATTGTAATAGCTTCCTAGCAATGTCAGTAATGTAATGGAAACGATCTTTGGCCTTGAATTGTCCTGCAAATAGGATTTCAGTTTCACAATTTTTATTGAAATTTTGCAAAGTGATTATATGGCTTCAGTAACTTTCACGTGTGTTTCTTGAGTAGGGTTAGCTTATGCCTTTGTATGTGAATGGAATTAGGTCAAGAATAAGCCCAAAAGTCCATGGCATTATGACTTGAATATTTGATTGCCTAATCATATCTTTTCCAATCTTTCCTTTCATGAAACCTTGCCAATCATGGATTTTTTTGCCTTGTTGATTGAGAAACGAATTGCCAGCTTGCCCTAGTCATATTTGCTGCACAAAAAGATCTAAAAAAGCATATCTTTGAATTTTCCCATAATTAAAACTAATTAAATGAATTAATATAAATATAAATTCAATTAATAAATTATTTTGAGCTCAATGGATCGTGTATAGGCCTTGGGTAATGATTCAAGAAAGAATTTGAGGCCCATTAGCAAATTTGAAGCTTTTTAGGCAAAGTTGTCTTTTGAAAGTTCCCAAAAATTTCCCAACTTCTCCAATGCATATCTTGCTCAATTTTGAAGCTATGAACATGTTCGTGGACATTTTGGAAAGGTCTTGAAGTCCTCTAACCAATGCCTTTGGTCCCATGTCATTTTGAAATACCAATCTCAAGTTATGGTCTTTGACTTAAAGTGCCTTTTTGTTGACTTTTGAAAATGACCTATAATGTTGAAATTGATAACTTTTTGTGAGGGAATTTCTTGGACTTGGAATGTGAAGATGAGTTGTAGGAAATGTCCTCCCCTTCAAGATGAGCATTGGATGGGATATTTCTGATGAACCATGAAAAAGTTATGCCTTGGTCAAGTTACAGTTGACTTTTCAGCTGTCCAAAAATAGAAACTTTTGACACCTTGATGATTTTTGAGCCATTCTTGTGGAATCATGATCAAGAATTGATCAAATGATGATTGTGGCTTCAAAATAAGATGTTGACCAAATTTTTTGACTTTTGACTGTCAAATGACCATTTTTCCCCTGCAGTTGACTATGAAGCAATTAGGGTTTTTTGACTGTGCAACTTGATGCTGTGAGTCTTGAAACTTGACATATGGATGCTTGAAAATGGACATAGGCATATGGGACTTGATTGGACCCTTGGAAATCTCAATTTCTTTTCCAGAACCAAAACCCTAATTTTGACTGTGTTAGGAGACAATTGGACTGTGCAACCCTTGATAGATTTTGAAGCTTGATCTTGCCAAATCTTGAAGAATATGGAAGGGCAAATTTTGGGGTACAACACAAATTAACGCCCGAAATTATTGAAATTAATCCAAATCAGATCTAAAATACATTTTACTGCAAATCAAAAAATGAATCTTCATATATCCTGAAGCCTAGATATGATTTACAGAAAGAAAACAGAATCAAAACTAATTCAATTTGTATTACTGTAAGATCCGAAAGTCATTAAGTCAAATATAAATATAATTGTTCATTACAAATCTCTGATGATATACAAAAAACCCAATACACAGAATCGAAAGATGACAAAAAGCTAAACTAAACCCTAATTTCTTCCCAATCCCTAAAATCAAGGCTAAGATTGAAATTTGTAACGGCAATTGAAAAAAACCTAAAATGAGCCCTATAAATACAGAAGAGTTGGAACACACGAGGGGGAGGATTGACGGTGAGGAGACGAACAAAGATACAGGGGGAAGACAATAGAAAAAGGAGGGAGGATTGATTACAGAATAAACCGTGAATCCGCTCCCGAAGACAGAAGAAGGGTCAATTAGGGTTCCAATATCTGGAACCGTAATTGTACCGCCGCCACCGCTAGCCATCACCTCGCCTCCGTACACCGTTGTTCTCAACCAACACCGTTACTGCGACCTACAAAACAAAGAAGAAGAAGGAATTAAAAAACCATATCGGGGAAAGGCTCAAGAATCGGAACAATAAGTAAAAGGGGTAAAATTATGTTATCTTTCTCTATTTTTTGTTTTAGTATTTGGGGTTTGGCTAGGTGAAGGGTTTAAGCACCGCCGTCGGGGGATGGGGTGTTAGGGTTTGGGTGAAGGTAAGAAGAAGTGTTTGTGTCACTGAGAGAGAGAGAGAGAGAGAGAGAGAGAGAGAGAGAAAGAGAGAGAGAGAGAGAGAGAGAGAGAGAGAGAGAGAGAGAGAGAGAGAGATAGAGAGAGAGAGAGAAGTCTTGTTGTAAAACAAAAAAAGAACGATGGAACTTTAATTAATAACAAGAAAATAGAATTCTAATTGCAATATGATAATTCGGCTGATCACCTGGATGCGCAATTATGGTAATTAGCATACTCCATCAGTTCCATCCATACGATCCATTTTGGACGGCCGTAAGGCCAAGCCACACGATATGGTCCATACACTCACACACACACAACTGCCTGGACTCCCTTCAATCCGTAATGGGCTTAGGCCGACTGTTACTCACACCCCTTTCAACTTTTTGCTAAACACAACAACAACTTACACCCCCCTCTGCTTGGACTATTTTGGGCTTAGCCAATATTCCTTTAGACACCCCTAACTTTTACTGCATAACTGGGATTACACTCCCCCAAATTTACTTAAAATTATAATTATTTTTTATTATTTCTTTTATATTATTTTTTATGCTATATTTTATTAATTATTTATTTCTTTTGCATTTATAATAATAATAATTATTAATTTTTATTATCATGATTTAAATATTATTATTTATTATATGGAAATATTATTATATGATCGAATAAATGATTTTCATATTAATATTGCATATATTATTTTTATATATTATTTGCATTAAATCTTTTTTATCATGCATTAATCAAGATTTTCGCAACTAATACAATTAAAAAACATAAACAAATCTCAAACTATTTTTCTCAATAAAACTAAGCTAATCAATTGTCTTTTTGCAAATGGGTTTCAAGCTAGTTTTGGCTAACTGCATTCTCAATCAAAATCTCCGCAATCACTACTCCCGACCGAGTGCGAAGTGATTCAAAATATGCTTGCAAACCCCTAAAAAAACACCAGCCCATACGAACTACGAATTGGGACTCTGATTCCTCATAAGAGGATATGTTGGCGCGCAATCTAAAATCATGGCGAGTCTTGCTAATTAAAACTTAAAACCTTGTTTATCCCAAACCTAAACCTAGAGCTTAATATCCTTGTGAACAAGGTGGATGAAAGATGCTAACACCTTCCTTTCGTCTAATTGAGTCAGAAACCTAGAATCTCTGTCTGTGAATTAGGGTTTTTTGTTAGGTTCCCTTCCCTAGGATAAAAACTAATAGCGACGACTCTTGATTAAAAAACCAGTTGCTACAGCTGGAGACTCTGTTGGGGACTCTCCTTAACCCTAGATTTTAGGCCTCTTTTGGGTGTTTATTTTTATTTATTTATTTGCTTTAATTTATTTATTGAATTTTTTATTTCTTGTCTATTTATCTTTATTATTATATATTTACTATGTGGCGGGTTTTTATTTCAAAAAATATTTTCAATAACCCTTAGAAAGAAGGTTCGTCTATTAGCTTAGGGGGTACATCATCCCTGCGAGTTTATGTGACGACTTCGCCTAGAGTCAGTGAACTTCCCAAAAAGGAATACTTATTGAGAGATATCCTCTTGACGAGTAGGACATTGGAAGGTCACCCATGACTCTTTGTAACGGCCTTAACCTAAAATCTCATGACGAGACCTTTCACGACTTTGAGACGAATGTTTCGGTCTGTAAAGAGCCTCCACCTAAGGGAGGCCCTTGTGCCTTTTCCCTCTAGTGTTATTCACGATACCCTTAAGGAAACCACCTTCTGGGAGAGTATACTAACCGTAGGTCAAAATTAAGGAACCTACCTTCTAAGTGTACTTATCACAAAACCCCGTCACTGAACCATACATCCCTACCTTATAGGGGTACTTATTACAAAAATCTTGTCACTCAAAACCCATACATTCAAGCATTTCGTATATTCATCACCCTACATTTGTCTTATTCACAGGGGGTATAAAAGATAATAATAAACTCAGGATCTCGGTGACTGTCTTTAAAAATGGATATCATAGGAAACAACTTGCCCGCGTTAACACGCCAAACATGTCTAAAATCAAGGCCACAAAAGGGAAATAATGTGCTGAAGACTTTCTCAAGCTTTGTCCAGCAATAGGGGATGGTTTCAAGATCAGATATCCGTAGGCGCATCTAGAAGGCTTATTTCCTTTTTGCTTGATTTCACGCAAATAAAGTTTTGGCTTAAGATTGTAATATTTTTCAATATCTGAATTACATTACATTCAATAAAGGCGTTTTGTTTCGACACACCGTTTGCGTATCTATTTTAAATATCGTCGCCAAGTAAAATAATAAAGGAAAAGCATGTACCCAGCGGAATAAAACATTCCAAAAAAGTAACCATTTCATATTCATACATATTCATTCGCGTGCATGCATTCACGAACACCTGCATATCATATAAAAACTCATTTTTAAAAAACATCTCTCCAGTTGAACCATTGGTAGAAGAAGGTCTCCACCTCCTTGGCCTCCATATCAAACAAGGGCTTATCAACAAAAAGCAATGGAGAAAATCGAGAAAACTCAGGCTGTGTTCAAAGAGGATCTTGATCAAGTAAAGGGTGACATCACTTTAATGAAAGGAGATCTGAGTCAAGTCCTCCTAGCTTTGAAGAGCATTATTGACCGACAAGACCATATTCCCAGGGCAGCTTTCAAAGAAGTAGCCCAGACTATTGGTGCATAAAGCGGTTACCAACTAAGGAAAGAGTTAGAGGAGGGACTCTAGAATTCCGTCACGGCCCGACAAGAAGCTGAAACTGAAGGGTTTGTCCCACTGCCGCCAAAAGCATAGGCATCTCGTACCTTATAGATTCCGACCAATGACACATACAATTACTTGGACCTGTAATACGAAGACCACGACCCAGAGGATTCCAACCAAGCACCCTCAAAGACGACTGATACTCGTGCTATTGATAATCCATTAGTGATGAATCAGTAGAAAGCCTTGGAAGAAAGATTAAAGACTGTAGAGGGTTTTGACGCTTTTGAAGTAGACGCTCTCGAAATGGGCCTAGTTCTTGATGTGGTGATTCTACCAAAGTTCAAAGTACATGAATTTGAAAAATACAAAGGGCTCACTTGCCCAAGAAATCATCTCCGCATGTATCGCAGGAAGATGTATGCCCATGATCAGAAGCCGATGATTCATTATTTTCAAGATAGCCTGAGTGGGGCATCTTCAGACTGGTATATGAAATTGGAGCAAACGCATATTCGAACCTGGGCAAATATTGCTAATGCTTTCCTAAAGCATTATAAATATAACCTGGACATGGCGCCTACCCGCATGCAACTCCAGAATCTATCCCAGAAGAAAGAAGAGTCCTTCAAGGTTTATGCTCAGAGATGGATGGAATTGGCATCTCGTGTACAACCATCACTGCTGGAAAAAGAGCTCGTAGACATGTTCATGAGGACTTTGCACGGGCTGTATTATGAGATTATGGTTGGGAGCATCTCTTCGGGGTTCTCAGACCTAGTAACCATCGGAGAAAGAATCGAGACCGGGATAAAAAGTGGGAAGATATCAAGGGGACCATCAAATGCTCCCTACAATTCAAAGAGGCCTGCTTCAAACCTCCCCAAAGGAAAAGAGGGAGAAATTAATGCTGTAGAATCACAACCTAGGGTACAACAAGCATTAGTGATCCCACTAGGGCAGCAGCAAGGCCGAAGGCCACCCACGAATTTTGATCCACTTCCGATGTCATCCAGTCAGCTATTACAATAGCTAGTTAAGGCATCCTTAGTGGAACTCGAGCGTCTAGCTCCTCCAGTCGGGCCACTCCCATGAAGATACGATGCTAACGCCATATGCGAGTATCATGCTAATTCTCCTGGACATACCATATAACAGTGTTGGCCTTTCAAACACAAGGTACAAGATTTGTTGGATTCTCAAGACATCACTTTCGAGAAGCCCAACATCACATCACACCCTATGCCGTTGCACAATGGACTGACAATAAACGCAATTGAAGTTGTCACCGACTCTGGGGCAAGCATACAATAAAAACCCCAATAAACTCGCTGGAAGAATATCCGTTGGAATATGGAGTCCCGCTAGAACACATTGAAGCTTTTGAAAAAGCTCTACAAAGGCTAGGAGACCAGGGCATAGTCCAATTCGGACCATACCCTGAAGGAAAATATAAAGCTGCTCTAAAGGGAGAAGCACACTTTCCCCCAATCCAAGAGACTTTTGTCAGCAATGGAGTAGTGCATGGTGGATATGTGGCAAAAATATCCAACAAGGCCAACACCAAAGGGGCAACTGAATTCATCTAAGAATGCACCCCAGGAGAAAAACTCAAAAGGTGGACGGCCGTGGAGATTCCTGAGATCTTTTTTCTTTCCTAATTAATTTTTCTTATTTTTGAAAGAACATATGTCAAGCCCGAGGCATAGGGGTTTCCTGTAAGGGTTTCCCTATTTTGTTTCAGACAATATTTACGATTAATAAAAGTTATGTTTTGTTTTCAATCAAGATCCCTATCTTTCTCTTGCATTTATATCTTAAATTTAAAAAATGGCAATACTTTCTATGCACATGCATTTTCAAATATTCAGATAATAAATCTGCGCCAAAACATGATAAAGGTGTAAATTCATGCCCAAAACCACCGATAATTCTACTTCTGCGATCCGATATAATTTTGATGCTACTATCAACCAAGCTAAAGAGGAAGATGATAAATATCTAGAACTCTTTGAGAAGATGGAGAGGGAAATAAAAAGAAAAGCTAACAATATGCAACCATATCAAGAGGCTATTAAGACCATTAATTTGAGCACAGGGGAAGACCCAAAAGAAACCAAGCTAAGGGGAAATGTAAAGAGCAAAGCCACAAAGAAGCTGATCAAGTTATTGTGCATATCTACGGAAATAGGCCAAGGTAAAATGCAGACAGTGCCGTAAAAATAAACAACTACGAAATACCAAGATCTGATGAACAACCCAAGCCAGGGGCACATTGGGTATCCACGTTCGAAGAAGCTTCAAATACACTGGGGCACGATATAGGGGAAATATTGACTCCCCCAAAGAATGCTCACGGGCCATATACCAATTCAATGGTGAACGAGATACTAAACATCCAAAACTGATTCCCTATCAAGATCATGTTTTAAAACCGACTGCGGAATTCACGAAGATCATTTTTAGTCACGTCCCACGAAAAGGAGATCGAATGACAGGCGCCCTGGCAACTATATCATCTATATTCAAAGTAACTTGGTCAAACCACGAATCGCGCATCACAAACAGACGCTTCGAAGACCCCACACATTGCCTTGCTATTAAAAAACGACAATATAACAAGCCTTGGTTTCACGACATACAGAAAATGCCTCTAGCATTGGCAAGCAAACCCTACGAGAATTATCCGTGAAATTCTTTCCAAGTAACGGTATACTGTACAAGATAAACCACGACATGGTCTAGTACTCAAGAAGATTTTGCTACCTCGCCTCCACTCACGTGGTAAATGGACACCTAATTACGAAGGTCCATACGTAGTCAAAACAATATTCTCCGGTGGTGGTCTTATCCCCCACAACAATGGATGGGGAAGAACTACCGCATCCGGAAAATTCAGGTGCAATTAAAAATACTACGTATAAGAAGCTCGCTAAGCTCGAACCTTAAACAGGCGACTTAGGCAAAAAGGAGCGCCTCGGTGGATCGAAAACCCTAAAGGGAGATCCAGGCAAAAATTAGGGGCATATAGACAAAAAATATCATCTCGGTGGATTGTAAATCCTAAAGGGAAATCCAGGAAAAAATTAGGGATCATTCAAAAGAAATAAAGAATAAAAAGACTGCAATCTAAGGACTACGACTACGAACCATGAAGGGAGAGATAGATCACAATCACATAACTCAGAAGCAAAGGAGATAAGATCATTAAATGAATATTGGAGAACAGCAGTAGCAATTATCATTTTTATTTCCATTTATAGTTTTAAAAATTTCTGTAATTACCTCTTCCTAGGAATTGCATCTTGTGTTCTCGCCTATTCAGAGGCATATCGATAAAACATTTACATTCTTGGCATCTTTCAAATTGTGTTTTTTTTCCAGACTTGTTTACAAAATACTATGATTATTACTTATGAATACTGTCTTGAAATCATTTCAGGGGATTAACAAAATAAAAGCATTTGACAAAACATCGAAAAAACATTTTTGTTAGAAAACTATTAAAAGAAAATCCACGTCTACGTCCACGCAAATGGCTACTCCTACGTCTTGCAAATCTATAAAAATGTCTACGCCTGTATCTATGTGTTGTACCTCAAAATTTTCCCTCTCACTTATCAATAATTTTCCTCACAAGATCTCCATTGGCTCAAGACTGCACTAGGGTTGATCAGCTCAAGACACCTCCTTGAGCACTGATGACCAAAATTAGGGTTTGAGATTGGACAAGTATTTTTGAACTTCCAATACCCCATATGACTTTCATGGACCATTATGGACCCTCAAGATCACTCATGTCAAGTTTCAAGCTTTGGATCACACTTTTGCTAAGTCAATTGAGCAGTTGACCTAAAAATAAGCTGTATTGAGGAAAAAGTCAACCATGGCCAATTCATAGTCAAACTTCATAATTTATTTATCCATGTCAACATTTTAAACTCCTATGTATCATTTGATCAAGTTTGGACCATAATTCCTCAAGAATTTTGATCAAATCATCAAAAGGGCAAATTGGTCAAAATTAGGGTTTTGATTGGGAAAGGGCAATTTCTGATTTTTGACCTAGAAAATGATCAATTGGTTTAAGTCATGATCTAAAGAGCCTAATTTCATCATTTTGACCCAATGACATGGCTCAAAACATTGCAAGTCCAATGGATTGACAGATGAATTTTTCAGTCAACTGATCAAAAGTCAATTGTATACTGAAAAGTCAAACTTTGACTTTTTGGTCAAAATCAAATGTCAAAGATCACAATTCATCAAAACGTGTCAAAATATGAAAATTATTCATTAAGAAATCCAAAAACCAAAATTCCATGTTGAAAAGTTCAAATTTCTAAACTTGGAAATTGTTCTAAGTGTTGGAAATTTCTTATTTTTTCATAACTTTGAGCAAAAGTTTCACCATGATGCAAGATGATTCAAGAGAAACTTCAAGCACGAAAGTTGTAGATCTCCATGAAATATAAAATTTTCTTCACACAAATTCTTCCAAAAGTGCTTGGATCTCAAGTTATAATTTTAAGAACATGTGGTCATGAAACAAAAACACTTAGTGAAATTTTGCCGTAATTTGGTCAGGATTTTGACCCAACTTCATGGCCCTTTTCCATATAGTTCCAAGGGGAATATTCAAAAGCAATTCAAATATGGGTTGTAGAGAACATTGAAAGCTTTCAAAATTTCCAAGAACTCCTTGAGATCATTTTTGAGTAGGGAGAATCGGAGAGATGAAGTTAGGGGTTTGTCACTTGATTTACAAGTCATTTTGTGATGAACCAAGTTCAAAATTCAAACTATGCTGCATAAATCTACTTTACACGCCTCAAACTTTTTAGTCACTCCATAATTAATGGCTTGCACAACTGTTAGAGGTCTCATTTCAAGCATTTAATGCATGGACATGCTTTATATCCATTTTTGGAAGAAAGTGTACATTGCCATTTTGATAAAGTGCTTTTTTACACAAAACTTGTTCTTGAGCCTTGCACTTGTTCTCTTCTGATCGCACAAGTCCTATAACTCATAAGAAATGGTTTAGACACTTATAATCACTCAACCTATGCTTGTACTACACATTGAAACTTGGTTTCCCTCTTTTCTTGAAAATCAAGTAACCTAGCCAAAAGCTTGTAACTTGTACTTATGACTGGCCAATGCACTTTAATCCTTTTGCTTATAGATACACAAACTATTTGCATCAAGGACACAAATGCTTAAGCCCTGAAAATACCTAGTACTCAGAATCACATCTCATACCTCCATTTTCACATAAACTGACCAAAAACTTGAAACTCATAACTCCCTCGTGCCTTTTCAAGCCTTTTGGTTTCTAAAGCTTCTAAACATAATATAGAACTGATCCCACACCCTGTTACAGAACCGTAACACCATTAACACCATCCTACATTTTCAAAAACAGATCTTTGCACTTGGACTTCTCCATAACTCCTCAGGTACTTTCAGCTCAAGCTAAGCATTCCATTAGCTTCCTGGGAACTTGAGGAAGCTAACCCAACCATTGGAACCCCTTGAAAGCTGCTCAAACTTCAAACCTGATACCCTCTTGTAAGGTAAGTCTTCTAACTTTGGAACTTTTCATACAAGCATCATCAATGATTTATTTGTGAATGAAACATGGAGATATCATTGCTCTAAAGCTAACCATGTCCATAGTTTCCATTAATTTTGCCTGATCTTAGAGAATTTTAAGTTTGATTTTTCTGAGATTTTTTGGGTTCAGAATAGGGACATTAAAATTCATGTTTATCTTTGAGCTATAGTTTTAATGATTTACATTTCTGAAATCGTGAGGAAATTCGCTATAAGTTTCATGTTTACACTTTTCATTTTTGTTGAGATTTGAACAAGTTACAGTTGGTCTGGCTGGAGGTTGAAGATGAAGTAGAAATCTGGGCGCGTTTTATATCATATATTTATTGTTTTGATTATGTTAACGGGTGTATAACCACCCCAGTGGTAGAAGCGCTCACCTGTAATCTTTGGGACCTGGGTTCGAGCCACAGTGGTACCCTTTTGATTTTTTCCATATTTTTTGCATTTTCCTGACCTTTTTGGCAGGCGCTGGGCTTCAATCTTTGGGCCTATGTTTTATTTGTTACTTCTCACCCCTGTGCTGGCTATCAACACCCCTGGCCCATATTTTTTTTTTGTATTTATATTTATTTGTTTTTTCTTAAATATTTTCCTAATACTAAAAATCATAAAAATACAAAAAAAAAATAGATTTACATTTTGACATAGTTTATTTATTTTTCGCACACAAAAAAATTATTTTTATTAACCACACTTTATTTATTTTACTAATTATTCTTGTAAATTTAATTAAAACTAGGATATTATTTATTTTCTTTTTACACCAACTAAAATATATTATTTTTATATAAAAAAGGCCAAAAATATTTTATAATACTATAAATTATTTTCAAGACAAAAATACAAAAATACTTTTCTTAAACTTAATTTCCTTTTAATCAATTAATAGACTTAAGGTTTAATTTAAAATCTTTTCTTATTAAATTAGGTTTACTTTTATTATTTTAATTAATTATTTTCTTTTAATTAATTAGGTTAAAACAAATTAACTTTTCCTAAAAGATCCAAACAAAAATATCCATTTTTCTTATATTTGCATTCTTGCATATTTATTTATCTTGTACATTATTTATTTCAATTTTTGTACCAATTAAATTTGGTTGTAATAGATTAATTAGGTTTATATTCTTGCAATCCCCATTTACAATTTGTACACCCCTTTCCATAAGTATTGTAATAGCGTATTAACTTTGAATTCCGCAATTTATCGTTTTATACATAACATGCTAGTAATTAGGGTTTGTATGGAAAGACTAAAACCAATACTTAGAAAACCCTAATTCAAGACAAAATCAAGCATGAAAACAATACACAAGCACACAAACACCCCTATGGTAAATCCACTTGGTTGCCTTTACAAAATGGCCATATTATGCATGTGAGGTATCTTAGCAAAAACAAGCAAAGTATAAGATCATAGTCCCTCGATGACGCTATCTATGTTGCCTTTCAAATGATCTTTGTCCCTAAAAGAGAATTCTAAGATGCCTTGCAACATTGCTAATCATGGTTATACAATGACCCACGCTCGTCCCGTTTACATCCAAATATAGGGTTACTTACCAATTCAATGGTAAGCTAACAATGTCAAAGGAAAAGAAAATGAACAAGAAAGACTTTTGAGTAGGTAGAATGCTCCTAATTACTTTCTCAATTTCAAAACATCCTTGTTATTTTCAAAACAAACACCTACACTTTCAAACATCTTACAAACTTGAAAACATTTTCAAAAGATCAAACATCTTTGTATACATTCTTACGAACAAGAATCATTACAAAGATTGCCTAAACAATGGCCTCGTTACAAAATACTTTCAAAAACCACACAATGCATAATTTCAAACAAAAAGAAAGTGATCTAGCAACTAACTAAGAGCCCATTGGAAAACCATGGATTAAAGGCATGCTAATACCTTCCCTTTTCATAATCTACCCCCCGAACTCAAGAAATAATCTCAAAGGTCTTTCCTGTGCTTTTTCACCTTTCCTTTTGGATAAAAGAAAAGTCAATGGCGACTCTTGCTAACCGCAAAATTTGCGATCAAACGCAAAACACCGAAGTCAGTTCTCCCAATGTATCACACTATGCATACCTACGCTCATGACACAAAAAGTCTACACCCACACGTACATCTGCGCCTATGCTTGCACTTAACAATACCAAGTTTATGCCTACATCTGCGCGTCCGCATACAAAGCCTACGTCCGTGTCAGCACCTATGCCTAACTTGTAACACGAGGTCTATGTTCACGCACATCCACGCATATGTATGTTCCTTCTAATTCTACATACGTCTACGCTTACTCCTGCACCTATAACATACGAATCTATATACGTCTACGCTTATGCCTGCGCTCACCACACCAAGACCATACATATGCCAATACATACGTCTACGTCTGCGCTTACAACATACAAATCTATGCATAGGCCCTTATCCACGTCTACGTCCACGCCCGTAATACAAAATCAATGCTCAAATTTTGCTAACATTGTCCGATGTGTTCAAGTGCAACAATACTACGATGACACAACATATAACGCCAGGAGTTGGTAACTCTGAGCCAATGGTTTAAAGGAGAGAATTCCAGAAATAGTCTTCATAACATTTCAAGGCATACGCGCGTCTTACACACATACATACACACATTTTGCATATCTTAAGTATACATACACTATGCATTCCTGCATACAATACGCATATAGTCAGGGTTCCATATCAATGTCAAACATCATACATTTTGCATACATACAACATTTAATATGCATGCATACACATGTATCGCCTAGCAAACAGACAAATAATTTCACCCTCGATTCAACTATCTAAGGTTTAACCAACGTGATACCTCTCATATGATTCAACCCGTCACCTCAGTCTTCATGCCGTGACACATTCAGCCTATCACCTAAGTCTTCCCACAGTGATGAGTTCCTTACAAGTCCCATTACATTGCCTCTAAGCCGTAGTGTATTATCCAAGCCAAGCACATTGCCTCTAAGCCGTAATGTATCCTCAAAACTCAGTATATTGCCTCTAATCAACAATGTATTCTCAAGACCCATTGCATTGCCTCTAAGCCGCATTCCATTCGTAAAACTCACTACATTGCTTGTAAGCCGCAACATATCCTCAAAACTCATTACATTACCTCTAAGCCGCCATGTATCCTCAAAACTCAGTATGTTGCCTCTAAGCCGTAATGTATTCTTAAGACCCATTGCATTTCCTCTAAGCCGCAATGCATTCGCAAAACTCACTATGTTGCCTCTAAGCCGCAACATATCCTCAAAACCCATTACATTGCCTCTAAGCCGCAATGTATCCTCAAAACTCAGTATGTTTCCTCTAAGCCGCAATGTATCCTCAAAATTCAGTACGTTGCCTCTAAGCTGCAACATATTCTCAAAGACCCATTACGTTGCCCCTAAGCCGCAATGAATTCTCAAAACTCGACACATTTCCTCTAAGACGCAATGTATTATCCAAGCCAACACATTGCCTCTAAGCCGCAATGCATTCTCCAAACTCATTACATTTCCTCTAAGCCGCAATATTTTCCCAAACCATCGCCTCAAACTTCATGCAGCGATGTTTGCAACCAAATTTATCTTATCACATCAGACTTCATGCAATGGTTCGCGGACCTAACCCATTGCCTCAGACTTCATGCAGCAATGTGTTCCATACTCCAGACCATCGTCTCAGACTTCATGCAGCGATGTTTGAAACAATGAATTCAGCTTATCACATCAGACTTCACGCAGTGATTTGCAAACCTAACCCATTGCCTCAGACTTCATGCAGAAATGTGATTATTATTCTGCGACATAGATCATTGCCTCGGACTTCATGCAAAAATGTTCAAAACAAAGTTTAGCTTATCACATCAGACTTCACACAGTGATTTGCAAACCCAAATCATTGCCTCAGACTTCATGCAATAATGTATTTCGTTATGCCAAGTTCCAGACCATCGTCTCAAACTTTAGGCAACGGTGTTCGAAACAACAAATTTAGCTTGTCACATCATACTTCACACAGTGATTTGAGAACCTGACCCAATGCCTTAGTCTTCATGCAACAATGCGTTTCTTTAAAAATCCAGCCTATCACATCATAATTCACGCAGTGATTTTCGAACCAAACTCATTGCCTCAGACTTCAAGCAGCAATGTATATCTCTTTACTCTGTAACACAAACCATCGCCTCAGACTTCATACAGTGATGTTCGAAACAATAAATTTAGCTTATCACATCAGACTTCACGCAGTGATTTGCAAACCTAACCCATTGCCTTAGACTTCATGCAACAATGTGTTCCAAACTCCAGACCATCGTCTCAGACTTCATGCAACGATGTTCGAAACACCGAATTTAGCTTATCACATCAGACTTCACGCAACAATTTGGGAACCTGACTCGTTACCTAGTCTTCATGCAGCAATGTTTTTTTTATTCCACAAAATCTAGCCTATCGCATCAGACTTCACACAATGATTTGTGCACCAAACTCATTGCCTCAAACTTCATGCAACAATGAACATCTCTCTACTCTGTAACACAAACCATTACCCCGGACTTCATGCAGCAATGTCCGAAAACCAAATCTAGATTATCGTCTCAGACTTCACGCAACGATTTGCTAAAAAAACTTTAACCCATTGCATCAGACTTCATGGAGCAATACTTTCCTTTATTCCATAAACACCGATTATCGCCTCAGACTTCACGCAGCGATTGTTCGAAATACAAGGATTAGCCTATTGCATCAGGCGTCATGCAGCGATTTGCAAACATAACCCATGACCTCAATCTTCAGGCAGCCATGCATCATCAATTATTGTCGTATTCATCCTCCAAATGGATGAATAATCAAAACCAAACCAAGACATACAAAATTGTGCTCTTAAGTTCAACACCATCTGCCTCGTTATCAAATTCGGGTAAGCAATAGGCTCTGCCTAATTTCCCAAAGGCTCGTAGGGGTATACTATATCAGTGTAACCTTATGTCCGTCGGACAAATTTCGGGAATACTTCAAGTTTTCAATAAACTTCCAATCAGAATGCGCAAGACTCACGTTTTTCTCGCGATATTCGATTGAAAGATAATTGAACAGGGACAGCTGTCGTACCCCTAATTTGTCCCACCCCGATGATTTTATTTTCCAAGATTAAAATAATAAATAAACATTTAACTAAGATGGTACAACAATATCTGATGGCTCATTCTTAATATTTAAGTCAACCGGGGGTGTATTTTAATATAGGAGAGTGGGGCTTTCTAAATTGGAAAGACTCATAAATCCATTCACGAGGCATGTTGGCCAATGGCCCATTCAATTCGAAAATGAAAAAATCATCCGAGTAATTAATAAATTATTAATTTATTAAAACTACTTAGGTTTAATTTGCTATTAATTTAAAATTAAGTAACTTAGCCCATTTAAATGTTAGTTGTTATTAGTAAGAAAAGGGATGAGATTACAATTGGGAGCCCAGTTTATTTAGCCCATTTCCATTTTTATTTTTACATAGCAAGGAGAGGTTGAAATTACAATTCAAAACCCTTAGTTGATCCTTACTGTCATTGTCATTATGATTCCGTTTTACTAATTAATTTATTATTTTCTAAAATGTTTTATGGTGTATATAATAAAGAGTTGTGTCAGAAAGGAAACTTATTGGATTAAGTTATTAAAACCAATTAGGCCCGGTCTAAGAGAGAAAGAGTGTTTGTTATGTATTGCTGGAAAGAAAAACATATAGGCTCAATGCAATTGGAATGATACAAAGCTTAATTATTAAACGATGCTGGCCCAAGTTTAATCAGCTAACAAACTACTGTTCCAATTCGTAAAAAAATCTGCGCACAACTTGCAATTAACAGTCACTGTTCAAATTATTGCCCGAAATTATTGAAATTAATCCAAATCAAATCTAAAATACATTTTACTGCAAATCAAAAAATGAATCTTCATATATCCTGAAGCCTAGATATGATTTACAGAAAGAAAACAAAATCAAAACTAATCCAATTTGTATTACTGTAAGATCCGAAAGTCTTTAAATCAAATATAAATATAATTGTTCATTACAAATCTCAGATGATATACAAAAAACCCAATACACAGAATTGAAAGATGACAAAAAGATAAACTAAACCCTAATTTCTTCCTAATCCCTAAAATCAAGGCTAAGTTTGAAATTTGTAACGGCAATTGAAAAAAAAAACCTAAAATGAGCCCTATAAATACATAAGAATTGGAATACATGAGGGGGAGGATTAACGGTGAGGAGACGGATGAAGATACAGGGGGGAAGACAGTAGAAAAAGGAGGGAGGATTGATTACAGAAAAAACTGTGAAGCCGCCGCCGAAGACAGAAGAAGGGTCAATTGGGGTTCCAATATCTGGAACCCTAATTTTACCGCCGCCAACGCTAGCCATCGCCTCTCCGCCGTACACCATTGTCCTCAATCAACACCGCTACTGTGACCTACAAAAAGAAGAAGAAGAAGGAATGAAAAAACCAAATTGGGAAAAGGCTCAAGAATCAGAACAATAAGTAAAAGGGGTAAAATTATTTTAGCTTTCTCTATTGTTTGTTTTTGTATTTGGGGTTTGGCAATGTGAAGGGTTCTAGCTCCGCCGTCGGGGGAAGGGGTGTTAGGGTTTGGGTCAAGGGAAGAAGAAGGGTTTGTGTCACCGCGAGAGAGAGAGAAAGAAGTCTTACTGTAAAACAAACAAAGAACGATGGAACCGTAATTAATAACAAGAGCATAGAATTCTAATTGCAATATTATAATCCGTCTGATCACCTGCCTGCACAATTATGTTAATTAGCGTACTCCCTCAGTTCCATCTATACGATCCATTTTGGACGGCCGTAAGGCCAAGCCAACGATAGGATCCATACACTCGTATACACACAACTACCTGGACTCCCTTCAATCTGTAATGCGCTTAGGCCCGCTGTTACTCACACCCCCTTTCAAATTTTTGGTAAACACAACAACAACTTATATCCCCCTCTGCCTGGACTGTTTTGGGCTTAGCCAATATTCGTTTAGACACCCCCCAAATTTTACTGCATAACTGGGATTACACCCCCCCCCCCCCAGATTTACTTAAATTTTTTTTTTATTATTTCTTTTATATTATTTTTTTATGCTATATTTTATTAATTATTTATTTCTTTTGCATTTATAACAATAATTATTATTATTAAATTTTATTATCAAGATTTAAATTTTATTATTACTATTTATTATATGTAAATTTTATTATATGATCGAATAAATTATTTTCTTGTTAAAATTGCATATATTATTTTTATATGATATTTGCATTAAATCTTTTTTATCATGCATTAATCAAGATTTTCGCAACTAATACAATTAAAAAACACAAACAAATCTCAAACTATTTTTCGCAATAAAACTAAGCTAATCAACTGTCTTTTTGCAAATGGGTTTCAAGCTAGTTTTGGCTTACTGCGTTCTCAGTCAAAATCTCCGCAATCACTACTCCCGACCGAGTACGAAGTGATTCAAAATATGCTTGCAAACCCCTGAAAAAACACCAACCCATACGAACTATGAATTAGGACTCTGATTCCTCATAAGAGGATATGTAGGCACGCGATCTAAAATCGTGGCGAGTCTTGCTAATTAAAACTTAAAACCCTGTTTATCCCAAACCTAAACCTAGAGCTTAATATCCTTGTGAACAAGGTGGATTAAAGGTGCCTAACACCTTCCTTTCGTCTAATTGAGTCCGAAACCTATAATCTCTGTCCGTAAATTAGGGTTTTTTATTAGGTTCCCTTCCCTAGGATAAAAACTAATAGTGGTGATTCTTGATTAAAAAACCAGTTGCTAAAGGTAGGTTTTGAAAAGGAAAGGTGTTAGCACCCTTTTCATCAGTAGTTATCTATGGGATCTTAATTTCTTGATCTCTTTTGAAATGCTTTTGTCAATAAGTTTGTTCGAAAATATTTTGAAAAAGTATCATCGTTGGGAAAACTTTGTAACGATTCTCGTCTCTATAAGAATGCATACAAAGTGTTGACTTTGAAAATATTTCAAGAAAGTGTTGGTGTATTGAAAAGATGTTTGAAAATGCCAATGTAAGGCAATTTTGTAATGATTCTCGTATCGTTGAGAATGTATACAAAATGTTTGTTTTGAAAAAGTGTTTTGAAAGTGTGAGGTGTAAATAGTTTTGTTTGTGAGCAAGCAATTACGAGCAATCTACCTACTCAAAAAGTCTTTGTTCTTTTCCTCCTATTTTAGATAGTTCTATTTTACCATTTGGTTGATAAGGATCCATATCATTAGATGTGAAGGGACGGGCGTGGGTCATCGTATAGTCATAGAAGACAACTTGTAGAATGTTTTAGCAATTTGTCGTAAGGGACTAAGATCATTTACCGAAGGCTACTTTGAAGTGTCTTCGAGGGACTATGATCTTTTAATTGAGGGTGTTTTGCTAAAACATCTCACGCTCGAGGGATATGACTATTTTAATCCGAGGCAACAAGTGTAGGTTACCCTAGAGGTGCAATTGTGCAAGGTGTTTATTTCAAGTATATCATCTTGAATTAGGGTTGTCTAATGTTTGATTTTAAATCTTGCCATACAAACCCTAATTACTAATAATGATATGGGAAACGATAAATTGCGGAATTTAAATGTCCTACGCTATTACAATGCTTTTGGGGATGGGTGATACAAATTTAAAAATGGGGATGGTAAGTAAAAATAAACCCTAATTACTATTACAAGGATTTGACAATTATATAAATTGTAGCTTGAAATAATAAAATGTACAAAAATGTAAAGATGAAGAAAAGAGATTGCTTTTAAGGCTTTTTTGATAGAAAAGGTTTTGTAGTTAATTTAATTACAAAAGGATTTAATTAATTAAAAGTAAAACCTAAGTCTAATGATGTCAATTATTTTAGAAAATAACTTGAATGTTTTATCTATAAATTTTTTTTGTATAATGTTAGGCCATCTCCAAGCAAAACAATATACCCAAAGTAACCTTAATAATCTAAAACTACAACAACATCTAAAAATTAGGAATTTTAATGCATGAGCTGACACGGGCCGTGTCAGCAGACACATGCACCCGTGTCAGGATCTATTCCTGGCCTTTCACATGTTTTTTGTCCCAACTAAATTGACACAGACCGTGTCGTGTGACACGGGGGCCCGTGACAACTTCTGCCCTGCCTCTTTGGTCTGTCTTCCCCTTTGACACGGCCCGTGTCAGGGCTCCTGGAGAATTTTTTTTTGGGTTTTAGATATTTGTACTCTTATGCCTTGATTTATCCCGTTTTATTCTTTTGAAAACAAAAACAAATGATGTATGGATAAAGATATCAAAGTTTGAGGAAACTTACCTCTCTTGGAGAAAAGTCCGAAGCCTCTTCTAGCTGTTCCAGGTGCAATATTATGATTGATTAATCTCCCTTGGACCTTCTTGAAGCTATGCCAATCTTCACTTTATACTGAAAGTTGTTGGATCATCCAACCAAGTCAAGTTGCAAGGTACTATTTTTGAGTTTGGAAGATAGTGATAATGATGTTACAAAAGTTGTTCTTGTGTTTGAACAACTTCTATATGATGTATGTGAAGTATTTGGATGGTTTTTTTGGGAGAAACTTGCAAGGTTTGAGAGATTCAAAAATTTGGACTTCAAAGCTCAAAAAATGGAGGTTTTATGGACAATTCTGGTTTTCTGAGAGTAAAGGGGTTTTGAGGGCTTGTTTGTGATACGGTGGAAGAACTGACTTGAGGCTTTGCGTTTGTGTTTGCAAATGTTGCGGTTTAGCAATAGTCACCACCAACTTTTATTTTATCCAAAAGGAAAGGTGAAAAAGCACAGGAAAGACCTTTGAAATGTTTTCTTGAGTTCGGGGGGTAAATTATGAAAAGGGAAGGTGTTAGCACCCTTTTCATCCATGGTTTTCCATGGGATCTTAGTTACTTGCTTAGATCACTTGCTTTGGTTTGTTTGAAATGGTGTTCGATGTGGTTTTGAAAGTATTTTGTAAAAGAGGCCATTCGTTTAGGCAATCTTTGTAATGATTCTCGTTCGTAAGAATGTATACAAAGATGTTTGTCTTTTGAAAAATGTTCTCAATTGTTTGTAAGATGTTTTTGAAATGTGTGTGTGTTTGTTTTGAAAATAGTAAGGATTGTTGTTTGAAATGGAGCAAGTAACTTAGAAGCTATCTATCTACTCAAATGTCTTTCTTATGCATTTTCTATTCCTTTGATATTGTTGACTTATCATTGATTTGGTAAGCAACCCTATCTTTGGATGTAAACGGGACAGGCGTGGGTCATCGTATAACCATGATAGCAATGTTGCAAAGTATCTTAGCATTTTTGAGGGACCAGGATCATTTTGTTTAGGCAACTTTTGAATAGCGTCATCGAGGGGATATGATCTTATATTTGTTTTATTTTGCTTTTGCCAAGATACTTCGCATGCGTAACATGGTCATTTTATTTTAGACAACCAAGTGGGAGAAACCCTAAGGGTGCTTGTGTGCAAAGTGTGTCATTTTTCATGCTTTTGATTTTGTCTTGTATTTAGGATTTTCTATTTGATTGTTTTTATCTTGCCATACACACTTATTTACTAGCAATATATGAGAAGCAAGTAAAAAGTGAAAAGTAAAATCTAAGCTATTACATCACTTTAGGGGGATGGGGTTACAATTTAATAATGGAGATGAAGTAGAAACTTAAATATTACAACCACATCGAATGATAATGAAAAGAAGGTGAAAATAATGTAGAATAAAGGAAAAATGCATTTTGAACTGCTATGTGTCGACCCATGCTGCTATGCATCGACACATAGCTTTTCCCTGTCCCTGTAAAACAAAATTAGTTCAGTATGGGTCGACACATAATGGGATGTGTCGACTCATGCATCTTCTTGTATCGACACGAAACGCGTATGTATTGACTCATAGTCCTTTCCATCTTCTGTTTTGTGACCTGAACTCAGTATAGGTCGATGCATGAGGGTCATGTATCGACTCATACCCTGTATTTTCACTAAGATGAGTCGACACATGCAAATATGGGTCGATACATGCTGCATCTTCCTGCCTTAAACATAGTTTTTACTGATTGTACAGGTTAGTTTATGGCATATAACGGATAAGTATGAACCATAAATGATTGAATAAGCCTAAACAAGATACAAATGACTAGTCCAGAAAGGTACTGAAGTACTACATCTTGTCTTTAAAATAAACGAATCCTTTGATGATGTATGGAGAGATATCAAGTCAAGGAGACTTACCTCTAAGCTGCACTGGCTGTTTAAATCTGAATGCTTTTTTTCCAAATGTTATGAAGATCTCAATGAATTGAGTTAGACTGTGCTGTGATGTTTTTGGTGTTTTGAAGGTGAAGATGATAGCACTACAGGGAGCGTTTTTGTGATGTTTTAGACCAACTTTGTATGTGATGAGTTATTTGGTTTAAAGGAGGGTTTGTATGGTGGAGTGATGGATTATGTTTTCTATTTTGAACAGAGTAGACTTGGTTTTGAAAATGAATCGAGGTTGCACATAATATTATTTTTCTACTCAACAAAACTCTCTATTCTTTCTTTCTAAAACTTTTTCACTTCCAAAAACCAACCCCTTGTCTTGCAAATGTTTCTTCTATTTATAGAGAAGGTTTGAGACTTGAGAAACTCAGACTTTTGAAAAATCCCCCGTTATCCCTTTTTTTTAATTCATAATGACAAGTTTCTTCATGATGAAGAAATGAGTGAATTAAGGAACTCAACCATGCTTTGCAGGTCTTGTGGATTGCTTATGATGTTGAGATATTTTTCTATCATCTTTGGAATAGATTTCAAGTTTTGAAAGAAGAGAGTGGTTGGAAAAGTGAAACTTTATGCAAATGGAAATGTTGCTTTTGCATTTCTAACCATAAATGGTATCAAGACTTGGACAAAGCTTAAAATGCTTGTGTAATACACTTAGGGTTTGTGTAATTGCTTTATTATGCATAGATTTGTAGAGAACATAGCATGAAAAGAGAGATATTGTAGCTTTGGTTGGAATTTCGTCAAGTGTTCATCACAAATTCTGCTTTGTAATTCAAGAATGAAACCCTAACTTCAGATCCTTGTATCTCCTAGCTTAAATATGATAAATTCATGCTCTTGGATGTTTTAGAAAGCTTGAAACACCCTCTTTAACTTTCATGTTTACCACTTTTGTTAAATCAAACTGGAACTTGATGAAAATTGGCCAAGAAGTTGGGATAAAAACCTGACCAAAACTGCTGAAAATTTCTCTAAGTGTTAAATGAAAATGTCATGACTTCATGAATTTATAACTTGAGATTCAAGCATATTTAGGAGAAGTTGTGCAAATAAATGTTGTAGATATCATGGAGATCCACAATTTTCATGTTGGAAGCTTCTCTTGAATCATCTTGCATCAAGGTGAAAAGTTGGCATGAAGAAATGAGATTATCATGTATAAAAAACACTTAGAAAAATTTCTAAGTCTTGAAGAGTTTGAACTTTCACATTGACTTTTGATTTTCTTGATTCCTTGATGATGAAGTTTCATATTTTTGAATGTCTCGATGAAATTTGATTTTTGGGTTGTAATATTGACCAAAAAGTCAAAGTTTGACTTTCTAGTATGCAATTGACCATTTTGCCCTTTTGCCAATTCCAAGCCTGAATTGATGTATCAGTGCTGCAAACTTGATGTCATAGAAGATCTTGTGAGAAAATCCTTGATAAATGAGAGGGAAAATTTTGGGGTACAACATTGTTCATCCCTTTTTTCTTGAAAATTACCTCTCTATTTATAGGCAAGAGACTTTAAGACAATGGTTGATCAACTTTGCAAGATCACATGTTGTGGCTAGGTTGGATTATAAATGAAGCAAGCTTGAAGATCATAGTTCCTATGTGTGATACGGTGGTGAGAACTGACTAGTGTTTTGCGTTCATATTCGCACTTGTGCGGTTAGCAAGAGTCGCCACCGACTTTTTATTTTATCCTAAAGGAAAGGTTAAAAAAGCACAGCAAAAACCTTTTGAGATATTTCGTGGGTTCGGGGGGTAGATTATGAAAAGGGAAGGTATTAGCACCCTTTTCATCCATGGTTATCCATGGGCTCTTAGGTACTTGCTTAGATCAATCTTGCCTTGGTTTTCAATTGTGTGAAATGGTGCTTTGTGGATTGTTTTGAAAATGTTTTGAAAAGATGCCTTGCGCTAGGCTAACCTTGTAACAATTCTTTACTCGAATGTTTTACAAAAGGTGTTTTGTCTTTTAAAAAGATGTTTCAAGGGTTAGAAAAGTTTGATTTTTGAAAAGTGTTTGTGAAGTGGGTTTTGAAATTAGGCAAGTGTTTTCTTTGCAAATTGACAGGTACTTAAGAGTTTATCTACCCTAAAGCTTTCTCAAAAGATTTTCGTCGTGTTTTAACCCTTTTTGACAATTTTGTTCTACCATTGAAATTGGTAGGCAATCTTGCGTTTAGGAAGTTTATTCGGGACAGGCGCGGGTCATCGCATAGACCATGAATGCAATGGTGCCAAGTGTCTTTGGCAATTTGCTTGAAGGGACTTGATCATTTTGGTAAGCGACTTTCGAAAGCGTCATCGAGGGACTTATGATCATTTGATTTCGTTTTGCCAAAGACATTCGACGTGCTAGCATGGCCCATTTGGAAGGCAACATGTGGGATTACCCTAGGGGGGTGCAAGTGTGATTGTGTATTGATTACATACATTTGTCTTGTATTAGGTTATCTAGCGTTTTGATTTTATGTACATACAAACCCTAGGTCTAACCATGGTATAATTGGAAAACTGTAAATTGCGGAATGTAAATCTACGCTATTACACAATAATATCCAGGAGTGGGGGTATAAATGTACAAGGGGATGAGACTTATAGTATTTACAACCAAATCGAATGTCACAATCAAAATATAAATGTCAAATGTATAAATGTAAGATAAAATGTGTGCAGGGCAATATATTGGGTAAGTGCAAATGTATATGTATTGTGTAAGTGCAAATATGTACAAGTGCGGAATGTGAAATTGAGCCGTATTAGGGTTTTGACCTAGATAAATGTTTTTTAGATGAATCTTGATTTTTTGTATGTTTTATTATGTACAAAATGTATATTAACTAAAGAATTTCAATTTTAATTATGTATATATGTATAAAAAAAAAGAGAAAAGAAAAAGATAACATATATAAATGTATTTCAAAAAATGTTTTTTTAAGTTAATTGTGTGTAAAAAGTATTTAAATTAAGAAAAAGTATTTTCAATTTAATTATGAAAAAGTTTATTATTTTTATGTATAAATATACTTAAAAAGGATGTTTTAGCTTATATGATAAAAATTAAATTAGTATTTTACAAAAAAAATAAAAAAAAACATTGTTTAGAAAATAAAGTTAGTAAAAGAAATGAATATTGTTTATGAAAATAAATAATAAAAGAAGGTTAGTGTTAAGAAGTAAAAACAAAGAAAAGGGAAGGGTTAGTATTTGTTAGAAGAAGTTAATGGGCTTAGAGGCATTAGGAACGGGTTAGGCCCGTGTCAAACAAGGGCGAAATTAGGGTTAAGCGTGTTGTTTTCAGAACGAGAGTTAGGGTCATCAGCAGCGGCGCGTTCGTGGTAATCGTCTTCTCCGATTAGCAATTTCTGAGCATTTGATTGTCTCCGGCCACCAGCATCATCCTCACGCTTTCTTCCCTCCAAGGCAAGAATTCCACGTCCCTTGAAACAAGGTTGGTTCTAATCGTTTTATATTTTCCTCTTCTTTTCTGATTCGCGTAGAGTTTGTTCTAAGCTCTTTATTTTTGTTTTTTTTGTGAGGTGAAAGAGAAGGGATAGAAGGCTCGTTACCTGCTTTTGGAGATGGAGGAGAGAAGAAAAGGGTGATGCTTCAGGAGGCCGGAACGGCGGTGATGGTGCTTGCTTCGCGTTTGACGCTTTTCTGGTATTCTCGTTCTTTGCTTATATTTCTAGAGTTTGATGATGTATGCTGGACTTGCCTGAAAACTCTAATTCACTTCTTGATCTTCTTCTGCCACTGTGATGCCTTTGCGTTCTGTATATTATTGGAACTGTTGCTTGAGTATCTTTCTCTTCTTCGCTCGTCCCTTTGAATGGTTGAATGCTGTGAACAGTTATTGCCTTGGGGATTCTGTATGTTGCTTTGCTTATCAAATTTTTTCTTGTGTGTTTGAAAGTTGAGACAGGGTAATGGTTGAAAAATGGTTTTTTTGGACAGTAAGTTTTTTTGTATATTGGTTTTGGTTGTTAGGCTTGGTGTTGGTTCAGTTTTGGCCTGGGTTGATGATATTTGATTAAGACAGGGTATTGGTTTTGGTAGTGAAGTTGTGGTTCTTTGTTATGACAGTAATGGTGTTCTTTTGACTTAGGCAGGTTGTGGTGCTTTTGAAGGTTGAGGCTAATGCTGGTTTGATGGTTTAGGGGTTGGACAGGTTTGAGGGTTATGACATTAATGGTTTGAGAAATTGGTTTGGATATGAGAGGATGTTGGTTTTGAGATAACTCAGTTTTCTTTTGCAGGTCTATGTGTTTTTGTGTATTTTGATGGCCTTAGTTTGATCAGTTTGCAAGTATGGTTTTTTGGTTCTAATGGTAAGGCAGGGTATTGGTGTTTGATGACAGTAGGCTGGTTCTTGGCTTGAGTTCTTATGTTTAATGCAGGGCCTGCTTCAGGTTTACACTGATGCAGGTTTTATGGTTTTTTGATTAAACTTGGTAGCAGGTTCTTGTATGCTATGTTGTGTGTTTTTTCTGATGTGGTTGCCTATGCTGAGTTTGTATTATATCTTTTCTATCTTTTTTCTTGGCGCCCAATCTTTTTTCAAAGTTTTGGTCTTCTCTTTGACCCAAGTCTGCTGGACATTTTCACAAGGTTTCATAGCATTTTTCCCATTTTGGTAATTGGCTATGCTGTGTCATTTTTGAACAATGCTGAATTATCCTCTTTGTTGTATATCTTTTCTGTCTCTATTGTCTATGCCTGCTGCCTATGTTACTGAACTGAGTTGGCTCTTTTCTGATTTTGTATATCTTCATTTCCTACTGTCCATTCTGACTGCTGAACCTGAACTATGCCTAAACCCTGCTTGCTTTATCTCTCTTTTCTCTCTCTCAAAGTACAGTTTGAATTTAAATATGATTATATTCTGTACTTGCTCTGAAGGGGTTCTATGGGAAATGATGAGTTAAAATTGTTTTGCTTGCATAATACATCTTGCATCCCCTTTTTGACAGCTTGTAGGCTTTGATAGCAACTTGTACCATTTTGACTTCCTTGATATCTTTTGGCATTCTGACAGTAGCCCTTGCTTTTGGATAGAAAGTTTGGATTGGATTTTTCAGTTTGGATTTGAACTATATGGTTTGAATTGGGTATTGAAATTCTATGCAGCTTGCAAACTTTTTAGAAACTATGCATTTGCATTTGCATTCATGAAATGAAAACAATCTTCCCTCTCTGTGAACCGGGAGAAATCCCGTGATTTGCAGAGAGGGTCAACTGATCCCAGTCAGTGGCCCCTAATGATGAGCAACTTTTTATCTGTCCTTTAATTAAATGCTTTCTGACTTTTCTTGTTTCTTTTTGCAGATGAAAGATGGAATGCCGGAGCGGAGTGAAGAACGAAGAGTATTTAGAAAATAGGATAGTTTTTTCATTCTATTGTAATATTTAAATTAAATGTAAATTATTGTTTGTAACAACAATTTGTAAATAATTCAAATATCAATAAAAAAAAATTCAAATTATCCAATTGGTTCCATTTTCTTTATTGCTTATTTATTTATTTAAAACTCTTAGAATTAAAACAATTGAAAAATAAATTCAATCGTTTAATTTCAGAATAATAAATAACTAAAATAAAACAACATTGATCCAATAAACCTGTCTTATCCAAAATCCAAAGCAAAGCAGCAATTAACCCAGATAGACTGATCAAACATATGAACACTGTGAATCTAATACTGCATCTTGTATTTGACTGGCCCAATCAAAACGTACTGAATTCAAACCACTGTCTCTTTTACTGATTAAACCAAGATAACGCTACTTTTAATCCGAATCTTGAAATAAACCGCAAAGTGCTGTGGAATTCAAATTCTTCTGAGAATATGCCCATAAAACTCTAATTCTTGATTAAATGCCAAATCACGCTCGCTTGATCAAAATTGAACCAAAAATCAACCAAACCCTAAGCCCACTGTATGAAACAATTCAGAGCTCTGAAAATCAGTAAAAACCCTAGTTTTGCTTGACTGTCAAGAAAAGTCCGTTTGTCCGATTCTTGAGCCAGTTTGAGAAGTCAGGAAATGCTTGAAGCTGAGATTTCTTGGGGAAAAATGCGAGGGCAAATTTTGGGGTACAACAGTTGCCCCTGTTCAATCTTCTTTGACTGGAAGAGTTAGATTGGCAAGTTTGCCTTTCGCGACTTGAAGGTAAAAGGAGATTGGACACTAGAGTGCCCGAAAATTTGCACTTATCAAAACACTGGGTGCGGGAATGGGCTTAGAGATGCCATTTGGAGATGGGTTTAACGATGCCATCTAGGAGAGTGACAGAAACTTGCCGGGGATGGGCTTAAAGATGCCATCTGGAAGGGAACATTAGGAAAGTGTCCGAGCTTTAGACCATTTCTGAACTGGGGGTCTGAACAGGCAATAGGTTGACATCCGTGGTTGGGGGAACCTACAAGCCATTTTCAGGAAGTCGTATCTAAATAAGTTGATAGATTAACATCCGTTACCTGGGAAGAATCCATGAACTGTTTTCAGAAATCTTGAGGTTGAATCTGAACAAGTGATAGGTCAACATCCGTTTACTTGGAGAAACTGTGAACTGTTTTCAGAAATCTTGAAGTTAAATTAGCAATAGAGCAGCATCCGTTGTTGGGAAGCGTCCGTAAACTAAATTCGAAGGTGCATCTGAACAAGCTGATAGATTAACATCCGTTACTTGGGAAGAATCCATGAACTGTTTTCAGAAGTCTTGAGAAGAATCTGAACAAGTGATAGGTTAACATCCGTTTACTTGGAGAACCCGTGAACTGTTTTCAGAAATCTTGAAGTTAAATTAGCAATAGAGCAGCATCCGTTGTTGGGAAGCGTCCGTAAACTAAATTCGAAGGTGCATCTGAACAAGCTGATAGATTAACATCCGTTACTTGGGAAGAATCCATGAACTGTTTTCAGAAGTCTTGAGAAGAATCTGAACAAGTGATAGGTTAACATCCGTTTACTTGGAGAACCCGTGAACTGTTTTCAGAAATCTTGAAGTTAAATTAGCAATAGAGCAGCATCCGTTGTTGGGAAGCGTCCGTAAACTAAATTCGAAGGTGCATCTGAACAAGCTGATAGATTAACATCCGTTACTTGGGAAGAATCCATGAACTGTTTTCAGAAGTCTTGAGAAGAATCTGAACAAGTGATAGGTTAACATCCGTTTACTTGGAGAACCCGTGAACTGTTTTCAGAAGTCTTGAAGTTTGAATTAGCAATAGAGCAGCATCCGTTGTTGGGAAGCGTCCGTAAACTAAATTCGAAGGTGCATCTGAACAAGCTGATAGATTAACATCCGTTACTTGGGAAGAATCCATGAACTGTTTTCAGAAGTCTTGAGAAGAATCTGAACAAGTGATAGGTTAACATCCGTTTACTTGGAGAACCCGTGAACTGTTTTCAGAAATCTTGAAATTGAATTATTTTACTCTGTCGACTGATCTTGCCTGAAAAAGGCAAAAACTTAGTTGGATGCAATGCTATGATGCATGATACAATATACATCATGGTTTTATGAATGTAAATGGATGTGCATGTAAGCTGGAGATAGAGGTATCTTGACTGCTGCTGGGGAAAATAAATCCTGGGTCATAGCTGGGGAGCTTGGAGCTTGGATTGTATACCAATCTTCTGGGGGATTTCTGAAGTCTTCTACTGGGGAGTGTTAAACTAGTAGATTTAATGTTGGGGAGGCCAGATTGAGGATCTTCAACTGGGAGAGATGTATCTCTGAAGACTGACTCTACTGGGGAATGCTAGATTTTCTTCTAAACAAACTGTGGGGAGAAGATTTAAAAGTCTGACTTCGCTGGGGATTGACCCTTTGAAACTTTTGATCTGCTGGGGATACCGAATCTTGAACTCTGAGGAAAAATGATCTCCGGAAGATTCTTTGGCTGGCGACTTCACTGGGGATAGTACTGATAGGTTATTGTTGGGGGAATTCTGAGGAACTCCGCTGGGGATGGGAAGAATTCTGGCGAGTGTGACCTCTCCTGATGGTTAGTCGAGGATAAACCAGTTATACGCCTTTGTGAGAATAGCTTTGAATAAAACTTGGAAGGGACGTCCGTACTCTGCGGGGATTATCTTTCGGAATCTTACGGGGATATGCTCTGAGGGTCTGCTGGAGATAGACCTCAAGGTTTGTTAGGGACGTGGATTACAGATCTCGAGGGATTTCCTTTGGAAGGGTGTCGAAATACTCGTCTGTACTTTCATCCTATCAGTAATCCTTTTCTTAGGTTCAATCAGGAAGTGATCATGTTTCAAATGCATATGCCTATTTAACAAAACATTGGACGTTTCTCAAAATAAAACAAATAGTGCAAGAGAAAAAGGAAAAGGGAAATGGCACAAATTTTGGGAAGAGTATTTGTATTGATTTTCTTTGAGTATATTTATACAAGGGAAACAATCATCCTAGTAAGAGGATCTTGTCGTAAATATTTGAAAAATTTAAAACAAAGATGGCTATGTGAAATAATTCCATGGGATCCCACTCTACTGTAGCTTTCACAACTCCGAACATCTGTCCATTCAATGCTTCGTTTGACGATGACTGGATTGATCAGAAACCTGGGACCGGTTGATGAAGAGACTGTCTTTGAAGTGATCTGACGAGACATAGTCATACGCTTAAATTCCCTAACTTTTGCCTGAATCGCCCTTTCGGGTTTTCGATCCACCGGGAAACCCCTTTTTGCCCAAGCCGCCCTTTCGGGTTTTCGACTTGCCGGGTGTACAGATTTTTTGTTTTTATCCCTAATTTTTGCCTGAACCGCCCTTTCGGGTTTTCGGTTCACCGGGATGCCCATTTTTGCCCAAGCCGCCCTTTCGGGTTTTCGACTTGTCGGGTTATTTTATGCGTAGTATCTTTTGACTATGTCTGCGTTCGCAGGGTGCGGCAAATCGTCGCCGTCCATGGTGGTTAGAATCATCGCACCACCAGAAAATACGCTCTTGATTACAAACGGCCCTTCGTATGTAGGAGTCCATTTGCCCCTGGGATCACTTTGCGGTAAAATAATCCGCTTGACTACTAGGTCTCCGACTTGATACACTTGACGTCTGACTTTCTTATTGAAGGCCTTGATCATCCGTTTTTGATACGCTTGACCATGGCATATAGCAGCGAGTCGATTTTCGTCGATCAGATTGAGTTGATCAAGTCGGGTCTGCATCCACTCATCTTCATTCAAACCCGCGTCTTTCATAATTCTTAGAGACGGGATCTGAACTTCCATAGGCAAAACGGCTTCCATGCCATAAACCAAAGAAAACGGGGTTGCCCCAGTTGAGGTACGTATCGTCGTACGGTATCCATGCAGCGCAAACGGCAACATCTCATGCCAGTCTTTGTAAGTGACTGTCATTTTCTGAATGATCTTCTTGATATTTTTGTTCGCAGCTTCAACAGCACCGTTCATCTTCGGTCTATAGGGAGATGAATTGTGATGATAAATCTTGAACTGTTCGCATAACGCAGTGATCATTGTATTATTCAGATTGGTACCGTTGTCTGTGATGATTCTGTCTGGAACACCATACCGGCATATGAGATTTTGCTTGATAAAGCGGGCAACCACATTTTTGGTGACGGAGGCGAAGGAAGCCGCTTC